>CM052538.1:187114712-187307161 GCA_028533065.1 Trachops cirrhosus | reverse complement strand
CTTTGGCATGGGCTAGTTTTCTCCTCCCCCTGAGGAGCGTGGCACCTCCCTAGGTCCTGGGAAGTTCTGGGGTGATCTGGGGAGTGCTTCTAAGCTGTAAGACCAGGACCAGGAGAGCAATATCTGAACCCCCTTGATGCCCACGGCCCCCTCAGCTCCATCTCCTCACAAATCCCGGGTGACTTTTGTGGTTTTGAAAGTCAACCATTCTAGCCCTGGCTCGTGCGGCTCAGCAGACTGAGCGCTGGCCTGCGAATCGAAAGGTTGCTGGTTTGATTCCCAGTCAGGGCACATGCCTGGGTTGTGGACCAGAGCCTCAGTTGGGGGCGTATGAGAGGCCACAGGTTGATGTATCTCTCACACATTGATGTTTCTCTCCCTTTCTTTCTCCCTCCCTTCCTCTGTCTCTAAAAATAAATAAATAAAATCTAAAAAAAATTGTCAACCACTGTAGAAGGAAGAGCATGAATTCATTTTGGTAATTTTTTAAGTGAGAGAGGGAGAAAGACAGAGAAAGACAGCCTGAACTTAGGAATCCATAGACCCAGCTAACACCCTAGCTCTGCCACTCCTGGCAGGACATCATTTTTACTTTCTGGTGTGACAGAGGGGACATGAGGCCCTCTCGTGGGCTGCGCTGAGAGGTGGGTGACCTGGGGGACAGGAGTCGTGCAGCGCCGGCCTGCACGGCCTGCACCGAGGGGCTGCGCGCACTTCCTCCTCTCCCCGGAGCACAGGCCCAGGGCACCGCTCAGGGCCTCTGAGCAGGGCTGAGGCTCCACCCTCTCCCCACTCCCCAGGACCATCCAAGGGCAAGACAGTGGCTCCTGGCTCAGGTGGCAGCTCCAGACAGTAGGCAGAGGGCCAGCTCGCCACCCCTCCCCTCCTCCTCCTGGGAGGAAGGTGGTAGCTTCTTCACGACACTTAGGACCCGGACACCTCCCAGAGAGGGCAGGCCTAAGGGGCCCCTCCCTTCCTTCCTCATTTCGCTTAACTGCACCCCCTCCATGAGGCTACTGACTCCTGATCTCAAAGTGCGCTGAGGATAAGACCTCACCAACCTCGTAAGGGGCTCAGCAGAGACCTGCAGCACAGTAAGTGCTCCAGTCACGGTCAAGGGTGTTTGCCCTCCTGCAGCCCAGGATGTCGGCCCTGGCAGCTCCCCACTCCTCCCCACAGTGGCCGCCCCACCCATCTGGATCCCTGTCTGCTGCCTGGACAGAGACCTCCCTCCACATGAAAGCTGCAGTGGTCCCGCTGGTCTCCACCCTCCCCTTGCTTCAATCCCACCGCCTGCAATGGCTGCTCTGCTGTCTGACTATGAACAGCGGCGTGGCTCGGTGCACCCGCAGGAGGAAGTCCCCATTGCTCCTGAGCACGGCATTCGAGGCCTTCCAAGCATCTGATCTCCCACCCATGTGCCTGGTTCCCCCCATGAAGCCCTCCCTGAGCTGCGTGTAGCGTTCCCACTGCCAAGCCTTTGCCTATGCTGTTTCCTCTTCCTAGAATTCTCTTCCCACCCTGTTGCTTGGCCTCCAAGGTCACCTCTTCCACCAAGAGGGCCTGGACTCTCCCATCTTTGGGGGGGCGGGGCTTAAGGGAAGCAGTTCACACACCACCCTCTGGCCTCAGGCCTTGTACACTGGACTGGGCAGAAGCAGCAGCTGCAAGATGAGACACGTGTTAGCTCAGACTGGGCCCAACATTTAGCCGTGTGACTCGAGGCAGGTCACACCTCAGTTTCTCATCTGCAGCAGCAACAAGACAATGCTTGATCGTGTCTGGAGCACTTGGTGCCAGGCACTCTGCCAAGCCCCTTACAGGGATCTTTGTGTCTGATGCTGAAGCACAGCCAGGGGGAGGGGTCACTGGCAGATCAGCCGGTCTGAGATGGGACTCATCTCAGCGGACCCACGGGACCGCTGTAGGCTCAGAAAGAACTCGCTTGGCTGCTCGTGCCACAACGCCTGATTCAACGCAGATGCCCTGTGGCTCCACAGCCCCTCCCAGACTCCTCCGCTGTCTTCACCAGCTCCACACACAGCCTCGGAGGGGTCTGCTCCTAAGGGCCAGCGGCACCTGTGACCCTCGGAGGCTTGTCACGCAGGCTGGAGCAGCACCGCCTGTGCCATTGGCCCCATGATGCCTGGGTGGGCCTCGGGGGCTGGCTGGCTGGCTTGGGGGTTCAAAAGCCCGGCCCTTAGGCCCTCTTTATGCTCCAGAGCTGCCGGCGGGATCCGGCTGGGGCTGGCGTGGCCCCTGTAACGAAATCCCTGCTGGGCTTCTCTCCTGTCCCCATGCCCCCTCCCTGCTGCTTTCTCACTGGGGACAAGTCCTTTCGTGTCACCTGCCCATGAACCCTCTTCTCAAGGTCTGCCCCTGGGAGACCCGGGCTAAGCTATGACCATCTGTTGCCTAGAAGCAGTTCGAAAATGCTGGTTTGCAGACGGGCTTGCTATAAATGCGGCCCTGTATACACTACACAGTATAATTATAAAGGCAGAGTCCTGCTCCCCACCCCAGGCCCACTGAGTCGGAACCTCCGGGCTGGCCCCAGGAGTCTGCATTTTTCACCAGCTCTAGAACCCTCACCAGTCCACCATCCAGCCTGGCCCATTAGGGTTTGCGTTAGGTTTGGGCTGAGTGCCCTGAAGCGGCACCCGTGCCTTCGGTACCAGACTGGGGTGGGGGCAGCACGTGCTCCCCACGAGTGCTCCCCACAGAAGGACGGGGCCTCCTGCTCTGCTGCAGTCCTCATCACGCCGCTTCGCCGTGTCACGGCTGGTCCACGCTGCCGCGGGGAATGTGCGCGATGGACAGGCAGCGGCCCGGGCCTCAGGGCCCGCTGGGTAGCGGGCTCTGTGGGCTGGGCTGGCAGCACAGTGTGGTGCTGAGGGTGCGTGCCTCAGAGCCGGGCCTGGCATTTGTCACCTGAGTGTTCTGCATCGGTCACACCGCCCCTCTGTGCAAGGCTCTGCAGGAGACGGCCACAGGCCCCGGAGAGGCGCCTCCTGGTCCACTTCCTGCTGCCTCTGGTGCCTGGTTCTGAAGGAGCCTACGGGGCAGGGTTTTATTGGGTTGGCCAAAAAGTCCGTATGGTTTGTTCCGTAAAATAAAAGACACGTTCTTCATTTTCACCAAGAACTTTATTGATTTGGATATTTTGAGTATGTCAGCCATCTCCAATATTAAAATGGCTACACAAAAATTTACCAACTTTTTTTTAAGAGATGCATGCTGATATGACAGCTGTCACAATATAACCTGACAGAATTATTTCCAATGAAGTTAAAGACAACTAAGTGCAGCTGGAGCCATCCCAGGGAAAAAAAAACAAACGGACTTTTTGGCCAACGCAATAGACTCCCAGGCTCGCAGAGCTCTCACACCTGGTGCTCCACCTGGGCTGCCACGCCCTGACAGACGAGGCAACTGGGGCCTGGAAAGGTCGGCGACGGGCCCAAGGTCGCCCAGCTGGGGAATGAGCCTCCAACTCCCAGCCTGGGGCTCTTCCTCCCGCAGCATGTCCCTGCTTAGAGGCGGCTTTGGAGCTGATACCTCCTACCTCCAAACACAGGGGAGCCGGGCTCTGCCCTGTGACCTCCCTGTGGGTTCCCTGGGTGTTCGAGGGCAGGTGAACAGGCGCCTGCTTTTCTGGAATGCGGAGAAAAAGCAGTCACAGGAGCAGAGGCTGGGGGATGACAGTGGTGAGCCTGGTGACCACGGCCCCAGAGCCCCCTGAACACACGAAGTCGTCACCCCGGCACACCCTCCAACGGCCGCCCGAACTGTGCAAACCACCAGAGCTCCTCCCAGGTGTCGGGCAGTGCGCTGCCTCTTCCTTTCGTTCCCTCCCCCAGCTGCTCTCCACTGGGAGAGTATTACTTCTGTTTTACATAAGGGGGAGGAGACTCAGAGAGGTGAAGTCACTAGGTCAAGTCCTGGGCTCAGCAATTGTCTCCATTCATTCATTCACTCACTCACTCATTCATTCATTCATTCATTCAAAGCACGTGGAATGTGTCAAACACGATGCTAGGCACCTTCCACTAAGGTAAGAACTTCACAGAACAGGGAAGGCCTGTCTCCCAAGAGCTGGACCGGTCATAATTTACAAAGCACCGAGGCCACAGATGCTTTGCCTTGTGGGCCCGGAGGGACACGCCAGGTCATCAGAGTTATTGCAGGACGTGCTCAGAGGACCTTGGAGCTTTATCTACTTTCAGCCTCCACTCTGCCATGTACCGGCTGTGGGACCCTGAGCTTCTCTCAGCCTTGGTTTCCTCATCTATAAAGTGGGAATAACAAGAGCACTTACCTCGTGAGATTGTTTGCAAGACTAAATGACAATGGTTGTACAAAGGCCCAGTGCGGGGTACCTAGAAAGCCCTCAGGAGCAGCTGCTGTTAGCAACTGTTATTACCAGCTCCCCCGTTCCTACCCAGCGGGCCCAGCAGGGCCCAGGCTGGTGGGAGTGGTGTTCTGGGTTGAGTGTGGCTTTCACCCGAGGCAGCAAGGACGGTCTTTCTGAAGCAGAGAGATGTGGACCTGCAGCCCTGGATCCCAAGACATCCCGCCCAGCCTCCGGACAGTCCTTGTCAAGACTCTGTAGCTTGAGCCACCAGCTTCTGGCACCCAAACGTATTTTTAAAGCCCTGTTCACCGGCAACCGGTTCTGAATAAACAGAGCAGGCTCTGAGGGTGGTTACCACGCCCACCACACCCGGCAGCTGCTGGGCGATCACAGGCTCCCTCCCTCGGAGGGTATCAGTGCTTCCTGCTGCCCCCACAGGAAGTTCCTTCTGTAACCCCTCCACGGGTGTGCCGGGTCCACACGGGGCTCCAAGCTGTCCCGGAAGCCAGGACCCGGGAAGCCAAGGTGCTGGGCAGTGAGCCGTGGGCAGGTGGTGGTAAGGAAGGGGTCCTTACCGGCAGGCCCAAGAAAACAGCAGAGCTAACACCACCCTCCATGGTTACCAGGGCAAAGCCAGGAACTGTCCCCTCTCTGCATCCTATGGGCTGCAGCCTTCCCTCTGGGGGCTCCCCTGGGACTACCCCCCCCCACCCCAACATTGCAGGGACATCTGTTTCGGCCAGATGCCCTCCTGTGGGGCCAGGTCTACTCACCTACTGACACAGTAGAACGCGATCAGTCTGAAGATGTCCTCAAACACAAGAACGGAGCCTTCCAGGTACAGTACTGAGGAGAGAGGACAAAGGCCTTGGATGAGTGTCCCTGTGAGAGGGAGGGAGGGTCCCTGAGTTCACTGCCGCACCGCCTGGCCTGCCGGAGCCACGTCGCGACAGCTGCCAGTGGGACCATGGGGCAGTGGGAACTGGCCTTCTGGGGCAGCGAGTTTCAGCCTTTTTCATCTCATGGCACACAAACTCATGACGAAAATTCTGTGGCACACCACAAAACATTATATTTTGCTGATCTGACAAAAATTAGGTATGATACTGATTCATTGACACTGGATGGCTATTGTCGTGTTGGCTGTTGTCATTTAAAAATATTTTATTTACTTAGTTTTAGAGAGAGAGGAAGGTAGGGAGAGAGGGAGAGAAACATTAATGTGTGAGAGAAACATCAATTGGTTGCCTCTTACATGCCCCCAACCGGGCGCCTGGCCTGCAACCCAGGCACGTGCCCTGAGTGGGAATTGAACTGGCAACCTTGCAGTTTGTGGGATGAGCCCTGCCCACTGAGCCACACTAGTCAGGGCTGTTGTCATTTTTTAATTTGACGAAGTAAGTGAAAATAAGTCAGAGCCTCTGACTCAGTCAGTAGTCAGGTTCCGCATGCTCTGAGAATCCTCGCAGCACACCGGTTGAAGATTGCAGCTCTGTGGTGTCCCTCCGCTGAGATCTAGAGCGGTGAGTTACGGCAGCTGGTGCTGCCTGAACTACTACACACCCTTCTGGACAAAATGAACAGAAGCCTCTGGAGTGTGAAAGCAGAACGAAGCATTGACTAGATCAGGGTCACCTCAACTGGACAATGCTGAGGGCTGAGGGGGCAGCAGGGAGAAAGTTGCCCCGTCCTGTCTCGGCCTCTGGGAGGGGCACTGAGCTGGGACCACCGGCCTTTCTCCCAAGAGACCTATTAGGACCTCACTTGATTTGCCTGTGTGGTAACCCAAGGGTGAGGCTGCCCCTGATGTTTTCTAGCTCTGACAAGGACGAAGGGTCAAAGCCTGAGCCCAAGGTCCCATCCCAGGGTGGGCGTGGCTCCTCGATGGGGCGGCGTGCCAGGATGTGGCGGCAGGGTCCGAAGCTGGGGCGCACTGACCGGAGAACGTGGCACAGTGCCACGCCCTTTGGACCCTCAGGGAAGGGGCCCAGAGAAGCCGAGCGAGTCTCGGCGCCACCCACCCGTGACTCCTGACTCTCACCTCAGGACTTCATTTGCCAAACAGGGACACTCCCTGCACTCGGGACCCTCCAGTGAACTTCCTCAGGCATCAGAGGGGCTGAGAAACATGCATGCCTCCCACTTCAGTTCCACTTTCCTGAGGGTCTTCCAGGAGTGTGAGGGTGGCAGAGGGGAGGGCAGGACGCTGGGACCCACAGCGTGCCTCTGGGTGTGTCCCCTCCCCTCCCAGCACTTCAGCTCTCCACCTGCAGAGAAGAGCACCCTTCCAACCCTGAACACACGCGCATCCAGGCGACCTGGGCTGGCTGTCCGTGCTCCAAGCCTAGGGCGGCATCTCACTGCACTGGCGGCCTGCGAGGTGGGTGCAGGCGATGCCACACCAGCAGGTTTTGTGCTCACAGCGTTGTTTTTGTACCCGCCTGCTTCCCATAGAACGGACACCGTTCTAAACAGTTAACGTGATTTTTTTTAGAAAGTTTACATTCATCATCCATTTATGGCAAAGAGATCATGGTTCCCTATTAGGACAGATATACGAAATGTAAAAGGGTGAGATGTTAAGTAGATCACAGTACGGGAGGTGCTCTGAGATGCCTACAAATGAATGAGACAGTGGGTGGATCAGCACCCTCTGTCAATCAGTAGCAGTGGGCGGCCCACAGCGCCATCTAGTGCTGGCATTTGGTACATCACCGACTCTCTGCTTAGCACTGGCCAAGGGAGCCTTGGGCCAAAAGTAGCTGCAAGAGGTAGAGGTCATTCCCTCTGCAAAAGGGCAACATGAAGCCCTCCACAGGAGTCCCTGGGGGGGTTGGTGGTGGTGCCGCCGAAAGTCCTAGCCTCCTACACCTGATGGACGTGCTCAACAATGAGCCGCTTTCCTTCGCCGTGGCGACAGGCTCTGACCGGTGCACCACACAGACGATCCCTGTCGGGTGAAGTCAGTTGGTCCCTCTTCTGTGCCCTCTGGCCCTTTATGCAGAGCCCATCCTTGTAGACTTCTCGACCGTCCGTTTGCTGGTCAGCCCCTGGAGTGTAGGACAGGGCTCATTCATTTTTGCAACAGAGGATGGGCAACACGGTTCTAGACTTGGTGGGCGTTCACCTTTCTACTCACAACGGTAGATTTTTTAAAACCACAAGCAAGGGTCAAGGCTCATGTTTGTTTCCTTAGGCCTCTTCTGCCGCAACCCTAGCCAGATGCCCACATCTGCCCTGACCTGATGGTGGGAATTGCCCCCCTCACAGCAAGGCCCCCCTGGGGGCTCCTGGGTGCCAGGGCCAGGAATTGGCCCCCATTCGAGTCTCCCTCGGCAACCAGCAGAGGCATCGGATCGTGCACCTTCCGTGGGTGAATTTATAATGTATGTACATAGGTCTCAACACAGCCATTATTAAGAAAAAGAAAAATGCGCCCTGAGTAGACAATTTTCACTGTATTAAGTTTTTCTGGGAGTTTTATAATGAGCATCTATGAGTTCAGCAAGCAGAGAAACGAAAGATTCCTGGCATTTCCAAAGTTCTCTGTAAATGTGTCTCTAAAACTGCTCACAGCCCTGCTGGGCCCAGCTGACAAGCCCCCACGCCAGGCACCCCTAACCCTCCCCCCCAACTCGGCCACCCACAAGCCCCCTTCACTAAAGAGCCTACTCTGCCCTTGGCAGCAGCTGACGGCCGGGACCCAGCCAGTCAGCTCCTCCCAACAAAGACGCCAGTGCCAGCGGGTCACCTTGGAAAAGTACGAGCAGTGACCCCTCCGCTGTGTGCGGTCACCAGGGGCCCACAGCAGGAACCTTGGTGGGAACACGCCAGACCCTGTCTAAACGCTCCTTTCAAAGGGTGAGGAGAGAAATGGGTACCAGCCGGCAGCATCTGGCACGTCCCAAGGTGACAACAGGTGACAACAATAGGCTTCTGCCTCCACTTAGAGAAAAGGAAAACTTTCACCTTGTGACTTGCCATCAAGGCTGGGTGGGGACAGGGCACGGATGCGGGTCCACACGAGCCAGAACGGCTCTGAGCATTTACAACCCCAGTGTCAAAAGGAAACGCCCACGAAAACCTGAAGGTTAGTGGACTGCGCTGCCGAGGACAGGGGCCGTGTGTGTCTCTCGGTCTTCGTGGTTAGCCCAGCGCTGGGCATGGCGCTCTGCATGCTGGCTCTGAGATGTTTGTTTGTTTACTTCCACAATGTTCCATTCTGCAATGCTTACACATGCACGAGAAGTTGCAGAGATGTGCAGGAAGTCCTGGGCACCCTTCACCCAGTTTTACATGGGCTCACGTGCTTGTGTTTGCACAGCACTATGAATTGTATCCCATGTGCGGCTGCCTGTAGTCACCACCACAACCAAGATATTTCCCTGTGCCATCACCACAAGGCTCCCCCCGCCCCCCTTTATAGCCACAGCCACCCTTCCCTCCGCCTCTAGCGCTGGCAGCCACCAATCTGTTCTCCATCTCTTTGGTTATGTCGCTTCATGAATGTCTTATCAGTGGAATCTCACAGTATACGAGCCTTTGAGACTGGCTTTTTTCACTCAACATAATTTCCTCAGAGGTCACCCAGGCTGCTCCTTTTCAGTGCTGGGCAGTAGTCCCCGGTTTAGTGCTGGGCAGTAGTCCACGGTTTAGTGCTGGGTGGTAGTCCATGGTTTAGTGCTGGGCAGTAGTCCCCGGTTTAGCGCTGGGTGGTAGTCCCCGGTTTAGTGCTGGGTGGTAGTCCATGGTTTAGTGCTGGGCAGTAGTCCATGGTTTGGATGTAGCACTGTTTGCTTGACTATTCACCCACTGAAGGACATCTGGCGAGTTTCCAGTTTTGAGAGGTTACATACAAAGAGACGATGAACATTTGTGGACAAGCTTCTGCATGACAATGTGCTTTCCATTCTGGGGGCTCTATGCCCCGGAGTGCTATTGCTGGGTCATATGGTAAGTCCATCAGAGGAACCTCGAAACTGCTTTCTAGAGGGGCCACGCCATTCTCGGGTCCCACCGGCAGTGCAGGCGTGGTCCCATTCCTCCCACGCTGTTTTTTATTTTAGCCACCAGTAGGTGTAGAGTGACATGTCCTTATGACCTTGATTTGCATTTCTCTGGTTTGGATTTTGAAAAGATGTTCAACATCTTTTTAAACCATCTTTTTAGGTGGTTATTTATTATCTGTATATCTATCCTCTTTGGTGAAATGTCTGTTTGTGTCTTTAGCCAATTTTCTAATTGGATTTTTTTAAAGGTTGAGATTGTCTTAAAATCACTTTATTAAGATATTCCCATACCAGCCATGGCTGGTGTGGCTCAGTTGGTTGGAGCATCGTCCTGTAAACCAAAATGTTGGGGGTTCAATTCCTGGTCAGGGCACATACCTAGGTTGTGGGTTTAGTCCCTGGTTGGGGTGCATGCAGGAGGCATCTGATCAGTACTTCTCTCCCTCTCTCTCTCTCTCCCTCCCTTCCCCTCTCTCTAAGCATGTGTTTGGGAAAGGGTAGAAAAAATAAAAGGTATGCACATACCATACAATTCATCACTTAGAGTGCACAATAAATGGTCTTACTTCATTCAGAGTTGTGCGACCATCTGCCTAATCAATTTCAGAGTATTTTCATCACCCCCCAAAGAAACCCCGGGCCCATCAGCAGCCACTTTCCATTCCTCCCTCCTCCTAGCCTCTGGCAGCCACTTATTTACCTCCTGTCCCTGCGGATTTGCCTATTCCGGACATTCCACACGCGTGGAATCCCCACACGCGGTCCTCTGTGTCTGGCTTCTTTCACTCAGCACAGTTTCTTCAGTGTCTGTCCGTGTTGTAGCGTGGGCCTGTCCTCCATTCCTCTGTACGGCTGAACGTTCTGTTGTCTGGACAGACCCCCTTTTGTTTATCCACTCATCACTGATGGCTATTTGGGTTGCCCCCACTTTTTGGTAATGCCGATGAAACCGGTGCACAAGTTTTTGTGGGGACACACGTTTTCATTCCTCTGGGGTACATACTTAGAAGTGGAATTTCTGCGCCATCTGGTAACTACACGGCGAAGAAACTGCCAAACCGTGTTTCAAAGCGACCACCCCATTTTACGCTGTCACTGGCAATGTCCGAAGGCTCCGATTTCTCCACACCCTTCAATACTTGTTATCCTGTGCTTGGTTGGGGACAGCCGCCCCGCTGGTGCCAGTGCCGGCTCAGGCGGCTCTGGCTCACACTCCCCTGGCGATTACTGACGCTGAGCGCCTTTGCCCGCGCTGACTGGCTATTTGTATATATTCTTTGAGGAAAGCGGTTCATGCTGATCCTTTTCCCATTTTCAACTGGGTTGTTTTTCACGTTGAGTTCTGAGAGTTCCTGTTCCAGAGGCTGAGGCCTTTGCCAGTTGTGTGATTGGCAAATATTTTCTCCCGGTCTGTAATTTGTCTTTTCATCCTCTTAGTAGGGACTTTCAAACATTTGAGAATAAACGAAAGGAACGCTGTCCTAGTATGTCCGCACAATGACGAGCCGTCAACTGGTGCCGTCTGTATAAAGGGTTCGGTGGGGCTATTTCCACCCTGTTATAATTACCAGTCAACTCTTACATGCGTGTGGCAGAATCCAGGGTTATAATTAACGCAGAATGGGTCTTTAACCAATTACTGCTCTAACCCAGGCCAGAGTCCCCTCCGCAACCTTACCGACACTAAGAATTCCCTTGATAGACACTTTCTTCGTGGGCGGTGCAAAGGCAAACCGCAGACAGGCCAGGTTTTAATTGCCACAGCCTTCCAGTGACTGAGGCGCGTGAACTTGACAATGGAAACCTCCCCACATCACGGTCACTCTGAGCACAGAATGGCTACTGACAAGGGCCATCGAGAGGGTGTGACCCGTCTTTGCTAACATGGAGGGTGTGCATCTGTGCACCCGAGCCTGACCCCAAATTGAGGGCACCCCTTGCCAAGGGTGACTGAGACTGTACAGGAACTGGGCTGGACTGTACAGAGACTGTACTGGAGAGACGAACCTCCTCCCCGTCGGCAGACGGCCGGGTTAGCCCGAGAGATCGCTGTTCAAACCCACTGCGGTGGGCAACGCTGTTAGCGAGTTTCCCGTTATGACCCTCTCTGCAGGGCCGGGTCAGAGTCACTCGTTAGCTAGGACATGTCCGTTGTGGGACTGTGTACTGACAAATAGTTATCATTCTCCTAGTCCGTAGAAATAAAGGGCTAATGGACAGAGACGAGAGAGAGCTGCACGGGTTGCAGCGTGACAGAGAGTGGCCGTGGTCTGGCCACAGGGCCACCTGGGGCTCCTCCTGAGGGCTGGAGACTCTCCTGATGACTGAACATTCGCTGGGAGGAGGGTGGGAGAGGCGGTCACTGATTTCGCCTAAGAGAAAACCCTGCAGGTAGCCAGGCCTCCATACGCCCATTTATGGAATGAGCGCTGAATTGCCCTGGAGGCAAGTGTCCCCAGGGGGTCGCAGGAAGGACCAGTGTTGGCAGGACAGGCACTGTTGGGCCTCTCAGAGGGCTCATCTTTGGGGAGAAAAGGGCATCACACCTGGCTGGGGTGCGGGTGGATCTGGTGGGCCCAGGAAGTGGCTCTGTGTCAAAGCCTTAGGACACACTGCTGAGCCGACTCTCCCTGACACTTAGCACGTAGAATGGCCTGGAAGGCCGAGCCTAATGGATTCTGACCCCTCTTCCTAAAAGGGGTACGAGGTGGCCAAGCTGGGCCCCTGCCAAGAAATGCCAGGAGTGCAGACCCTGAGGATAAAAGGCCAGCAGGACCAGAGGCTAGGGAGTGGCTCACAGCTGGGGCGGGGGGTGGGGACGCCTGCAGATGCCACAGGCAGGGCCAGACCCACTTTTCCATGTGTCCCTCCCGCCCCCTCGGCTCCTGCCCCACTTGAAAGGTCACAGTGGCCTTTTCCTTGGTAGGACCCACTGCTGCCTGGCAACACCACAGTTGCCATGGGAACCACTGCCTGGACAGTCTGTGGCTGAGATGGAAAAAGGCCTGTTTGCTACCACCATCAGGCCTATCCAAAGGCCCAACTTTCTGCAACAGATGGAAACTACTTCCCCTGTTCCCAGGAGCAAATGTGGGAAGAGCAGCCATTTCTCAGGAGTCCGGGGGACCCCGTGGTTCCAGGCCCACCTCTGGCACCCATGTGCTCGGCCTTACCTAATTGATGGGGGAACGCACTCTCCTGCCTGGAGGAAAGAGGCTGAGAGACTCGGGCTCCAGCCATCGCTGCCAGGAGAAGCGGGAAGTCCACTGAGCCCGTGCTGGGCAGCAGGTCTCCTGGGTTCTCCGGGCAGACTTGCTGCCCAGCCACACAAGGACTGGGGCATGGACGCGGATGGATCAAGCTCTTGTTCCTGCTCCGGGCAAAGCCCAACCCCAGACAGGACCGACCAGGGGCTGGCTGCTGGCTCCACCCGCCACATGCCCTGAGAGCAAAGGCCTGGACTCGGACACTCGCCCCTTCACCCGCCCCGTGAGGACAGGAGTAACCGCGGTCGTCCTGGGCCCACCAGCTTCTGATGCAGGGGCTGGAGTGGCACCCCCCAGAGAGGCGCTGAGGGAAAAGATAACCCAGAGGTCTGAAAGGTCTGTGGGGGGTGGGGAGTAAAGGGCAGGGGGCGAGTTAGGGTTCATGGAGCTGGGAGAGAATGCTGATTCAAAAATGTGCTGAAACCCGTTCCCTTCTCTCTCCTCGGCTGTTCCTGACAGTCCAGGGTGGGCACCTTGGCCTCTGGTTCACTGCCTGGCCCTGCAGCCCCTTCTCTGTCTGTTTACCAGCCTGCCTGAGCCTCTCTGTGTGAAGGCCCACACCCCTTCCAGCCCCGCAGAGCCGCCCACTCCTTCCTGTCTCCACCTGCCATGGGCCCCCGGGGTGAGACGAGCTACAGGACCTCCCGTGCAGAGAGGGGGCACAGCAAGCCTCTGCCCAATGCACCTTAGCTGGAGGCTGACGGGAAAGGGCAAGGGAGGATCTGGCTGCCATGGTCAGGGGTCCGGCAGGGGGCCGCTTCCAAATGCTCCCCGTGCCCTGCTGCAGGGTCTGACCAAGGAGCAAAGAAGTGCCTCGCTCTCCAGGAGGCTGCAGCCCTGCACTAAATGCACAATGTGACAGGTGGAACGCCAGCTGGGTCTCACACCCCCTCCCTACACTGTGTAGCTCCCCTGCCAGGCACCTCGGGGCGGTGCCAGAGCCGAGCAGCTGCCTGGGGAGCCCTGGGTAGGAGTCACAGCCGCCTCCGCTGGTTGTGGTTGGCATAAGGCGCAATGGCCTCTTGATTGTATCTTAAGAATTTTAGGATGAAAAAGGCACAGCAATGCCTTTTTACTGATTTCTATACTACACTCCAACCATGCCCAAAGGTCCCTCCCAGTGGACGGGAAACCACTGAGAGCCAGAACAAAAGGGCCCTCAGAGACAGCTCTGGCGCACCTCCCCACTGCACAGATGGGAAAACAGGTCCAGGGAAGGTGCATCATCCTCCGGGAGAGAGGGCTAGCCTGGAGTTTCCCAGAGTTTGACTCTGGCGCTCTCTGGGGAGTGGATTCTGATCGCGATTGTTCTTTCCCCTTCTCCCAGCTTCCCAGTGTGGGCTTTGAGCCCCTTGATTACTAACGGTGGGTTACTGTTTTCAAGGTTTCAATAACAATATTAATAATAGTAATATCATCTCCCATTTATCAAGTGTCTACTGTGTACCAACGTCTGTATTTCAAATCATCATGCCAACGCCATTATCCTCATTTTATACGCACGGAACTGAGGCTCAGAGAGGTTAAGTAACTGGCCCTTGGCCCACGGAGAGCACCTTTTGCTCAGAAGCAGAGGTGTGGGGTGGAGGGAGGGAGTCCCGTTCATTGGGTCTCTGTTTCCCTGGCCAGCTAGCAGAGACACCTCCCCATGAGCCACCCATCTCCCCCATCAGGCCCCATGTTACCCTCGGAGCGGCCTTTCCTTCCAGGCACAACTCCCGCCCCTCCCTCTGGCCCTGGACACTCGCCACTAGACAGCACGGTTACGCCCCATCCGACGACGTGTGCACAGGCCCGACTCTGGCCCCGAATGAAGCTCCCCGACAGCAGGGGCCAGGCCTTCCTCTCCTTTCTGCCGTCCCAGCGCCAGGACCTCGCCTGGATCGCGCCCCATGCACAACTCGCGCTGTTGCCTTGTCTCTGAACCCCGCGTTGGCAGTCGCATCTGGAGCGGCTGCCACCACGCTGTCCAAGCCATAACAAAGGCTCCGCTTCTTGGACGGTGCGCTTCCATATTTAGCAATGTGTAGACGAGGATTTAAGTCTGGGAACAGGAGGACAGAACAAACTGTCACGATGCATCGGGACTTTGCCTGGGAACTGTTTATAGGTTCAGATGCCAACACAGAAGGGGAGACATTAGACAGATGCGTGAATTGCCAAGTGTAGGGAAAACTAAAAACAGTGTGAGGAGACAAGGAGGTGTTGGGGAGAAGGGGCGGGGGAGGTGATGCTGAGCAGAGGCCCGCCTTCCCCGCCCACCACGCCCCTCCTCATTGGGGGGGGGGATTGAATTACCCACAGGGAACACACTGCTGGTCCGCAGGCTCCTCCTCTGCTCACACCGCAGGGGTGAGGAGGTGCCTCTGACTGTTCCCATCACCAAGAAACACTTTGCTCTCTGGGGGAGCACAGACGGGAGAGGGAGGTGGCCCAGGGCACCAGCTGATGGTGGGAATGGGCCCGAGCGCCACAGGGGGACCCATCGAGAAATTGCACAGAGAGCAACCCCGCTTCAACTTCCTGATCTCACAAAGTCTGTCCTGCCCCAGAGTTTGGACACTTTTATCTGAGGTCTAGACCGCCACCGATGAGCTGTGAGACCAGAGAGGTTAAGTGGCTCACTCAAGGTCACAGAGCTGGGGAGCAACGGTGCCGGCAGGTGACCACAAGTGAGCCTGACGCCGTGTCCATGCTGTCACCCGGCACGCAGGCCGCTGAGTCTCAGGCCCTGCTGGCCAGGAGAAATGCAACTTGGGCTCCGTGGGTAAGCTTCCATTTTCTCGGAGTCACGTTAGAAACGGTCAGCAGAAGTAGGTGCATTAATCTTACTAACGTGTTCTACTAGACCCAATACGTCCAAAATATCACCATTTCAACAGGCCCTAACTATAAAAGGCAAATAACGAGACACATTCTTGTTACTCCCACCGAGTGTTCAAACCTGGTGTGTATTTTACACAAACAGCGCATCCCATTTCAGACTCATCACATGCCAAGTGTTCGACAGCCAAGTGTGGCTCGTGGCTGCCATGTTGGACGGGGGAGCCCTAAGTGGTGTTCCTAGCCAGGGGTGAATTTGTCCCCCAGGGCACGTCCGGCAGTGTGGAGACATTTTAGGTTGTCACCTGTGGGTGGGGGAGGTGATACTACTGACACCTAGTGGGCAGAGGCCAGCGGTGCCGCCAAGTATAGCCCACAGGACAGCCTCCCAGCAAAGAACGGCCCAGCTCCCAACGCCCCAGTGCTGGGTTTCGGAATCGGGCAGGGCTCCACTGGGAGAGCTTCTGCTCCGCGTGGCACTGACTAGGTCACCAGGTGGTGTTCAGGTAAGGACTGCTCTGGCCCACAGGGTCCAGAAGCTCTCACCCACGCCCGGTGCCTTGGCAGGAACAGCTGGAAGCCCTGATGGACAGCACTTGCCAACTTCCGGAAGGCTGGACTCAGCCGCGCCCCCTCGGGACTCTTACTCTCTCCACATAGTCTCTGGGCCTCTCCGGGTGGTCCCTCCAGGTGGCCTCTGTCCTCTGACTTCGCACCTGGCAACTCAGGCCTCCCAGAGTCCAAGCAGAGGCTGCCAGTTCTCTTAAAAGGTACACACAGACCTGGCATAGCATCATTTTGCCTTGTTGTATTGGCCAACACAGTCCCCGCCCACCCAGATCGGAGGGGAAGGGCATAGCCTTCAGCTCCTGATGGGAAGGGTGTGAAAGAAAGTACAGCCATCTTTAATCTGGCACATGGTAGTGTTTATATTCTAGGGCTGACATGCCGATTAAATGGGTTAATGCATATAAAGTCTCGACAAGTGATTGCTATCAGCATCCTGCTTCCTTAGACTCTCACTGTACCAGCCGAGGCTGGCATCCAGCAAGTTCCCAATAAACACTCTGTGTCATAACTCAGTAGAGGGAGAGAGAGGCACATGGAGAACATTCTAGGTTGGGTTGCGTAGGGGAAGCTTCTCGAACCAACCCCCCGAGCCACGTTCTGCAAACTAGAGATCTACCTGTCATCCTGAGACAGCGCCTGTGACACGGGGTCTGGAGGGATCCCGGGACAGACAGCAGGACCAACACAAATCCCGAGCCGTCTACACGTGCCCAGGCCCCCGCGGGCCCCTCTCCACCAGTCTCCCCAACCCATGTGTTACAGACGAGGAGACTGAGCTCGAAAAGACTCACCATGTGCTTGCCCCTTTCAACCGTGAGCAAGCGACAGGCTTCCAATCCAGGTCTGCCGCCTGCTTGGTTCTTTCTGCCACCGCCACCACCACCGGCTTTTCTCAAAGAAAACGCTTCGCCGCGCCCTCCATGACTGACAGGGCTTGGGTCCGCGGGGCTCTGGGGCCGGTTAGAAGGAGCCTCTCAGGCTTCCACTAGGAGGTGCCTCATGATCTCGTGCCACCCCGATTTCTCTGGGAGCCTTCGCCGCTCCATCCGTACCACCCCGATTCCAGCTCATGTCCTGTTTCTGCAGAGATAGAGCCCCCTTTTCCTAAAGATACATCTTCTCATGTAAAAATCGTACAATAAGTGAATGTATGCATCGTATCTACCCACATGCCACACTTCAGTTTGCGAACCGCTCACCACACGTTGCCTCCCAGGGGTCCCCCCAGGGGGGCATCGCCACCCCCACTTCACCGCTGAGGAAACAGCAGCGGGTGCTCCTACCTGCTTCACAATGGACTCTGCAGGGAAAGCAGGCCCCGGCGGACAGCGTGCCCATTGCTGTGACGTCAATACTCCCGCCCCGCTGACGGGGGGGAGACACGGGCATGCTGCACTCCCACGGCGGGGGGAACGAGCCAGCTCTGGCATGCCACCAAAACCACCGCTCGGTCACAGACCCACTCCCGGATGGCCATTCAGAGGCAGAACCATTACGAGACCTGAGGCTCAGATGACCCCACTGGCTCGAGGGACCCCTCCTCGCCACGGGGCCCTTGTTGAAGCCGTCGAGTCCCGGAGTGCCACCTTTCTGTCCTGCTCTGGTGCTCCGCAGGGAACACCAAGCACTGGGGTATAATCTCAGCTGAGGCCTCAGATTCTGAGGGTAACTCCGAAGTCTCTATGTGTACTCAGTGACTGCCTGCTCTACCTCCCTCTCTGGTGTCCTCCACCGCCCTGGGCTTGGAGAGCCACACACACGAGGACCACGGGAGACCAGCCCGGAAAGCACCTGGCCCCAGGTGAAGGCACCTGGAAGTGGAGGCGACAGCCCAAGTTCACCCGCGTTTCCAACCTTGGGCACAATTTCCTCCGCTGAAAATGGGGGTCCTCGCACCTGCTTCCTAGGGCTGTGCGAAGACAAGAGGAACGGATGCTGTGAAAGCCCACCTGGCTACACAGGGAGTCCCCCAAAACCGGGGCGGCAGGCTGGACGAGATTCCATGGGTAAGGCCTGGTGGTGGGGAGCCGAGTGTTACCTGGGATGGCAACAGTGAGTCCGGGAAAGGACCGTCCCAGCAGGGGGAGCTTCACCGGGGCCAGTTCCCTGAAAGTCTCCTCTGTGAAAACCAAGGCGGGGACGGCAATCAGCACAACACGGCCTGTGTAGAGGGTCAGGGCTGCTGATTAAAGCCACTGATTCCCCGCAGACAGGAGATGGGCACAAAGAGCTATTGTACAAAGACAGCAGCCCGTTTGTACGGAACTTTCCAGAAGGCCTCCCCTCTGACTGCTTCCTTAAGTAGCTGGGGCAGAAAGGAGAAGTTGATGGGACAGGCATCCCAGGAGGCCCGCGGGGGGCCCCCCCGGACACTGAGCGACCTGTATTTCCCTCGGCCGTGGCGAGGCTTTACAAGCCAGGGGCTTGGGTCAGGCAGACGCAGAAGAGCACCTTCTCCCTGCGTGGGCTTTCGTCCTTCTCAGGCGTTCTGCACGGTCTCTCACTGGCTGAGTCAGCCGCTCCTTCTCCCAGGAGGCCCAGAGACGCTGAGTGACTTGCTTAAAGTCACGGAGCAAGTTACCGAGGGAGCCAAACTAGAACCCAGTTCGCCGGCACTGACCCAATCCTTTGCGAAGCTCAGCTGGCCTGAAGCTGCTCACTCTCCCACGCGGGGAAGCCACCTGGAAACTCCCAGAGCAAAATAAATCTGGGCGGTGCTCGAAGGTAACAACCGGCTTCCCCTTTTCATAAAGCCCCCCAAACTGCCATATGCTAGTGTTCCCCACAAACCCCCTAGAAACATTTCCTTAGAAGTCCTGAGTGTGGGGTAACCCAGAGCAAGCCGAGCCTCGGCACAGGGACCCCGACAGCCACAAAGCACTCGTAATAGCACTTCGCCTCGTTTCTTCCATTCCTGCCCGTCGGCTACCCCAGCGAGCCTTTTAAGAGTAGGATCTGGTCTTATCGCAGCCCGGGCTCAGTAGATGCCAGCCTGCATAGTCACACGGACGCAGGCACGCCGCAGCATTCAGCTCCCTGGGGCATTTCTGCCAGGTTTCAGATCCAGTCACATATGTTTTCCTGTCTGTTCCTCATAACAACTTCCTTGGAGGCATCATTAGCCCATTGGTGGTGGGTGAGGGTGAGGCCCAGAGTCACACAACTGGCTGTAGTTACGCAGAGCTGGTTAAGCAGCAGAACTGAGTATTAATCCAGGTTCTCCAACCCTAAGACCCAGGCCAAGGCGGAAGGCGGGCGCTCCAGGAGGGGGAGGAGGGGCGGTTAGGAGTTTATGAGCACCTACTGTATGCAGCTCCACTATGATCGTGAGTTCATTCCTTAGCTGAGCTCAAAAGGGGCTTGAACATCAAAACACCTTTATTGCTCTTATCACTCAGGAAATTCCAAGGGTTTGGGGAATTCTGTGCCAGGAACAACAAAAACAAAATACCGTATTTAGCCGTGTATAATGTGCACTCACGTTTTAGTGCCGATTCCCACGTATAATCCACATTATATGTGGGGATTAGTACTACCCATGTATAATGTGCATCCTTATTTTTCCCTCAAAAGTTTCAGCAAAAGAAGCGTGCATTATACAGGGCAAAATATGGTAGGTCTTTCTTACAATATCACAGTGAGGACACTGTCTGAGCGCTCCCCACGTGGCAGGCCGTGCTGTCTCTCGTCCCTACACGTGCTCGCCCATCAGTGCTCCCACAGCTGTGCTGCAGATGAGGGCGCTGAAGCACGGAGAAGTAACCTGTCTGATGTCACGAGGTGACAGAGACAGAACGAAGACCCAGAACTGTCTGCCTTTCCAAAGCTCATGCTCTCCAAAGAGATCCACATCGGTGAGAACGCCAAGCTCCCCACCGGGCCACACTGCCCCAGACAAAACAGCAAGAGCCTGCCTTCTCCACTCCAGCCCTGACTTTAATAATACGCGTTCCCTGCTTTTTCTGGGACTTAACACATTCCAGCCCAGATGCAGGTGTAAATACCCTCTAGGATAATGCGTCAGCTGGCCAAAGGGTGGAGCCCAAGAGCACCAATGCAGTTCTGCCTCGTGGACTCAAAGTCAGTCCGGGGGGGCACTCCGACTGGCCCACAAACACAGATCTCTGCTCCCGGAGGGCTCATCTGGAATCCCCAATCCCTGGTTTAAAAGTCCCCCAGGCCAGTGGCGATCACCGCCAGCACCGATCAGCACAATGTTCACCGAGTGCCCATGAGGCGGGTTCTGTGCCCACGCACAAGTGTAGCTCTCAGCTTCAACTGCTGGGCCTAAGACCACTGGCCGGAGAGTGGGAGACGTGCTCAGGGCATGCAGAGGTCCTCATGGAGCTGGACGGGCCAGGGTTCCAAAGCCGGGGCCCAGCTGGCTATAGGGGACAGGCAAGGGATGAAGTGGGGCAGCTGGGGGAACTAGGGGAAAGTGCCTCAGACCGAGCATCCGGGAGTCACTTCCTATAGGGGCCAGAGGGCACAACATCTGCCACTGTCCCCTGATTCCTCTTCTAGAAACAGGGGCCAATTGGCTTTCTTTTCTGAGCAGCCAGCAGAAAAATGCTGTCACATGAACATGTCATTGTCACCATCTTCAAGGATGCAGATTAATGACAAAGGACTAGTGTCCCCTGGCCAAGTGGTTAGCTGCAGCCTTAATGGGGTGGGGCTGAGGTCCCAAAGCCACCACCCATCCCGTGTTCCCTGCCCCAATTCCTGAATGGACACGACTGTGATTAGTAGAGTTACGTCTCTTCTGCTGGTTGCCCCTCCCCTCCCCCTCCCCATACACACACCTGGTCTCTGAGGGTCCCCATGAAGCTAAGTGGTGACTCATGTACCGCAAAGTCTTATGGCCACCTTAGTGCAGCCCAGAGGAGAACTGGTGTAGATGGTAATACTCATTCAAAATAATCATGACCCATCCCTGCTGTCACATACTGGTGGAGGATAATCCTTCCCACCCCACTGGTGTCTGGCCTGGTCATCTGTCCTGTTTTGGCCAATGAAATGTAAGGGGACAAGACACCTGCCACCTCTGAGTAAACTCTTTGAGAGCCATCGTGGAGTTCTGTCATCTGTCTCCTCCCGTCTGCCCCTCCCCATCAATAGTGCTGCTCTCTCAGCCTCAAATGCAGAATGAAGATGCTTTCATAAAGAGCCTCAGTGACATGTACCATGGGTGAAAAATACACTCGTGTTACTTCGTGTGCAATACTTTGTGTGCAAAGTATTACATACATACCCTGTGTGCAGTCCATTGTAGTTTAGGGATGTTACTGCAGCAAAAGTAGCCTGAGGGTTTTGCAAAGGAACTGAACAAGGAACTACAGGGCAGCCCAAGCACACAGACGCACAGAGCTGGTGCCGGGGAGTCTTTCCCGTTCAAAGCAAGCAGAGCGGGGCCACAGATGAGGCTGACCACCCACTTCTGGGGGGATCCCCGTATCTCCTTCCTTGGCCTCAGCTCTGCATGGGGAACCCCACCAAAAGGCCCTAGTTCCAGGCCCTGGGCCTTACCCTTGCCCACTTCCTCCTCAGGCCACCCGCCACTGCAGCCACCACAGCTACAGGAGGACTCAGGAGGTTGGTGGCTCCTTCTTCCCAAGAGGGACCAAAAGGCTGGCCCCCACACACTCAGCTGGGATTTACCCAGAGCCGTGGAACCTTGTGCGCAGACTCATTCCCTTCTCCTTTGGGCTTAATCCTGCAGAAAGATCAACAACAGAACAACAGCAAACACTATTCTAACCTTCTCGTTCTCTGGGTACTATCCTAAGCACTTCATTATCTTTTCTAAAGATCTAACTGGCTTTACTGAGCTATTCATGAACTGGGCAGCATGCCACCTAGCAAGTAGAAAGGTGCTTCCCGTGCTAAGGGCTTTAGACACACTAACTCCTTCCAGCTCCCTCTGAGGGAGGCGCCATTCCCATTCCCACTGGAGGACCTGGGGTCCAAGGTCATGGTCACACAGGTAGTGAAAGGCAGTGCTGGAGTTCCAACACAGGCTGTGCAGTTTCTATATTCTGTGCTCCACTGTGATGCTAAGGAGGAAAGGACTGAACAGGAAGACAGGGAAAAAGATGGGCCCAGCGAGTCATTATGGCAAAGACACCTCTCTTGATATTGCCTGGGTTCACCATGGAGGCAGACCTCGGGGTCAGAGGTGTGTGGAGCAGTGAAGCAATACAAAAAAAAGAGCAAAATAAAACCCATACAAACTTACAGACAATCTCTGTGTTGTTACAGTGAATGGGCAGGAATCATGATTAGAAGAGTTATGTTACATAAAGGATTTGGGTTTTGATGGTCTTTTCAGCAAAGCTGGGTACTGAACTTTAAAAGTTTAAATCAGAAATGGAACATGAGGTTCTACCTCATGTTAGTGCTGGGAAGCCACAAACCCAGAGAAGTGAGCTGCCTCTATCCCCAGGTGCCTGGGTTTGTCCTTGGATCTCCCTATCCGAAGTGAGACATGCGACCAGACTTGGCGTCCTCATTCCACTGGTATGCCTGGGGCCGGTTTCCTGACCCAGTTCCACGAGACAGGGGCAGCTGGGGGTGTAACTGGGTTGGAGACACCTAGAAGCGATGCCCTGGAGACTGGGCGGAGAGTCAGGAAAGAAGCACAGGGGCAAAGGGGAAAAGCAGAACTGCAGACATTCTGGCCATCCAGCCCGATTCCCTCTTCCTCCACGAAGCCTTTCTGATCAGCCTGACCTTGGACAGGGCTCCCTCCTTGTACTTCTGGAGCTTAAGTTGACCTGCAACAGGCTCAGCATATCACTACTCCCCACTCTCAGCTACTTCCCTGATGTCCGTGCTAAAACCTAAGACCACATTTGGCTCTTGGGTTTCTAAAGGATCACAGCTGACTAGTGCCTGGGCAGGCAAGTCCCCAAAGCCTGGTTACTCTCATTAAGAGGCAGGACTACACAAGTCCATAAGCAGATGGGCTGATGCCTGTCTCTCTCCCAGGACCTCAAGAGAGCACCCAGGGTCTCTGCAGCGCAGAGGCACCTGCTGAGAACTTCTGAGAGGGGCTTGTGGACAGCAGTAGGCGCTCTAAACAACGTCACCCCTCCTGCAGTCAGTAGAGGGCGCTAAGTATTCGTTCTGGGAAAACTAGAATGCTGTTTCCTTCTTCTTTGAGATACCTACACTTTCTTTCCTGCTGGGCACTCAGGGACAAGGGACAAGAGTCATTAAAGTTTGCTATATACACTAGCGACTCTACACACTCTATCACCTTAGACTTCTAGCAGTTCACCAAACTCCAGACCTTCTGCATCTGTCTGCATACACATCTGGACCACATTTCCCAGTCACCTTGGCAGCGAGGTGTGGTCATGTGACTGAATACTAGCCAATGGCATCCAAGCATAGGTGACACACCCACTTCCAGGCCTTGGTGAGATCCGCCCACAAGCCTCCTCAGTGCCCCTTCCCGTTCTAGGGGATCGGTGTGGAATCAACCGCGGGAGACTGGAAGCTGTGTGCTCAAGGTGTCCCTGAGCCTTACCCACGGACCAGGAATCTCGACGTGGGCAGGAACCCACCCTCTTCTGGGTTTAAGCCATTACACTTTTTGGCGTTGTTGCAGCAGCTGGCTAATGCTCCCACTTCCGTGTTCTCGGGAGGCCGATTCTCCTTCTGACAGTCCCCCCGCCCCCCCCACCCCCCGCCCCCGCCCGGTATCATTGGCTCATTGTCCCCATCCTTCCCCCAAAGGGACGCTCCCAGAGGCCGGGACTGGCTTTTGTTCCCTGCTGCGTCCCCAGTGGTAGCACAGGGCCTGACACAGAGCAGACACTTCACAACTATCTGCTGAGCACACGAGTGAGTGCGTTCCATTTCACCCATTCTCCGTGAGTCCGGGTCTCCCCAGAAAGGACCCCCTACAGGCAAGCGCAGGAACCAGCCTCTGCTTTCAACATCTCCTCCACCTCCGGAGTGGAATATTCCCCGCCAACTAAAACACTCACCCTTCAGGGTCTAACCTGCGTGCCCTCCTTTCTGACACCCACTCGGGACCCTTCCCATCAGTCACTAGGGTCAAGCTGCTAAATCACTAAAATCAAGCCGACTGACGCATGAGAAAATGATTCTATGGTTCTAACTAGCCCGAGAACTTAAATTCTTTGAACTTTCTGTTCCCACGTCAGTACCTGGATGTGCATCTGGGTACATACCAGATCTTCAGATAACCTTCTGATTATCGCCTGAAGGGCTCCCGCATCCAGACCACCTCCCTTCCGTCCTCGACAGCAGTAATCCTGACCGCCTGCCCTCCGGGGCACCTGCCTGATAATCGTCCTGGGCCATCCCAGGACTGAGAACGCAGGACTGATCATTCTTGGGAATGCACTGGAGATGATATGAACTCTTAACTTTTCCTTCTTTTTTTGGAACCCTTCTGGGTTTCTGCCTGGCCTCTGGAGTAAATCTCTATCATTTACTTCTAGCCAAAGTCTCCAGACTCTTTACGACTTCACTCACCGCCTGTATCTTCTGCGCCCCTTGGCCGGGGCCCCTTTGCAGTCACACCTGTCACAGTGCATAGCAAGTGTGGGCGTCTGGTTTCCCACCTACCATGTCTCCCCACCTCCAGGTAGACCAGGAGGCCCTCGAGGCCAGGGCTCCGTCCTAGTCATCTTGGCATGTTCCCAGTGTTGGGCACAAGGGTCTCTTAAGAAACAAGCATTCTAAAATATTTAATAAATATTTAAAAGTTATGTAATATTTAATTATGTAAATATAAATTGTTTAAGCATGATATATAATTCATATAAACATAC
The DNA here is from genome assembly GCA_028533065.1 of Trachops cirrhosus. Taxonomy (NCBI): domain Eukaryota; kingdom Metazoa; phylum Chordata; class Mammalia; order Chiroptera; family Phyllostomidae; genus Trachops; species Trachops cirrhosus. The sequence continues at coordinate 187,282,329 of CM052538.1, read as the reverse complement.
TTACAATACTTATAGAATACTAATAAATATTTCACTTTCTTTAACTGCTTTCACTCTGCCGCTAACCAAGAGTGAAAAGCTTCCCACGCACCCTGGATCCACTCAGAAGAGGGTCTGTGGTACTTGGAATATTCTTCAGGAACAGGCTTTCGGGGCCTTAACTCATGGCCTGGCCCACGAGCGGTGGGGGAAGCCCACACCCCTTTCCTGGGTATCAGTACGAGCCCACCCCGGATCAGGGGCCCCCAAACATTTCTCCATCGAGGTGCCAGCCTGCTCCCGGCGGCCCTGTGTGCACACGGGATTTTTGTCTTTCAAACTGCTTGCCCCTTGGACCCTCACAAAGGTCCTGTGATGCAGGCAGGCAGTGACTACTGCGTCCATGTGACAGCTGAGAAAACAGCGGCTGGGAGAAGTTCAGTGACAGGTCCAAGGTCAAGGTTTGCGTGTGTGCTGAGCTGTCACTAGGATCCAGGGGCCCAGGCATTTCTTCTCCACATCTTCCCTCCCTCCAGCCTGAGCTCACGGGAGGACACCTCGCTGCAGCGAGCCAGGAGGAGGCAAAGGCAGTGACATGGGTGACAAGCAGTGACAGGGGTGGGCAGAAACTGACATTCACTCTGTGTTTTAGAACCGAGTTCAAAACAAAAGCTGGCCAACAGCTCCAGGGCACTGAAAGCTTCCTGCCCCCCTTCTAGCTGTAACCCCTCCGGCCGGTGGGAGTGTCTGTCTGTGGTTACAGGGTGCAGCGCATCTGCTGCTGCTGCCGTGTGGTCACAGGCCAGAGCGGAAGGACGGTACTTACTCGATTTTTCTTCTTTAATGGTGTATTCGAGCACCTCCGGCAAGCCCTCGTTCAGTGAAGGAAAATGGACACAGAGCACCAGGGGCTTCGAGCCGCCGTCCCGGCGAACCAGGAATGTCTGCGACAGAAGGAGGAGGGCTCCGTGAATCAAAGATTTGGGTGGACGTTAGAGGGACAACAGAGAGATGGAGGTCGTCTGGAATGTTCCAGAAGCAAGGAGGCAGGGTGGCACCAGGCATCCCTCAGGAGAACGCGGGGTTCTGCCCTAAAAGCCATGCGTCGCCCGGCCCATGCCCCTGGCTCCTGAGTCTCGACGTCTCATTTGCTCAGAGGGGGTCAACTCAGATGTTCCTGTGCTGCAGACAGAGTCAGGCAAGGGGTATCAAAAAGGCAGATTCCTGGGTCCCACCTTGGAGATGCTAGTTCAGCCGGGGGAGCAGGGGACCGGGATCAGCTGATTCTGGGATGGGTGGGAGTCCCGGGTCCACAGGTAGAGAGGTTCTAATGCTCGGGAGTGAGGCTGCGCCTCTCCTCCTGACCCCCCTACTCACATGGCACGGACCCTCTGGGGAGGCTGATGGAAGTGGTCACAGACAGTAATCAATTCACAAGATCTTCCCCCGCAGAAATAAAAATAGCTAATAATTAACATAGCGCTTTCTCTGGGGCAGGAACTGGTATAAATACTTTGCATATATTCTCTTGCCTCTTCCTATCAATAACCTCTGACATGAGGTGGGTTGTTACACATGCAGACCAGGGTGGAGGCGCTCTCTCTGATCCTGGTGTGATGACTGAGGAAACACCCATATGGGCTTGGCTCCCAGGACAGCTGTAAGGGGCAGGGCTGGGACTCGGCCCCAGACGCTGGTGTCCCTGCTGGAGCCCTCCACGCTCCCTGGCCTCTCTCTGCACCACAGGCCCCTCACTGGGGCAGGAGGGGGACCTGTCCCCTCAGCCCTGAGGATGCATCCCTGCTCTAGGGACCAGGCGTTGCCTAAATCTAAACCAGAGCCGTGTATTTACAGACCCCCCACTTCTGCTTCTCCTGCGTTCCACTCACTGTGCTGGCCACGGCCATCGTGGGGAGGGGTCCCTGCTTCACGCACAAACCCTGTGCTTTTACAATGTCCTGTTTAGTCTCCGAGGGCCCCACCGAAGCTCAGCCCTCCTTCAGGTGATCACAGACACCTTCTGGATTGCCCCAGCCTCCTGGGGCAGGTTTCCCAGGGGAGGGGCAACAGGGCGTCCCTCAGCCAAGGGAAGGTCATTCCTCCCTTTCCTGAGAAAGGACTTGGTCACCGTGTCCCCCTCCCCTCCACCTCCGTCCTCCCTGGGGGTCTAAGCCTCTCCCATGCAGGCCCCAAGCTCCTGGACTAGCACCTGGGCTAGGCCCCGAGTCCGGCCACAGTTGCCGAGGGAGGACTGGGTGTGGGGCCACTGGGACATCTTCGAGGATGCAGCCCAGACGTGAGAGGCTCTGGTGGGCCACCGGGGTGGCCCTCCCCCCTTTGCCCACCGAGACACACTGTCCTATCACCTCTGGTGATGCTCCAAATTCTCTGCCATTGTTATTGTTGCTATCATTCTTATCACATCGCTTTGCTGTTAACACGATGTTGTTGTTACAATTGTGGGTGTAACATTACAATGATATCCTTATTGTGGGCAGTAACAGCTAACACATACTGCCCCTCTCCCTGATCTGCCCCAAGCCCTGACACCAGTTCCCTAGGTTCTGTGATCTTACTTCATTCTCCTGTTAGAGCTACGGGAGTTGGGGGCTGGGTGCTAGCATCACCCCCATTTCAGAGAGGAGGAAACAGAGAGGTAAGCAACGCCCAAGGTCAGTGAGTGCTGGCCTGGGATCTGAGCTCAGGCCCTTAGACTCTCGATCCACAACCCTCAACCACCCTCTACCCAGCCCAGGTGGTCCCTTGGCTCAAGGTTTTGCAGCTTAAGGTTCTGCTCCCCTGTGACCGTGCGTGTCCCCTCGGAAGCAGTGACACAATGAGTCCATTAGTCATTGAGTGGAGAGGAAATGAGTTTACCAGCCCCTCTCCCGGAGGGTGGAGAGAGCGTGAGAACTCGGAGTGGACAGAGGGGGAGAGGGAGGCTTCCGGGGGCAGAAATGAGAGGCAGGCCAGATGCCGCCTGCTGAGGCGCCCACCCTGGACGGCAGCCCTTCCCCCGGGGACCCGGCAGGAGGGCGCTCACCTCCGGATGCCTCCGCCCTCAGCTCTGAGACAACACCTGGGCCCCCCAGCACAGCCTGGCCTTGCTCTGGGCTGCAGTGTCACTGCACTGAGGTGGCCCTCTGAACCCAAATGGACCCCTGGAGTGTGTCACTTTTCAAAAAAAAAAAAAAAAAGAGGTCCCTTTGCCTCTTCTTCAGAGGTCCCAGAGGCCAGCTGCCTCCTGTGCACCAGGCCGGCGGGGATGGGCAGTGGGCGAGGGAATGGGAGAGAGAGAGTGTGTGTGCGCGCGTCTGTGTGTGGGTACGCATGTGAGAATGAGTGCCTGGTGAGTTAAAAAGCATATCTGGCCTTTGTCCCACTTTCCTGTCAAAGCTTCAAAAATCCCTGGAATTTCCTGAGAGATAGGAATGTCTTTTGTTATTCACAAAATAGCCCCTTGTGACCACACCTGAGTTTACACTAACAGGTGACTCCTGGTGGGCCCTTAGTTTCCGAGGGGGGGGTGGGTGGAACTTGCGGCCCCACCCCTGACCTCCGGGGAGAGGAGAGGAACTGGGAGTGAGTTGGAGCATGTCGGTGTGGGTGATGATTCAATCACTCTGGCAAAGAAAACTCTATGAAACGTCTGGACCTCGCGGCTCGGAGGAGCCCTGGTTGGTGGTGGCACGCTGGCGTGACCAGACCCCACCAGGGGAGGGGCGGGAGAGTGCATGCCCCTCCCCACTGCAGACCTCACCCCCACCCGGGTCTTCCACTCAGCTGCTCCTGAGTTGTGTCCTTCATAATACAATGCTCCTCACAAGTACAGGGTTTTCCGTGAGTCCCCTGAGTCATTCCAGTGAGTTATCAAACCTGAAGAGGGGTCATGTTTGCAGCCACGTCACACAGCAGTGTGGGTGGCTTGGGGACCCGCTGATGTCTGGCATCTGCACCAGGGCGGTCTCCTCGGGGGCCCTGTCCTCTCACTTGGTCTGTGCTCATGCGCGGTAGAGGCAGCGTCCAAGCTGAACTGACCTGTGAGTGTGTGAGGCTGTGAGTGTGTGAGGCTGTGAGTGTGGCTGAGCGTGGAACTGAGTGAACTCTGGGGGACAGGCCACAGTGGGGGGATCGGAGTCAGAGCTGGTGGCGCTCCTGGGAAGGCTGAGGACACACTTGGACCCTTGACCCCGAGCCGGGGCGGGAGCTGAGGATGGCACCGTCCTGAACGGGAACCAAACTGCGGGTTTCTGCCTTTGCAGGGAAAGTGCCCCCTTTACACTCGTGGGGCATGTGGTGGGGGGAGGGGCCCAGGCCCAGGACACTTGTTCAGCAGCACATGCCCAAGGAAGGAGGTATTTTTCAACTGAGGGCCATGGCCCATTCGCACAAATGCCACAACCAGGGTTTTCCAAATAAAACACAAGAGTGTAAAATAGAAGGCGACCAGGGCGTCTGCAGTAAGGGCGGACTTCCTGTGGCCTGTGTCTGGGAGAGGGAGGCGGCCTGCGCTCCTCGCTGCACGGACCGTCACCTCCTTCTTCCACTACTGGGACACCCACCGGTGCCCCCGAGGGGGACCGAAATGACAAATCAGGGCCGCCAGCCTCCCCCGGGACCTCCCTCGAGGCTGCCCTGCTGCCTGCTCAGCTCTTTCCTGCTCAGCAGAGCTTTCTGGGTTTCTCCGCTTTGCTGACATACCGGCCCTGCTCTCTGGCCCTGTGTTCCAGAGAGAGAGAGAGAGAGAGAGAGAGAGAGAGACAGACCACAGGAGCCCTCCGACAGCAGCTCCCAGCTGGGGGACCGTCGTCACAGTCTGTTACAATCTGCATTTCTTCTCGGGCTTTACGGGAAGCTTATAGGCTGGGCCTGTTGTTCCTTGAAGCCAAAAGCATTCCAGACTGACCCCGTACTCCAAGTACTATTGAAAGAGCTGCACAGTGACTCCAGCACAGTGCTCGCTGTGGAAACGCACCCAAAATATGGGCCCCCTTCCCCATGCCCCCTACCTGCCTCAGAGCCCTGAGGTCAAAAGGCACAGAGCCCCTACCATACAGGGGCAGCCTTGCTACCCTCTGCTGTTCATGGATTGCCCCAGGACCCAGAACTGCCACAGCAGGGGCCTGGGGCAAGGAAAGACATCCTCATTAGGGGCTGCAGACTGCAGGCCTCCACCTGGAGCAAAAAGGTGAGCTTCAGGTGAGCAGTGGGGGACCAGGAGGTGACAAGTCCGGACACTGGGGCCTGCCTTGCCTACTCCTAGGACGCTCGCCTGGGGCTTCCCAGGGTTATCGCAAATGGGGCAGCCCACGTTCACGCCGGCCGTGGGGCCCTCCCTCCGCCACTGCTCCTACAAGCCTTCCCAGCGCACCGGGCCACCTGCAGACCTTGCTGTGCCCCGTGTCCTCGCTCAGCCTCTCTCCTCCCTAGGACAAGCGCTGTCTGAAGGCCTGCTGGGTGGCTGTCTGAGTCAGCCCGCTCCTTCTGTCCCGTTCCCCTGTGTCAGCTCTCCCGATGCACTGGATGAGGAACTCCCAGAAAGCAGAAGAAGCCTTTTCTCCCAACTGCATGCCCTGACGGGCGGCGTGCCCACTCCGAGGGTCCAACCCCCACCCCGAAAACAACAGTGGTCAGAGGCAGTGGTCAGAGCACTTGGTGTCCCTCCTCCCGCTGATCCTGGTTTGCGGTGTCCTTTGCAAGTCACTTCCCCTCTCTGAGCTGGCTTTTCCAGTGAGGGAGGGGGGAGGACAGTCCCAGGACTCCCTTCCTTCTGGAAGATTCTGTCCCAGCATCCATGGCCTGGGGTCTTTTCCAGATCCCAACAGGCCTGCACAAAGGTTAGCGTCACGGGTACAGTCCTGTAATGCAGGAGGCTGGGGCAGCTGGTCACGGAAGCAGCGCGTCTGCCTCCCACCGGTGGGGGTTTTGGGGAGGATGACAGATGTCAGCAACAGCTGGCAGAGAAGATGCTTCAGGAGAGCGGTATGTGGCTGCCACGCCCCCTCCTCCTCCCCAGACGAATAATAATGAAACCCCGACACCCGATACACTGTAATGGTTTTGTTTGTTCTGTCCATTTTTGGCCTGGACAATCCAGAGCTGTCTGTCTGCTTTTCCACTGTTGTTATCTTTGGACTATTTTGCGGTTGCTTGGGGAGAATTTCCAATCATGCCCATTGGGGCAGGAACCGAAGTGGCCAGTTCTGCCCAGGGGCCACAAGCAGGGGCAGCCACGCCTGTGGGGGTCGGCACTCCTGTGGCCGGAGCCCACTCTGGCCACATGTGGCCCGTCACTTCTAATGAAGTTGTCCCTTGGCATGGAGTGGAGTTTCTCAGGCCTGGCTGCATGACAGAATCGCCAGGGGAGCTTTGAAAGCACACTGATGCCTGAACCCCACTCCAAACCGAAGAAACCGGCATTCCTGGGGCTGGGGCAGAGGCTGAGGCTGAGGCACGGTGTGTGGGTTTTTTTTGTTTTGTTTTAAACTTTTGAAGGCAGTCACTTAGTAGCCGGCTCTATTACTCAGGGGAGGCTCCTAACCATCAGAGTTGAGTTTCCTCACTTAGGAAGTAGAGAGCCGGCCTGCAGGCCTGCGGGAAGGACGAGATGGTGCCTGGCCCAGGGCGGACCTGCAGTCACTGCCAGCTGAGTACTGGCCCGTGGCTCCAGCACCCGGAAGGGGCCACAGAGAGGCCTCGGGGATGCTTTCACCAAACTAGCACGGGATGGGAGGGGCCTTCCTCCGACTCAGCCCCGGGGAGGGCGCCTGCACCTCCCACAGGGCTGGTCTACTTCATCCCAGCTCAGCTTCCTGCAACTCTTGAGGTCGCCCCTCCACCACAGAAAGCAACTTTGTAAGACGTTTCTTTCATTAAGCACCACCTTCTGGCACTCCAGTAGCAATGAAAACACACAGCCTCCTGACCCTGGTTTCAAATACGATTCTGCAACGAAAGGAACGAAGGCTCCTCGGAGAAACGGTTCTAGGTCAGGGGCAAGAAAGCACAAGAGAAGCCTGGAGCATCTGGTAGTGACAGAAAGTAAGAAAAAGCTCCAGAAAGCTGACACACAAGCAAAGCCCACACACAACGAGGGGGTGTCAGAGAGACACAGAGCCAACACGAAGACTCGCAGAGGCCAAAGCTGGAATAATCTGAGCAATGAACTAGTTAAAGCAGTATTGGCTCATAACCCGAAGCATAAAATAAATACCCACGAATCCATGTTGTGCTAAGTACGAGACTAAATCAATCAATAAATGGGGGAGAAGAGACAGATCGCATAGAGAAGAATTCCAAATAATTTATGCAGATAATCAAAGAGGCGGAGCGTGACTTCCGAGTGGGGGCCGTGCGCAGGGACCGCCCTGGGGGCAGGCAGCAGGGAGCGGGAGAAGGAGGCACTCGCAGTGGAGCAACCGGCAAAGCCGACCTCAGCCAGGTGGCCGAGGCCAACACCCACAGCCCAGGTTGATATCATGTATTGTACCCTTGACGTGATGTGGGGGAATCACCCCAGTCTAGCCCCCCCGGACAGCTCCCAAGTGAGGCACGTTCTACAAAATTTCTGGCTAGGAGTCCTCAAAACTGTCAAAGTTGTCAAAAACAGAGAAAGCCTGGAAAACTGTCCCGGCCATGCGACATGAGAACAAGGAGACTCGGTGTTGAAAGGTAAGGTGGTGCCCTGCAGAGGGTCCTGGAGCAGAAAAGGGACAGCGGGCAAGGGCTGAGGAAATCGGAGTAATGTACGGGCTTCGGTCCGCACTCATGAATCAGCATTGGCTCACAACCTGTGACAAGGGGCCGGATTCATGCTAGACATCAACAATAGGAGAAGCTGCATGAGGAGTGGATAAGGGAACCCTCTGTACTATCTTTGCAACTTTTCTCTAAAACTTCTAAAGTAAAGTGAACAGACAAAAGTACCACTTGGTGTAGAATGAATAGAGGTGGCTTTTCGATTGCCTTGATTCTGGACACACAAAGAAATCAAAACTGGGCCGATATGTTCCCACCTTATCAGATTACAGAGAAGCAGGCTGCAGGGAGCGGGGGGAGATGGGGAGTGGTGAAGGGGGTGGACATGGTCAAGGTCACATAGATCTCTGGGACGAAGGAGCTGGATCTCCAGTCTTCTGACCACTGTCCCCAGACTCGATGAGGCCCTGTGTCTCCCTGGAGCCAGGAGGGGTGGGTCCAGGTGATCCTGGGAGACCCCACGAGCTCTCACAGCCTGAGGGCCACCCGTGGTGTCTGTATCTTTAAGAACACTGAAGCCGTCGCACGGGTAGCATTTCGGACAGTCCTGTGGGGGTGGCATCGTGCAGCAAAGGCTCTGCCCGGTGTCCCCAAGACCACACCATGCAGGCTCTGCTCCCACCAGCTGTGTGGCGACCTTAGGCAAGTGAGTGAAAATCTCTGGGCCTGCATTTCCTTGTCTGGAAATGGGAGCACCAAGCACACCCACCAGAGAGAAATCGCTGTGCCGGTTAGTGAGAGCGTGCAGAGAGCAACTCTGGGTAAAAGTCGGCCAATCTCAGGGCTTTGCTTCTGCTTGAAAATACAGGAGCTCGCAGGGAAGAGTGGGGTGCAAGGCAGAGACGGGAAGAGAAGGCACATCTGCTCCAGTTCTGGGGCAAAGGGAGGCTGGGGCTTGGCTGGAGGCCACATAAGCTTCAGGTGCAACGGCCGACTCATGAGTTCTATGGAGTCCAAGGTGAGAATGAGTCCACTGACCAGCTCAGGCCCATGAACTCATGAGCTCGGACACGTCCCGGACACAGGGCGGCACTTCAGGGCACACGGAAGGCGAGAACAGCAAAGCGCCGGGAGGTTGAAAGATAGGATTCCGTGTGTGCGTGCGTGCGTGCGTGCGTGTGTGCGTGTGTGTGTGTGTAGAATACAGCACAGGAGCACCCAGATTGCCCGGGTTCAAAGTCCGGCTTGGGCCTCATCCCTGTGTCACCCGGGGGAGGTCACGCCACTCTGTATCTCAGTCGCCTCATCTGTAAAATGGGCAGAATGGTAATTCCTACCCCAGAGGGCTGCCTTGAGGATAAACCTTGCTAATTCAGGGGTCAAACTCAGACAGGTGCCCGGAACGCAGTAAGGGCTCAGTGCGCACTTGCTGTCACAGATGTGGGACCGTCCACAGGAAAGGGCCGGAGAGGGCACCACGCTCTTCTGGCAGAAAGGACTCCTGGGAGCAGACTGGCGGCAGGTGGCCAGGGGCCTGGGGGCGGGGAGGAACGGGAGCGACTGCTCTACAGCCAAGGGTGTTATCTGGGGGGATGAAACGTTCGGAACGGGACAGAGGTGGCGGCTGCACAACACCACACAGCACTCAGCTGTGCCCGTCGCAACGGCCGCTTTACGGGAAGCGACCTCCACCTCGTTAGAGAAACAGGCAGCAACAAAGGCTTGTGGGAAGGGGGTGAGTTGAAAAACATCGGTGGCAAACACCTTTATAAGATAATTCTTTTTACTTCTGTCCATCTTGATTTTCTTTTTACAGTGGACACCTGTATGCCACGCTTTAATAATTAAACAAATTAACTGTCCATTTTTCTTTAAAAACAGAAGCAGCCTGTAAGAGCAAACTCGTGGGGTCGGGCGGGGGTGGTGCTCGGTGAGCTCTGACCCCTCTTCTCGCCCACCATCCACACCCTACACTCCTGACTGAGGCTGACACTATGGGGAGGAAGGTTCTGTTGTTAACGCCGCATTTCAAAGTGGGAACGTGCAGCCTCAGAGCCTGACTCCGAAAACTCTTTGGGCTCATCCCACAGCCCCTTCTTTTCACGTGTCAACAGGGGGTGTAAAATGATTGCTCAGGTCCCTCTGGTTGTTCTGAGGCTCTCTGGTCCCGGACACCTGGCTGAGTTCTCTACGCATCAGGCCTGCCTCAGGCGCCCCGGTACCCAGACAGCCCACACCCGCCACACACGCCCTGCTCTCCCTCGGGGACAGCTGCTCCCCAAAGCAGAAACCAGCCCTCCTACCAGTCCCCTGCTCTGAGCCCCAGCAGCTCCTGGTGGCCGCCCCTGCCCCACTGACCACGAGATGGACAGGCCCTCACTCACCCCGGCTGCCTCCTGGTGCAGGATCCTGGCCGCCTCTGCCCGGCCCAGTCCCAGCTGCAGCCACACTGGGCACGTTTTGACCAGCTTCTCCAGGACGCTGATGCCCCGGGGAGGGAGGCAGTTCTTCTGGGTGACTGGCAGACAAGGCCCCATGCCATCTTCCTCCTCTTCCTCTTCCTCTCCTTTGTCAACATCTGGAATAGGACTGAGAACAGAACCGAAAGGTCAGCTCACCCTGCAGCTCCGCAGAGAGAGGTTTAGAACGGGTGGGGGTTCAGTCCTACCGGGCTTGCTTACTGAGCAGCTGGGAAGCCAGGGGCCCTTCGGGGAGTTAAAACATGAATGAACTCTTCACCACTCAGTGCTTCTAATAAAACGGGTTAGACCTACAAAGAAATAACCAGCTGTAGCACAAAACTGGAATGAATATAAACAGAAGCACAGGGTGATGGAAGTGGCTAATCCCAGCCCGGGGTGGGCTCAGGGACAGTGAGCACAACTCTGAGTGGGACATTTAAAAAATGTTTTAATGAAAATGTAACTTACACACAGAGAACTGCACACATCTCTAGTACTCAATTAGACAAATCCTGGCATATGTCTGTACCGGCTGTCTACCACCCCGATCAAGAGAGAGAACCGTGCACCCCATACTGCAGCTACATGTGGGACCTGAGCTCTTAAAAGTGGGTGGTCTGGGGGGAGCGGGAGGGGACTGGGTGAAAAGTGACAGGGCTGAGCAGTGCAGATTGGGAGTCGCAAAACAGACACAGGGATACAAAGTACAGCGCGGGGAATATAGTCAATAATGTCGTAATAACTATGTATGGGGCCAGGTGAGTGGTGGAAATATTGTCTGATTGGACAATCAGATACTTTACAGAGTGTTCCCTTGAAATAAATACAAAATAATGTTGAATGCAAACAGTAATTGCTAAAAATACAAAAAATAAAAGTGGGTGGTGTGCATTGAGATGCGCATGCAGGATTTTGAACAGTTGGTATGGAAAAAGACTGTAAATATATAGCTCACTAATAATAGTTTACGTGGCTATTGATTGCATTTCAAAATGATAATAGTTTAGATACACTGAGTTAAGTAAATTATTAAAATTAATTTCACCTATTTCTTTTTACTTTTTAAATGTGGCAACTAGAAAATTGGTAGATAGCTACATATGAGGCTTGCATTCTATTTCTATTAGAAGCGCTGATATAGGCATTTCCAGAAGTCTCCCTTGTGCCCGCCCCTGCCACACCCCAGTAAGGATGGAACAGGTCAGGATGGGGGAAGGAGGAGAGTCACAGGCCTAAGAAACAGAAACACCAAGGCAGACGTCCAGTTGAACAAACCCTGCCCAGAACGCTCGCTGCACCCCCTACGCACCCTGATTCCAGAAAAGGGGGGACGGCATCTCGGTGCCTCATATCCTGAGTTGGGGGCTGTAGGGCCTTCTGTGTATCCCACCTGAGAGGCAAAACCTTCATCAGACAGAATGGGGTTGTTATGAAGCCAGCAGGATAGGGCTGCTCCCCCTCCTTTGCCCCGTGTCTCTGGGGTGTCGCCCAGGGGCGCCTGTGATCAGGGTTGGCACGCGCTGAAGGGAGAGGCCAAGGGGAGGGATGAGCCCTGTTAAAGGTGCAGAAAAGTGGAACTGCTTCACGGGGAGGGGTGGGGAGGGAAAGGCATTTCCTACAGAGGAAGGCGGGGTCCCAGCAGTGGCTCTGGGGCCCTGGGAGGCTGGGGAGTGCTGAATTAGACCCGGCCAGCAGAGCTGTGTTGTGTTGAGCAGGCAGGTTCTGCAGAGACCTGAGTAGGGAGGTGTGGTGGGGGGATGTCAGTGCTAAAATGCCTCCGCTGATGCCCCCACCCCCACACCCTCCAGGATGCCCTCCCTCTGGTGGATGCTGGGTGTGAACACGGGGACTTAAGGATTCCCTCTGGGTCCACACAGAACCGGTGCCAGGTTACCAGGACAGCAGGAGCGTCCCAGGCAGTAGCAGGCACCATGGGGCTGGGTCAAGGGTCGGGGGCAGGCAGGCAGCCCCACAGATGCACTCGGGCCGTGGAACTGGGGCCTGGTGAGTCTCCTTTAGAGCTGGAGGCTGGGGCGGCCCAGCTGAGGTGGACGTGATCGCTCCCCAAGCCCTGAAGTGTGGCTGCAGCACCTCCTCTGGGAAGGAAGTTACAACTGTGGGCAGAGGCCAGAATGACCCAGAAAATGAGCACTTTGGGGCCCATTAGGTTGCTCCGCCGCCCGCCCCCAAGCCAAAAATATCTTCTGGCACCAAAAGGCTTTAGGATCATCCTCAAGTCTCCTCCGTGGGCCCAGAGCCTCCCTGGGGGCCAGTGGGGGCTGTAATGGCAGCGGGGGGAGAGCTCTGGGCTCCCATTTCCACTTGGTCCCCCACTCAGCTAAGACCTTGGCAAGTCCAATCCCTCCCAGGGCCTCAGTTTCCTCATCTGTGCAATGGGCACAGCGGGGCCTGGAAGATCCCTCCATTTGCTGAGTAGCCCTAACGGGACCTGGACTTTGGGGACAAGGGGCCCCACTCTCTCCTGTAGAACCGAAGCAATGATCAAACAAAGAGGCTCTGGGAGAAAGGAGGGGCATGCGCCTCACTTTCATTCACACCCGGTGTTTTCTGAGGGCCGCCACTGCCAGATGCTGTCCTCAGCACTGGGTTCCAGCAGAGGACAGAATGATTCGTCCGGCTCAGCTAGGGGAGGGTTCGGCGATGGACGAGGACAAAGGGTGACCGAGGGTGTGTCAGACGATGAGGAGAGCTGGCGAGGGGAGGAGATTCCAGACACAGGGCCAGCAAAGGCCTTCAGTTATCCGGTCTAGGAAGAGTGCGAGGAAGCCTGGGAGGCAGCAGGAGCTCGGAGGGCAGAGGTGGGAGGAGGTGAGGTCAGCGTGGGGCAGGGCAAGGTCCTTGCGAGGATCCAGGAGAGGTGGCTCTGACCCCACAGATAACGACACCTTCCGTGGGCTTCTGCCCAACCACTGGCCCACACCAACCCACAGGCTTCTTTGGCAAGAAGAAGTCCCGGTGGGGACTGGGTGGCTTCTGGGTCCACGGAGTCTTCGAGGATCCACAGAGAGGAACCTGAACACCCGGCCCCCAGCTGCCTGGCAGGGGAGGCGCACACTGCCACCGGCAGGGGAACCAAGGAGAAACTCTGTCCCAGGCTGTAGCATCACCAGGCCTGTGCCATCCATCCACCTCTCCTTTGAGATCACCACGTCCTTCCTGCTCTAAAGCCCTCAGTGGCTCCCACTGCCTAAAGAATCCAGTCCAGTCTCCCGACATTGAAGGAATTCCTTTTATGACACCGCCACCCTCTAGGTGTTCCTTTGTGATCATGGTCGCCCCAGCAGAACCTGCACTTCCCCACCTGGTGCTCCTGCTCGGGATGCTCTGTCCCCTCCACCCATGGCTCCTTCAGGCTCTCTATGACCCCTCCCAACACTTCCTCTGGCGGGTGGGCAAAAGTTTGTTGGATTGGACCCAGAAAGCAAAACCATACAAGAAAAGGTGGCTAGATCAAACATATCACAGTTTAAATGTGTGCCCATCGGAACACCTCATTCAGAAAGTGAATACTCAAACCGCAGGCTGGGGGAAAGTATTTGCCAAGCACGCATTTACCAGAGAACAAGCAAGTTAATTTTTAAAACGGGCCAAAGAGTTGAAGATTCCTCAAAGAAGACATACAAATGGCCCCGAAGCAGGTGGAAGAGCTCTCAGACCATTAGTCATTAAGGAAATGCAAATCTAAACCACAATGAGATACCGCGTCCCAACCACCAGCACGGCTAAAATTAAAAAGCCTGCCAGCACCTCGTGGTGGAGCATGGAAGCAGTCAGAACTCTCGAGCATCCCTGGGGCGAATGGAAACTGGTACGACCACCCTGGGGAAAGGCCGTTTTCCACGAACCGGAATCTACTCCTGCCCTACGGCCCATCCGTTGCACGCCCAGGTGTGTACCCAGGAAAAAACGACAGCGCAGGTCCGAGAAGAGACCTGTGCATGAATGTTCTCAGCAGCTCTACTCACAATCGCCCAGACCGGTCTGGGGCTCACCCACGGGCAAGCAGACGCCGGTGCGAGACGGGACGGGATAGTGGCACCAGATAGGAGCCACGGATACACACGACCACGTGGGTGACCCTCAGAAACCCCGCACTGAGTGAAAGAGGCCAGGTGCAGAAAAACACATTCTGTATTCGTACAGAGCACTTCTAGTGTGTGGGTTCGCATTTTATCATGCGTAAATTTTATACCAAAACAATAAAAAAGCACCATAGAGGACCAGAGTTAGTGATGTGCATGCCGACACATTCAGGAGGGGTCTGAAACCTTCTTTGGAATGCAAAAAAAAAAAATAAATAAAATAAAATAAGGTGGGTTCATGGATGGACAGAGGGACAGGCAGACATGTAATAAAGCAAATATACAGAAGCATTAAGGGAAAGTGGTGGGTATATGCATGTTTACTGCAAAATTTTTTCAACTTTTCTGTACGTTTATGGTTTTTTTAATAGTAAACTATGGAGGATCAAGTTCACCCCATCCTCGAAGGCCCATTCAAAAGAAGCCTGCCTGCTGTTAACAGAAGCCCTGGGTCTGAATCCAGGCTGTGTGATCTCTGGCCAGTTACTTTACCTCTCCGGGCTTTAGTTTAAGCCTTTTCAAAGAAACAGGAATAGTCCTTACGTAACAGAGTAACCGTGCAAATCCGATTAGATGCTGTCAATGACTTCGCCCAGCACAGGTACTCACTTAGTGTTAACTATTGTTTTCTGGTTGAAATTCCTCTTTTCCTCCTCTCACTGCAGTTCTCCCACTTTGTGGCCTTGACTTTAGGACCTCGTACATTTGACAGAGTCACTGAGGTGCACGTCTCTGTGTCATGCTCAGCTTACACCCAAGATAACATCTGGCCCCAGAGATAAACCACAAGTTCAAGTGCCTGGGAACCACATGGCCCGACATGAAAAAAGACGTCAGTTTTGTGGGGTGCAGAAATACACCACTTGGAGGACCCCTTCTATACCAGGGACCTGGCCAGTGCTGTTGAAAAGACAAATGGAAGCAGGCTGTCCCAGGAACCCCACAGGGACGAGCACCGTGCCCCAACTGAACCACCCAGGAGGCCCAAGGCTCTTAAGGTCCTGCGTTCCAGGACCTGTCCCACTCTGTCAGTGTCCTCCTCCCTCCCTGGCTGGGCCAGCGCAGAAGTGACAAAGGCTCGTGCAGGGGCCCTGTGTGGTGACTTGGCAGCAGCAAGGATCTGAGGTTGGAGAGGGTCTCTAAGGAGTTGGAGAAGCAGCCACTGAGGGTGTGGGAAGGTTTCGGTCTTGCTCGGGATCACCAGAGCAGTTTAGCCCTAAAGGGACAAAGTGACATGGCCACCTGCGCTGACCTAGCCAGGCAGCTGCCCTCTAATCCCTGCGCCCCTGCTGACTTTGGGCCCTGGGTGACTGGAGCTCTCTGGGTGCTGCTCGCTTGTGACTGCCAAGTGCCCATGCCGACAATGGTGGCTGTCAGCCTTGGGCAGGATGGCAAAGCTGGGGACACCCACGTCCAGCTTTATTTTAGTGCCGTGATCACTGTTATAGAACAGCCTGGCCACATCAGCTCTAACTGCCAGGGACCATGGCTGAGCCCACACGGCACAGGATATGTCATCTGTGGGCAGAGCCAGGGACCCCACACTCATGCTCTCCCTTCTTGGCCGCCACACTCCCGCTCAGGGCCCTGCAAAGGCAGCCCCAGGACCCTGGGTGACGGATGGCACTGTTGGTGCAAGATAACAAGCCTTAGAGATTTTAGAGCAACTCCCCTGGAAAGGGGAATCGCTCCCCGACTGGCTTTCCTTCCGCCCCGGGGACCGGAGCACAGAGCTCTGGTCAGCAGTGCCATAGCCTCGGATACCCCAGCTACGGCCTGGGTTCGGACACTTGGGGTTCCCTGGGCCCAGGGCTGCAGGGACCAGGCCTGGAGTCAGCACCCATCCGGCCCATGGGGGAGATTTTCTCACCAGCTGCCCAAAGGAAGGAGAAAGAGAGAAGGAGAAAGAGAAAAAGCAAGCCCATGTGGCCAAGTGTTACTAATTGGTGAATCTGGGTAAAGAGCGGACATACAGGAATTCATTGGTCTATTCCTGTAACTCTTCTGGGAGTCTGCAATTGTCAAAGGAAAAAGTCTGAAAATCAAACAAACCAGCCCTGGCCAGGTAGCTCAGTGGGTTATAACGAGCATCATCCCATACGACAAGGTTGCAGGTTTGATCCCCAGTCAGCGAACTTAAAAGAAGCAACCAATGAGTGCAAGAATAAATGGAACAACAAATTGATGTTTTCCTCTCTCCCTTCCACTCTCTCTCTAAAATCAGTACATAAGAATTTAAAAAATAAATAAAATCAAACAAACCAAAAAACCGAATGTTAAGTGCAATGAGCAAACTACAGAAGGAAGGAAAACACTTATATGAGGTGTGAAAATACAACAGTTCTGTGTCCACGTGATGGTTACCTCTGAGGGGGGAGGATCAGGGACGGGTATGATGGGGGCTTCAGTTCTATAAAGATTTACTTATTTTTAAAAGATCTGAGGCAATCTGGCAAAAGACAGGATTTAACAAAGCTGAGTTATGGGTACTCTGGGTGTTCTTATGTTTTTCCCTAGATTTCTCTATGCTAGAAATATTTAATTAAGAAACAAAATGAAACCCCCACAGGTACACACCTCCCGCCCAGGCCACAGAGCGTGTCACAAGCTGAGGAGGTGGAGTGGGGGGGTCTCCAGGCCCCAGAGTTTGTTAATCTCTGGTGACAGAAGGATACCCCGGAGTCCCTGACTGCAGGTGAAGATGCTGGCGGGGATACACAGCAGCAGCAACAGCAGCCGCTGGCACCTGGGGCGGGGGGATTTGAGGCCCCGGGGGCGGGGGCGATGAACAACAGCCAGCCACTCCCCGCCTCCGTGCCTCAGTCTCCCACTCTGTAAACTGGGAGACCATGCCAACTACCTCAAAGGCTGTGTGGGGATCAAAGGGGACAGTGTAAGGAAAGAATGCAGCTGTATCTGCCACTTAGCAAGTGCTAACTACTAGATGAGTCGGAGGCCCGGGAACAGTTGGAGGAAACCAGCTCCAGACCCCAGGGAAGCAGGTCGGGTTGCCGAGAGAGGAAGATCTGGGAATGTTTGGAGGGCAAGCACACCCGAAGACCAGCTGAGACGTTCGAGTTGGATCAGTGGTGTGGCAGGAAGGCGCTTGCCCAGGACCCCGAAACACACAGTCCTGACGGGGAGCGACTGCCAATCTCACGGCGGGTGGGCCAGCACTCCCACCCCTGCCGATGCGAGGCTGTCTGTCCATGATTTGACAAACAGCTGGCAGATCCCTGACTGTGCCCAGTGGGTCTGTGTGAGCCTTCCAGCTGCAGCGCACCACTGGGGTTTTAGGGCTGCCTTGTTCACCTAACGGACTCCTCTCTGCCACCCTGGTACGCAGTTGTTGGATTCTGGGGATCCCATTGCGGAAGTGAAGGGAGGTAAGAGTTTAAGGGAGGTGAGTAGTGACATGACAAATGCCGTATTCCCCCGGACAATGGTGTGACCTAGGGAAATGGCTCTGAGCTCAGACTCGGGAGACCATGGTCTGGTTCTGCTGTTCACTGCATGCGTGACCTTGGGCAACTCACTTCCCCTCTCGGGGTTCAGCGGGCTCTTCGGTACAATGAGAAGTTTGGACGAGGTCTGGAATGGCAAGCAGGCAGCATGTCCATGCGAACCCGGCTGACTGGCAGCGGCTGCCCGGATTGTCCTGCTGAAGGCTGGTCAGAGGAAGAATGTCCGGATCTACTGGCCATGTCTGTCTGCCACGGGCTCTGTATCAGAGAGTGGCAGCAGCTGGGCTGTGCATTCCTGAGTGGGGGTCAGATCGAGGACTAAGGGTCCTTCCGGTGCAGTGATTCCCGTGATGCTGTGACTCAGTGCACCCCTGCCCAGGTGCCGCCCGAAGCCTTCTCTTCCAAGCCAGGCTGGCTCTGCCGCAGCGGACAGCCGGAGAGGGCAGGCAGCCAGGCCAGCTTCTCAGCGGCTTCCTCTCTGCCACATGCTTTTCCCCCGGATGTGTGGAAGCTGAGCCGCAGCTGCTGCCTGCTTCCACCTCTGGCCTGGCCTTGGGTGGACTCGGGCCCAGAGACCCGGCTCTCAGGCTGACCGTGGCGGCCAGGCGGGGATGCCAGTTTTGGAATCAGACTCTATCACACGTATAATGTGCAAACTCGTGGCCAGTGCCCCCCGCCCAGTTCCAGAGGCTAAATACCTGCACGAGGCCCTGGTGGACCCCTACAGGGGCTTGGGGCTCTAAGGACAGTGTTTGGGAACTCCTGCTGTGACAAAGGTCCCTGGGTTTCTCCTCACACAGAAAACAAAAGGCCTTCTGTGATGAGGTGGGGCACAGAGGACAGCTTAAGGCCCCTGACCCTCGGTGTGTGGGCCTCGGGGAACCTGGGACTAAGCTGTGTGGGCCTCAGCCCACAGCCTCTGGAGGGGAAGTCAGCTTCAGCAGGTCTTCCGGACCCCGGAAGTGCCGAGAGCAGGTCAGGCTGTCTCAGCTTGCACGTCACAGCCCACATCAAGGGCACGAGCAGGTCAAAAGCCTTCACAGTTTCCACACCTGTGTGTGCGTGCTACAGGCCTCTGCTGCACGGTGTGTGGCGGGCGCTGCCCAGCTCCTGGCCCTGCCTTGGCTGACTGTTGGGTGCTCTGCTGGCTCCTAGGGGCTCTGCCTGCCCAGACAGAGCCCGGCTGGGTTCCTGTGGAGCCCTCGGGGGCACCAGCTTCAGTGCTGTGGGCCCTTCGGTGGCCGCCCCCACTGTGCCAGGCCTGCCCCAGACTCTGGCTGCTGCTTCATGGCCTCCCTCTGCCTGGCCTCTGGCCCTGGCTGCTCTGTGCTCTTCAGAGTCTAGACACCTGCAGCCTCCTAGGCTCCTGGGCTGAGCTCCTCCACCCTCCCTCTGGAACCTTCGCTGGCTCCCAGGTCCCAGCCCCTTTCCCTACCCCAGCCAGCCCCTCGAACCCGACTCAACCTGCCCATACTGCTGACCCTCCGCCCAACACCAGTGCTAGGATAGGACTGTCCACTCCCCAGGTGCTGTGTGTGATCAGGCCTTGGGTGATGGCGAGGCTGTGTTGACTGGGAAGTTCAAGCATGGGCTCGGGAACCAGATAGCCTGGGTTAAATCCCCAGCTTGGCTGCCTTGGCTAGTGACTGACCCTCTCTTTGCCTTCATTTTCTTACGTTTAAAATGGGAAATATATGTATTGCTACCTTATAGGATTGTTGTAAAGAGTTCAGGATAGTGCCCGGCATAGAGCAAACATTCAAGGATATTATTGTGCATCCATCCACTCACCCCATAAGTATTTACTGAGCACATACTATGGGCCAGATGCCACTTTAGACTTAGCATAACAATCATCACAGTAATAGTTATACAGAGTGAAGGAGTAGCTAACACTCCCCTGCCGCCCCCCCAAAAAAACAAACTTAGAGACTTCACTGAGTGTGGAGACAGTTACTGGAGATCATGGGATTCGGGGGGGACCTGTTTCCTGGCTGGGACTGCAGCTGGAGGCAGTGGGGACATGAGGACCCACATCAGCACAGACAATGGGCAGGCCCCGTGCTTAGATGTGACACATGTGCTGAGATGAGCTGAGGCCCCCTCCGCCGGGAGACAGGGAGAGACACCGAAGGGTGCCTCTGGGGTGCGGGGGACTGAGGGCCGACCAGCAGGGCTGGGAGGCAGGCACCGCACTGCGCACCCTTTTGCCCTTTTGAATACGAGCCACGTTGTCTACGGCCACACCACCCTGAACGCGCCCGATCTCGTTTGAGTATGAGCCACGCGACTATACCGCCCATTCAAAAAACAATGAAAACAATTGGGACTTTGAGAAAGAAAGGTTCTCGTTCAGGGGATTTCACATGTGGAACTGAGCTGGGTTCTGTACCAGCAGATCTAGAAAGCTCTGCCTTCTTGTTTTGGCTAAGACTGCACTTTGCAGGTCATTGCCCTCCTCGACTCTGTCTCAAAGAGATATTTTAAAAATGCAAATAGAGTTAACAGACAAGGATGTTCACTGCAATGTGACTTACAGCCGCCCAGAACTGGAAACGATCCAACGGGGAACAGCCACGCTGCGCACATGCCTGCCTGCTCCCCGAGCAACTCGTCCCAGTGCCGGCCGGTTACTGCTCTGCGCCCCGCTCAGTGCGGAACAGGGGTTCAGCAACATGTTATCGTGGCTGAGTGGTTCAGGAAATAACAGGCTTGGAAACATTTGGAAACTGGAAACACGTATGAAATTGGAAACATTTAACCCTTTTTGGCCTACAGAGAAAGCAATCTTAGATGTCTAATCTAATACAGACACTGGGAGAGGGGATCCCTAGTAAAGGCGGGACTGCCCCTGCCAACACGAGGCACGGATGGACGGCCCCCCGGAGTCACTGGAGCCTTGTCCGAAGGGAGAAGAGACTGGAAACAGTCTGACTGTACACGACCGAGGGACCGGGCAAGTCAACGGATACTGCGCAACTGCTGAGAAGAAGAACGAGGAAGGTCTCCGGGCGCTGACCAGGGGCGGTGTCCAGGGCGTGTGGTTGGGTGACGAGAGCATACAGAGCGGCAGCTGCACACTGTGCTCCCTCGCGGGGGAACAGGGTGGTGATTAGCATCTGCACAAACAGCCCTGAGAGAAGTCACAAGGGACCAGCACCCAGCGGGGCAGGCGTGGGGCAAGCACACGGGGCACACGGGCAGGAAGGCGGCTTCGCCGTATGTCCTTCTAAAAATTATACTTTTACTGTGAATCCTGGGAATGTATTACCTGCTCAGAAATAAATTAACGATGTTTCCAGAGACTTCTGAGTGCCAGGCATTGCTCTAACTGTTTTACACATAGTCATCTCAAGTCAATCCTTTAAAACAACCCTATGTCTCTGGTTAGTGCTCCCCTTTTACAGAGGGGGAAACTGAGACCCAGAGAAGCTAAGTGCCTCACTAAAGCTGTGACATCAGTAACTGACAGCGCTGGGATTTGAACCCTGGCTGTCAAGTCTCTAGTCCAATGTTCTTAACCACTCTGCCAGGTCCCTCCAGATGCCTGCTTACGATGTAAGATTTAACAGGACAAACACACGGCGTGAGACTGAAGAGATGGAAGGCTGGCTCTTGCTCATGGAGGGGAAGGCTCAATATCGTCGCAGCATGAACTGTACAAAGCCTGACCTGCAGAATCAGAGCCACTCCAACCTGAACCCGAGGGCGCTCTGTGGAAAGGCGCACAGAGGCACGCAGGGCCGAACACACCCCAGACGCCCGTGAAGGAGCGGGTGGGGCTCGCTCTGCTGGGTACCAAGTCTCAGTCCACAGCTACCGTGACTGAGACAGTGTGGCACTGGTGCTGGGGCAGAGACGCAGGGCAGCGGACACGGCCGGCCCAGGAATCAACCCCACACAGCTCGGTCACTTGATGTACGCATGACCACAGCAGAACACTGAGGAGTGGACAGACTCTGCAACAAAATGTGCTGAGACAACTGGGTGTCCACTGGGGGGAAAAAGAAACTCGACTCCTGCACAGCTTACACACAACTCAGTTCCAAGAAGGCTCTGTCCTGACCTCACTGCGGAAAACAAAACAAAACATCTTCTGGAAGAAAATGAAGGCTATGTTTATGGTCTTAAACGGCACACTTACACCCGCCGGCACCCACCCCTCAACAGAAGACCGGTGAGTGTGGCCGCATCCCCGTGAAGGCTGCCATTCGCTAAGACACCGCGGAGGGGCTGAAAGTCCAGCCCTGAGTGGGAGATACTTGTAACACGCACAACCACCGAAGGGCTCAGAACCAACTGGCATGTGCAACTTCTGCACACCGATAAGGAGAAGATAGGGCGAACAGAAGGGTGGGCAAGGGGCTTGAACCGGCGCTGCGCACAAAGGACGGCCACATGGGCCGAGAGGTGCCCGAGAAGGCGCCGGGGACGGGAGGAAGCAGGGCTCTGGATGAAAACTGCGAGAGCCTGGGGCGGAGGTTGTTAATCCTTCGGTCACGTGACTTTCCTCTCCTCCTTCACACTTTTCTGTACATTCCACATGTTTACAGAGTGTGACCTATTATGGAAACCAGAAGTGATGCGTGAACATTTCAGGGGAAACAGCGACAATGGGGGAGTGGGTGCCCAGGAGCGAGTCTTCCCGAGGGTCCACTTGCTCGCCAGGGTCTCCCCCCCACGCACGACCGAGTGGGAAGTGCTGGAGTGACGAGATCGGGGCAGTTCCACCTGGCTGCACCTCAGCCACCCTGGACAAACCACGTGATGGACCTCTGTCCCTAGGGCACAGGCCTGCTCCAACGCTGCCCTCACCTGCGGCCCATTACTCTTCTCCGAGCCTCAGTCTCCTCACCGGGAAACAAACGGGAAGTACCACTGCCCAGGGGCCCCGCAGCTCTGCGGATCAGATGGCAGTGTGTGCACGGAGAAGGGGAAACCCAGCCGTACGTAAATACATACAACGAGGGACCCGACGGATTCCAGAAATTACTTTCCAGCTGGTAGGGTTTTCCCAGTGTGTGACCTAGTGCTAGTTGGTGCTGTGCAAAAGAACCGTGTGCGCTGGTGGAACGTTCTCTGTCCGCGCTGCCCCATGGGGTCCCCTTGAGCTGCCTGTGGCTATGGAGCACTGGAAATACGGCTAGTGCGACTGTGACTTCATTTTACCTGATTTAATTTATGAAACATTTCTATATGGGCAGTGGCTATTATGTATTGGACAACGCAGGTGTAGACTTTGCTATTGTTCAAATCTTTTCAGTGTGTGAATTCACGTACTACGTGGGGGATTGGCTTTTAATGAGGAAGAAAGAAAAAGAGAATAAAGACAGCTAGACACACGCCGAATGTTCTTTGCATTAACCATTAGCCTGTTCAGAGAGTTCTTCAGGAAGGGAGATTCCGCCTGGCCCTCCGTCCGTGTGCAAGGGCCCTTCTCTCAGGAGCTGCCCCAGGAGGCTGGCTGCGGTCAAGGCCCTCTTTGGGTCTGCCTTTTGTACACCATCCCACCTCGGCACCCCTCCCCTCAAGGCTTGCCCCTTCAGGGTTACCAGAGCCCTTGCCCACTTCCTTCTGCTGCCTTCTCCTCCCCAGGGATGGGCCAGGCTCAGAAAACAAGATGCTCCTACAGCTCTGGGGAGGCGTGTCCTTGGGCCCTGCTGGCGTCCCTCCCTCCAGGAGCCCCCACGACACGTGGCAGCCCACACGTCCCACTGTGACCCTGGCCTCTGGCCCTGCCTGCTGCTTACTCAGAGGTTCCCCATCATCTGGGGGAAAAGGGAAGGAGATCACGGCTCTCTCCCCGCACCTGACCCTGGGCTGAGGAGGGGCACATGCAGGGGGAGCAGCCGGCCCACGGTGGACATGACTCACCCCGGAAGGGGACGCAGGGCGCCTCTGTGCCCTCTCGGGGCCCCTCTTGCCGGGTCTGCGCTGGGGTGTCTCCTCCCTGCCCCGGGTGGCCGGGGCCTGACTGCGTCCCACCCTGACGCTGGCCGGTCAGTGGCCGTGAGATGGGACAAAGGAGCGTGCAGACCCGGGCGTGGACTGCTGCACCGGGAGCTCGACCATGGCTCGCTGTGCGGTCTCGCCGGACGTCACTCACCCTGGACAGCTCTGAGTGGTGCAGAAAGCGCTTTGCCCTGGACAGGGAACCAGGGTCTGTGCTAGCCTGTGCCTCAGGCGGCGTGCTGGGCACCCTCGGGCAAGTCTGCCTCCCTCTCTGGGCCTCCGTTCTCTCAGCAAGGAAATGAGCGAAAGGGTACTCACACCCCACTACTTCAGAGGCTTGCTGGAAGGGTGACGCGTGACCGCAGTGTTGGGGGGATGTGCTTCGACAAAGTGAGCCCCCATTTCTAAACTGGAGGAGGGGTCTGGCACGGCCCCGGCCCGGGGCTCAGGGGCCCAGTGCGACGAGCCGTGGCAGCGGCCCTCCCCCGAGTGCAGGCCGTGGGCCCTAGGCCCCCACTTGTACCTCGCAGGAAACTACTGCAGCGTCACACTCCTTCCACCCCTGGTGACACTGAGTCACCACCCTGCCACCCACCCAGCAGTGTGGTGACCACATTTCCTCTCCTGGGGGGTGAGCTGTCACGCGCACAGCCTGGTTTTGCTGCCGCTCGGCAGGGGCCACCTCCTGGGCCCGGGCTCACCTCGAGGAACAAAATGGGCGCCCGTCCCTGCCTGGCTGGCACCCCAGCCTTAGGGCGGCATCCCTTTTAGGGTTCTGTTCCCTGGTGTCTTGTCTGCCCCTCCCCCCACCACCCTTTCCAGCATGCACAGCCCCCCAGACCCTCGCACAGGGAAGCCACCGGCGGTGACTTTTCAAGAGCAGGAGGCTGGAGGAATCGAGGACACTGGCTCTCGAACTTTGGGGGCCACTGGGGTGGGGGAGACTAAGGAGCTGTAAGGAGCCATGCTGAGGCGTGGCAGGCACAGTCCATCCCACCCAGCAACTCCAGGGACAGGGGTCATAGGGTGGAACTTGGGGACACTGGTGGGTGGGGCCAGTCCACCTTTCCGCACTTCTCTGGTTACTCACCTGGTCCGTCCATCCAGCCAACTCAGGGAGGGGGCTGGGAGGTCACCCTCGGGGTGGGGCTTGTGAGGGGGGTGGTACAGGGGGAAGATCGTAGCTGCATCTCCTTGGGATGCAGGGCAGGGCCGCAGGGCCTTCTGGGGCTCCGGACAGAGGCACCAGACTCTCGCTGACCTGGATGCGGGCCCTGGCTCTGCCATGGATTGCGGGGAGCTCTGATCAAGTCCCTCACTGTGCCTCAGTTTCCTTGCCTATAAATTGGGCCCTATAACCCCAGCCTCACAGGCTGTGACAATAACAAACAGCTCTTGGCAATGGGGCCTGAAGTAACCCTCGAGACAAAACCTCTGCCATTATAAACGTCCAATCTACGAACGCCAAGAATCCCCACTTTTTTGTTTGCCTTGATCGATTCTTCTGTTAGACAGAGATTCCTCTACCAGAATCACAGGACATGAAATATTGGCCCTGGCCGCTTCTCTCCTTGGGCACTGTCCTTTCTAAGCTCGGATTTCACTGCAGGGGACAGGGGACCAGGCGAGGGAGCGGAGGGACGGTGCATGTGCCAAGGACATAGGCATTTTAAAGAAGGACCATACAGGGGACAGGCACCTCGTAACCCAGGGGAACAAACAGCTGATAGCGGGCGTGCAGACAGCGCGGGGAGAGCCTTGGCGACGGCGACGATTTGTCTACAGGACATAGAAACAGCCACTCTCAGGACCTGGGGGCGTGCTGTTCTGTAAAGTCACTGTGACCGCTGAATTGGCGAATCCTGAACCATCATGCCCGGGGGGACCCAGGGGCGGGTTCCCTCGAACCTCTGGCCACAGCGTGTTTGTCAACCGATCAACTGTAGCCTTGCTTTACCTGTGCTTCTGTCCACAGGCACCTTAGTCAACACACGTCACTGCCTCACTAACGTCGAACTCACGGCCAACAGCGCACAGGACTCGCGCCTGAATGGAGCTCATCTAACACGCGCCTTCTCCTGAGGCCCAGCCGAACTGTCCTGCGTTTCAAAACACTACATAGCATTTCAGTGCTAAGCGTGGGGGACATTTTAAATAGTGAACCATCAACACAAGGCGTCAAATGTGACAACTCGGCACTCGTCTGAAGTATGAGAACAGCAGCGACGAGGAGGGCGGGCGCCACCTTCCGAGGCCTCGGGCGGGGCTGTGCCACGCCTGCCAGCGGCTCCCAAGCACTCAGTTTGGGGCAGCAAATACATTTTAGCAAGCAGGCAAACTTACAAATACCAGATCTGCAGAGAATGAGGACAGACTGCAGATGTCCCTTCATTAGGCTGGCCCCCGTTGTGCCCGACTTGGACATGAACCCTGGTCTCAGAGCGGGACTCTCCATGGGACACCGGGGGCTGCTGTGGCATTTGAACTTGGGCCCACCACACCTCCCACCACGGTCCAGGCCAGGCACCAGCCGTGGAGGCGGCCTGGCTGCCACTGTGGTCGGTTCCTGTCCGAGGCAGAGCATGTGTTTGGTGGGGAAAACAGAGGACCATATCTGTGGCAGATCGGGGGAGCCTCTGTCCCCCTGAGACCCGGGGGTTCCCTGAGAGCTGCTCCCCTCCCTGTGTCGTGAGCAGATCACACACTTATAAGTCTTTATGAAGAGTCCACTGCGGGGGAGGGGCTGCTGCGCTGCATGTGGTTCGCATGGAGCCCGGCACAGAGTGGGGCTCGGCACACAGTGGGGCTCTGCACCTCTGCCCTGGGCGAGCGGAGGGAGCCGTGATCACGGCGCGGAGTCAGCTCAGGGTCTCACAGCACCTCGGGGCTGACCGGGGAAAGGAGGGGGCGCACGTGCGGATGCTGTCCACAGCCCCCAGGGCCGCCCTGGGCACCGCAGATGGGCTCGCTGCCGAAGGGGCAAGGGGCGTGGACGGCAGGGTGGGGACTGGGGGCCACGACCACTTTCCTTAAACACCTAGACTGCGTCCGACTCTGTTCAAGCTCCTTACATGGATTAACTCAGGTAATATAACAACAGCTCAATGGATTAGGAAGCAGCAGCATCCCCGTTTTACAGGTGAGGAAACCGAGGCACAGAGTGGAAAGTGAACCCTGACAGTCTGACCCGGGGCCCACACCCCAACCACTGTGCTGTGCTGTTCCACCTCTCAACGCCCACACGTCCAGATGGCCGGGCTGAGCCACGGTAGCCGTCCTCCCCTGGGGAGAGGGAGGGCGGGCAACGGGACACAATAAAGGTGGCCTCCTGGGCACCATGGTGCCCACCCAGGCCAGCACCAGGCTCTGTCCACTCTGCCTCCTAGATACACCCCAGGGGGCTTGCATGTCACCATCCTCACTGCAGGGACCCTGGTCCAGGCCACTGTCACTGCTCGCCTGGACCCCTGCAGTGGCCTCCTTCCGGTTTCCCCACTTGCTCCCCTCACCCCAGGCCCTTCGCACAGCAACTCGAATGTGAGCCAGCCCATGTGGTTCTTCACGCAAAAACCTGTGCCCTCCATGCAAATGTTCGCCATGGCTTTGTCTGTAGGGGTGATCGCCAAAGACGGGGAACAACCCAAATGCGCCACAGTGGGTGAACGGACAAACACACCGGGATGTGTCCACCCGGGGAGATGCTGTCAACCACAAAGGAACCCGGCACCGAGACGCGCCACACGGACGGATCCCCAGCGAGGTGAAGGGAGACAGGCTCACAAGGCAGCATCCAAGTGGCTTTCTCAAAAAGGTAGGACTTGGGGATGAAGAAGAAAGGGGCGACCTCCAGGCCTGGAGGGGCAGCAGGGTCTGACTATAAGAGGGGGAGGAGGGTTTCAGAGGGGAAGGAGCTGTTCTGTGTCTTGACTGCGGTGCTGGTTACACAACTGTCAACGTTTGCCAAAATGTGTAGAAATGGACACTCAAAAGGGTGACTGTCACACTACGTGAAGCTCAGCTTGTCCTGGGTTGTATCGTGTCTCCCTAAAGGACAGGTTGAAGGCTCAGCCCTCAGGACCTCAGAGGGTGACCTTACTCGGAAACAGGGTCATGGCAGATGTAACTAGTTAGGAGGAGGTCAGGCTGAAGGAGGGTGGGCCCTAGTCCAGTAGGACTGGTGTCCTTCTAAGAAGAGAAGAAACAAGGAGACAGACACACAGGGAGAAGACGGCCATGTGACAATGGAGGCAGAGACTGGAGTGACACAGATGCAAGACAAGGGACCCCAAGGATTTTCTGGGTCCACCAGAAGCTGGGAGGAGGCAAGGAAGGCTTCTACCGGGAATCACAGAGAGCCCGGCCCTGCAGCCAACTTAACTTGGGACTTCTGGCCTCCAGAAGGGGGAGAGAATAAATCTCTGTTGTTTAAGTCTCCCGGTTTGTGCTACTTTGTTTCAGCGGCCCCTGCAGAAACCAATACATAACTCAGCTTCACAAATGGAGGAACAAACCTGTCTCAATCTTCACAGCCTCAGGCTGCGGTCTGAGCCTCTGCTGTCCTTGCACCCTGTGGAGGCCGCTCATCCCCTCCCTCCCCTCCCCCTGACATCGCACGAGCTGGGCAAGAGAATGAAGTTGCAGCCCTGCTCGTTGCTCTCGCAGCCCGGTGCCTTTGTGCAGTGAATGACCCGCACGCCTGCACGTGCCAGCCCTCTTATGTCAGCCCTCGGAGGCTCGACAGCCCGGAGGGCTTTTTGCAGGAGGTGGATGGGGGCGGGGGGACATGTGCTTAGCCCCTGAGAGGGGAAAGAGCTCAGCACTTTCCAGAAGCTGGAGGGAGAGGCAGCCAGTGAAGGTGATGTGCCTGCCCACCCCATTTCCGGTGCCCCACACAAAGCGCACCGAGGTGTCTGCACAGAGCCTCGGAGAGAGCCTGGGTCCAGACTGGAAGTGGCTTCAGGGCAAGCCCTTCCCCTGTGTGAGCCACAGACTCATCCGTCAGCAGGGCCTGGATTACGGGGTCTCCAGGGCATCGCTGAGTTTGACGCCTGATAAGCTAGAGCCGGGGATGGGGAAAGAAGACTCCTGGCTGTCTTTCAAAGCACTTCAAGGGGCACTTGCCCAGCCTCTCAAGACAGGCCACCCTGCTCAATCCCTGGCCACACTTGGGGCCTCTCAGACACAGCCGGAGGTGGCCCCATGCCCAGGGCTGATCCCTGGCTGTGGGAGGGCGGAGCAGGCCCTCACAGGTTCCAAGGGAGCCTGCGCTATCTCTGGGAAGGGAAAGTCAAGCTCTGGCCATTTCAGGACAAGCCTTTCCCAAGGCCAGGCAGAGAGATGAGCCGACCAGTCAAGACCAGCCAGTGGCCAGTGGTCAGCTCAAACCCAGCCTGGCACCCGGCGTGTACTCGATAGAGAGGCAATGAATGAATGAATGAATGAATGGTGGCAGCCAGCAAGGGCACGCTGTTCAGATCGGGTCCTGGCCTTTCCTGTGCTGGTGTGGAGGGAGACCCGCCCTCAGACGGAGCACAGGGAGAGGTAACCCAGGGGGAAACTGAGGCTGAGGGAAGAGACATGACGGCCATGCTCAGCAATATTTAGCCCCATCAAAGCACTAAATCTGGGAGTCAGAACTCAAACCAGCCCTGGCTGGTGTGGCTCAGTGGGGTGAGAGACAGCTTGTGAAGCAAGGGGTCGCTGGTTCGATTCCCGGTCAGGGCACATGCCTGGGTTGTGGGCCAGGTCCCCAGTTGGGGGTGTGCAAGAGGCAACCACACATTGATGTTTCTCTCCTTCTCTTTCTCTCTCTCTCTTCCCCTTTAAAAATAAATAAAATCTTAAAAAAAAAAAGAACTCAAACCAAAATAACTAGTCTGAAGCTTCTAGTGAAATCTAAAGCTCACAAACACCCAACACAAACAAACGCGTATGTAGGCTAGTTCTTGAAACGAGAGCCTTAGTCAATGCAGGGGCGCTTCTCTCCTCTCCTCCTCCTCCCCCTCCCCCAGGAGACAGGCTGGCAGGAGACCGTGACAAGCAGCCTGTGTATTTCTGGCATATAAGCTGGTGCTATGTGACAAGCGATGAGAACTTTCTGTTAGATAGGGTTAAGTTTGTGACAGAAAATCTAAAATAAGAGTGATAAATAAGATAAGTATGCATGCCTCTCTCATGTGTAAGCCTGAATAAGTAGTTCCGGGCTGGGATGATGTTCCAACACGTCTCGAACCCTATATAACTTCCGTTTTCAAGTTCACCTCGGAGTCCAGGATAGCTGCTTTAACTCTAGTTATCGCGTCTTCATTCCACACAACAGGAAAGAGGAAGGAAGAGAAACACATGCCCCTTCTCTTTAAGGCCATCTCCAAGAAAACTGCACCCCCCACTTATACTTCACTGTCTTGAACGGAATCTCCTGGAAACCAGGAAGTGTTCGGCTAAAATTTACACCAGCTGAAATTCGGGGCCAGCCCACCGGCTCTGCGTCACCCTGGAACCGAACTACTCCGGGGCGCTGATAGAGCTCAAGGAAACTGTCCCACGCCCTAGACCTATGTAAGTTTTCAGGAGCTTCTTTCAAAACTGAGGGGACTTGGAAAGAAGTGACATGTTCCTATGCCGACTGCAGCCATTCAAAGGTCAGAACACGAGGAGACCACCAAAGACGGGGTCGGTCACCTGTCTCCGCAGCTTTACCTGTAGAAACGTGTGTATGAAATAACACTCAGTGAAAAAGAGGGACACGAATTAATGCACCCACAGCTCAGAACTGTGCAGGCAACGATCAAAATTAAGTAAACATGCACTTGGACCAGGTGTAGCCTCAAAGAGATTAATGAGTTCAACGCTTTAAATCGCAGTCTTTGTGGGTCTGTATGGGAAGTTCATCAAGCATATAATGTTGTGTGTGTGTGTTGTTTTTTTTTTGAAAATCAACACATACACACATGGGTGACACACACATCCCATACACACACAGGTAACAGCCCCACACTGGTCTCACAGCCCAAATGGTTACGACCATCCTCTCATGTAACCATGGCAACAACCCTGTGAGGCAGGGATGGTGGGTCCACTCGGCAGAGGAGGAGGAGGAGGAAGGTGGCTTGGCAGATGCAGGCGCAGTGACTTGCCCAGGGCTGCCCAGCTCAGTGTGGGCGAGCAGGCCCATGGTCTCACCATCAGGGGAAAGACCTAAACTCTTCTACCTGCAGCCCAGGGCGCCCCAGTGCTGATTCCAGGCCCAGCACACAGAACCCCCTCCCTGTCCCCAAAGCCGGCTCTTTAGGGCTCCCACATGCAACTCGAGCTTCCCCATTTCCCCGCTTTGTGTTTTTATCCTATCTGGGATTCCTTTCTCTCCTGGACTTCAGCTGTTAAAATCCTGCCCATCATTCAAGACCGAATCCAGAGGCCACCTCTGCCAGGGAGTCTCCCCTCTGCTCAGCACAGCTAAGTGTAACGGGGCCTCCGCACATTTTTATATAGTGCCCTGGGCTTTCATTGTGTGCATGTGTCTCTTATTTTCCCTAGGACATAAACTGGAAAGTGCTGTTATGTTCAAAACACGTTCAGTGGATGGATGGTTAGGTGGCTGGGTGGGTGGGTAGGTGGTTGAATGGAAGACAGGAAGGGAGGAAGGGAGAGAGGGAGGGAGGGAGAAGGAACGAGGGAGGAGTGCATGGATGGATAGACGGGTAGGTGCATGTATGGATGGATGGGTGAGGATGGATGAGAAAGCCATTAGTTGAGAAAAGAATCTCTGGATATATTTTAGATGAATGCTCTGTCAAAAATGTCAAGAACAGGCAGAAGCAAGCATAATAAATGCTGTCATCAGCTGCCACGGAGAGACAGCCAAGTCCCCACTTTGAAGTGCAGCTTCCCTGGAGGAAGCAGCAGTATCCTCTCTGACACCGGCTGAGGTCAAGGAAGCTGGGGACGGGAGGGGGAGAAGGGAGCCTCCGGGACAGCTTGCTCCCTGCGCCAGAGACGGCCAGGCTGTCAGTTTCAGGCAAAGCCCTTTGTGTCTTTGGTCGCCGGGGGTGGATGAAGCACACTGATTGACCCAGGAACAATTTCCAGTCTCGCCCCCAGAGAGCCTGCGTGGGAGGGCTTCTCTGCCGCCTTCGAGGTCCACTCCCCTTCTCCTGGGCTCTCTGTCCACGCCCTGCCCCCTCCTGTCCTCAGACCTCAGTCTCTTTGTTGGGCCCTGACACCTTGTACTGACTGTTGGTGGAGGAGCCGGCTGGTGCCTGGCATTTGAAGTCCCATCTCTTACCTAAGGAGTAAAAAGTCCTTGGCCTTGATAAAGATCCCAGAGTCAGCAATGAAATGGGGCCACCTTTGTGGCAGGTGGCGGGGATAGCGTCCTGCAGGAAGCCCTGTAGGGCGGCCCCTCATGCGCCTCATCAAGGGCGCCCACCCTGGCCTTCCTCTACTGAACTCCAGGGTGTGGGTGCAGCAGGTTCCGGAGGGTGGGCTCTCCTGCCTGGCCCGAGGACGGAGGACGCAGGGGCCTGGCCCTCCGGCTGGCGCTGTCACCCTGGAGGATGTGGCCTGAGTGCTGCTGCCACTGTGCGACAGCGGC
Organism: Trachops cirrhosus; assembly: GCA_028533065.1. Taxonomy (NCBI): domain Eukaryota; kingdom Metazoa; phylum Chordata; class Mammalia; order Chiroptera; family Phyllostomidae; genus Trachops; species Trachops cirrhosus. The sequence continues at coordinate 187,250,078 of CM052538.1, read as the reverse complement.
GACAGGCCTTGACCACAACCGCTCCCTACGCCGCGGCTTCTAAAAGGGAACTGGCAGCTCACGGAGGGTGGGTGTGCTGTTCAAACCCGCACCGGTTGGGGTCGGGGCGCTGCTAGGAATTACTGGCCAGAGGCGGGTGAGGGGCTTGGCTGCTCCTTTAGAAGCTCCTGACCACCCGAGTGGTTTCAGCCACTGGGGGGCTTCCTCCAAGTGTCACCCCTGTGATGAGGAGAGGAGACACGCCTAAGGCTGCAGAGGGGGCTTCCTGGCAGGCAGGGAGAGCCAGGGGTAGAGACCACGATGGTGGCTTCCAGATTCTTCTGTCAAAGGCCTGAGGCCGACAGCCACACAGGTATGGCGTCAGCAGGGTCCTCCCCACCAGTCTGTGGATACCCGGGCGGAGGAAAGGGACTGGTTTTACTGTGTGACGTGTGTGTGGAGGGGGGAGAGCGGAAGTGCACAGAGTCACCGGCTGCCCCCACCTGCACAGGGACGGCTGGCTACCTTGGGGCAGCCCCGGGGGTGCTGTGGGGAGACCCTTCCCTCCCATGCAGGGCCCTCCCTCCGAACTTGTCCCTCCAGAGCCCTGACAGCCCCGGAGCCAGGAGCCCAGAGACACGAGGCGGCCCGTATGTCCTCCACTCCCCGCAGCTCCTGCACTAAACGGCCAGGGGAGGGGCCCCTGCAGATCTGGTCACTCTGATCCCACCTTGTTACTCGACCCCAGTCAGCCGGTTCTACCAGGGAGGCAAGGCCTCTCCCCAAAGTGGGTCCCTAAACCAATGCACTGGTTTTCAAAACTAGCTTCTCAAAATACACCCTCAGCATTGAAAAAAACCATTTCCTTCCAGGTACTGGTCAGGGTGATGTGGCAGACGCCTGCTTTCTGGGTCTCTGTCGCTTATGAAGTGTGCCTGTATGTTCCAGACTGTTCCACAGGCTGCAGGAAGAAGGCAGACTCGTCTCCGAATGGTGCCCCAAGCTCGTGAACTCCTGCTGCCCTGGGGTCCCGGCCTGCTGGCCAGTCACTCTGGGACTCACTGCTGGCAGGCCAAGCAGGGACCTGAGACATCGCTGAGTCCATCTGAACAGGGACACTGAGGCCCAGAGAGGAAGGGACTTGCTTTCCAGAATCCCATCGCAAATCACCAGAGGGGACCCTACAGATATCCTCCAGCCCCCCGATGCCCTACAGCATGGAAGTCCCCAAACACCTTTGAAGGCAGCACCAGACAACACCATCAGGCCGACGCTGGGCGCCCGCAGGCGGCAGGGACAGGGTGCGGCAGGGGAGGGACACCAAACGCACACACCCACTGCGGCGGCCAGAGCAGCGTTCCTCAGACCTTCCCTCAGCAACCTTTTATTTTGCTAGAACAACGTGGAAAACTGACAGCCGCCATCAACTCGGCCGATCATTTCGTAAAAGAAAGGAGGCCTAACACGGCAAAAGACCTAATCTCAGAATGGAGAACAGTTCTGCCCTAGAAAAGATAGTTTGGCGACCTTGGCTGATGTGCACACCACAGACACACACACACACACACACACACACACACACACACACACACACAACAGCGGCCTTGTTTTCCGGTGTGCTCAGTGGACCACAGGCCTGCACTTGGGACCCGCCGACCCAGCCAGGGTTCCCCCAGAACCTGTGCACCCTGCTAACTGCATGCTTCCGTCTGATGACGAGGAATCTATTCCTGAGCGGACTCCGCCTTTCCCAGCCTCTCCCCAGAGAATGAGGGGAGCTCAGCTGCCTGAGGGGGGCGAGGGGAACGCTGCTGGAAGTGGGGTCTTTATGGTTCTCCACTCAATCCCCTCCTTGTCCAGACTGGGGGAGGGGTGTGATGGCCTCCAGGGGATCACCACCTGCTGCAGAAGGGCAGTCGGGCCCCTCACCTCCCAGCCTCACCCTGGGCCTCCCCGCTCCTGGCCTCACCCTGAGGTCTGGGCTGCCTTACAAATCACTCCGAAAGTCCAGCTTCATCAGGACACAAAAGGGAAGGCTGAGAGGTAATTTTTAAAATATCATTCAGTATATCATCATCCTCAAGCCTTTATTGAGTGCCAACTGTTTGCAGGACAGAAAGATATGGAACGAAAAGATTGGATCCCTTTTATCTGGAAGTTTAAAATCTAAGTAGAAGGACATAATTCAGTATCTCTAAAGTTGTTCGGTAAATAAAAAGTTTTCTGAGTATTCACAATGGAGAAATCTCTGTCAACTGATGGATGGAAGGTTTCATGGAGGAAGGTGACTTCCTAATGGGGGGCGGGGCGGGGAGGGGACAACAGAAAGTCTGGGTCCGTTGTGTGTCATCCCCCATGTTGGGGCTCTTTCTGCACACAGAGGTGCCCCAAGCCCCTGGAGTGACCCAGGCCCTGAGGACAGGGTCCCGTGGGTACCCCCTCCTACTCTTGCCCTTTTCCATCAATCTCTCTTAGGCCAAAACTAGCCTCCCTCAAACTCCCCCTGTCTGCCTCTGCCCCTGCCACCTGGGTACCACTCCACACAGTCCCACCTCCGAGCCTTTGCTCAGGGCATCTGTCCTCCAAGCCCACCCTCCCCTGCCACTGCCTCCCAGTTCTGCTCAGCTGTCACTGTGTGGACGACACGGGCCAACAGGAGGACGCGCTCACGGGTGAATCTGACTTTGGGACCTGGGAGAGGAGGGCAGGACTGAGTGTGTGGTTGTCACTTGATCTGTCCTTCCTTCCCTCACTCTGGGGCTGGTGGCTGGGAGGAGTCACACGGGGAGAGCTCAGACCCCTGTATGTAAAATGGAGCTACCGGGAGGACTGAGAGGGAAGTGAGGGGTCCAGGGGCTGGGGGCGGGGCTCTCCTGCAAATGTCACACCCTTTCCCGGTCGGTTTCTGGTTCTGATATCCTGATCTCCTAGATTGAAATGCAGGTGTCCCTGTAACATTTTAAGCTTTAACACTTGCTGCCTCAGAAATGATCACTAAACAGGGCCCCAGGCCCACACAGGGCCTTTCCAGTGGTGGGGAGGTGGGGGGAGGGTCTTAGGAAATATGTGCTGAGACCCCCAAGGCCCAAACAGACCTTGTGCTCCCACCCCTCTGCGCCCCCACATGCCTCCCAGGGGGTGCACGGGGCTTCTCAGGGCCCAGAAGTGCGGATCTGAGCTGGTCATCCTGCAGGCCAGTTTCTCTTAGGGCCTAGAAGGGGGTAGGTTCTCCAGCTGAGTGCCAGCCAGGACCACCTGGGAGAATTTGAAAGCAAAGAGGCCCAGGTCAGTGGGCAGAGCGGGAGCTAGAAGCTGAGTCTCTACACTCATCACTGGGTGGGCCCCACCCTAGAAGAGCCCGTATCTTAGCGGCTGTAGCTATCGAGGGGCTCCTGTCAAGGGCTCAGCAGGAGCCTCACATGACGGCAGACAGGCACAGAAAGCCACTTGCTCAGGCGGCCCCTTGCAGACCCCAGGCTCGAGAGCCCGGGGTCCTAGGGCCAGCTCTACCTGGGGCTCCCAAGTCCTTGAGAAAGGCACTTCCTCTTTTGGGGTCTCCATTTCCTTGTCGTTACATTAGGGGAATGGATTAGGTCTGTGATGGCCACATTTTTTCCAAGAGTGGAATTCTTCTTCAAGTGAAATCTGAAGTGGGCCCTTGACTTATCAAACCTGTGAAGGGGTGGGCTCCAAGCGCATGTGCTCGGTGACCCCTGCACAAAATTCGCCCACCCTGTGCTCTGGCCTCTCGCCTCCCCACTCGCGCTCCGTCCCCGCCACCGCCCTGTGTCCTGGCCGCCACACTGCCTCGGGGGCCCCCCTGCAAGCTTCCCTGTGTTTGCAGTCTGTCCTCAGTACAGCCCCAAACCCAATCGGCTCACCCTTCTGTGCAACGCGCCCCCCCAAAAGTGGCCCTTGGTCCTCCCCCACCTGACCGGCCTTCACCTGTCACCATCTCCCACACTCCACTCCAGCCCCTGACCTCACAGTCCCCAACAGGCCAGCCCCCTGCCCCAGGGTCTTATCTCCCTCCCCCCACTTCCTTCAGGCCTCCCATAAATGCCACCTTCTTGGAGCGGACTTTGTGCCCGCCTGCTTCAGAACAGCCCCTCCGGGTTCCCCACCAACGTCAGCTGCAGGGGGCCAGGGTCTTGGTTAAATGCAGATCCGCACTCCCACCTCATGCAGCTGCTATTTGTTGAATGAACCTCGTATGAATCAGCAGAACCCTGACCGGAGGGGGGAATAGAGCCTGTGCCCCGGGTATGAGGCAGCCTGTCTGCATTTTCTTTGTCCTCAGGTTGCCTAGATCCCCACACTCCTCTTCCAGGGGCCAGCACCCAGACGACACCATCCTAGTCCCTGGGGCGTGAGGGTGGGGAGCCTGCCCCTAGCTGTCTGAACAGCGTTTCCCACCACTGAGGACGAGGGGGCTTTGGGAAGCCAGGTGGAAGCTGAGCTCAGCTGAGGCCCGGGGACCCGGCCAGGTGTTGGGGTGGTGTGGGGGTGAGGGGTCACAGACGATTGCTCCTCGTTTTGGGGCACCTGACAACCGCTTTCTGCTACTTGAGAGTCTAGAAGGGTGGGCTCTGGAGGGGAGAACAGGGTTTCAAAGGGTAGAAGTTAGAAGGAGGTAAAATGCAACTGAAGTTCAGGGATTCCTTTCCTAGGTCATCTGCCTGTTGGAAGGGCCGCCGCAGTCCTGGCAAGCTCTCCATCACTGGAGGTAAGCAAGGACCTCTCAGGAATGCTGTCAAAGGGATTCCTGTGCCTGGTGCCAGGTTAACTGAGATACGATCTAGGGACCCTTCCAACCCAAAAAGTCCTTAAATAAGACAACGTTTTCAGCAACAAACCAATATTCATCTGATACTTAGCATGTGCCAGGCACTGTGCTCAGAACGCCTGAGCTGGTGTATTAACCCTTAGCTCATCCGATCCTCATAACCCTCCTAAGAGTAGGTGTTATAATCAGCCCCAGTTTACAGATGAGGTGAAGGCCCCGTCCCTTGCTCAAGGTTAAACAGAGGAGTTTCATTCAACAAATGATAATAGTAGTAATAACAATAACTATTAAGAGTTTACCCGAAGGCCAAGGCGCAAAACTCTTTCTGTGCATCATCTCATTTAATCCTCAAAACAACTGTAAAGGGTACTTACTATTACCCGTCCTCATTTTATAGATCAGTAAACTGAGGCACAGAGAGGTTAAGTGACTGGGCCAGTAATGAACAAAGAGGAAGTGGGTCAAGCTAAGTCACCCCTGGGGGGAAAATGGGAAGTGGGAGAGGGAAGGACTCTGGCCCCTCATCTTCTTTTCCTCCCAAGGAAACTCCTCCTTGCCAGCTCCACCCAGCAAGCTTGGGTGTGTCAGGTACTAGCCCTGGGGGACCCCTTCCCCAAGGAATCCCCAGTTTCTCCCACTGGGTGGCGTTTGTCTTTCCAGAAGTCACTTCCAAGGGGAAGCATGCAGGCCGAATTTTGCACCTGGAGCAGCAACCGGTGGTGGTTGGGGAGGGGGGGTGGTGAGGGGGGTTGGGACAAGGAGGGAGGCAATCAGAGCTGGATGTATTAATTTAAGGGCCCCTCCAAACCACCCCACCCACCAGAGTGGGGGCCAGTCACCTCTAGCTGCCCCCTCCCCCCCAATTTGGCACTGACCACGATCCACCCAACCCTCCTGTTTTACACAGCCTACTACAGGAGGGCCTGAGAGCTGAGGCCACCCAGCTAGGCCAGGCAATGGCTGAGTGTCCTTCACAGTGGGCCCAGCACTTTAAAAACAAAACGTCGGGAATGGCGCTCCTAGAGTTGCCCATCAACTTTGGCACTCATAAAGGTTCTAAGAGTTTTTCCCAAGAATCTGCCTGCGAACTGGAGCCTCCCCAGTCCCCTGAAGCTTTTCCCCCACACTCGCTGGGCTGAGAGAGGCCAGGGAACTTCTGCCGCGGAGCGCGCCCAGAACCATGTTCCAAAGCCTGAGGTTGTGAGGCGGCGAAACTAGACACGAGAGACCCGGTTCCCAAACAGGTTCGGCTTCACGCACTCCAATCTGAGCCTACTCCACGGAGATGCCGCAGGCCAAGCTCAGCCCGCGCCCAGTCCGAGGGCGCCCTGGTCCCTCCCCAAGAACTAGGTTTGGCAAAGGCCGGTCCGAAGGTCAATGTCCCTGGACCCGCCATGGGAGCGGAGGAGTAGGGGCTCCCGGTGGGTCCTCGGTCTAGGTGGGCTGGTTGTTGTTGGGCGGGGGGCGCCCAAAGTTACCAGGACCTGGGCCCTCCACCCCACGTCCTGCTGGGCGCCAGCCACTGTGGACGCCCGGGGAGGCAGGCGCAGCGGCGGGTGCGGGAAGCCGCCGGCAGGGCCGGGGCCGCCGGTGTTTGCATCCAAAGTTCAGGCGGGACAGGAGGCCGGGGACGGGCCACGTCCACACAGCCCCTCCACCCCGGTTCTGACAGGTAGGGATGCCCTTCTTGCCACCGCGCGCCAAGCTACCGAAGGCGCCGGCTACTTTTCCAGGGAGCCACGTCCGGGCTTGGAAGTTTAGCCAAGTCTCCGAGTCCTGCAGAGTCAGAGAGACGCCCCCTTCCGTGCAGAACTGAGGGTCCGGCCTTGGCTGTCGCCAGGGGTTCGTCTCAGCGCGACACGCCGAGGTCCGGTGGCCGGGGCTTCTCCGGGAGCTCGGAGCTCCGAGCACTCTTGGGGGTGGGCGGGCGGGACGCGGCGGAGCGGGAGCCCGGAGCACCCGGGGAGGAGGGGGCTCCGGCCTCGGACTTACCCCGCGGGGTCCTCTCGCGCGGGCGCCCCGGCCCGTCGGATCATGCCGCCGGCCGCTCGCAGACGGTGAACGGAGGGGCTCAGGCGCCGCGCCGCGCGGGCCGCGGTGGCCCGGGCGCCCGCATGCGGCGAGCGCTGGCCCTCGGGAAGGGCCCGGCGGGCGCCGCCGCGCGCCGAGTGGGAAGCCGCTGCGCTCTGGGGCGCCCGCTCCCTTCCACTTCCTGTATCGGAGCGTTCGGGGCTTTCAGGAAGAGGCTGGCCCTGGTGGTCAAGGTTTGCTTTTTTTTTTTTTTCGTCAAAAGCCTTTCGGCGGCTCGCGGCCCGGAGCCCTGTTGCGGCACACGGAAACCGGCGGCCGCGCCCCCGGGGCCGGGCCTGGCGGCGGGCGGTGCCGGGCGGAGGTGCCCGGCGCGGGCGCCCAACCGCGAGCGCGGCCTCGGCGGCCCTGGCTGGAGGGAAACTCAGGGGAACGTCTCCAACTTGGCGAGGAGTCGCGTGGCCAGGAAGGCGCTCCCAGCTCCTGCCCGCTGGTGCCGTGAACCCGCAGGTGGGGAGGCCAAGAGCTCTGCGCAGGGCACTCGCACGCGACAGGGAACCACGGCCTTGCTTCCTGCCTTCGGGAGCCCCCCAAATCTCCCACAGCAGCCCCAGATCAGAAACAGAGCTCCTCCCCCTCATTTCTGACAGGTGGCCACGCCGCCTCCTCTGGGATGCCTCCACTGACGATGAACTCACTATCTTATAAGGCAGCCTGTATACCCGCCAAGCCAGGAGCCTAACTCGTCCGTGCTGTTACCACGCCCGGATGGGAGCAGAGGGAGAAAGCCAGGTAGCAACTCCCCCAGGACGGGAGGCCTCCATTCTAGGTGCCTGGTCACTCAAAAATGTCTCCTGAGCAGGGCTGCCCTCAGAGCATTTCACAGTGACCGGTCAGTACTGGACACTACGAAGTCACCTCAGTCTAAGGCCAGGTTTCTCAGCCTTGTCACTATTGACATTTGGGGTCAGATGGCGCTTTGCTGTCGGAGCTGTCCTGTGCATTGTAGCACGTTTAGCAGCATTCATGGCTCTGCCCGCTAGACATGAGTAGCATTACTGTCTCCTTGTAATAACCCAAAATTTCTCCCAGCATTTTAAGTGTCCCTAGGGGTCAAAACCGCCCTAGTTGAGACCCACCGGTCAACACCTTTGTTGTGTACATCAGGAAGCTGAGACTTAAAGAGAGGAGGTGACTCAACTGAGACCACACAGGAGGTTGAGGTGCAGACAAGACAGAAGCCCGTGGCTCTGGGAAAAGCCTCAGCGGCCCTCACATCTCTGCCCTGCTGCTCCCCCCTCCCGTGCCCCCGCCCTCCTGCCTTTCCCGGCATCCCCACCAACTCGGCCTGCAGGAGTTAGACCTGCAGCAGAAGTGCGGCTTCCTAGAAGGAAGTAAAACAGTGCTGCCGCTTGGGAAACAGCCTGGCAGTTCCTCAAAAGGCGACACGTGTGACCCAGCAATTCCGCTCCTAGGTGTCTACCCAAAAGAAAAGAAATGATAATATGCATTCACCCCGAAATTCGTCTTGAGCGTCCATAGCAATATTATTCATAACAGCCACACGTCCATCAGTGAACGAACTCACAGACCAAGGCGGTACACCATGCAATGGAATATTAGAAGGCTGTAAGTGGGCTGACACACAAATTCATGCTACAACCTGGATGAACCTGGAAAACCTTCTGCTAAGTGGAGGAGGCCAGTCACAGCGGACCGCACGTTGTAGGGTTCTGTTTGTATGAGTGTTCAGAACAGGCAAGTCCATCCAGACAGCCCACTGGTGGCTGCCAGAGGCTGGGAGGAGTGGGGAGAGTGGGGAATGGTTGCTAATGGTTACAGGGTTTCTTTGCAGGGAGGAGAAAATGTTCTCACGTTGATTGTGGTGATGGTTGCGTAACTTCATGGCTATCCTAAAGACACTGAATGTACACTTTCAGTGGGTGAATTGTATGTTATGTGAATTATATCTCAAACGATTACTTAAAAAAATACAGCCTCCAGAAGGCCACTCCGACTGGTCCAGCCACCCCACTTCCTCCTCTGCTCGGATTCCTGTAGATCCCCCCTTAGTCCATAACCATGGCTCATTGGCCTTCCCCTCCTCCAGCGGCTAATCTGTCTTCTCCCTGAGTGGGAACCATCTTTCCCACACGTCCCTGGAGGGGACTGTGGCTCCCTGTTTGAAAGCACAGGCTTTGACAACAAACTTGTATTCAAATTTAACCCAGGGCCTTCTGGCTAGGTGGCCTTGGACAAGCCACTTCTTAGTGCCTCCACTTGCTCATCTGTCAAAGTGATAAGTACAAGTGGGGTGGCAAGAAGGCACCCACTCCCCAACGTTATTAGTCCTTTGCTGTTGCTAAAACAGGCCCCTATGCCACTCCCCAGCCCCCCCAGGCCCCAGGGACAAGGTCTCTCCAACCATCGTCCCCAGAACAGCCCCTTCAGGCCCTTCCCAGCTGATGTGAGCTGTGAGTGACCCCACTTTTCCGTATCTTCCCCAAATAGGGGTTTCCTTTAGCTCCCTGGGCCACTGCTGAGAAACTGAGGACAAGCCCCACAAAGCCTGGGTTCCACGGGACCAGCCCCAAGGCTCTCTCTTGCCTTGCACCCCCTAGAGGACCACACAGGCCCACTGCTTACCTGCTCTGGGAAGATGGGGTTCCTCAGTGAGGACACTGGGTGAAGCCCCACCCTGAACCTTGTTCCTAATGTAGGGGTTCAGAATGAGTCACCCCAGATTATTTAGAGGTAAAGGCAATAGAGACCTAAAGAACCCTAGGAGAAGAGAAACTTCTGCCCCACCCCCCGCAACGACCTAGAAGAATTTAAAGCAGAGACCTTGCCCCTAATAAGAGATTATCAGACATAACTTTATGACCTACCTGTAGGGCAAGGCAAAGATCTAATTACTGACCATCTGCTCTTCTTATCACCCTGCGATGACCTTCCGCTCTGAAGCCTCAAGGTGATCCTTAGCTCAGAATGTCCTGTAAGCCTCCTTCTCCTTTCCTGTCTTCGAAGCTCTCATTTAGGTAGGTGTCTGACTCTCTCCTTTACGTGGGGTTCCCATGCCTACATATGTAATTAAATTTGTTTTTTTCCCCTTGTCCATCTGTCTCATGGAGATTTAATTATTAGACCTGCCTAAAGAACCCTAGGAGAGTCAAGTTTCTTCCTCCCCCATAATAGTAACTGACCCAAGGGGAGGTTACCAAGATTCCAGAAATCTGAGCAGCCCCTTTTAGCTGTGGTCACTGTCAAGCTTGCCCTCAGCCCCCTTCCTGGGTCCCCTTTTCACTCCCAAGTCCTCATAGCCCCACTTCTGTCCAGAGACAAGGGTCTCAGGACCCCTGCGGGGAAGTGGACATTTGCTGCTCTTTGGCTTTTAACCCCATCCTCATCTGTTTTTTTTGTTGACAGTACCCCAGTACCTGGTTTCCCTTTGAAGGGCCATGCCTCCCTGTCGGGTTCAGGTGGAGATGATAACACCCTACTCCCATTTTACAAGGAACACATGATTCTAGTCTGGCCAATGAGAACCCACACTTACTGGGCACAGTGATTGGTTCACGGGTGAGCATGTGAGCCAAGTTGGTCCAATAAGATCCCTCCCTGGACTTTTTGTTGGCACTACCCAGGAATGGCCCAGTCTTCCGCTTACTCCAAGCTGGCCGTAGGCTGGGAGAGCATGAACTTGGGGCAGCCCAACTGCCACCTGGGCCGCCAAGTGGTAATACGGAGCTCTAGAAAAAGCCAAGGTGGAGGAAAGCAATGCAGAGAGACACTGTGCCTGGTGACATCCTGAGAGGCCGAGATTCTCATATGCTTCAAGCCAGCTGCACCATTAGACATCTTAGGTGTCTAATGGTATCAGAAAAAATAGTCTTTTTCCTTTCTTTTTTAAAAAACTCAAACACAGCCTGAGTCAGGTTTCCGTTAGTGTTCAGCCAAAGGCTCCAGGCCCCGGGATAGCAGCCCCTCCCTCCATCCTCCATTCCTTGGCGGGTCCAGAGGACGCCTGATTGTGGCGGGATCGTAGGAAGGAAGGGGTGAACCCTTCGACTTGTTGCCTCAACATATACCAGGCTGGTTCGCGTCTCTGGGGTTGTCGGGGTGGTTCTCACCTCCACACGCTCCTCAGCCCCCTCCTCCCTCCACACAGCTGAGGGCAAAGAGGCTCCTGAGGAGGGGTGTCGGAATTCCCAGGGAAGGTCACTTTTAGGAGGTCAACTCCCAGTCTCACGGGAATTTCCGGGGACGATTAATAAAGAGGAGAGCCTCACAGTGTAGTCTTGCTCCGAGTTGGATAGGAGCCTTTGAGAAAACAGAGCGTGTTCACTGAACAGAAATGTCCCTACTACCTAGAACAGTCCGTGAGAGCAGGGCCTTGGGTCCCGCTGCCAGGGTTCAAATCCCAGCTCTTCCACTTGGAGCCGGTGGCCACTCAGGCTAGCTACTTCACCTCTCTGTGCCTCAGTTTCACCTGCAAGATGGGTTCATCATAGGCCTCCCTCGCAGGGTCGCTGTGAGTGTTGCACCAGCTAATGCAGGAAGGAGTTCCGAAGAGAGCCTGGCTTGCAGTGAGTGCTCGGAGAGTATTCGCTGGTGTTTGTGCTGGGCCTGAGGGAGGCCCTTCGTGTTTCAGTGGGATCTCACAGGAAACCAGTGGCACTTCTGATTAGGATAATCTGAGGCGGATCTGTAGATAGGGAAGATAGGGAAGTTCGAGGGAGCTGCCGGCAGCCTCTGGCCCATCCCTCCTCAGCCCGAGGACGAGGAGCGGGGCGGGTACCAGGCCCAGAAACAGTCCTGTCTTGTACAAAGACCACCAGGGGAGAGCTGCAGGGCAGGGACCCCGTTTCCAGGGACATGGCAGCTCATGGTGACCCTGAGGAAGGAAAATAAATGCTCTGGCCTGCCCGTCTCCCTCCGATCTCTTGCAGTGGGCCCCCCCACTGTCGCCAAAGCCATCTGGAACCAGAAAGCTTGGGGGCCCGTTGGTCAGTCCCTACAGCTGTGGAGTCCCTGTGGGTCAGCCTCTGGGCTGGGGGAGGGGCTGGAGGGCGAAGCTGTGGAATCAGACAAATCGGGTTCAAATCCTACTTGGACTCTGGCGAGGACCCTCGGGAAAGTTCGCCGAGGGAAGCCATCTCGGCTCCTCCAGACCCACCCACCTGCCAGCTAAGCAGCACACCGTGACCCCGCCAGTGTCACGGGGAACAGGGAGCCACGGGACAGGCCCTGCCTGAACTCCTGCTGATGAAATCGTGAAACGGAGTGAGATGGTCCCTGTGCGGGCCCTTCTGTTTTTACAACAGCTGGTACAGAAAACAGGTCTCTCCGTGACTTTTTCCTTCTCCTCTGACCCCCAACAAGCCCCTACACCTTTTAAAGATTTCTCCCTGTTACTGTAAAAAGAGGGGGTGGGTGAAGTTTTACTATTGCAAAGTCAATCCAATGTTTGTTTGCACCAGCTGGTAGGGGCTGGGGTGCCCGGGCTCTGGAGAAAGCCCTCCTCTCTCAGCGCTGGCTGGCACCTGCCCAGCCGGAATGAGGGCCTGGACGTACAAGGCCTTATAATTAAAGAAGAAAATTAAAAATAAGTAAACCCTCCCCCCAAAAACTGGAAGTCTGGATTTTTGCAGGACAGTTTCAGATTTCTCAAACACTGCACTGGCTGAAGAAGTGTTTCTGGGGCTCCGGTCACCCTGCAGGGCTGGCTTGGGGTCTGACTGGGACCACCTCGCCTGTATCCACTGAGACTCCCTGTGGCAGGGAGGTGGCTCCGACACAGGTGTCGGTGTGCCCCATGGAACCCGGGGCCACTGAGAGTTTCCCCAGGTTCTGGAAGGGACGTGACCCGACAGAGACAGACGTGTCCTGAGTCTCCCCTGAGGACCATGCAGGCTGTCTTTGCCACCACCCTCTGGGATTCTGCCCCATCCTCCTTTCTTCTCTTACAGTCACCCCCAAATGCCCAGGTTGGCCTGTCTCAGTCACAGCCATATGGAGACTGACCAGCATCCCGCAGTCCAATTCCTAACTCTCTGGAGGGACAATCTTGGCCGTGAGGGGTAGGCAATCTCAGAGAGGGAGAGAGTGTTCATGAACTGAGGAAACACCCCCTCCACCCCGCCGCCATCTGGATTATCAGTCGGTTTCTTGTCTGATGTCCCACTTCCCCTTGACCAGCCCCACCCATCCCTGTGGCTTCCAACACCCTTTTCGGGGAACCTCTTCCCAGCCCAGATGACCAGCTGCATTTGTTCATCTGACCCCAAGGTCTGTCCCTGAAGCCAGCCTGCGCCCCGCTGCAGTGCCCTCTTAAGCTGCGCTTGTTACACATTTGGAGACCCTGTCCGGTTCTCATGCTTCCGTTATCCCTGGCATGAGTGCAGGCTCCTTGGGAGCAGGGGATGCGCCCTCCTTTTAATTTTCTCTCTTGTCCCCCGCCAATATCCAGCAGAGGGCTTCTAGAACAGCAGGCGCTTAACAAGCACTATGGCTAATTAAAAATAACCTGGAACCAAAAAGAAAGGCTTTTCCATTTCTGAGTGCTGTTCCGCAGTGAGAATTGTCCCAGCTGTGTGCCGTCAGAAGGTGAGCTAAAGTTAGGGTCAAGGATGTCCTGGATCCATAGTTTACCAAGTTATGACACCAGCGAGACCCTGGGAGGTCGTGGTGGGATGAGAATGCCATAGGAGGATGCCCTTGGGTTTCAGTGACGGAAAACGCTGGCTCTGAGCGGACTGAGTGCAGAGCACTGGATTGTCTTGTATAACTCAAGACCCAGTGCTTCAGCTAGCTATTGTGGTGTAACAAATTACCCCACAAGGTAGTGTCTTAGAACAACACATTTATTATCTCATCTCACAGCCCTGGGGAGTCGGGGGTGTTGGCGTGTTTTGATGGTTCCCTCTGATTCGGGGTCTTGCGGGGACGGCAGGCTAGTTGTCGGCCGGGCTGGGGTTGCATCTGAGAACAGCTGGGAAGGATCTGCTTCCAAACTCACATGGTGGCTGGTAGGGTGCGGTCTCTTGCGGGGCCTCAGTCCCTTGCTGGCTGTTGGCTGGAGTTCGTCGTCAATATCTGGCCACGTGGAAACCTCTGAAAGGGCTGAGGCTCCATCAGAGGGCTTAGCTGAGCAGGCCACGAAGTCACAGCCTGATATAATCTAATCATAGGCGAGACATCCCGTCACCTCTGCCCTACTCCTTCAGAAACAAGTCACAGTTCCTGCCTGCCCTCAAGGGGAAGGGATTAAACAAAGGTGTGAAAACCTGGAGGCCCTCCAGAGCCACCTGCTAGGCGGGCCCAGGTGCAAGGCAATCAGGGACTCAACCGCCCTCGGTCACTCAGGTGGGTCCCTCTCTCTGCTGTGACCTCCTCAACGTTGACTTCCTCCTCAGGAGGGTTCTTCAGTGGTTCCAAGACAGTTTCCAGTGGCAGTTAGAATCATGTTCCCTGGGTCCGTCCTGGAAGAAAGGGGAGAAGCCGCTCTCCGAAGCATGGAACAGGAAGGAGTCCGTGCAGTGTGATTGGCCCACTTAGGTCACATGCCTGGCCCGGCCCCGGGAGATTGTCACGTACCGGTTGGCTCACGTTGATTAGAATCCACATGTGGTCCCGGGCTTGGAGGTGGCCTTTCCCGATCGTGTTGGGGAGAGGATGAAACCTGATCAAAATTAAGGTTCTGTTGGGAAGGGAGAAGAGAAGGGATGTTAGGTAGCGAATCAACAGTGCCCACCACAGCTGTACAAAAGGACCTGAAAAATGAGGCCACAGGTGAGGAAACATTCCAGGTTGATGGATACATTCATTATCTTGATTGAGGTGGTGGTTTCATGGACATTTATGTATTCGTAAATATATATATAATCCTCCCCAATGAGGGATGACCGGGGAGGCCTAAGGGAGGGGGTGGCCCTTGACGGGAGGGACGGGACTCAGCCCTTCACGCCAGCTGCAGGCAGGGGGAAGGCAGCCTGCCCAGGAAAGACTCGCCTGCCCGGTTGTCACGTCCTTCCTGTTGGCAGCACTTGGAGTGAGGGAATGGAAAGAGACTTTGACACAGTGACCTCTGGGAAACAAATCCACATTTTTGACAAGAGGCCAGATAACTGAGCCTTAGCAGCTCATCATCTCTGAGTTGGCTCATCTACCAGAAGGCAAGCCGGGAGGTTGAAGCTGTTCTCTGGGAAGTGGAGTTCCTACTATGCGCCAGGCGCTGTGACCCTACTGTGCGTGGAGGTGGGGAAAGGGCTCCACAGGCGAGGACACATTCCACAGGACTTGGCCCCATCCCCTGGGGACCACGAGTGCTCAGGTAGGCAACCGTTCACCACGTCCGATCCATCGTGTGTGTCCATGCTGGGGGCTCGGGGTAGTTGAATAAAAGGGCCAGTGGGCTGAAACCTGTATACACGATGTGTGAGTTATCCATCAATGCATAACAGATTACCCCTGAATTTAATACCTTTAAACAACAGTAAGCTTTTATTTTCTGTCTCTCTCTCTTATACAGTTTCCCTGGGTCAGAAATTTGGGAGCAGCTTAACTGGTTGGGTCTGGCTTCAGATCTCTCATGAGGCTGCAGTCAAGATGAAAGTGGGCAGCCTTTTTGGGCTATGAGGCTGAACGCTATATGCCGAGGAAGGCAGAGCAATAAAGAGACTGGGCCACCTGCACCATGGAGCACCACACCACCCTTAACTGAGCATCCTCTTGGGGAGAGGAATAAGATCCCACCACGTTTAAGCCACTGTTCTTTGGAGGTTTAGGATTTCAACAGGTAAAAATAAGGAAAGAGCCACCTGGGGGAATGACTTCAAGTAAAGGCTGGGAGGTAGGCCCCTGCTTCCCTTTCATTACTGCCTAAGAAAGCTTAAGAGCCCACGGTGGAGAAGGAGTGTAATTGCTGACCTTCTTCCTTTGTCTCCGGCCTGGGGGACAAGGACGGTGTCTCATGCTTCTTTTCATAGTGGACTCAGCAGAGAGACGTTCTGTAGCTACTTGGGGATGAGGCCGTGATTTATTCTCTCTCACTTCTTCCTTTTGGGGATATTTACTTCCTCTGAAAATCAAGTGTGGTGTCCACAAACCTTTCGTGTGAGGAAGACCGGGCAGAGCAGGTCATCAGTGTCACAGGAAATCTGATCGCACCCTGGTCGTCTTAGCCACCACAGTCCAGCCTGCGCTTCTGCTGTCGTCTAGGTGAGCGGTCACAGACAGGTGTGCACACGGCGGGAGGCTCCTGGGACCCGAGGTAAGAACAGTCCCAAATATGGACTCGTTTCCTCAAAGAGCCTCTGCGAGGGTGGCTGGACCCCGGGAGGCGGGGCGCTCTGGCTGCCTCCGAACCACAAGCACAGTTCCCCACCATGGCCCGCTGTGTGACCTCAGGCAGGTTGCTCAGCCTCTCTGGGCCCCGGTTTCCTCTTCTGGAAGTTGGGTGGAGGAATTCCTACCTCACGGCTGCTTGTGAATATTGTAGAGAAGGTGGCTAACCGTGTCTATTGAATAGAAGGCTGGTGACGAAAGTCAGCTTCCCTTCATTGCCTTACTTTTTTCTCGGTTGGTTTTTATAAAAGCAGAAGAGAAGCCCAGCTCAGTGGGACTTTCCCCCTGTGCCCTGCCCCTGACAGGGGTGCCCAGAGGTGTGTTTAGGGAATTTTGGGTTCAATTCAGCAGCCATTAATTAGTACTGCCTTGGACAAGGTGATGTTGAGGACCAGAAAGGAGGGTGTGGTCTCCCTGCCTCCCTGGGGTCTTGCCCACAGAAGCCTCGGATGCTGAGCCTGCAGAAGGTGGTCCTCATAGGGATCTTGGCCTAGGGCAGGGCTGGCTCCATGGGTGGGGGGACCCAGCAAAATGAAAAGGTGCGACCCTTGCTCAAAAAGGATGCAAATTTCAAGACTTCTGCAGAGCATTAAGCCAAGCACAAGACCCTTCTAAGTGTGGGACCCCTAAGCAGGGGCTCTGTGACTGTATACGTTGCATGCCCGTGAAGCTGGCCCTGGTGTGGGGGGCCCACACCTGCTACTTTGTCTGCTCTGGGCAGCCCCAGGAAATGGAAGGAGATCTGGTCTCTAAGGTTGGCCCTCACAGTGAGTACCCAAGAGACCTCACACGCATGTACCCTCCCTGTACCTCGTTTTCCCCATCTGTGAAATGGGGACGATACCCGTCCTGTGTTTTGCTGGGTTGGTAAGCCAGGAGCGCCACAGGGATGGAGATGCTCAGAGCCAAGAGCACGTGGCTGCAGGAACCACAAAACTTGCTGGGCTGAAATTACTGCGGCCAAGTCCTTCACACAGTGTGGATTGACCTTAAACAGGAAAGGGTTAAATGAAAAGTGTTTGTTTTTAACTAAGTCTCATCTAAAGGACAACTTCTCATCTAAAGTAGAACCTGTGGGAAAGGTATTTTACAAATATTTTAAAAACTCCAGTTCACTGTGGACTGGTATTTTTATAAGTATAATAAAAATGACTGGAAAAACACAATGAAAATGTTCAGGCACAAAATTACTCATCACATTGCCATAAATGTTTATATTCTCTTAGTCTCTGTTCTCTTCTTGCTGGAGGTCGGTAAGTTTGTGAGCCCGTGCAGGGGCCCAGGTCACACTTGGAGCACAAGCACTGAGCTCCTCGCTGTTCAGAGTGAACTGGGAGCATTAGCATCACCCGGGAACTCGCTAGAAATTTAGCATCTTTGCCCCTCCATCCCCTTCATGCTGAGCCAGAATCTGCTTTTTTAATAAAATGCCCAGGTGATTCGCATGCATGTGAAAGTCTAGGATGCCACCTAAAGTAGCTGGTGTCCAGGAAACTCATCGAATAAAGGAATCAACCAGAACCTCTCCCCCGGTCTCAGTTTCCCGTGACCCAAGAGCTGATGGCACAACCTTATCACCGACAACAGGACCAGCTACGTATCAGGGCTCAGTTGGAAAGTGAAAAGGAGGGGCTCCCTTTTCAAAAAATCAGTAAGAATTTCAGGATGGTGGCAACTGGGCCTGGGGCCCTTCTGAGTGCGGGGCGTGTGCCCGCAGGGGTCCCACGAAGCTGGCCCTTCTGATGCGGTAGGAAAGGGTCAGGTCATTCTGGGTGGACTTGCCCTGGCTAAGTTAGGAGATTTCTGCTTTGTTTTATTTATTACCAATCATTATAATTAAAAAGCTCCAACCCTCATCCTTTTGAAGTTTATTTTTTGTTAATATGCAAATATAAATGGTTTCAAATGGCTGTTATTCCAGTGGATAGAATTCTTTCAAAAATACAAATACGTGTCTGTTAAAACGCGGATGGAAGCTCTACGTAGGGAAAGACAGCGTGGGCTCATTTATTTTATTGACAGTGTACAGATTTTGACATATTGCATTACAATACTGACTGCTAGGTTTCTGACAAAGATTTAGTTCCTATTTACTCTAGGTTTTTCTTCACAATAAAACTAAACTCATGCCAGTGTTCAGTAACCAATAATATCGATTCATTCAAATTTAATGACCGTTTTATTAAACTAGGAATCTCATATCACAGAGCATTCACAGTGCGGGAGGTCACGGTTATTGAAAAAATAAATAGCGGGATCAATATATTTATTATTTACAGCTTTTCAGCTCACTGCTCCTGCTCTGCCTGCCGCAGAGTGAGAAAAGATGGCAGCATTCAGCCCAGCACGCAGATGTGTCTTGCGGGGGACAGAGGTGATGTGTAGCAGTCCCCCAAGTCCTTCGCCGTGGTTGTTTCCCAAGGACTTTCTTCCTGGACCCGAGAGCCCTCTGATTCTATCTGCTATTTGGCAGGTCACGGCAGGGCCTCGGGAAGATGGCCTGGCGCTGCAGGGACCGTGCCCAGCCTGTCTCTCGGGCGTCTGGGACGCGCCTGGCCTCTCTTCGCCCGGCCCTTTCTTTGGCAGCTCCCGCCTCCGCTCCTGGGCCTGGCCCCACCTGGCCGGCAGCCCTGTTTCCTCTCTAGGTAGTCAAGGCTCTCTCTGTGTGCAGACACCCAGCAGCTACTGCCGCTGGCATCTGCTGGATGGAAGGCCCATGCAGAGGGCGCCCTGCCAGGGAGCGTGTGCTCGGAACCGGACACCCGGCTGCCCCGACTAGCAGTTCCCTGGGGAAACTCCCCAAGAGCCGGCCACAGAGGCTTGGCCACAGCTCTCGCCACTGGGTCCCCAGATACGCTTAGTGCACGCCACGTGGAGGAAGCTCCAGGAAGTGGTCTGCAGCTCAGAGGGGAACCTCTGCAGGGGAGGCCTGGGCTGCCCCAGTGGCCAAAGCTGCCACTGGAATATCTGATTTGGAGACGCAGAGCTGCCTTGCTCACACCCCAGGCATTTTCAGTGGGAGGACAGGCCTCGCTCCTTCTGGTGATGGGGACTGCGTGTTTGTCCCCGTCCCTTGGCATGGGAGCAGGGAGAGGGCTCTGTTGCCTGGGACCCTCCCTTCCTGCACAAACCATGCAACTAGAAGCCAAAGCTGCACATACCCTCTCTTGACAGCGTCACAAAAACTCTTGTCCAGTGGTGGGGAGAGCAGGGTACGTACCTTCTCCAGGAGTAAGGGTTTCATTGGCTTGGACTGTGGAAAAGCCCCAACCGACATGTTGCATAAAAAGCGACTGTTTGGATTCTGGCAACAGCGGGAAGAGGTGTGGATTGTGCCTGCATTTGCCATCAGGCTTTTAACCAAGGAGCAGCCAACCCAGACCCATCAGTCGGACGGATGGAAAAGCCACACCACCAAGGCTGGCCTGTCACCAGGCTGGGGGGCGCATTTTCAACTCTCGTCGCCCCCAGGTGTGGACCAGGGTGTTCCGGGAGTGGACGTTCTCCCAGGATTTCCCAGAGGACTTGCCAGCCCCGGCTGCAGTGTGCGTGCAGGACCCTGCTGACGAATGGAGCCGGGAGCCTGTTAGTCACAAAGAGCTAGAATTCTTTAAACCCCCACAAACAGCAAAGCTCTAAGACCACTCATCTAGCTTCCCTGTTGTGACAGAAAAATAGCCCCGCTTTCACGCAGGCACCAGTTCCCTCGAGGCCGGGCAGCTCTGCCACAGGCTGGGCCTGCCCTTGGCCACGGGGCCGGAAGCGAAGTGCAAAACCAGGGCCCCAATGGAGTTTTCCTTCCTAAGAAGCAAATGCAACCACCTGAATGCCTTTTAAAAGTCTGCACCCCTGCAGATGGTACCCTATGGGGAGCTTTCTCTACAGCACAGCCAAGGGGCTCCACCCAAGCCAGGTTGGCAAAAGGCCATGCCCCGGGTGAGTGACAGAACCTGTGTCCCACCCGTGTCCTTTGCCAGTGGGCTGGACCCATGGAAAGACCCTCCTGTTCTGTCATCCAAGTGACTGACGTGAGAGAGATTTACCCACTGCTGCAGGGGCCCCTTCTCCGTGCTTTGAGAAGCCCCGAGGGAGTCTTGGGGGGCTCATGTGCCCAGAGTGCAAAGCCAGGGGGCGAGTGCTCACGCCCGGTGGGGTACCCAGCCGCTGGTTCGCTCTGGGTGATCCACAGAAAGAGGGAGGGAGGGGCTTTGGGGTTGGGGTGAGGGATGATGACTTCCTGCCACCCAAGAACTGCTCACACCCCGGACAGCATTTTCAGAAATTTCTGGAAGTTTCTATGGGCAAGACGTGGCAATGAGGCTGCTGAGATGTGGACCCGTCTCAGGTGCCCTGGACGCATCTGCTCACTGCCCCGAGCGGAGGAAGACTCCCATGGAAATCACGTTCGAGGGCATTAGAGGGACCTGGGAGTATCTATATCACGTGACGAGCCCCCCTCTAACCAGGAAGCTCTTTGGGCATCCCAGCACTAAGCCTTTGCTGGAGGGGGCCACCTCCACAGCCCAGCTGTCTTCTCCAGCTGGGGAGGATCAGGGCCACTGCTGCTTGCCTGCAGACCCCACCCTGTCCCTGCCCCTTAACCCCGGGGGTCCATTCCATACTTGGGGATGAAGGGGAGGAAGTCTCCTTCTCCCAGTCAGCCTCCCCTCAGTCCACCCCACCTTAAGTACAGGGAGGGACCCTAGCCTCGGGGAAGAGAAACAGCGGGAGGAAAGAAGGGCGCAGGCCCCTTCAGCTCCCAGCCTGTGTGTGACTCCGGTCCCGAGTGCAGGGTGTGTGCTGCTGCTATAAGGCTTCCACATCCTCCCCCAAAGGGAAGGGAGGCAGCCCAGGAGGGGGGTCTCCGGTCGGGGTCTGCAGGGCTGCTCCAGAGTGGGATGCACGCCCCACCTGGTCTGACTCTGGGCGGGTTAGAGCCTTATCAGCTTCTCAGGTCTGTACAGGCAGCGGACTGCCCGGGAGAAGCAAGAAACAGCCCTAACAGGTGGGGGGTTCAGGAGCAGACAAATGCTGGCAAGCTCAGTAAGATGTGTGCACGGGTCAGGCAGGAAGCAGAGGCCAGGGGAAGTGACGGCGGGTCACAGGAAGGGCGGGATGCATCTGACATGCCCTCGGTGCCCTGGACCATTACTCTGTCACTGCAGCCGACCCAGAGCCTTCCTCCAGGGCCGGGTTCTCAAGACCCCACACACCTTCTGCCCAGACCGTGCTCGGGCTGGCAAGGACGAGTTCCCAACTGCAAATCGAAAGGAACCACCGCTCCCGATTCTGTAGACATTTTCTATCTGAGTACGATAGTTCATTTTTCTTTTCTGCCCCCAGTTACGAGAGCTACATTTACTATTATTTAATAATTGCCCATTTTTGTTGCAGTGTAATTACCCCGTGCTAATTAGCTTTGGGGATAAAATAAAGGAAGTATTCCTTCCTAGTAATAAAAGCATTATTTAAAAATGAAGTCCTAATTAATCAAGCAATGTTTTCAACTTGTCATGAAAAATATTTTAAAAAGATTTTTCACCTACAGTGTATATATAGTTTCCTAAGTACAATAAATGCCTAAATCCTTTAAGGAAGTTACCTTGGCACATTAAAGTCAAAAGAGTTAACCACGAGTGCTCTGCATATGAAAAACACTATTTTTTAATCTCAGAAGGATTCTGCTGAGGAAGAGGCTGGTAATCAGGCTGTGTTCTCAGACCACTATACAAGCGTTCGGACAAGTGACACCAGCAGGGACATCATCTGGGACCACGTGGCCTGCGCCTTGCAGCTAGAAATATTTTT
Source organism: Trachops cirrhosus (assembly GCA_028533065.1). NCBI lineage: Eukaryota > Metazoa > Chordata > Mammalia > Chiroptera > Phyllostomidae > Trachops > Trachops cirrhosus. Next base: position 187,228,132 of record CM052538.1, on the reverse strand, counting down.
TGGTCTTTACCAGGAAAAGTGTAAAGACACTGAATGCGATAGATATTAGGATATGAGCTGGGCACCCAGGAGTCAGTTAAATATCTGATTAAGTCTGAACTCAAATAATAAGAACCAATCACAAAGGCAAAAACAGACCCACACCTATCGCCCCCTGCCCAAGAATGGCCAGCCCACTGGACTGGCTGAGCTGAGACAGGTGACCATCTCGAGCTCAGACTCCACTCCTCTACTTACTGGCGGGCGTGGTGTTGGGGCAGCGGAGGGGGGACCAGGCCAGCTATGCTAAGGGGACAGAGTGTCGCTCTGAAACCCCTTGCACCTTAGGTTTCCAGTGATGACCTACAGGCTCCCTGGCCTCCCGCTTAGCTAACTTCATAGGAAAATCACCCTTGTCCTCAATTGGAAGACCACCAAGCCCCCTGTCTAGGTAGAGCAACAAAAAGAGAGGCCTTCATGTGGTGTAGCTCCTAACACTGACGGAAACCCAGGACAGAAGCCCGGTGACGGAGTTCTCGCTAACTTAAAGCTCGCAGGCTCGAACACTGCCTCCTTCTGATGTTGGGGCGGGTGGCCTTAAAGCGCACACCACAAATCCCACTTCGGGTCACACCCCTGTGTCTCAGGAAGGAATTAGCCGTTGGACTTCAACTCATCACCAGGGACTGAGTCTTGGTGAATGGCTAAAACCCTTCTTTCCTCACACCATCGTGGGCAATTCTGTGCAAAGCAGCTCAGTGTAAAAAGTGCATCAAATCTGATAGACTTCTGCAATAGAAACATTAAAAAAATAAAAATACCTCTATATAAAATTAATTGTGCTTTCTTTTCAGAAACCGCAATTGGTTTGTGTCCGTAAATCTTTTTAATATATATTTGAGAACTAGGAAGCAGTCGAAAACTGTTTAATATTTTTCTATTTTTGAATCAGCCTCCCGTCCTTGGTTTTTCCTGTGCAGCCAACGCTAAGAGCTCAAGTTCAAGAAACTGAGCTCTGAAGATTCCACTTATGGTCCCAGGGAAGCGGGGAGCAATTCGCCGTGGTCCAGGGAGCCTCCCTGCTCGTCATTGACCGTTACCTCTGGCAAGCGCATGCCAGTTCTGCAGGCTATGAAATCTGTCGGGCATGTGAACAATTGGGTCTTTCAACCGGATGGTTTTGCGAGTAGCACATTAGCAAAGAGATGACAAACCCAAATGGCAGTGTGCCGCGTCACACGGAGGTCTGGAGCGCACGGCGGTAAACCATGGTCCCTGCGGTGTCTCTGAGTTGGCACCCGTCGAGACGCTGGTCTCTGACCCCTCCCTGACTTCCAGACCAAACGCCTTGGTGTCCACGCAACACCACACACAGAGGGTCTGTGGTCCCTAAGTGTCACATTTTGGGGCCCCCCCAGGGTCCTCTTAGATGGAATGATCTTTTTCAAGTATGATGATCTATATGACATTTTATTTTTAATATTTCATTGCTCATTCTCTGAATGCATCAATAAAAGTGAGAGGAGTATTCTTGTTTTCTCTCTTCTGCTGTAAAAAAACTGAAAAACTGTTTCCATTCTTCCAGTTTTTCCAGAAAAAGGGTGGGGATGCCACGGCCCCACACCCCCAGCAGGCTGAGGCCCTGCCCCTTCCGGACTGTGAGCACCCCAGCAGAGGTTGGAGGTCTGCGCAGCATGGCCGCCCGAGGAACTCACGCCGTGGGCCCAGAGGAGACAGCATCCCTGGGCTGCACTCGCGCCAGGAGACCTCACACTCACTGACCGCCTTCTTCGGAGGACGCTGCCGAGACACAGAAGGACAAGCCGCACGCAGAAGTCGTTCTGACTAAAGTGTCCGAGAGAGCCGGGACACAAGCCACGTCCCTGGGATTGGCAGCTCAGGGGTCTGCAGAGCTGCTCAAATAGCAGCCCCCGAATCTTGCCTTTTGGGGGGCAGGGCTCCAAGGAGGAGGAGGACGCCCAGCAGCCTGGCCCACGGCCAGAGACCATGATGGCTCTTCCTTCCAGTGTATGAGAGAAGGGACCATGGCTGCCGCTGCCGGAGGCTCATGGTGGGAGGGGAGAGAAGGGAGGACGTTAGTGCCAGGGTGTCCAGGACAGCTCCCCGCGGGGCGGTGGCTCGGCTTTAGTCGTCTTCCTGGCACATGGGCAAGTTGACGAAGGTGAAGACGTTAAACTCGATCATGATGGAGAAGCACAGGAACACGGCGTAGAGGACCAGCACGCAGACGCCCAGCTTGCGGTCCAGCCTCCACTTGTTCAGGTGGATGCCGAGCACCTGGCGGGGAGACAGCGCCAGGGTCGGGCTGGGGGCAGAGAAGGAAGCGCCAGAGGCCTTTTCCCCGGAAAGTGACACACAGGCCACGAACCCCAGGACCTCCTCCATAATGGGGGCGAGAGCAGAGGGGTGCTGCCGGGCACGCCCTTGGTTTGATCGACATGAGCCCTGCAGGCATCTGACTTGTCTGATGGCAGGGCGAGGCCGGGGACACACACCAGCTGCCCGCAGGGAACGGGCTGCCCCAGCCCAGCCCTCCCCTAGGGACAGCGAGGGTCTTTCCCGGGGTGCTCCCGTTGCCCCGGAACCTGGCGCCCTCAGCAAAACTTCCAAGGCTCCTGCCGGCCCACGGTCTGGCAAGGTTCAGCTCGCACCACCTTCTTCCTCGTGCGCGTGCGCGTGTGCGCGCGCGTCTGCGCGGAGAGACGGGCTGGAGCTCACCCTCATTCTAAATTCTTCCCAGACCCCCCCCACACTTCCTCCGCCACCTTCTCTCTTATCCCTGAATCGGGGCTTCCCTGGGGCTGGCTCACAGTCGCCGCATCACAGCAACGGCACAGGCCCTAGAGAAGTAGATCATGTGACCGTGGGCAAGTTGCTCAACCCCCGAGCCTTGGTGTCTTCCGTAAAACGGGAAAGGTATCTCATCGGGTGTTTGTAAGGACTGACTCAGTCAGCAGAGGTAAAGGGCTGAGCACAGTCCTGGGCGCATGGAGTATGGAGACCTGAGTTTCACTACGGGCCAGTCCCGAGGCCTGACCACCACGCCCATCCGCCAGCTCAGACGCTCAGACAGGTGGGTCTCCCCGTGAGAGGAGACAGCTGGGCAGCAAGGAGAGGGGAAGGTCGTTCTCTTCCTCTGGGGACCTTTCAGTCACTCAGGGAACAGTGCAGTGGTGGGGGCCAGCATTCTGGGGGTATCTGCATTGACATGTTTCCTCAGCCTTGTCCCTCACTGCGGGGGGCGGGGAAGGGTGGGGGGACACGGGTGTAACCAGGCAGAATCTGGTGAAATGAAGTCTGGGCGGGGCTTCTGTTTTGGGAGCGTGAACACTCACGGTGAGCGCCACAGAGCCCAGCAGCAGTACCACGGAGTAGACCAGGCCCCGGCTGTTGATCTTCACCTGCAACGACACACACACGCCGAATCTCGGGGCCGCCTGGGGCCCAGCACCCCGGACAGCCCAGCTGCTCCGTCCAGTGTATTTCCATACCACCCCTGCCCCCATCTGGAAGCACAGGGGCTGCTCAAGGTGAGCACGTGGCTGTGGATGATCAGCTAACCGTGGCCTCGAGTCTCACCGTGCTGGGCGGAGGAAAAGGCCCGGGAGGGGACGGCCATGCTAGCGGGCTGAGACACCGGGCGGGGGCACTCACGAGTGCCGGGCAACGGGGGCTTCCCGCTGCGGGCACCCCTCAGGCTGCTCTGGGGGCCTCCCTGGAAAGTGGGTGCCAAGGAGAAGAGGGGAGCATGTCCCCCAGAGCCCTTGGCTGGGACAGGGCTGACACCGCCACTGTTCCCGTGGAATGCACGCCCTTGGCGTCGGTCTCGCTCACGAAGGAACTTAGCACGGAACTTACTGTGGATCCGTAACTGATGACCATGGTCTGCAGGCCCCACGGTATGCCGAGTCCCACTAGGATGTCAAACACGTTGCTTCCTATGGTGTTAGAGACTGCCATGTCGCCAAGGCCTGGAGGGGACAGTTGACACGTGTCACTCATTAGGAGCAAGTCACTGGAAATCCCTGTCCTTTCTCATAACTGTTCTGTTAGGGCTGTTGCTCGGACAGAAATTCCTTCTTCACAGACTCGACATTTCTAGACCCCTTTTCCGAGGCCTAAGACCCACTTCCTTCATGTAGTCTAGAGGGGCCTGGTGTAGGCCTTTGTGTGACCCCGAGGTTCATATACTGGAGCCCTGACCCCTAGCACCTCAGAAGGTGACCTTGTTTAGAATTTGGGTCTTTGCAGTGATAACTGAAATGAGGTCACTAGGGTGGCCCGAATCCAGTATGATTGGCTTTAGAAAAAGGGGAAACTCAGACACGGCACAGGGGGAAAGTCATGTGGACACGAAGAGGGTCCTCTACCAGCCAAGGACAGAGGCTTGAAACAGATTCAGCTCTGCCCCCAGGAGAAATCAACCTTGCCCACACCTTGCTCTCGGACTCCCAGCCTCCGGACTGAGATGGGTCTCTGTCGTTGGCGCCTGCCCGCGTGGGGAACTTGGTCATGGCGGGTCGGGGAACGCAGTGTGGGGCCCCGCATGGTTCTCCTGCTGGGTGTGTCAGCCAATGTCCTCTGAGGACCCACTCTGTGCGCCACCTCGGTGAACCCCCCGGTGCTCTGAGGAGGGGGGCACAGTCCTCATGTGGCAGATGATGAAACTAAGGCTTGAGACATGCCCAAGGTCACACAGTTTGCAAGTGGTCCAGCGTCCTTCACCCTGGGGCATGATGCATACCTGTGGCCCAGGCAATAGTACCGTGACCTTGGCCTTCGGCAGGGCATCTGGTCTTATGCCCTGCTGAATTCTGAAGGGTGCACTCTTCCCCCAACCAGGCTACAAGAATCAGAGGGTGGGGGCCGTGTGATCACCCTCCAGCCCCACCATCCAGTATGGTGCTGGCCGCTCCTTGGGAGGGACATCATGACTTGAGGGGTATTAGAAGTCGGACAAGCTTTTACCAGTGAGACCCACGCTGGCTGAAATCCGCTGTCATCTGGCCACTGAGCCCTAGTCCGTCCCGGGTGTCATCAGCCGGCCCACGTACAGAGGCGTGCGGCAGGAATGAGCGCAGACGCCTGTAACCGCACAGTCGCTGTGGTCGCTGAGAAGCAACTCTGACGAGCATCTGGACGACTGACTCGCCCCGCTGACGCAGGCCAGGCCGCCTCCTCTCCCACCTGCCTCCGTCATCGCTGACCTCCGGGGCCTCGCGTCCCCCTCCCAGCCTGCACTGCCAGCACCTGGGCGGCTGAGGGCGGCGGTGCCGGGAAACCGGCCTTCCGGTCTCCTGTACGACTCAGGAATGTGCCGCAGCTGCCGCCCGGCTACTTGTCCCTGGCGTGGGGGCAGGCGCTACACTGGCGGGTTGGGTTGGGGGGTGGACAGGGTTTGGGAGGACAGGCTGAGTGCATCTCAGGTTCGAGCAGCTTCCCGCTCTGCGCAGGCACTGCATCTTTGAGGGGCTGATGGCAGTGCTTCCAAATTATAGGAGCACATGACTCACTTAGGGGATTTGCTAAAAGCAGATGGATTCAGTGAAACTGTGCGGGGGGCCTGAGAGTCTGCATTTCTCCCCGTCGCGCCGAGCTGCCGGCCTAGCTTGGGGAGCCCGTGAGCGGCACCGGCGTGTTACAGCTTGCTGCGCGGCTCCTGCTCTGTGCGGCCGACGCCCACAGCGGTTTCTGGATCCTGTGCCCTGAAGACACTGTCTATGCTTTAACCCTGTGTGCTGGGTTCTGTCAATCACATCGGTGCCACCCTTATGGCAACTAGGCACGCCCTCCCCTGCCCCAGCCTGCGCTCTGCATTCACAGTAGCTACTCTGAGATGACGTCCTCCCTCAGAACCCCACCGGTCCCTTGTTCCTACAGAGCCCTTACTTCCACTGCACTGGGACACCCACCCGCTTCCTGCCCTAGTCCTCAACCTTCTCGTGCTCCCCCACCCCCCACTAGCCTGGACTCCAGGGCCAGTTGTTCAAACCACGTGTCCTCTTGCCCCCCGACTTCCACTGTGCACATCAGCCAGCTACAGCTCTGGACGGCATGTGTCCTCTCTCATGTGTGTGTCACCAGAGCTAGAATGATGGAATCTGACCCATGTTCATGCCGCTAGAGCACCAGCGGGGCCCTCGGAGCTCCTGCCTTTCCTGTGGCTTGTGTACTGGTTGCAAAATGCATCCCCACTCGTGTCCACCAGAACCTGTGACTGGGACCGTATTGGCCAATAGGGTATTTGCAGGTGTAATCAAATGACAACGAGCTCACGCTGAATTAGGGTGGGCCTGGATCTGGTAACTGGTGTCCTCGTAAGCAGAGGGACACTGGGACGCAGACACACATGCAGGGAGGCTACATAAGGACGCAGGCAGAGAGGAGTAGTGCAGCCACAGCCGACACCCTGATGTTGAACTTCCAGCCTCCAGCACTGTGAGAGAACCCACCCACTTCTGCTGTTGTAAGCCACCTGGGCATGGTACTTTCTTTACGTCAGCATTTGGAAACCGGTGGGGGGCAGAGTCTCTCACCCCCAAACATGCCTTTTGGGGGGATATTATGCTAAGCTGGCTATTTTCAAGAAACAAAACACTCAGGAAAAACCTTTCACCTTCCCCCTAACTGCTTAAAAAATTTAGACAGAAAACCTCCCTTAGGAAGGGAGTTACCATCACAGATAACTGCAGTGTAATACGAACTAGTCTGACGGACAGGGGGGACCCGAGCAAAGCCCGCTTGAACAAAGTCCGCTCTGTGCCCGTCGTTAAAGAAGGCCCAACAAACATCCGTTCACCAGAAGTCTGGTTTTTACCTCCAAGTGAGTTGCCTTTCTGCCCTTTGCAGTCACAGACCACTACCCACACCCCTTCTCCTTAGCTCCAGGCCGCACGTGAGCCCCCATATTCTTATGGCACCCCCGTATGGTCGTACATACTAAACCTGGTTATTCTCCCTTGCTAATCTCTCATGTCATTCGGTCATTAGACCAGCCAGAAGAACTTAGAGAGAAAAGGGGGATATTTCCTCTCCCTGACAAAAGGAATACACTCACCTCAAAGGTCACGCTACTGAATACCAGTCTCCTCAGCTGCCACCCCGAAGTGTCCCTATTTGCACACGGCTCCAGGTTACCGCCAGACACACACCCATCCTTGCCTTCTCCTCATGTTCTCCCAGCCAATCCACCCTTGCTCCTATGTTGGCGGAATAATGTCTCCAAAGCCAACTGTCTCTCGGGGTGCTTCTCCTCTTCTGTCTCCTCTGAGCTTTCACCCCATTATTCGCCTGCCCCAACCACCCCCCACCACTTTCCAGCTCTCATCTGCAGAGGAAGACCTGTGGAAGTCCAGGCTGGAATGCTGTCTCACTGGCAGAAAAGCCGCAGTAAATAAAGGCAGGCCCTTTGCAGCCCTTTTTTCCTCCTCATTGATAAACCCAGGCCACTCTGCAAGCCCCAAACAAAAACAACCGAACAAACCAAAACGGTGTACAAGTTCCGGAACTTTGAAGCAGCACAGGAAAATCGTTGGAGGTGCAGGACACCCCTACTTTGCCTTCCTGGGACTAGAACATTCTCATTACTACCTCATTTGCTATAAGGAGCCTGGGCCTCAGTTCTCTTCAATCTCACATTGGTGACTTCAGAACAAGTTAATTTTTATAGGACTGCATGCAAGCAAACGCTCCTCGAGGTCTGGAGGAGTTCGTCTCGGTAGTATCCTCCCCACGGGAGGGACCTGGTCCATGTGCTGTCCAGATGTCAGCTTCCTCCATGGCCATACGCTGTACGGCCATACCTTCCTCTACCAGGCACGAGAGCCATGAGCTGTGACCGGGGCAGGGGGCAGGGGCCTGCACGGTGCCGCCGATGGCTGTGGGGGCCGAGACGCCGTGTGTACCTTGTCGCGCCACGATTAAGCTGGCCATGCAGTCTGGAACGCTCGTGCCTGCCGCCAGGAAAGTAATGCCCATGATGACATCGGGGATCCCGAATGTGTACCCGATGATGGTCACCTGCAGAGGAAGGGGGGGCGTTGCTTATCCTGAGAGTACTGAACTTGAACGTGGCACTGCTGTAGCCAATGAAAACGTCTGGAATGTGGTTTTGTTTTAAAAACATCTTTTGGGGGTTCTTTTTTCCCCCTTGATGACGTGCATAATACGCATTCACTGTTTTAAAAACTTTAGAAAATAAAGTGGAAATTAAAAATCACCTACCACTTCTTAAGACCCACAGACAACCACTAAAACTTCCTATCAGCCAGTGGTTCTCACCCTGGAACATACAGAACACCCTCGGGTGGGCTTGTTAAAATGCAGAGTGCCAGGCCCCGCCTCCAGAGCGTCTGCTTCAGGAAGTCCGGGTGCAGCCCGGGCAACTGCATTCCTACCAGGCTCCCAGTGGTGGGAACCCTGAGGCTGCTGCTCCGGGAACCACATTTGAAAAGCACTGTGCTAGAACACACCCCTGATCTTTCTGTTGTATTAGAAAAAGTGAAATAAGATTACGCTATCAGCATACATTTTGCCACATTTGTTTCATGTCATAAAACACCGTGATTACCTTTCCATCTCAAGTATTCAACTACATTGTTTTAAACTGATGCGTGGATTCCATCGTATGGCTGTAACGTTTTAGCCAATCCCTCACTGTTGGATATTGAGGTGGTTTCTCTTTTGGCTCTTACAATGTCGCTGCATATCAGTAACGTTTATGGAGGATTGCGGTGTACCAGGTACACAGGTGTTTTACTTTCACAATCTCAGGTGCCCTGTTACTCCCCACCCACTGGTGAGGGAGGCACTACTATTAAGCCCATTTTCTGCCTAGAGAAACGGAGGGTCAGAGAGGTAAGGAAGGATGCCGGCAGATGCAAAGGTCACCAGTGGAACAGGGACTCCTGGCATTGAGGGTCTTGAGCACAGTCACGCGGTCCTCTGACAAATGCCTGACACTGGAGAGGCGCCCTGAGCGGCAGCCAGATGGGAAGCCCTTGAGGCGTTCGGACAACCCCACACAAAACAGCCTCGAGCTCTAGCTTGCCTCCCCACCTGGAAAGTGGGAGCAGGGGCCCCTCTCAGTGTCCTTCCCATCTCGGCTGATGGCTCCAACCCCAGCAAATGGTCATGTGACTAAAGACAAACTGGCTTGCTTCTGAGCCTCTGCTTTCTCATCTGTCAAATGGGCTCATGAATGAGACTTAAAGTGAGAACATGGGAGGCCTGCACAGGGCCTGGCCTGTGCAGGATGTTCCCTGGTGTGTTTCCCATCTCCCTCCATCACTAGCCTTGCCGTCTGTGGGTGCAGAGAAATGGGGGTCATCGGAGTCCCCAGACGAAGTGCTTTGTGAGGGCAAACCTCGGCCCTAGAGGGCAGCCGGTGCGCCTGGACTAAAACCGACATCGGTCCCTGGACAGAGCTTTGCGGAGGAGTTTAAAGAGGCCCCACCCCAGAAGGGAGCGCTCCGCTTAGCATCACCAGGACGGTGGGACGTCGCTTTTTAGGGCTCAGGGCAGAGCGCACGCTGGCAGGCCTGCCCTGGGCTGTGAGGGAAGACACGCATTGAGGAGGGCTGAGCCACCCGCGCTTGATCCACGTGGGCCACGAAGATGCCACCAGCACATGAAGCCTGGGTGATGCCAGACACCATACAAACAGGAGCCTGGGTTATTGTCTCATTCCTGGGGATGCCTCTATTTTCTTAAACCACTGAAGTACATGGCCAAGAGTTTGAAGGATGGAGGGATGAGAAGGAGTGTGCGAGTGTGCACACACGTCATCCAGGAGCAGAGATGCTTTCCAAGTGTCACTTTGTCCTGCATCTCAGTGCTGGGCCCTCCTCCCCTCCCACATGCTCCCAGATGCTTAGTCCTCCTTGGTCCTCCGTCTCCCCAGCTGTGCTGGGGTGCCGCGCAGGATGACCCATTCCGAATGTCTCTCCCTTTGGACACAGACATTCAAGAACTTCTCCCCCAAGACTTGGGGGTGAGAGATGTGAATAGTGGTGGGGGTGTGGGGGGGCACCTGAGACTTCATGGCTCCCTGGCGCTCCCATCGGGGCAAAGTGAAAGTCAGCACGAGGCCAGAGGCTGGTACATCTCGCTTGGGTAGCAGCCGGGCTAACGTGCAGCACCCTATCACCTTCTGCAGCGGAGGCCACTGCGCTTCCCACACCGAGGTCAGCCGGAGTTCACAGCCCCAGGGAAGAGAGCCTCAGACTCCTGGCCAGGCCAGGTGTGAAGACTCTGCCTTGGGAAGTGGGGGTGGGAGTGTTATTAAGCATCCAACCTCCCTGCCAATTAGTAGAACTGACTTAATAATACCTTTATTTTCAGTAATTAGAGAAGAAAAAATTTCACACATTCCTTAATGTGATCTTCCCTAATTCTCATGCCCACTCAAATGTCATGAAATACTTTTTTTTAAAACTGCAATGTTGTTTTGGGAATGCATTAAGAGAAATCACTGGATTTGAAAAAAATCAAAGGTAAGATGGCAGCATAGGCAGACATGGGTGGGTCATCTCCTCGCACAGCACATCAAAATTACAACTAAAATAGAACCGCCATCACAGCACCATGAGAAATCGAGTTGAATGGAAGTTCAACAACTATGGAATTAAAGAAAGCACATCCATCCAGACTGGTAGGAGGGGTACAGATGCAGAACAGGCTGGTTCCACACCCATGTGTGATGGATAAAAATTCCGGAGGGATATCTTGGAGTCCCAGCCCCACACCAGGTCCCCCAGCCCAAGGTTCCAGTGCCAGGAAGGTAAGTCCCCACAACTTCTGGCTGTGAAAACCAGCAGGGATGGAGTCAGTGGAAGAAACTTCTGGAGCCCCAAGCACAAGCTGCTTTTCCCTATGAATGGCTGGTCTTGGCTCACACTTCACAACTTCCTAGATCCTCTCAAATAAGCAATAGTCGGCCTCAGTGAGCCCCAGGCCTGGCGCTAGCAACAGCCAGACGAGATTCACAGCTTGGCTTCGCCTGGGAATCTCCAAGCCCAGCACAAGTAGCAGCCATCTCAGATTGCTCTATAGCTCGCTTGAGGGTGGCTCTGGGCAAAACACAGATGGGGGCTGACCTTGGCCTGTACCACCCTGGATACCCCGGGGCCAGCGCACCCAGTGGACAGCTGCAGACCACGGTGGAGCATCACCACCCTGCCCCTGCACAGCTGATCCTCCACGGAGGGTGGAGGTCAGTGGTCAGAGCCAAGTCTTTCCCCTGGCTGGCCTGGGTAAATCCCTCCCACTGACTTGCCAACAGCAACCAAGGCTCAACTACAAGAGGAGGGTGTACTCAGCCCATACGAAGGGCACACCTCTAGTACCCAGCTTGGGTGATAGGGGAGGTTGTGCCACTGGACCCTACAGGACACCTACCATATTAGGCCACACTACCAAGACAGGGAGTCATAGCAGCTCTACCTAATACATAGAAACAAACACAGGGAGGCTGCTGAAATGAAGAGACAAACATGGCCCAAATGGAAGAACAGATCAAAACTCCAGAAAAACAGCAAAATGAAATGGAGATAAGCAATCTTTCAGATGCAGAGTTCAAAACACTGGTTATAAGGATGCTCAAGGAACTTAGTGAGGACCTCGGCAGCATAAAAAAGATCCAGTCAGAAACAAAGGATACTCTAATTGAAATAAAGAATAATTTATAGGAAAACAATAGTAGAGTGGATGAAGCTGAGAATCAAATCAATGATTTGAAACATAAGGAACCAAAAAACAACCAATCAGAACAATAAGAAGAAAAAAGAATCCAAAAAAATGAGGATAGTATAAGCAGCCTCTGGGGCAACTTCAAAAGGTCCAAGATTGACATCATAAAGGTGCCAGAAGGAGAAGAGAAAGAGCAAGACTTTGCAAACCTGTTTGAAAAAATAATGGGCCCTGGCTGGTGTGGCTCAGTGGATTGAGCACCAGCCTGTGAACCAAAGGGGCACTGGTTCGATTCCCAGTCTGGGCACATGTCTGGGTGGCAAAGAAGCAACTACACATTGATGTTTCTCTCCCTTTCTTTCTCCCTACATTCCCCTCTTCCTAAAAATAAATAAATAAAATCTTCAAAAGAAAAGAAAAAATCATGAAAGAAAACATCCCTAATTTGGTGAAGGAAATAGACATGCAAGTCCAGGAAGCACAGAGAGTCCCAAACAAGGTGGATGCAAACAGGCCCACCCAAGACACATCATAATTAAAATGCCAGTGGTTACAGATAAAGAGAGAATCTTAAAAGCAGCAAGAGAAAAGAAGTTAGTTACCTACAAGGAAGTTCCCATAAGACTGTCAGCTGATTTTCCCAAAAACCAAAACAAAACAAAAACAACTCTGCAGGCCAGAAGGGACTGGCAAGAAATATTCGAAGTATGAAAAGCTGGGACCTACAACAGAGATTGCTCTACCCAGCAAAGCTATCATTTAGAATGGAAGGGCAGATAAAGAGCTTCCCAGACAAGAAAAACTAAAGGGGTTCATTATCGCCAAACTGTTATTATATGAAATGTTAAAGGGACTTATTTAAAGAGAAGATCAAAACTATGAACAATAAAATGGCAATAAATATATACCTGTCAACAATTGAATCTAAAAAACAAACCAAGCAAACAAGAAGAACAGAGACAGAATCATGGATACAGACAGCATTTTCATGGTTGCCAGAGGGAGGGGGTATGGGGAGATGGGTGAAGAGGTGAGGGGATTAAGAAGTACAAATAGGCAGTTACAGAATAGCCATGGGGATGTACAGTACAGTATGGGAAATGGAGCAGCCAAAGAACTTATACATGTGACCCTCGGACATGAACAATGGTGTGGGGATTGCCTGAAGGAGTGGGGGATGCTGAGTGGAGGGGGGCAAAGGGGGAAAAACAGGACAACTGTAGCAGCATAATCAATAAAATAGAATAAGAAATTTAAAAAATCAAATGTAAAGATGGGCTGGTCTTGAATCCTACTCGGAAAATTTTAAGTTTGCAAATTCAATTCATTTGAGGCATAGTTTTCATTGTCTTTGACTATCATTCTTTCTGGGAAGTTTGGGGAGCAGCTCCTTCCTGCTCCCCCAGGACCCCACCTCCCACGTGCGCATACCAGCACCTGTGGGGATTTTAGCCGTCACCTGACAGGGCACGGACCAGTTGGTGGTGGCTGCGCCCCCTGGTGAAAACAGCTGACACTCACAGTTACAAGTCACTTTCTGGGCTGCAGCTCAGCCCGTGATGCAGCCCGAGGCCTTCCAGTCTCCCAGTGACCCTGTTGGACAGAGGTGAGCCTTCCGGGTTGGTAGAGGGCGTGACCGGGTTCGGAGGAGTTGAGCCACCTGCCTACATGGGAAAACTAGGATTCACCCCCACCGTCCTGGGACCCCACAGCCCACTTTCCCCACCTATCTGCTCCTCTGGGGTTAAGGGATCGGTGGCCATTGTGCCTCTGAAACCGAGACTCATGTGCCCTTTCCCCGCCTGGTACCAGGTGTCAGGGGGAGAGTGAAGTGACTAGAGAGGGTACCAGTATGACAACGCTTTTCAACCGGTGAGACGCGGGGATTTTTAAAGCATGCAGTACCTGACTACTGAGCCAGGGGCGCTGGCCTTCCCCGTAGATCGTCAACTTAAAAACATGACAACAGCCAACACAACAATAGCTGTCCAGAGTGAATGAGTCAAAAGTATAACAATTTTTTGATCATATCAGCAAAAAATAATATATGCTTTGGTGCACTGCAGAATTTTAGTAATTAGTGGATGTGTGCCGTGAGATGACAGAGGTTGAAAATCGCTGTGCGAACCTGCGCGTGGCAGATTGGTGAGCTTCACCACAACAGAGACGCAGCTGTCCTATAACCGCAGCTCCTCTATCTTCCCCTGGGCTCTCCATGTGGGATGAGGGGAACGGGAAGAAGAGGAAGAGGGGGAAGGGAGGAAGGACCGTACGGAATGGTGACCACAGGAAGCGGGTGGGTGCTTCTGCTTGGCCCAGCCAAGGAAGGTTGGTACAGAGAGCTGTGATGCGTGGCCAGTGCTGCTGACAGGAGCTAAGTCGACACCTCGCCACCTGCAAAACTTCAATCCAAAAGGTGCTGAAAAACTCCAGCCACAAACTGAGAGGCAGTTCAGGGTAGTGACTGAGACCGTGGACTCAAGAGAACAATAGACCAGGGTTCTGACCCTGCCTTAGTACACACTGCTGATGAACTCACTGTGTGACAGATGCTAATTGGTCAAATTACTCAATCTCTGTGCCTCCGTTTCCTGTCTGTAAAATGGGCATAATGAAAGTGGTTGTTATGAGGACTAAAAGTTTATATAATTTATACACAGTTTATACATGTGCCTGAGCATAGGAAGGGGGGAGGAACACCCCTCGGCAAGGGGTATAGAAGGGCTTGAGTTCATCTCCCACTGACTACAGTCTCCTTCACATTCCCCCGGGGTCCTAGTGCTCAGCCCTCTAGCGCTCTTCCCAGAGCCATCTTCAAGGCATCAGGCCCAGTCCTTGACTCCCAGTCCACACCACCCCTGCCATACTACCCCACCCATCTTGCCAGATTCACCTCCCCCCCGCCCCACCCCCCCCCCGTGCCTGCCTTGCATGCAAGTACCACACTGATCTGTCTGGCCATCCCTGGTGCATAGTGCAGTGGCTTGTACCCCTGCCAGTCCCCCTGCTCACTGAAATATAGGCCAAGGTCAACTTGCCAAAGGTGGCAGAGCAGTGCCTGGGGTCGCTCTCCCACCTCCAGAAGGTGCCGGGCAGGCCCGTCCGCCCAGCCCGCCCTGCGCCCGGCACTCACCAGCCACACCATCAGGTAGGAGAAGACGGCGATCCACAGCGTGGCAGCGATGAAGGTGGCCATGAAGAACTTCTCCCAGCGGGGCTTGCTGCAGTTGGGGATGGTGACGCACAGCAGGAAGATGAGTGGCCAGGTGAACACCCACTTGGCTTTGTCCCCTCTCGCCTCTGCAGGGGGGCGGGACGGGGCCAGAGGGAGGGGGATAGATACACGCACTGGGTTACACACCTGTCAGTCCACCTGCTGGTTTGTTTTTTTTTTTAAGCCAAACGAGAGTGCTGCCAATGTGACTCTGAGCAAGTGATCTCACAGAGTCACATACCTTCACAACGTCATCCGGAAAGTGATCTTAGCAACACAATTTGCTAAGTGTTTGTTGATTGAATAACTTCAGTCAGTCCAAATCCTTCGGAGTAAGGAAAGTGAGGCCCAGAGTGGGAATGGACTTGCCTCGGGGAGCAGGAATGGGAGGCTGGAATATGGGTGGGTTTTGGAATTAGACTGACCTGGCCTGGTATTCAGTTGACCTGGAGAAATCCCATCAACCCCACTTCCTCCTCTGATAATAACAGTTGTAGTAACAATAATGCAAAAAGCAGTACCACAATAATCAGTGTATGAGATATTTGTGATGTGTAGCAGGCACAGTGCTGAGTTCTTTGCATTTAGTAGTTGCTTCATCTATTAAATGGGAACATTATCTCTTTCTTCATTGTTGCAATAATGACATGACTTTATGTACATAAAACACTCTGCATGCACAGGGAGAGCCCGGTCCTGCACACAGTAGGTACTCTGGAAATCTCAGCTCCTTTGCTCCAAGGTCATCTACGCAGCCCATGGCAGATGCAAGACTAAAATGTGGGTGTCCTGGCTGGCAGACAGGACCTCACTGGCTCCCACCAAAGGAATCCACAAACAAGTCAACCAGGGAAAAGTGGCCCCCATAAACCACCACGTACAAGCATAGTGCCCTTAATAAGCCACTGAGTACAGCACGCATATGCAGCCTCCAAAACCAACTTGTGGGTGATGCCGTGGAGGAAGGACCTGTGAAAACTCTCCTGCATAGAGATAATGAGGTCACTGGGAAAAATGGCCAGAACCAACCTTTTTCAGGACTCTGGAAATAAACCAAAGGCTTGTAGCAATCCAGGGAGGCTTTACGTAAGACAATTAACTGGATCTCAGTGAGAACAGTGAGCTTTGTGGAGTTTTAACACTTATTTCCATTCCCTCTCACCAGCTCTGGAGAAGCCTTGAACACCAGCAGCCTGGCAACCAGAAGAGGCAGGGCAGGCCTGGAGCTCCTTCCAAGTCCCCTCCCAGCGAATGGGCATTATTTGACCTGGTTGGTGCATTCTTGGAAGATCTCACTTCCAAGGCTGTCCTTATCTTCCCTGAATCAGAGCTCAGTCAATGTGCATAGCCTTTGCCTTGGGGCATTTGTTCAGAACAATCAGAGGCAACTGTTGAGCATCACAGTGCCCGAGGTTGTAGGTTACAGGACAAACAATAAATGAACCAACAAGCTTGAAAGGAGAAGCTGGGGGATGCGATATCTATAGAGGGCTTTGCAAAAGCTCCTACTTTTTTCTGGGAATCTAAAACCCACAACCATGCATTGGACTGTGCTGGGGCAGGGGGAGGATCTGCATGCTCAGGAAAGCCTCGAGATGCTCTGGGCGTTCACCTCTCCCTGACGTTGAGGCTCCAAGCAAGCAAGAAGTAAAGGCTGGAGTTGTAAACTGCCTGCTCGGGGTTGAAGATGTGCCCGTGAACCCACAGAACCCATCAGAGGTGACGGGGAAACTTACTGCATGCAGGCACCTAACGCAGCCTCTGTGCAGTTGTTAGGTGGCTTTAGGCTAACCTAGCAGGTATTTCAGGGGCCACGCACGACACAAAATACAGACTTTACAGGTTGAGAAAACTCACTAAACAAAAACAACGATAAATAGTAACAATAAGCAGACTTGAGAAGGGAGAAGAATGTTTCCTAGAGTTGTCAAACTACATTATTATTTTTATCTATCTATTTATTTATTTTAGATACTCAGACTAATAAACCTGCAATGGTATCTCCTTGTTTCTTTTTAAAAAGATTTTATTTATTTATTTATTTATTTTGAGAGAGAGGGGAGGGAGAAAGACAGGGAGAGAAAGACCAATGCAAGAGAGAAATCGATCGGTTGCTCCTTGCCTATGCTCCGCCTGGGGACCAAACCCACAACCCAGGCACGTACCTTGCCCAGGAATCGAATTGGCGACCTTTCACTTTGTGGAACGATGCCCGACCAACTGAGCCACACCAGTGGAAGCAAACTGTATTATTTTAAATGCCCAGCTTTCAACCAACAAGGAAAACAAGAAAGTATGGCCCCTACACAGGGGAAAAAAAAGCAGTCAGTAGACACTGTCTCTGAGGAATTCCAGACAATGGATTTAGAAAGACTTTAAATCAGCTATTTAAAAATATGCACAAAGAAAAATTTTAAATATCTAAAAAACTAAAGGAAAGTATGAGAATAATTTCTCCCCATAGAGCATCAGAGTAAAAAGTATAAAAAAGAGCCAAAAGAAATCCTGGAATTGAGAAGCACATAACTACAATAAAAATATCCCTTGCAGGAGCTCAACAGCAGATTTGAGCAGGAAGAAGGAAAACGTCGACAGCCTTGTAGTAGGTCAACTGAGATTTTCTAGACTCAGGAACAGACAGAAAAAAGAATAAAGAAAAATGAACGGTGTCTCAGAGACCCGTGGCACACCATCAAACATGCCAACGCAGACATAATAAGAGTGCCAGCAGGAGAGCGGAGAGAACACAGGGAAGGAAGAATATCTGAGGAGCTCATATCCAAAAACTTCTCAAACCTGATGGAAAACATTAATAGATACATTCAAGAAGAATATACATTCGTCTCAAATTCACGTGGAACGCTCTCCAGGATAGACCACAGGTTACAACGTGAAACAAACATCAATACATTTAAAACAATTTAAATTATGCCAAGTATGTTCTATAAGCACTCCACAATGGAAAGAAATTATAAATCAAACAGAGAGAAAACTGGAAGATTCACAAATATGTGGAAGTTAAACAACACACTCCTGAATAACCAATGGGGCAAAGAAGAAACCACAAGGGAAATTAGAAAATGCTTTGAGATGAATAAAATGAAAATACAACATACCAAAACTTATGGGATGCAGTAAAAGCACTGCTTAGAGTTTTATAGCTATAAATGACTATATTAAAAATGTATAGCTATAAATGAGTATATTAAAGATCTTAAATCAGTGACCTAACCTTCTTCCTTAAGACACAAAAATAGTAGACCAAATTAAATCCAAAGAAAGGAGAAAGGAGGAAATAATTAAGATTAAAGTAGAAATCAATGGAATAGAAAAGAAAAAATAGAATCAATGAAACTAAAGTTTGGTTGTTTAAAAAGATCAACAAAAATGGACAAACTCTTAGCTAGAATGACTAAGCAAAAAAGACTCAGATTACTAACACCAGGAATAAGGGAGGGTCACCACCGTGAACGTCACAGGAATAACAAGAACAAGGCAGGAATATGATGAACAACTGTGCCCCGACAAATTAGATAACCCAGATGAAACAAATTCTACAAGGACAAAAACCACCAAAGCTGGCTAAAAAAGATAAGCTGAACAGATTTATAAGAACAGATTGACACAGTAATAAAAAAAGGGGGAGGGGAGAAAATTGGGACAACTGTAATAACCTAATCAATACAATATACTTTAAAAATTAAAGAAAAAAATAAAATAAATTTCCTTTAAAGTACAGCCAGGACCAGATGGCTTCGTGGTGATTTCTACCAAACGTTTAAAGAAGAATCAGCATGAATCCTGCACAAACTCTTCCAAAAGACAGAAGAGGGAACACTTCCCAGTTCTCTCCATGAAGTCCTCGTTACACTGATGTCAAAGCCAGATACCAAGAGAACAGAAAACTGCAGACCAATATCCCTCATGAACACAGATGCAAAAATCCTTAATGCAACTCTGGCAAACTGAATTGAACATCATATGAAAAATGATTACACACTTCGACCAAGTGGGATTTGTTGCAGGAATGCAAGCTTGGTTCAACGTAGGAAATGTCATAGATCCAACACACCACGGTAATAGAATTAAGGACAAGACTACAATCATGTCCATTGATGCAAAAAAAAAAAAAGGTGTTTGACAAATCCAATGGCTTTTCATGATAAAACACTCCACAACCTAGGAGTAGAAGAGAATTTCCTCAACCTGGCGAAGGGCACCTACAAAAACCCCACAGTTAACACCGTACTCAAGAGTGAAAAACTGAGAGCTTTCAGCAAGACAAGGATGTTCGCTCTTATCCCTTCTAGTCAACGGTGTATGGAAGGGGTAGCCTGGGAAACTGGGCAAGAAAAAGAAGTAAGAGTCATTCAGGTGGAAAGGAAGAAGTAAAAGTATCCCTCTTGGTAGATGGCATGATCTTGTATAGAGAAAATTCCAAGTAGAACACACACACAAAAATTATTAGAACGACAAAACAGTTGCAAGGTACAAGATCAATATACAAAATTCAGGTGTATTTATATACAATAACAATAAACAATCCAAAAGTAAAATTAAGGAAATTCCACTTACCATAGTATCTGAAAGAAAAAATGAATAAATGTAACAATATAAGTACACAATTTATATGCTGAAAACTACAAATGTCATTGAAGAAAATTCCAGACATGCTAAATAAACGGAAAGGCGTCCTGTAGATGGATCAATGACTTCATGCTGTTAGGATGGAAATTTTCACCAAATTGATCTACAGATTCAATCAATATAATCCCTGTTAAAAATTCCAGCTGACTTTTTTTTTTTTTTTTGCAGAAATTGACAAGCTGATTCTAATATTCTCATATAAATGTACGGAAGCCAGAACAGCCAAACCAGTCTTGAAAACAGAACCAAGTTGGGAGCTCTCTGGCTTAAACCTGCCTGAATCGGGTTTCTCCAACATCGAGGTTTCAATATGGTTTCAATAATAGACTCTGGGAGCTACCGGGGTGACGGGACAATATCTATGCCAAGGGACCCCTCCCCACCACCACCTGGAGCCCCTTCTGTCGAGCCCCGTCATTCATTCCTTCAAGTGCAATGTCAGAGACTCTGAGAAATGCTCATTGCATCATGGACTCTGATAAACATGCAAACATAAGCAAGAGAAAAAACAGCTGTTGTTGTTTCACTAAGCGCTCAGATTTCTCTTCTGAAGTAGAAAATGACAATTTAATTATGTAAAAAAATCTTTAAAACGAACTGCAACAACACAGATGGCTAATCACAGTGAAGGAAAAAATTCAGAACAGATGCAGTTGCTGATAAAAACTTCAAACAAATTAACCTGGACAGTTAACTAACGAGGCAGTCCAAGGAAGGAAGTGGTTAGCTCGAGGCCCGTGGGAATGTGTGTGTCACGGGACGATGTCAGGTAGATACGCACGGACCCTGGAAGTAGGAGCGTCTACATGATCTGGAGTATACGTCTCCAGACCAGCGGTTCTCAAACTTGAGTATGAATCGGAATCCCCTGGAAAGCTTGTTAGAGCCCCAGAGCTCATGATTTGGCAGCTAAAATGGGGTCCAAGAATCTACACTCCTAACCATTCCCAGGTGTTCCTGATGCTTACTGTCCCGGGACCACATCTGAGAACTGCCACTCCAGATGAATTCATTTAAAAACAAGAGATATGATTGCCATATCATTAAATTCAGCTGTTTAAACATACAATTAGGTAATTTTCAGCATATTAGAAAGCTGTGTAATTATTACCACTATGTGATTCAGGATTTTTTAAAGTATATTTTATTGATTATGCTATTACAGTTGTCCCGATTTTTCACACCTTCATCTCCCTCCTCCCTGTACCCCCCTCCTACCAACATCTCCCCCCTTAGTTCATGTCCATGGGTCATATACGTAAGTTCTTTGGCTTCTCCATTTCCTATACTATTCTTAACTCCCCCCGTCTATTTTGTATCTACCAATTATGCTTATTCCCTGCTTTTCCCTCATTCTTCCCCCTCCCGCTCCCTGTGATCTCCATTTCTGTGATTCTGTTCCTGCTCTAGTTGTTTGCTTAGTTTGTTATTTGTTTTTTAGGTTCAGTTGTTGATAGTTGTGAGTTTGTTGTCATTTTACTGTTCATAGTTTTGACTTCTTTCTTTTTCTTAGATAAGACCCTTTAACATTTCATATAATAAAGGCTTGTTGATGATGAACTCCTTAAATTTAACCTTATCTGGGAAGCCCTTGATCTGCCCTTCCATTCTAAATGATAGCCTTGCTGGAGAGAGTAATCTTGGATATAGGTCCTTGCCTTTCATGACTTTGAACACTTCTTTCCAGCCCCTTCTTGCCTGCAAGGTTTGAGAAATCAGCTGATAGCCTTATGGGAACTCCTTTGTAGGAAACTGTCTCATTTTCTCTTGCTGCTTTTAAGATTCTCTCCTTATCTTTAATCTTGGGTAATGTAATTATGATGTGCCTTGGTGTGTGCTTCCTTGGGTCCAATTTCTTTGGAACTCTTGAGCTTCCTGGACTTCCTGGAAGTCTATTACCTTTGCCAGATTGGGGAAGTTCTCCATTATGTTTTCAAATAAGTTTTCAATTTCTTGCTCTTCCTCTTCTTTCTGGCACCCCTATGATTCAGATGTTGGAATGTTTAAAGTCCCAGGGGTTCCTCAGCCTCTCATTTTTAAAAATTTTCTTCATTCTGTTTCAGTTAAATGTTAATTTCTTCCTTCTGCTCCAAATTGTTGATTTGCGTTCCAGCTTCCCTACCCTTAATGTTGGTTCCTTGTATATTTTGCTTATTTCACTTTGCATAGCCCTCACTTCTTCCTCTATTTTGCATCTGTACTCAATCATTTCTGTGAGCATCGTGATTACCTGTGTTTTGAACACTGCATCTGATAGGTTGGCTATCTATTCATCACTTAGTTCTGTCTATGGAGTTTTGATCTGCTCTTTCATTTGGGCCATAATTTTTTGTCTTGGCGCACTTGTTACGTTTTAAGGGATGGAGCCTTAGGTATTCCCGGGGTGGGGCAACCCACTTCTCTGAGTTGTGGTGCTGTATGTGGGGGAGGTGTCAGAGAGGGAACAATGCTTCTTGCTTGGCCCTCATCCCACTTTCAGTCAATTCCCCTGCCACCCACATGCAAATTGGGCCCTCTGTTGTTGATTCCTGGGTTGGTGGGCTTGTGTACATTCCAGGACCCCATGGTTCTCTGCAATGAACGCTCCTGTGAGGCTGGGAGTTTCTCCTGCCGCTGCAACCCCCACACGTGTTTACAGCCAGAGGTTTTGAGGCTTTGGCTGCCCACACTGGAACCCTGGGTTGTTTTGTCTGTCTCGCTCCCCAGCTGCTCCTCTCGGCTTATCTGCACCTGAATGTGCTGAATGTGGGACCGCCTGCTCCACCAGCTGTGCCCCGCCCAACCCAGTCTGTTGACTTGCTGTTCTCTCCACCCTGGCTGCCTGTCTCCGCCCCACCCCACCCGTCTGGATGGATGTTTCTTCTTTAACTCCTTGGTTGTTGGACTTCCATACAGTTCGATTTTTCTGGCAGTTCTTTTTTTTTTTTTTAATTTGTTGTTATCGTCCTTTTGGTTGTGTGAGGAAGCAAAGTATATCTACCAATGCCTATATCTTGGCCTGAAGTCTTCAAGATTTTCATCGCTCTCCAAAAACCCCCTGTACCCATTAAGCTATCATTCCCCATTTCTTCTCCTTGCTCAAATTCTGGCAACCACTAATACACCTGTGTCTATAGACATTCCATTGTTTCTGGCTTATTTCAAGCAGCATATGTCTTCAAAGTGCATCCACGTTGCAGCATATACACTGGTACTTCATTCTTTTTATGGATGAAAAATACTCCATTTTATGGATATACCCAATTTTGTTTATCCATTTATCGCTTGATGGATATTTGGATTGTTTCTAGTTTTTGGCTGCTATGAACATTCAAGTATTAGTTTTTGTGAGGGCATGTTTTCATTTTTCTTGGACATATAACTAGGGGTGGAATTGCTGGGTCATATACTAATTCTGAGTTTGGCTCGTTGGGGAACTGCTGGACCGTTTCCCAAGTGGCTGCACCTTTCTCCATTCCCCCCAGCAGTGTACGAGGGGTCCCACATCCTTGCCAACACATTGTTATCTCTTTGGATTATGGTCATTCTACTGAGTATGACATGGTATTTCATTGTGGTTTTAAAGTTCCCTGATGACTAATGTTGAATATCTTCTCATGAACTTATTGTCCATTTGTATATTTTCTTTGGAGAGCTATTTATTCAAACTTTTTGCCCATTTTAAAAACTGGATATTTTTTATTATTGAGTTGTTAGCCTTCTGTATATATTCTGGACACTAGATCCTTACTAGAAATAAAATTTGCAAATGTTTTCTTCCATTCGGGGTTGTCTTTTCACTTTCTTCATAGTGTCCTATAAATCACAAAAGTTTTAAATTTTGATAAAATACAATTTATTTTTCTTTGGATACTTATGCTTTTGATTGTTATATTTAAGAAAGCGTGGTCCAATCCAAAGTTGTAAATATTTACACCTATGTTTTCTTCTAAACATTTCATATTTAGGTCTCTGTTTCATATTAACCTTTTTTGTATATGATATAAATTAAGGGTCCAAAAATGCTCCTTAAAAAATGTGGATATCCAGTTGTCATAGCACCACTTGCTGGAAGGACTATTTCCCCCTGAACTGTCTTGGCACTCTTGCCAAAAATTATTTGACCTTAAAAATATGGATATATTTCAAGACTCGCAATCTTGTTCCCTTGACCACAGTAGTCTTGATTACTGTATCTTCTCAGTAAGTTTTGAAACCACAAAGTGTGAGTCCTTCAATTTTGTTTTTTCAAGATTGTTTTGGCTATTCTGGGCCCCCTGAATTTTTGTATGAATTTAAAAATTAGCTTGTTGATTTCTGCAAAAAAATTTTTTGCTGAGATTTTTATAGATTGCCTGGAATCTGTAAATTACTTTGGAGACTATTGCCATCCTTAAAATTTTAAGTCTTCCAAGCCATGAACGTGAGATATCTTCACATTCATTTAGATCTTCTTTCAACAATATTTTGTTGTTTTCAGAGTACAAGTCTTGTATTATTTTATTTTGAATGCTATTATAAATGGAATTTTAATTGCATTTTAAAATTGCTAACTGCTAAGTATAGAAATACAATTGAATTTTGTACATTGATCTTACATCCCACAAGGTCATTCATTCTAACAGGCTGGGGCGTGGATTCCTTAGGCTCTTCTGTACGTAAGGTCATGCCATCTACGGATACAGACAGTGCCCCTTGCTCCTTTGCGGTCGGGAGGCCTTTGAGTTTTTCTTGCCCGCCTGCCCTGGCTCTGACCTGCAGCATAGTGGTGGGAGTGACCCCTTTTCCCGGTCGTAGGGGAAAGCTTTCAGTCTTCCACCACTAAGCTGTGGGTTTTTTGTAGATGCCCTTGATAAGGGTTTGGAAACTTGCTCCTATTCCTAGTTTGTGGAGTGTTTCTTCATCAATAAAGGGTGATGGATTTTATAAAACGTTTTTTCTGTATCTACTTAGATGATCACATGGCTCTATCCATCATTCTGATAATGTGGTTACACTGATTGTTCTTCACAGCCTGAACCAACCCTGTAGTCCAGGCATGTACTTCACTTGGTTAACTCTGTCCATAAGGAGAAAAACCAAGTCCCATGAAGGTTTTGATAGTGAACGGCCCAAAATCTCACAAAAGTATTAGTGGCAGAGCCACGGACAGACCCTGCTTCCCCAGCGGCCTCTGGGGGGCCCTTGGGGGAGGGAGGAGGTTCTCAGGGGAAGGTGGAGCATCGTCAGGGCTGCATTAATGCGCGACCACCTCACCACTCTCCATCATTTGTGTTGTGGCCCAAACCTTGGAGGTGGTTTTCCCACTCTGTTTATTTCAATTTAGGGGGATAGTCTCCCTGCTTCACAGGGAAGTAAGCTGAGGTTCGGTCACGTTCAGTGACTTAAACATCTCAGATGGGAGAAGCAGCCCTAGGGCTTGAATGCAGGCCTTTGGAATCTAAGTCCCGGGTGTTCTGCACGCCACTGTGTGCCGACCCTCGGAGTCCCAGGAGTTCAAGGCCCATGGGAGGCCTTCCGCTCCCCACCTGCCGGCAGAGGTGGGACTGTCAGATGCTGCGATCCAAACAGAAAATCCTCTTGAGAAGGGAAACCATTAAAGTTGTCTTACTCCTTGGCGGTGAACGAGCTTTAGAATCAATCATTTTTAGTTATTTTTTAATACAATTTTGTTTCATCTGTAAATTTAGACCGACCATTAAATGGATTGCCTCCTGAGGGGCACAGAAGCTTCATGGTTAACAGCTAGCTAGACCACCAGGTTGAAATCCCAGCTCTGGCATATGCTACCTATGTGAACGTGGGAGAGTATCGCTGCATCTCAGTTTTCTCATCTGTAAAATGGGGATAACAGTTCCTACCTCACTGGGCTATTGGGAGACTGAAAACGAGCCAGCCCATGTGATGTGCTAAATTTAACATTTGTTAATATTAACAACCACATTAACATCAACTTATTAAGTACCTACTATTGTCAAGCACTGGGTCGGGTAGTTTTACACAGACTTGAGCAGGCTCAGAGAGGTAAGCCTACCTGCCTGAGGTCACACAGCTAGGAAGTGGCAGCCCCAGGAGTCCAATGCTAAGCCTCTTAGCGACACTGTCCTGACTGCTGGAGGGTGAGTTCTAATCTTGAAAGCACAGAGAGGCAGGGAGGGGCCCTATGGGAAGCAGGCGAGGTCAGAACTGTAATCAAACTGAGCTGCTAGGCTGAGGTTTGGGAGGAAAGGAAAGAATGGAAGATGTGAGAGAAATTAGGCCTCAGCAGAGTCGGAGGCAGGCCGACAAAGGACGTGGGCAGTCAGGGCTGGGCACACGGGAGCCAAAGGCCCAGGGAGAGAGGCCTGGAGCCCGGCGTCGAGGCCTGCAGAGCTCGTGGGAGCTGCAGGTGGCCTCCCCCAGGGAGGAGCCCTTGGCTTGGTTCACACGGCGGTCAGTAACATGGGTCAGCCTCTGGAGGCACACAGGGCCCTTCCTGGCGTCTGGTGGCCGAGACTCAGATCCCCTCAGCCTTCTGGTCAGCAGAGAGGGGCTCCTGGGGGCGCCTGAACCCCCGTGTTGGGCCCCTCTGTAACCTCAGTGAGGAGACGGATGTCGTTTGCTGGGTCTGCCCTCCCTGGGAAAGGCGGCTGTAGGAGCTGCCGACAGGAGCAGCGTTCCTAACCCGGCGGGGTCCCAGGAACACCCAGAGAAGGTTTAGAATGCCAGTCCCCAGGCCCTGCGCCAGGCTCTGGGTTTTGGTTTTGGAACCTGGTGCTGGATGTGGGAAAGAGCCCCTCGGTAGCTGTGGTTGGCATGCCCTGGAGACTCCAATCCAGAAACCCCGAGGGAGCCCTGTGACCCCAAAGAGAGCCTCTGCTTTCTAGGCGAAGCAGAATGGCAGAGTTGGGGGCAGGAATGTCCTGACGGAACCCTGGGCCAGCACAGCCTGAGGGCCCTGCACCCCCAGAACTCACCGGGCATGGAGAAGGGGGACAGGAAGGCAGTCTCGACCGGCTCTGGCTCCGGGGGCGGCGGTGGGGGCGGGGGCTGCTGCTCCTGCTCCCGCTGAGGGTCCTCTGGGTTTTCCACGGGGACATTCCCGTTTTTGATGTTTTCCTGCCTCCCGTTTTGGAGCGGCTTTCTGCCTACACCGTTCGCCGAGTTGATCAGTCTCTGCCTCTGTGTGGACAGGGGGCAAGACAAACAACCAGATGTGTGACCATATTATACTGTTCCTTAACATGCACACGGCCCTCAGAGGTTTCTAGAACATGCGCCCAGAGATCGGTTTGCCTGTGAATGACCCAAGGACCTCGGGATTCACCTAAGTTTGCTCAGCTCCTTTTGGGCCGATACTAGCAAGCCCTTGGGGGATGGCCAGAGGCCTGGGCTCCCCTCTTCTCAGTGCCAACCTGACAACCCAGCCCGTGACACTGGACGACAGTGATTATTCCGCCTCTCCCAGTGGACTTTAACAAGCCACCTGAAGATAGTCACAGGAGAGGCCTTCCATGTTTCTTTAAATTAAAAATTATTTAAGTATACCATGCAAAAGTGCACTTACATTAAGTGTACAGCTCAGTGATGTTTTATATCAAGATGCAGAACATGTCCAGCCCCTCATAAGACCCCCTCAGGCATTCCCTTAGTCTGTGTGTCCCCTCTCTCCAAAGCTGACCAAAGTAACCACTACTCTGACTTTCAGAAACGTCAATTAGTTTTTCCTGAACTTGACCTTCCTATAAATGCATTCAAATTGCATGTACTACTTTAAGTCTGGCTTTTTTCACTGCATCTAATGTCCATGAGCGCCATCCACATTACCACATAACTCAGCAGTCTGTTGCTTTTCTTTTCATGGCTGTATAGTATTCCCCTGTGGAAATAACCTGCAGTGTATCGTTTGCCTGCTGATGGGCATATGGGGTGTTTCTCTATTTTGGTTATTATGAAGAATGCTGCTACGAACATTTGTGTATGTGCCTTTAAGTGGACAGAGCACTCATTTCTCTCTATTTAAAAGTGGAATTAGTAGGTCATAAGGTAGGTGCATGTTGAACCATTTTACACTTGTACCAGCAAGGGTTAGAATTTCAGTTGCCTCCCATCCTTGTCAACACTTGATACTGTCAGTCCTTTTAGTTTTGGCCATTCTGGTGGGTATGTGGTGGTATCTGATCATGGTTTGCATTTGCATTTCCCTGACAACCAATGATGTCGAGCATCTTATTGGGTTACTGGCCATGAGGATAGCCTCTGCTGTCCAGGTCTTCTGTCATGTCCAAGGCACGTGCTCTCAACCAACCTGCCCCTTCCCTCCACCAGCTCATGATAGCTACGGACGAAAGTTGGCCCTTTCCACCCAAGCAGAAGTTAATCTTCCTCACCAGGTCTGTGGGTTTCTACTAAACCCAGAACGGCAGAGGCCATATTTCAAGAAATCAGCAGGTTTCCACTTTTCCAAGAATCTGCTTGCCTTTGCACAGCTCACCTTATCTGGCTCTCATACAAAATATTTATGGATCAGCCTTAGGCTCCGTGAGTATCGATCGTCACGCGATGGACACACACCCCTTCCAAGGACTTCAGCAGGAAACCAAGAGTTGGTGAACGTGCCCAAGGCCACACTCTAATGGTGTGCCCAACACCTAGCCTTGTGTTTAGTAGAAGAAAAGGGTCATTGTTACTCAAAGTGGAAGCAGGTTATTCCTTTAAAAGAAAGAGGAACCGACCACCTCACTGTCTTTGTGTCCGTTTTAGGTGGAGACCCCTAAACCGTGAAGTCCAGGGTGGAAATCCAAAATATTTTCCCTATACTTACCCCACCAAGAGAGCAAAGTGATCTAGGCCTGAGACTCCGACACGGAGGCAGGATGCTTTGCTCCCCCAGTAGGGTTAGATAACAGGTCATCCTTGCAGAAAAAGAGAAAAACCAGCTGTGCACAGACAGAATTGCAGTGTTGGGGGCATGACTTAATAGCACCATGGATGGTAGCAAGGGGGGTGGGTCATAACCCTATCTTAATAGGAATAAAGAGAAAATTGTATCTGAAAAAATGCCTAAAGTTGGATTAGGGGAGACATAGATTCCAATACAAAGGAGCTGCTGGGTCCACGTGCCGAGAGAGACACCCCGGAAAGTTCCCACGGGAGAGTAACTAGACGGAGAGGACTGGGATCCTGTCATGCCAGGAGGGTGGGAGGTTCCGAGGGTGTTTAGATTCAAGGAGAAGAGTGGCGGTGGCCACTGCTGCCTGACGTTCCGAGGGCTGCGTCGTGGAAGAGGCAGTAACAACAACTGGAACAGGGGCAGGCTATGGCAGAGAGAGTGGAGGTACAGAAGGAGGGGCGCAGCGGAAGTGCACTGGACTGCCCCCTAGAATCTGTGCTGTCTAGGCTCAGATTTGGGTCAGAAGCCCTATTCTGCCCACTTGTTTCAACTCTCTCATAGACCCGTAGGAAACACCATCCTCTCCCCCAGAAAGTCATTAAGAGGATTCGTGCTGTAACACAGGTAACACAGCCAGCACCTGCGTAGCGCACAGTAGGTGCTCAGAAAACGACAGCTACTTGTACCAGCTCAAAAGGACCAGCATCCGGGATGAGGATGACCTCATCCAAAATGAGCCGAGGAGAACAGCAGCATGGGTGACCGGGTGAGACGGTTGCCAAGGAGGGAGAGGGACTGAGGGGGTGAACGGCTGGTCGCCTGGACAATTCATTGCTGGGGCGGGGGGTGAGGATGGTCAAGTCAGATAGGATGCAACGCTGGCGCCAAGGAGAAA
This sequence comes from Trachops cirrhosus, assembly GCA_028533065.1. Lineage (NCBI taxonomy): Eukaryota > Metazoa > Chordata > Mammalia > Chiroptera > Phyllostomidae > Trachops > Trachops cirrhosus. The sequence continues at coordinate 187,198,837 of CM052538.1, read as the reverse complement.
CAGAGCCCTCCTCCACGCCCCTCCCAGCCCCCTCGCCAAGCACCCCCCCATGCAGTTTCTCCTTGATGATGAGCAAATAAGGGCATCTGCCCCGTTGGCACGTCTACTGTGCATTAATTGTAGCTTTGCAAACTTTTCTGTAACATCGGGGAATTAAAGGACTGAAGAGGAAACGAGACCCAAAGGTCTAAAGAAACCACCTTGAAACTAGACATTTGGGGGGCTTCACTCTCTCCCATTCCCCTTCCAGGGTGAATTTCCCCAAAGACCCTGCTCAGCCTCCAGGCTTCCCCTTTCTGCTGTGTCAGGAAATTCTGAGTTGGAAGTGTCCTGCCCAACACCTGCACGCAGAGAAACTGAGGCCCAGGAAGACTGGGTTAATGTCTAACGTGAGACGAAAACTCAGAATTTCCTCCCCAGTCCCAGCACGGTGGGAAACAAGGTTTTCCCAGCAGCTTAAAATATTCGGCGGCCTGGCAACCAGCGTGTCACCAGTTCATCCAAACCCCATCGTTTCACCTCCCTGGTTGTGCATGCCAAGAAAATACGCTGTAAACCCAAATCCCCAAAGCCTTAGGAGTTACTCAAACCCCCCTTTCATCCCCAGCACCAGTGGGTGCAATTATCATGCTCATAAAAAGTGGCCGGGATTCAGCAAGATTTCATTGCTTTCAATTTTACCGATTTGCACCAAACCAAATGATTCAGGATGATTCAAAGCTTGCAATGTTTTCCTTTCTTCATACACCTTCCACAGAGAGGGCATATTGCATATGAAATCAAAGTAAAACTGTTCAAAATACAGAAACCGGAGCCCCGTGCAACCCACCCTTGCCTGTAACTGACTTGCTGACTAGCGATTATTTGCTATCGGAGTTTCGAGTTCTCTGGTAACTACCTGAGTCTGAGGATAGGGACCTAAAACTCCAACATGCAGCAAGATGGGAAAGGTTGGCAAGGAATAAGCTGTGAGCTGTGCTACACTGTTTGCACAATAAACATCAAACTTAAAACTTGTTTCAAACGAGAAGGAGAGGAGGTAACAAAATCCAAGTAAGACCAGGAGGGTACCAAGTGAAAAGAAGTCCCCAGCGGTGACAGCCACCCACCTGTGTCTCAGCTTCCCCCAGGGTTGTTCTATCCATAGAGAACAGGTGTGTGATCATCCTTTTTTTTTCTTCTCTAGATAACATTTTAAAGACTGGCCTTTCTCCAATTAGTTCTACTCTAGTGCCTGACAAAACACTCAGTGAAACATTTTGGCATCGTGTTCGATGCTGCCTGCCTTATGATCGCCCCCATTGGATCATTTGCTGTTTGCGGTGATGTTCGGGCTTCCTTCCTAACACAGGAGCGGTGCCCAAGGCCAGCCTGGCAGAGCTCGCTCCGGTGGCCCAGCCCCAGGAAGCGTCCCGACAAGCCAGGGCCTCCTCAAAGTACCAGAGCCCCTCTGAGGACATGCGCTCTCCTGGTCCTTTAACCAAACCTACCTCGTTGATTATGATCCTGCTGGCCATGCGCAGTCGGGTCCTGGGCCCGAACTTGTTGGTGATCATTATGCGTAAGCCCGCCTCCGGGAAGCTGAACTTGGGAGGGCTGGAGCTCATGACCTCGTCCACCATCACCACTGGGTTTTTGCCGTACTGGGGCTCCTCCTTCACTGTATGGAGCACAACGCGGTGATTAATGCCGACGTCCCCCTGGGGACACCCCCTAAGTGCTGGGGCAGCTGACCACCTGCCCCTCTGCTGCGGACTTCGCGGGCTGAGGTCTCGGCAGCTGGCGGCCACCTGGGAGGCTGTCTTCAGCTTCTACCACTAGTCAAGCGGCCATTGGCTCTGAACCACCTGCCAACTTGAAGAATGAGACACAGCCCCATGATCCACCTATCACAGGCTCACTCAGGGACAGCCCCTCAAAATGTATCCCCCCCCGCCAGTCAGTGGTCCCTCTCTTCTGGGGCCCAGTCTTGGCTAACTGCAAGGATCTTTCAGTTCCTCCTCTGAGCCTCACTGGGCAGCCCACCTGTAACTGTGAAGGGACCTTGCTTTCTCCTGATTACAGCAGAGTCCTCTGGAATGGAATATGCCGAAAAGCACCAGAGACCACCTGCTCTGTCCTGAAGGGGCTGTCTACACCCAGTACAGAAGGCTGCTTCTAGCTTTGTTCTCCATGACGCAGGCAGTCAGGGCAAAGGCTGGGTTCACAGGCCCTGGACCAGGCAGCTGAGCCCAGGAGGGCAGCCAGCTTGCTGAGGCTGCACGGGGAGCTGCTGGCTGAGCCCAGTGTCTCTGGTAAGCCTGGCACCCTCCAGCAGGGAGGCCACTGTCTCTGACCCCGTGCATCTCCTTAGGAGGCTGAGGACCAAATCCCCCAATGCCCCAGCCCCCTTCCCTGCTACCTTCCTGAACATGCTCAGGGTGGGAGTCCTGGAGGATCTGATGTCTACCTCGAGTCCCAGAGGGCCCTAGTGACAGAACCACTCATGAACACAGCACACAGAAGCAGGCGGTATCCCCTCCAAGGGGCTGCCAAAGCAGATATGCCCATCCCTCTGCACTGGCCACCAGCTCCTGAGGCATGTCCTTCCCGGGTAACGGGGTAACCAGGAGTAGCCAGGGCGAACCCCCGTAAGAGTTAATGGCACAGACGGGAACCAATGCACACCAGACACGCACCCTTACCCAACAGGCAGCAAGGCTCAGCAGACAGGAGGCGGGCGGGTTAGAAACAGAGCCAGGAGACCATGCATTTGTTGGAGATGGACACGAACCTCCGACGAGGCGTGCGCTGGGCTCGTGGTGTTTTATTTTTTTTCCAATGCATGTGTTATCGCTTGGATGGAAGCAGATTACTTACAATTTAGAAGAGGAGAAGAGTTAAGGAGACAAAGGCCAACAGAGATCGCCAGAGATGATTAGCGTGCGGCGGATGCTGAGAGTCTGGGGCAGCACTCCTGGCGGTGGCCGGGATGCCGCGGGGTTATTTGGAGGGGGGTGTTAGTCGAAGGGCTGCTGCCACAGGGCCTCCAGTGCTTGGGCCTCCGGCCTTCAGGATGGCCCCTCTCCTGGCTGACTTCCCTGGCTCGGTCCCACTTTGAGGAGCAGGAGCCGGTGTGCCCACCACCCCTCCACACTGCAGGAAAGCCCGGATCCCTCCCTAATCTGGACCCCCAGGCTATCTCAGAGGGAGGTGGAAACCAGTAGAACAGCTGCCTGGGGACAGCTGGACTCAGAGTGAGGGAGCCTACAGAGTGTCAAGGCAAGACACACTGTAGCTGGCACCCTGGGCACCTTGTCCTGGTGCCGCCCACCACGTGGCAGCTCGGGGTGGTATTCTGAGCCAAGGGGGGCTGCTCAGATGGCAACTCAATTATAGAGAGTGGTTCCTGGCAGTTTAGCTTGAGGCCAGGTGTTGCTGCCTTATTTCCTGCTGCAAGCCAAAGCTGGGGCGGGGGTTGGGGCGGGGCCGGGGCCGGGGCAGGACGAGAAGGTCCCGTAGTAGCCCAGCCAGTGGTCAAGGTGGCCCTGGCTGCCAGGCTATGTGAAAATCCACCCGAAACCAGTGATAAGAGGCTGGACTCCCTGGCAGCGGCAGGAGACGGGGGTGCCTCCCTGCCTCAGTCCTGGGGACCTTGCTATATTATGCTCTGCTTTCTTGAGCAGAATTAAGGTATGATGCAAAAAATTTGTACAAGTTTTAGAAAATCCAGGGCCTGGGGATGGGCCTCCTCCACCAGGCACGCAGGCAGTAGGAAGCTCTTGGGACCGGCACCCGAGGTAGCGGGCACTTTCTGCCGGCCTGAAGGGACTCACCGCTTGGGAATCTATCCTTTGCCATCGAGGTTCGTGAGGACACTATGCCCAGGACAGAAACCAGCCTGTCCCTAGAGGCTGTGTGGGGACCTCAGGGACACTGTCTGTGTAGCCAAAATCCAAAATAGCAGCCACGCCGCTCCCTGCCCTTCTGGGGAGGCTGTCCTAGAAATGGCTCTCCCCTGGGGAAGGACAGGACTGGGACACAGCCCAGGCCCCGCAGGCCACCTTGCTCTGTGCCCACAGCCGGGTCAAGGGCAGCCAGGCTGTGGCCTTGACCACACCTGTACCCGCAGGCCAGCAGGCGTCTTATTCACTCACTGCTGAGACAGGATAGCATGCATTTCCCTACGGTACGCAGGAGAGGCAGCCCCTAGCTGGACCCTCCCCAGGGGAGACTGGGAGGGGGCCAAGGAGTATGGATTCTGGCCCCACGTCCCAGATGCAGGCAAACAGGCTCCGCTGAGACCACCTGGTCCCACCACTGACGTCACCCTGAAAGAGGACTGGCTTGCCCTGGGCTGTGGGGAGCACAGGGGAGAAAACACCCCTCAGGTGGCCAGTGCCCACCTCTCAACTTCACCGACACAATGGGTGGAACTTGGGGATGTGGCTTTAGCCCTATTTTTCCTGTCTGAATTATAGGAACCTGTTCAGGCCTTCACTCTGGGCTCAGGTGAGAATAGATTCTCTCTCCCTCCTGGCAGCCAGCCCCTCCTGGTATCTGGCTAGACTGAGACAAGGCTTTTAAAGCAGCAAGTGGTCAGGCCTAGACGGTCAGGAGAACCTGACAGAGGGGCCGAGCACTGGCTCCAGGGGCCCAGGACCCCCAGACAGGGGGCCACAGAGAAGCTGTGGAGGCCAGGCTGCAGCCCAGGGCAAGGCACCCTGGGCAGCTCGGGGAATCCCTGTGTGGTCTGTGCCCGCCTTTCCTGGCCTCGCTCCTCCTCTGGGCAACGAGCCAGAGGTCTCTCTGGAACAGAGGCCTCCAAACTGAGTCTGGCACTTGAGAAACCACAGGGGCACCCAGGCCTGCTCTGTCACCCCCAGCCCTCAGCTTCCTGTCACTGGCCTTCTACAAGGGACAGAGAGGTAATTTGCTGCTCTCAGAAAAGCCACGCAGGCCTTGAGTCTTTGCCAGTGCAGCTCAGGGAAATCCCCAGGGACACGACTGATGGCAATTTCTTCATCTACGCAAACACCTCCCACTCTGACTCCCTCCTCGTCTAGGGTCCTGTGACCAAAGGAAAGAGTGACAATGTAGACAGAGAGTGTGTGTGCGTGCGTGCCTGTGCTTGCAGGGACGAGAAGGGGACAGTGGTTTTGGGGACGTGGTTCGGCCACTCCTGTCTGCTCAGCCTTACCTCGCCCCAGCAATGGCACGGAGGGGTCGTCAGAGCTACTATCGCAGTAATCATTACCGTCCTCCAGCTCACTGCTGACCGTGTTGCCATTGGCAACGGTCTTTTGTTTGATTGTGAAAAACGCCTGCATCTTCACATTGTACCTGGAAGCGAAGGCAGGGGAGGGGTCAGAGCGGCGGGAGAGACCAGGCAGGGGCCGCCCCCTCCGCTCACACCCCTCACACACTCGGGGAGCTGGGGGACAAAGGTCCTCCGCCGCCTGACGGCTTTCCCAGCAGGAGCTGTAGAACCACATGCAGGCTGACGGGCCTGCGCCTCCTGAGACCTCCGTGGGATTTCTGGGGGCATAAAACACCTGTAGCCCGAGAAAATGACTGAGACCTCTTACCGCTCGCTGGTCACCAGCCTGTCCCGACACAGGGAGTCCCGCTCAGCCTCGGGGACGGGCTCAAAGGAGGCGCCACTGACTTGTCCGCTCTCCCGCAGCTGAGTCTTTGGGTCACCCCTGCGTCCCTGCCAGCCAGCACCCCACCCCCCAGAGAAGCCCCTCTCCATCTCAGACCCCCGGCTGCCCACCTCACTGAAAGGCACCCAGGAGCACATCTGTGAGGGACAATTCTCCTGCGGTGTGGGTGTGGCAGTTTATCGCCCATTTTTAGAAAACGCTACAGTTCACGGCCTCCTAAAGCTCAGCGTTGCCTCTTTAATCACCTGCGCAGGTATGAACAGGAAGATAAAACCTGAACGTGGCCTGCCTCGGGGGTAGTGCTTCCTTTTCCTTCTCTTAATGTGGAAACACATACACAACATAAAATCTGCCGATTTAATGATTTCCCATCCTGAGGCACGCCATTCAGTGCCATCAGTCACACTCACAATGGGGCAGCCACCTCCACTGTCTATTTCCAAAACTCTTCCAGCACCCCAAACAGAACCCTGCACCCGCGGATCAGTTACTCACTCACTGCTCCCCACTCCGAGCACCTGGTAATCACTCCTTTGCTTTCTGTCTCTGCGAATCGGACTCCCCCAGGAACCCCACTAAATGGGTGAGGCTCCAGACAGTATTTGTCCTTTTCTGACTAGCTCCTTCCGCTCGGCATAAAGTTTGCAAGGTCCATCCCTGCTGTAGCCGGGGACGGATTTCCTTCCTTTTTAACGGCCGAGGAATCTTTCTCAAGGGTAGTTTCAAGGTGATTCTGACCTGCGCAGCTCCCAGAGGCCACAAGGGCTCACAGCCCTGGCCCCTGTGTCTGTGTCTTCAACACCGTGAGTGGCGCCCCCTGCTGTTGCACAAGGCAGCGGCCCTGAGAGCAGGCATTTTACAAAGCCTGGAGCAGAAGCAAGGCTGTCTGGCTCTTGGGGAAACAGTGGTGTTAAATTATCAGATTTATACAGACAGCAGAATAGAGCGGTCGGCCTGGGGCATGGGGAAGCATGAAGTGGGGTGGGAGGGGGGTCCTTGCTTGCTACTCCACCCACCAGCCCAGACTCCCCTGGCCAGGTGTGGGCAGCACCCCAAAACAGCATCTGAAACTCTCTGCCCCACCCTGGCCGCCCCAGTGGGTGTCCCCGAGAACTGGGCCCCACCAGAAGTGACTGAGGCCTGACAGAGGTTTGCTCCCTGCTGTAACCAAAGGCCAGAGCAGCATCCGAATGAGGGCGTAGGAGAGCCCAGAAGGAGGAGGGGAGACAGGGCACTTACTTCATGATCAGAATGTAAAATATGTACAAGATGATGAGCACCAGGGCCTCCCACCTCGGAGAAAGGAGACAGCGGTTAGAGTGGTTAGAGCGAGGCGGGCCCCGCGCTGCAGCCTGGGAGTGGTACCCATGGAGGGTGAAGCTGGGTGGGGTGTCCTTTGACCTTCCCCGTCCCTGACATCCAGCACCCAGGCAGGCAGGTGGGCCGCCCCAGCCCGGGGCTGTCATGCAAACCAACGCTGCCTGGGTGACAGAGAGAAGGCCGAGAGTGGGGTCCTTCTCAATGACAGAGGTCCTGGGACTCACCTCCTGAGGTGGAGTCCCTCAACAAGGTAGAGAAAGGAGGGGCCAGAGTCACCACATCCCAGGACGCAGGGAGGGGAGTGGCCTGGAGTCACACAGACTGGACACTGAGAGGCCCCGGGGTCACAGGGGATTCTGGCCACGGAGCAGAGAAGCTGTGGGTGCAGGCAGAACGGGCCTTAAGAACCGCCTGAAGACGGGGCGCAGGGCCTCCTGGGCTGCACGCTGGGGCAGGGTGGGGGCCTTTCTGAGACACACGGTCACTGCTGTCTTGCATACGCAGAGCCCAACTCCACGTGTGGTGGGCTCTTGTAGCTCCGAGGAGCCACAGGGCTTTGGTGTGTTCGTCCATCTAACAAATGGGTACTAAAGGCCTGCTGAGGCCGGAGACAGCACAGGCAGCCCTCCGAGACTGCGCTGCTGTCGCTGGCCCGAGTCTAGCATCCCGGGTGCCAGGAAACGCCTTTCGCCACTTGGGTAGAATGAATAGTAAACCAAGGTAGGGAGGAGGAAGGAGACAGGTCTCACACGCTAACTCAGAGTCCCGAGCCTGGTCTGATAATATTGCCAGGTGTTCCAACATTACAAGAAACACTATGTTAGCCAGAGAGAAGGGAAGTCCTTGAAATTCTATGTAGCATTTCCACTATCTGAGAAAGAAAGCTTTGAAAATGTGCTTTCGTCCCAGGGCCTGGAATGTGGGAGAGGGTCCACGGTGCCCAAAGAAAGAGCCAATGAAACAAACAGCTTTGGTGAATTGCCTGCCTCTGGTCACTATCTGTTTTATGAGGGAGTCCCTGATGCTTACAGAAAGAGCCCATAAAAAACTTTGGGTAACTGCCCCAATTTTAATTAACTGCCTCCCGTCACGTGTTTGTTTTACAACAAGATGAACAAACGGGGTCTGGAGCAACATAAGGATCCAGGCTCACAGACCCCCACACATCCCTGAGTTTGGGTGGTCACATCCCCCAGGAAAGCTGGCGCCGCATTGACCTGTTAATCAACATGTAACTTTTTTCTCCCATCCCACCAACTATGTAAGTCCTCAGAACAAAGGACTCGCTCTCTCGGGGGCTCTGGGTGCTCTTGGCTCCCGGGCCACTGGGCCACTGGGCCTCTGGCCACCCGGGGGCTTGTCACCCTGGTCTTCAGCCGCTCTTATTTTGCCACCCTGTTTTGCCCTGCAAGTTTGCCTTTCACCCTCCCCCGCCCCCACTCTACCCAGTCCAGTTCTCTTCCATGGGAACGGGTCACTAATAAACTGATTACCCGCTAATAGATTTGCTGATCTGTAATTCTTTACATGCGTCAGCAAGAAGAACCAAGTCTCTCCCATCAATACTACCACGCGCCCGGCATGGACTACAGTCGTTTTGGGAGCTCTTCCTTGGCTGTCAAGAGCCCGAGGACCAGCAGAGCCACAGAGGGACTGGTAGATGATCTGACCCCACCCCTGACTCCCTGTACAGATGAGGAAAAGCAGGGCCGGAAGTGGGGAGATTCTCCGGCTCGCAGGACCAGAACCGGGTTTCTCTGGGCCCACAGCACCCAGCCGCTGCCATCGGGCTCCTGAATGCGTTCCCACAAACAAACGTGCCTGCACACAGGATGCAGACCCTGGTTCTCCCTCACGCAGACGGCGTTGCGTGTGGATGTGAGGGACAGCCACGCTCTACAATGGGAAAATAACCACCTTTTCTCTGAAGTTTGTGTTGCAAGTATACTAAGGAATCATTTCCGGCCTCAGGGTCATGAAGACGAATCCTTATGTTTTATTCTACGGTATCTTAACTTTGCTTTCCATAGTGAGGTCTTTCACTCGCCCGGAATTCATTCTTGCATAAGGTGTGAGGGAGCAGTCTGATGTCGTCTGTGTTGTGTGGACCCCCAGTTGTCCCAGCCGTATCTGAGCCCCCTCCCTAACTCACTTCCTTGTCAGGACAGCTGCCACACCCCCCGGCCCAGAAATGGGCCATGACTGGGCCTAGGCTTACACCTGTGCAAAATACCACAGTTTCCACCCTTTTAGCTTTACAACATTATCTTGACATCTGGCAGGGTGGAAATACTAAGGGAAAAAATTTTGTCACTTTGAAACAATTTTTGTCACGTTGAAAGGCCAAGCGAAGGCATGATTGCTTAGAATGATACCCTTTTTACTTCTACAAGTTCATTAGCTCATGTGTGTAAAAAATAATTGTAAACGACTCAGTGAACCCCATGAGCAAGGACACTAATAAAAGTGAACGAGAAACAAACTTACCACACAATTTCTTCATCATATATGAACTGGAAGGCAAAAGAAACAAGGGTGGGGGAGACATATTTACTCCCAAAATGGGAAACAAATGCAGACCTCTAAGCCCCGAGCTGACACGCCTCGGCTCACCATGTTCCCGCAGAAGCTGGCCCTGCCTTTGTGGGAACCTAGGTCAGCAGACGCGGAGCCTGCGGCCCAGCACAGCGTGGGCCTGTCAGAGAGTGGCCTGCCCTCTGTTACGGTCCAAGAAGCTACTGGGGCCAGCCTGGGGGGCCTGCCCTCATTAATGGAGCAGAGTTGCTATAGTCAAGAATCCTAAAAACTGAAAAGGCATCCATCCATCCACCCACCCATCTATCCATCCACCCACCCATCCACCCACCCATCCATCCATCCACCCACCCACCCACCCATCCATCCATCCATACACCCACCCATCCATCCATACACCCACCCATCTATCCATCCACCCACCCATCCATCCATCCAAGCACTTATCCATCCATCCATCCACCTGTCCATCTCCCTGTGGTGCCTGTGTATATAGGAGAGAGGGAGGAGGGTTAATTCTTAAAAGAGTTCCTTTGGAACTTCTGATGGATACAAGACCTGCTTGTACCACTGGAAGGGAGGCCAGGGCCAATGGTGAGGACTCCGTGGTTCCTAATCAGGCCGACGACCCCATCCTGCATCTTCGGCATGTGACGCGGATGAATGAGGCCCAGGGGAGGGGAGGACTCCTTCGAGCGCCCGATGTGGGCAGGGAGGTGGACGGGCTTTGTCCACCAGCCTCATCTTGTAGATATGTAGGTTCCTACAGGGGAGGCCAGCAGAGGCCAGGGGCCCACCGCACCCCTCCTGGCTATCGTGGCGGGTGGCACGCACAGGGGCCACTTTGGGAGGCCGCCTCAGGGTGCCACCTCCGAGAGGGTTGGCCTGGCCGGGCGTCGCTGGGAGGCTCCCCAGACTCGCGGCTCTGAGGAAGTGGCGCTCAGCCCGGGACACGTGCGGGACGTTTACAGCGCTATTTCTGTTTTTACAACCCCGGGGGAGGGCTACTGGCGTTTGGCGGCAGTGAAGGCCAGGGCTGCTAGGCAGCCGAGGACTCGAGGACACTTCTGTCGGAGGAGTTTCCCCGTCTTTGGTCCCAGTATTAAGCATCCTGCGAAGTATTCAGGTAAGTGACAAAAATAAATAATCTGAGCCCAGAACTTAACTCTGTTTCACAAATCAAAGCATTTTCACAGGGTTTCAGCAAATACTTAATTTTCTAGTGATGTAACTGTCATGCGCAGTGGGCGGATAATCGCACTTGGCTCTTCTGGGGTTTTATCAGGAGTCTTCCATCGTCCCGGAAAGTCACATCATCGGGGTCGGCAGCATGCAGGGGTGTGAGGGGCGGCACACGGGCCCAGGTCTGAGCTCACAGCTGTCAGGCTCGGGGATTTTCCATGTGGGGGCAGCGTTGTATCAACGGGTGTTCTAGCATCTTCCTGCCCAAACCTAAAAGCTGTATTCTTTGTTATGACTTTCACTTGTCCCTTATGGTACAGTTTAGACGCTACGGTTTTGTTGAGATTATGTGTAGGCAAATTATTTTACCTATAACCTTCATTTTCGGGGGTGTGACGGTCTGTGAAGGTGACCCCAGGGATCCCGCCGCCTGACGCTCACACTCCCCTCGTGAGAGTGGCCTGGACCCGTGACTGGCTCCTCACACACGGAATTCAGCAAAAGTGAGGGGCTGTCACTTCCGAAAGTAGGTCACAAACAGGTTCCTTCTCTCCCTCGCTCTGAGGGATGCCGGGGGTCCACGGAGTCAGCCCCACCCACCGAGCCAGACCTGAGGCTGCCCAGAGCGACATGGTCCTACAGGTGGATTCTCGCCCAGGGGAGCCGTGAGGTGACTACACCCCGGACAGCACCTGGTGCAGAGCCTGACCAGCCCGAGCCCTCAGCCGAGCCACTCCCGACCCGAGTCCACAGAAAACGGGAGGGTCAAAGGCTTGTGTTTTAAGCCACCGAGTTCTGGGGGAATTCTGTACACAGTCACAGATAACTAATATGAGGGACATGGCTGTCACACGTCGTTGGTGCTAGATCTCGTAAGGCTGAGGACTGTCACTCCAGGGCACAGCCCAAACCCTAACACCCAGGCGCGCTGCGTGCACCTGCCCTCTTTGAAAATGACCTCCTGCCCTTCGAGGCTCCTCTGGACAGAAACCGCTTCCCTGTGGATGACACGCTCCTCATCCGCGTCCTGACTGTCATGTGCTTCACTGTCACATGCCATGATGTCACCCCATCCCCTGGGGGGCCACAGGGATACCCCCTCACACACACAGACACACTCAGACACACACACACACACACAACACACACACACGAGCAAGCCCCCAGGGTCCCTGTTTTGCCTCCTCTGCCTCTTCTCTCTGCTCCCTGACCCCCCAGCTGCCCACTCAGACAGCTCCCAGCTGCCCGTCTCCTTTCTGCTCAGCAGTGAGCTGTGAAACCGGGAACTCTGCTCTGCGTGAGGCTCTGAAGGGTGAGCAGTGTGGTGGAGCGTAACTGCGTGGTTACACGCAGCGGCACATGCTCTGGCTTTTTGGGGGGCTTTTTGCCTTCAAGGAGTCAGGTGTGAGATTTGCAGGGACGGAGGCACAGTGGCCAGTGGACCGGGCGGAGTGACAGCAGGGAGCGGCCAGCATCCCCCAGGGCTGGGGTGCTGGGGTTTTTCTGGGGCTTCAGGGGTGGGAGGGCACTCACGGCGATGAGCACGACGACAGAGAGGGTGTAGTACACGGAGTCTCGGCACACAGCCCACCACGTCAGCCGGACCACCTGCGGGCAGAGGGCTGTCAGCCGCCATGGGCTGGGGAGACAGGGGTGGGGGTGGCAGGGTGGAAATAGCGGCTGGGGGGGTGGGGGGCGGGGGGCTTCCCCACCACCTCAGACTGCCTCCCCCCACAGCTACAAGGACACACCCATGGAGCTCCTCCTAACTGTGCCAAAAACAAGTCCTCCTGGCTGTCCGAGGCCACCCTGTGCTCGTCACTAAATTTGGGCGCTGTGTCAGGGCAGAGGCCAGAGGCACTGGCTCTTCCCCCTGATGCTGGAACCTTCCGGTGGTAACTGGTGACCCGCCTCAGCCTCCCGCAGCCAAGCAGGGCCTGTGCATGAGCCCAGTGCTCTGAGGTCAAGTCTAACAGCTCCCAGGGAGATGCTGACGGGGTATCAGCGACAGGCCAGTGGCACGCTCCCTGCCGGAAGCCCGAGGACAGGCCCCGGCCAGGTCAGGAGCTGGCCCAGGTCAGGGTTACAGGAGGCACTGCCTGCCCTTCACCACTGTGGAGGGAGCGCTCGCCTGCAGACCGGACGGAGGGCTGAGGCTCTTCCTGCTCCCAGCCCTCGGGCTGCAGGAGGCTCGCCGGGCACTGCTGGGCACTCGGGGAGCCAGGGGCGTGGCTAAGGCCGGGCCTTGGGCCTCCCCACCACTGTCCCTCGTGTCACTGCATCTCCCACCGCTGTCCCTCGTGTCACTGCATACAGGGAGAGAAGCCACAGACCTGGCCTGCGAATAATCCACAAACTCCGATTATACACAGGATGTTGAACACAGCGGAGCCCACGATGGTGCCGACCCCGACGTCTCCGTGGGTGATGAACACGCCTGGGAAGGGAAAGGCACAAATCCGTGTCTGCAAGGCCCGGGCCGGCCGTGGGGCCCGTGAGGACGCTGCTCCCCAGGCCCCCCACCCCTCAACAGACCAAGGGAAGTCAGTCTCACCATCAAACAGAACACCCACAATGCAGTGAGAATGGGAGCAGGCTCAGACCAGCTACTCTGATTCTTCCTGGGGTTTTTGAGCAGCTTTATTAAGATATGATTCATATGTCATAAAATCCACCCATTTAAAGTATCAGTTCAGAGTTTTGCAGTATAGTCACAGAATTGTGCAACCGTCACCGTGATCTATGTAATTTCGGGACACTTTCAGTGTCCCCCCCAAAATCCTGTACCCATTAGCACCCCCACGCCCCAGGGAACCACTAACGTACTTCCTGTCTCTCAGCTCCCCCTTTTACAGATGAGAACACTGAGGCTCAGAGCGGACACGCGCGTCCACTTGTCAGGGCGCCGACCCGGGGCTCTCTCCAGATCCTGGGTCCCCGCCTGGGGGGATTTCTTACCGATGATCGAAGCGAACAGCTCAGGCGTCGAGCTTCCTGCAGCCATGAAGGTGGCTCCAGCCACGTCTTCACTCAGATGGAGTTTCTGAAACGGAAATGAGCGCAAACCCCCAGGATGTGACGTGGGGGCAGTGGGCACACTAACTAGACGCGCCGGCAGCCAGGGAAAGTGTGGGCAGCTAGCTTCTCCCCGGCAGCCTCTCCCCCCTCCGTCCTGAGCACGTTCCCTTGGCCACTGTGCCGGGCCCTCAATTTGGAATCCTGCCCCCTGCCCCCGCCCAGAGCACAGGGCTCCCGCTGAGTAGGTCAAGGGGAGGTTAGACAGCCTTTGCGCACTTGTGCTGGGTCACTCACTGTTCAGGGGACCCAGGTCAAGGAACCAGTGCCTACCCTACTGATCCATGTCCCCAGTTGTTACTGTCACAACAGTATGGCCTCAGACAGCTGGGAGAGGTCATGCAGGTAAAGTGGTCAAGTGTGGCAAAGCCCTGAGCAGCCTGCACACAGTAGGTGCGTTCTTCTTCCTTGGCTAGAAGCCAAGACTAGGGCAGAGTAGAGATAGACTGGGGTCTTGTATATGGGGCGAAAGAAGAAAAGAAAGTAGAATCTTAACAAACTAGTTAGGAGAAAAATGTCAGCCTGCCAAGGTTGGGACAAAGAGCATTGCTGCTCAGCCTCCTCCCTAGGGACACAGGTCCCCCCAGTACCTGCCCGCCACACCTGGTTATAGCCAGTGCGCCCTAACTGGTCAGTCCTGGCTTAACTGTGCACAGTGACCAGCCGGCCTGCCGTGGAGCCAGGGGTTCTGGGTAACGGTTACGTGCTGCTGAATCTGGGAGAGGACGCCACCCACCAGTCAATCTGGGGGTTTCGGAGTGAGGTGACACGGAGTGATTGGCCTGACAGTCTTCACTGCCAGAGTCCTTTCTGGCCCGGCGCTGATGTGCCACGTGACCTCGATCACCCCAGCCCCTTCCCAGGCTTTGCCCAGGGGTCCCCAGCTCTCCCACACACCTCACAGATCTTCTCGAGAGAGGGAACAAAGAAGTCGTCGCACACTATGGCCAGGGCGTAGAACATGTAGAGAGCCTGCGAAGGACACGGGACAGAGAGGGTCAGTGAGGGCACCTGCCACCAATGTGGCCCGGCCTGGCAGCCATCCCACCTGAGCCAGCCTACGGGGACAGGGGCTGGGGACACGGGCCAGCATGTAGGAGAACTGCAGCACCGCGGGGACTTGCTCCCTCGATCCCCTCACAGACAAATGGGAAACCGAGGCCCAGAGAGGACAGGCACAGGGGACTAAAGCTCAGGCCATGTAGTCTTGTGCTCCTTCCTCTCATCTTGAGGCAGCAGCTCTGCCCCCGCCAGAGCATGCCCTCGAGAGGGAAGCCCTAACCTTTGAAGACGTTTAAACCACCATCTTGAGAAGTTAAATCATCATCATCCTGATTTCCCCTTATTTTCAGCAAAGCACCATTTCCTCGTTGCCACCGGCCATGTGCTGCCAGAACAAATGTCCACCTGAGACGCAGCATTTTCTGGGACGCCACCGGATGCCGGCACAGGTTAAAAGCCATCCACTGACGCTGGGAGGTTCATGGAACAAAGAGTGTAGATTCTAATGCTGATTCTGGGACTCATTTGCCATGCATGGGACTTTGGATAAGTTACGTCTCTAGCTGTAAGTTTCTTCATCTATTTAACGACAGAGCAAGAATAGATCCCTAGTTTCAAAATGGTTTTATACACAGACCCCCTGGCTTGCCCTGTCCACCCAACACAGCTTTACTGAGCTCATCTATGTACGAGGCACTTATACCTAGGCATCAGGGATGTGGCGAGGACACCAGGAAAAGCCTCTGCCTCGTGTAACTTACCTTAGCGGGGGCCAAACAAATAGGCAAATGAAGTATCTGTAACTGCCAGGAAATGGGAGGTGCAAAGGACCTGAGGCGGGAGTGTGCCTGAAGCATTTGAGGACCAGCAAGGTCATGGTGCAGGTAGAACACAGTGAGAATGAGGGAGGAAGTGGAGAATGTGAGGTTGGAGGGAGAGGTGAGGATGACGACCCGCCGAAAAGGGATACGATTTCACGCTGTGCATTGGGGGAAGCCACTTCTTCCTTCAAGGGAAAAATGATATGAATGCCCTGCGTGTGAAGAGGGAAAGCCTGGGCTGCTTCACCCCAAACGGTGTGATACTCCCACAACTTCACAGTGATTTAACTACGACTAAATAAAATGGAGCATGCATCAGCTGTGGCCAAGGCAACCGAGGCAGGTGTGTCCTGGAGTCCAGGTGAGGCTGCCCCTGGATCTGATTATCCTGTGTGTGTGTGTGTGTGTTGGGGGGGGACAAATCCTTGGGGTTAAGGTAAAGGGAAGAGAGTGAGGTGGGAGAGACCCCGCTACAAATCTCAGGATTCCGACTTGAACTCACACCCCCAGAAGTTCCCCCAACATTATCTCCCAGGCCAAGGGTGTCCTGTGAGGCCAGAGCCTCTGGCTCCACTGACATTTCTGAAACACGGGAGAGAAAAGGGGCCAAGATGGTGCTACTATTCTCATCGCTGGAACTGAGAGGCTCTGAGAAGCTTCCTACAACCAAACTGGCTCAAAGCTAGAGCCTTCTGTTGCCCCAAAGAAGGGGTCAGCCAACATTTTCTTAAAGGGCCAAATACTAAGCATTTTAGGCTTTGCAGTCTCTGAAGAGCAGCCATGGAATGGGTGTGGCTGTGTTGCAATAAAACTTTATTTATAAAAATAGAAAGTGGACTGGTGGTCCCGGCTCTAAAGGTTCCCTGCAAAATTCCCGAGGTGCACAGAGGTTCAAGATTGTCTCAGCAACGTCAAGATTGTGCGAGGCAGAGGGACAGCTCTATGGGCCTGACTCAGCAAATCCACACTCTTAGTGGAAGGGGATGCCTGAAAAAGCTGGAGAAACCAGGAAGATAATAACTCTATTCCCCAAATAATATACAGGCCTGTCATTCAAAATGTGCCTGCAATCTTCATCCTAAACCCCATTTTCATTAACACTGCATATTCTGTTAATTAAATCTTCACTCATTCATTATTCACTGGTGGCCATTATCACTGTGAGAATCCCAGCTCTGACTTTCTTAATTATCTCTTGCAAAGACTAATATTTGGTTGGGTTTAAATATATAAGCAGATGGTGCTGGGTGGTCGGGAACCTAATCAAGAGGAACATTTGCTGTGTTTGATCCAAAGCAGCCACCGTCGTACAATAAGGCTGGCAAACTTTTGCCAAGGGACGGAGAATTATCTATCTTTAGCTTTGTGGACCAAGGCCTCTGAGGTGTGACTGTCCCTGGGTTTCATTCTCTTTTGGGGGGAAGCAAAAAGAAACAAACACTGGGGGTGCAGGTAAAGTCACCACTACTCGGCTCTGCCACTGAGGCCAAAGCAGCCATCAGTAACACACACATGAATGGGAGTGGCTGTGTTCCAATAAAACTTTATTTACAAACACGGGCAGTGGCGATGGGCTGTGGTTTGCCTATCCCTGTCAGAGAAGAGCAAATCTTACCTACAACTTAGGTCTGAACTCACTCTTCCTTTGTTGTTGTTTTTTTAAATCCTCACCCAAGGACATGTTTACTGGTTTCAGAGAGAGTGCGACGTTGATCAGCAGCTTCCTGTACGTACCCCAACTGGGGATAGAACCTGCAACCTAAGTATGTGCCCGGACTGGGGATCCAACTTGCAACCTTTTGGTGCACGGGACAATGCTCCAACTAACTGAGCCACCGGGCCAGGGTTGAACTCGCTATTTCATTTTGAATTCCTCCTTAAACTCCACTGTTTATCGTCGAGGCCCGTCTGAATACAGAGGGACGTTTCGGAAGTGCGCCCAAGTTTTAAACTACAGTCGTGCGAGGTGGTACATGGGGGGAGTCAGCAGCGAGCACGGACAGAGCACTTACTGTGCACCACGTGCGCTCTGCTGCACTTGACCCAGACTCAGACCTACCGTCTGGGAAAGGCGCTGTCACTCCCGTTTTATAAAAGCACAAAACGAGGCACCAGAAGACTCGAACTCTTGTCTGGGCTCTGCGGCCACTCCCTGTGTGACACTGAGCAGGTCGCCTAACACACTTCAGACCCCGTTTCTTTGCGGGTGAGGCGGTGCAGCGCCCGCCCTCCTCACAGGCTCTGACAAGGACTGGACGGCCCCCTGACGCGCTGCGGCCCTGCCGTGCCCGAGGACAGGCTTCGCCACCCTGCGTGCAGGACGCCCCGCCCCTCGAGGGCCACTTACACCGAGGACGTGCAGCAGGACGGCTCCGTGCTGTCGCTCCTTGTTGGAGAACAGGTCTGTGGGGAACTCGTGAATCGCTGGAAGACAAGAGGACGTGGCAGAGCGTTAGTTGTCAAGGGGAGGTGAGGCTCAGGGGCGGGGGTGTTGGAGCAGGACCCCAGGCCGAGGTGGAGCAAGGGACAGGAGGAGGGCTCAGGGCATTGGTGCTGGTCCCCTTGGCCCTGGGCCCCTCAGGTCCACTCGGGTGCCAGGTGTGCTTCCGCTAGCATCTTGGGTCATCACACACTGTGTCACAGGCCCTCCTTTGGCCCCGAGGATGTCCCTGCCGGGGTGGACACTGCCACTCCTGTTAGGGGCTCTCATCGTTCTGGGCGGTGGGTGGCCCCGTGAGCTACAGAGCTCTCCGCACCAGAAGCCACGCACCTGGGGTCCAGGCGCCATCCCTGACACCCCCCGTGACCCCTCACAAGTGGTCTGAGCAACTGCCTGCCTTTCAGGCCCCAGCATGTTCCTGCATGAGAAGGAATAATGCCGTCTCACCACGCCCCGCTTCGAGATGACGGGCGGATAAGCACTTCGGGACTGCCGTTTCTGCAGCTCCCCCATCCGACACGCCCACACCCCCACTCTTCAAAGGACCTCATCACAACAGCTAGACCAGACGCTCCTGGTAAACAGGGATCCCTCCGCCCCGTGCTGCGTCCAGTGCCTGGGCCAGGTTGGCACACAGCAGGGTCCCAATAGACCTTCAAGTCCATTATAGAATAGACAATAGAATAAACAGCGGCAAAGCACTAACACCAACGATGTGCATCGTCTCGCCCTATGAGAACGCTTTCACTACCTTTGGAAACCCCTTAAATAACTAGAAGGACCGGGTTTCTGGCGGGTGCTTGTTACATGCTTGTTAAGTCAGCTCCCAGGACAAAAATCCCTTCTCTGTAAAAGTAATTTGGCCCCATGCTCTGAAAATGATGGTTTCTCCCTTATATGGAAACTTTTCTGTATTTCAAGATTAGATCCTCCCAACGAGACAGAAAACATCTGATCCCCAGGCACCCACAAAATGTTCCCACTTTGAAACAAGCAGCAATTTAATGAAATATAGATTCTTTCACTTCTGTTTTTTTTTCTTCCTGTAATCAAACTTCGGGAATAGAACTGCTCTGTCAGTTCAAGGGCGTGGATCTGCTTCAAGGTTTGGCATCTCAAGAGATGGAGAATTGTAAAGGCAGAGACGGCATTCCTGCAGCCAGGGACTTGTTTCAGGGAGAAATGCAACTGCCTGGTACACTTCAGGGCGAATCAATAGACATTTCTGCCACGAAAATGAGACAGCTCCTGCTTCTCCAAAGCAGTGTTCTGAAAGCTGGTGATTTATCCAATCCTGGAAATTCTTTGAAAATTAGTATAAAGTGATGCCGGCTTTTTGCTTTGCGGACATTATCATCTGGCCTCCAGCAGGGAGGGAATATGGGTTATAAATGGCTTTGTCCTTACAGGAACAGAACTCGGCCTCAGCCACAGCGCCTTGCCCCGCCGCCTCCTGGGTACGCTGGAGGCTGTAGAGAGGAGCAAATGCCACCCCTGGCCCCAGTTCCACCAGCAAAGATGGCAAGCCACCAGCAGAGCCGCCCGCTGCCAATGCCCCCCGCCCTCTGGACCCACCCAAGTCTTCTGGCACATCCTGAACCCGTGAGGCAGGCGCCGCAGCCGAAACCGTCCCTGCTTTCCAGACGAGGTTCAGAGTGGGGAGTGGCCAGCCTGGAGCCCCCAGCCACATAAGCCAGGACTCACAGGGGTACCCTGCACTCCTCTACATGGTGAGGGGCCGCCTCTAACACCAATGGAAACCTCCCTGCCCTGGGAGACAGCAGACCTGGAGAGAGCCTGTGCTCAGCGACCCATGAGCCTGTGGGTCCCTGGCTGGGTCATTCAATCTCTTTGTCGCTCTATTTCTTCAGTCACAATCTGTGGCCCCACGAGGTAGTGAAAGAGTCACCTCTGCTGAGTGTGTGGCTGTCAGAGGCTGCAGGCAGGCAGACGGCCACCCTGCCCTCCCCTGTTGGCAGCTGGTGACTGGGACCAGTCCGCTTTCCAGCTCAGGGGTCAAGTCCTCTAGAAACTGGTGCAGGGGGTACAGACCGGGGGGCGCGCACAGCAGGAACTCATCTCTGCCACCGTTGTCACCAAGGGCAACGACCTGGAGCTGCAGACGGCCTGTGCCAGCTGCTCAGGCCGTGTCTTCAGGGGCAGGAGGGGCCTCTGCCCCTTACTGCCCAGGTGACCTTGACCAGTTGCTTAACACCTCTGGGCTGTGACCCCTCCACACGACCCGCCGGCCTGGGTGCCCCAAGGACGCAATGAGAGACGACGTGTGTGTGGCACCGAGCCAGTTAGGCTGCCGTCACTGTAAGGATCTTAGCTTACAGACTCCTTGCTCACCACGAGCTCTGTCCCCACTGCTCCACAGGACGAGCCTCGGTTTGTGAAGGCCAAAGAGAAGATGAAGCCAGTTCAGTGGGGAAAAGAGTGGGCGAGGTGAGACGGGCCACGTGACGATCTCAGTGCCGACGGAGTTTCAGCCCAGCTTCCGTGGCCACCTTTCCCTTCTCCTGGCCTTGCTGGGATCCGGAGCCCGACCCACGTTCTAGGGGGTGACGCTTGCCCATCTGGGAGGGGTCGAGTCTGCCCCGGCCACTCAAATCCCGACCAGAGGCGAAGAGGAATCGGCGGGGCACACACAGGGCACGCCTGAGCCGTGAGCTGCAGAAACCCTGGGCAGGAGTGGGCGGCGAAGAAGAGAGGCGTCTGCAGGCAGAGCCCGGCTCGGGAAGCCAGGGACGATCCCAGCACTGTCCACGTCGTGGGTGACAGCGGGAGCCGGGGGAGGAGGAGGGAAGGAGAAGCTGCAAACCTCACAGCAGCGCCACCCCCGCACCCTTTAGGATTCTTTCCTTGGACCTCAGTGCTCAGAACCGGCTTCTCCATCGCTCTTGGTTCTGGACACACCCCTCTCCTCACACAGGTGTTTTCTTCCCTCCTGGCCACCTACCCCCCCACTGTGTACAGGGCCAGGGAATAGGGGCGGGGGTCTTTCCTACCACTTGTCTTCCTGGACAGCAGAGGGGAAACCACAGACCCCTGGGCATGAAAGCATCTGTGATCCCCCGTCCCCACCACCAGCTACTGAGTTCTCTAACACTGTGTAAACGAGACCCCCTAGGATGCACTTGACCCTTTTGGTCAATGCACAAAGTTGCCTGGGTGACACCATTCTATTTCAGGAGTGCCGAAGTAGCATTGTCCTTTCGACGGTCTGTGCTCTTGCCAACACCTCTTCTAGTTCTCCAAATGTATTAGTTTGTTCAACAAGTACTGAGCACCCACGCAGTAGGTGTTCGACTCTGTCTGGGAACAGGTGCGTCCGGGGACATCCTCAGGCCTGGCATGGAGGGATGTCTCGTCTTGGAGGGAGATTTGCCTTTCAGAGAAATCCAAAGTACTCCGAAAGTGGCAGGTTATCGGGATGGCAAAGACCCCGGTTTTGAAACAGTACACGTCAAATATGCGTCTCTGGAGCATTTACTAGGATCCTGGCAGGAAGCCTGGCAGGTGTGCCCTTGAGGAGGTTGGTGGGGGAGATGGACAGATCAACAAGCCATCGCGCACGAGAGAGAAGCTCGCTGTGCTGGTGAAGGGTGAGCAAGCCAGGGGTTGCTGGCCAGGTGGCGAGCCCATGGAGAGAGTGGCGCCCAGGGCAAGGTTTGATGGCTGCGGCACTAACATTTCAAGCCCTTCAATCTACTTGGTCAATTCTGAGAAGATCGTTATTCCCATTTTTATTGATGGGGAAACAGAGGCTCCGAGAGGCCGAAGGAGTCACCTAAAGTCACGCAACCCGCTGTGGCCCGGGTGAGGGAAGAACCCGGGGTGGCAGCCCACCCGACACCAGGCCTCTTTCATCTGAGCATCTTACCCGCCACGGGCACGCGTCTCGGGCTCAGGGCTTGTCTCTCCCAGGAGCTGGCTCTGGACTCCCGAGAGCTCAAAGGGCCCTGACGAGGCTGGGCTCTCGAAAGGGGGGATGCGCACTGCGTCTTGCAGCTCAGTTCCGCCAATAGCCCAGGGCCTGCCCCGCAGAGGTCTAGGCCATGTCCCGTGGGTCCAGGGCGACCTGCCACTCATCTTCCTGACTTCCTTGACACATTTAATAAAACCGAGCCCTTCCTATGTGTGCATGGATGAGTGCACGTATGAACGAATGAATGAGTGAATGAATGATCAATCTATCCATTCATCCACCCATCCATCTTACACACAGTAAGATTCATTCTCTGTGGCGTGCACTTCTGTGGGTTTTGAGAAATGCAGGGTGTGTATCTACCTCCACACCTGAGACAGTCAAGGTCCATCGCCCCCAAATCCCCTGATCTGCCATTGTGTAGTCAAAGCCTCCCCAGCACCCCAACCCCTGACGACCGCTGGTGTTTCCTTCCCCTGGAGACTGCCTTCTCCAGAATGCCGCATCAATGGAATCACAGAATATGTCGCCTTTTTGGTCTGGCTTCTTGCACTTAGAAAATGCATTGGAATTTACCCGCCCTGTGGTGGGTCTGTGGGTCCCACCTTCCTGCAGTGGCCTCACTTGGTTTCTTTGACCCCACACTCTCGCTTGCCTAGGCTCCCCTAGAGGACGCCCCCTTTGTAGGACCCCCAAATGCTGGTGTTCTTGGGGGACCAGCAGTATAGAGATGTAGGTGTTGAGAGGCTCTCCCGGCAAGAATGCCCACTTCCTCATCCCCACGCGGGACATTTTGGGATTTGATCACCCCATTTCTAGCTCCTGTTCCTTCAGCCCTTCCTGCAACGTTGTGAGCACCCGAGCCCCTGAATTTAAGTCCTTTCTGCGTAACACACTGAGAATGGCCCCGGTTTCCTGTTCTAAATGCTGACACCATCACTTTGGGGGGTCAGCACTTCAGACATGGAGGTTGAGGGGCCACAGTTCAGTCCATAACATGAGGTCTGTGTGGACGTACTTAGCTAAGTTACAATGAGGTCGCACTGGATTAGGGCGGTGCCAAATCCTATGACTGGTGTCCTTATGAGAAGAGAAGGGGGCACACAGACAAGAAGGCCATGTAATGGCAAATGTAGAGACTGGAGCGACATGGCTACAAGCCAAGGACTGTAGGCCGTCAGCAGAAACTAGGAGAGAGACCAGGAGCAGACGCTCCTCGGAGCCTCCAGGAGGAACCAACCCTGCCAACACCTCCATCCGAGACTTCTGGCCTCCGGAAGTCTGAGAGAATAAACTGGTGTTGCTGAAAGTCACCTGATTTGTAGTAATTTGTTACAGCCACCCAGCAACCCCAGGAAACGAATACACTGCCCGAACCAAGGACATACAACGCCCCACTTCTGGCCAGCCAGCCTCCAGCTTCCCCAGCTCCACAGCCTCCCCCAGGGCACACCTGAAGCCCTTTTCTCCTCTTTAAAGCTCCCCCACTCCCCTGCCTGCCTGCCTTTGAGTCTCTGCCAGACACGAGTGAGGGCGGCTGACTCCCTTGCTGTAGTAGACTCTGAGCAAGCACTGGGTGTTTTCTCTCATCCGGGCAGTCTCCGTTCATTTCCACAATGAGCAGTGACCTGCAGTCTCGCCTCTGTGTGGTGTGCGGACAATTTACTCATCTGTCTTCCCCACCTCTCCGAGACGGCACCGGCTAGAAGGTCTGATAAAGAATGCACATAATATATCTGAAGTGGTTTAGTACCGAAGATTCCTGTCCACTTCACAACGCCCAAACCCGGTGCCAGCGGGCCACACAATGCCACTGAGTTCTCAAAAGCACAGTGATTACGAAAAGAAACTGTTTCCATTTGGCAAAGAAGGTACAACTTTTCTTAGCATGATGCTTTATGTATACAACATAAATAGCAAATACATGTGCAGGGCCTACTATTTTTAACCCTCACAATGAGCCTGTGGAATGTTATCTTTAGACCCATTTTACAGATGGGACAAGTAGGGCACAGAAAGGTTAAGTGGTTTGTCCAAAGTCACACAGCAAGGGAGTGGCAGACCCAAGGCTCATCCCTGGGTAATTCAGCTGTACGGAGCACTTGACTGTGCATCAAGAGCCAGAAAATGTTTTTTCTCTTTGATACAACAATTCATCGTTGGTATTGATCTCAGGGTGTCATTCAAAACATGGGGGGCGGGGAGACCATATGTCTGAAGATATTCATCACCTCTAATGGTAAGACACTGGGAGTCACTAACTGTCCACTAAGTGGAAAATGGCAAACTCGTTGGGATACACTCCTGGGGTCCTCCCACGGACCGTTACGGGCAGCCCCCTGTGCCGTACAGTTCTACACACCGGGGACATCGGGGAACAAGACAGGCAAAGCCCCGCCCCCGTGGCACATTTTGGGACTGGGTCACCCCTTAGCACGCATTCGTCCCCCACCCCCAGGTTCCCTGTGTGCCTGGTACAGTCCTGCCTCTCTTCCCAGACCTAATACCCTTCGAGGCCCCTGAGTCGTCCAAGGCAAGAGGTCTCAGGCCAGGATGCAGCACAAACAGGGGCTGAACTCATGAGTTAGAGCTGGGCAGGCCCACTGGGAGCACCTAGAAGGGACAGAACAGCTCCGCCTTTCCCAAAGCCACTCGCACGCCGCACACAGTGTCCCGATGAGTGCCGGCCAGGTAAGCACGTGGTCCTTGTCAACACACTTCTAATGGCCCCCCCCACCACTCTGGTTCAGCTAATAGGGTGAAGCAAGACCATAGGTAGAAAGGAAGAAACTGGCAGGCGTGATGAAGTTCCAGGTGTGTTGCACATAGTAGGTGCTTGACTAAACAGTCAATGACTGACAGCTGTAATTTGGACACAGTTCCTCTTTGCTAAGATCTCAGAACAAAAACGTCTGCCTAATTCTGTTTGAGTTCTACGCTTATTCTCATCCTTGGCTTCTGGTAAAAACATGCCGGACAAAGAGTCACTAGGGCCTGGATTTCATTCTTGGCTTTCCTCCATGAGTCTGTGGAAGATGACTTAGCTCCTTAGTTTCCACAAAGCACTGTGAGCTTTGGGGAGGCTGTGACTGTAGCCTGTCACGAGCAGGAGGGCCATCGATTCCAAGGACAAAATGAAAGGTGAGCCACATTCATTCCTTGAAGCTTCCCTCACCTGTGGCCTTTGTTCCCCTTAGACCTCTTCTTGGGACCATCCTCCCTCTTGAAAAACAGCAACAAAATTAAGACTCGGGAGGCAGTCGAGAATCGGATGATGCACACGGGGCGGGGAGACTGGGGAGCTCAGCCCGGCCACTCGCTGCTCTCCTGAAGGCCAGCCCGTGTCCTGCTCCGCGAGGAGCACAGGAGGCGCTCACTGAGGGCCCGACGGCAATGGTTTCTCAGTCCTTTCTCGCCAGCCTCGCTCTCCCCCGCCTCACCTGCCCAATGCTCTGAATTCCCCACCAAGTACACTACGCTCCGTACTTAAAGTGGCAACACTACGGAGGTTGCTGCCCCTTCTCACCCACCGTGTCCCACCATGCCCCCCCACCCCACAATATGCCCACCAAGCACCGCTGTCTCTGCAGCGGGTGCTGGGGATTGTGCTACGTCTCCACAAACTTCAAGGCTTAGGATTTAGATTCCTGTATCTTCCGTCATTCATGAGCCTGTTCTGGGTCACGGGGTGGAAGGCCAGTGCCTCCAACTTCGACTTCCGCTGTGGAAAGACGCCGCCCTGGGCTCTGGCCTGTTTGCAGGGCAGACGGGCAGAGGGAGGGGTCGGCCCTCGGCCTGACCTCTGCCTCCAAAGCCGTCCGCGTTGGAGAACGATCAGGGAGTGGAACAACTCGGAAGATCAACGGGAAAGCACAGCTCCAGCCCTTCCTCTGGGAATTCTGGGCGACGTGAGTCTCCACAGAGGTGGGCTGACCCCAAAGCGGCCAGGAAACTCGCTCCAAGGGGAGGCAAATCGTCACCTTTCCGTGGTGGGGCCGGCACCGTCCTCCGCGTGCACATGTGCACCCAGGAAAAGTCACTGTCCAAGATGGTGAATAAACATAGCATGAGGAGCCTAAAGGTAACAAAAGTCCCAGCGCACACGGCTGATTTGTCTGGGCCCAGGGCTGAGCTCAGGTGTGGTGTGCGAGCACGCTGCAACCCGTGCGAGGTGAGAGGGAGTGCGACTGAGCACTGACACACCGCCTAGACGATCTGACACTGGCCACCAAGCACACGGTCGTTTCCCCAGAGGCTCGCTTTTCTGGTCTATGACCAGGGTATCTACTGGTCAGACACAGAAGCAGTCTTTCTCCACAGGAAGTGTGCGAAGCAGGCCTGTGGGACCACCCGGGGCAACTGTGTCCCTCCCGCCCAGGCGGCCTCTGGAGACGCCCCAGGCTCAGGGGAGCTGCTGGCCTCCAGGGGGCGGAGGTCGGGGAAGCGGCTAGACGTCCTATGCTGTGCAGGGCAGCCCCCATCACAAAGCGTTGGACAGCCCCAGACGCCAACAGCGCCCGGGTCAAGAAAACGGGTCTAGGGAATAAAATGAGTTAAAATGGTGGCCACAGTCTCTGTCCCCCGAACAGCGATGCCCGCCTCCCTCTGCCTCCTGTTCATGGGGACCTGTGCACTCTCCGCCACTCGCACCCGGTGTCTCTACCGGCCCATGTCACGTGCTGCTCCGCACAGGCCCTCCGCACTCCCAGAACTCTCTGCCCGAAGTGGGTGGCCAGGGACATGCCACGCACTCCCTGACTCTCACCCCTTCCCCTTACTGCCCTACCCCCCGACCCCCGACCACCCCAGGCTCCTTAAAGTCTCATTAAATCCACACCCCTCGGTCAGGACACACTGCTTGCCTGTCTTAGCCACGGACAGTGCAGAAAGACAAGGCCTCTCGGTGTGTGTTCTGGCTCCGTCTAGTTTTACTTTGCCGGCCGCCGCCCTCCAATGTGTGAGTTCCCACAGAACTAGCAGGGTTATCTCTGGAACAGAAGCTGCTCCCAGACCGGGGTTTGACTTTCATTCCTCCTGACAGGCGCGTCCACCAGGAGGGTTGGTGCTGCGAAGGCATTAGGATGCACCAGGCAGCGTTTGCGACCTGCTGGGGAGGGAAACGGACACACGGCTGACGGTGGCTGTGCCGAGACCGGGGGCCTAGGGAGCGGTTTCAACAGGGCTTTGGAGGGGTACTCGGGGAGGAAGGATTAAGTCTAACTCAGAAAGGATGACTCAGGGAGGAGCAGGGGCTGAGACAGCTGGGCTCTGGGGGATTTCCTGGACTCTCCCCAGGAAGGAGGGGAGAGGCTTTCTAGGCAAAGGAACGAACTGGATGCTGAGGCGGGAAGGTGGGAGGGAGCCCCAGAGACTGTGAGCTCTGCGCTGTGCGGTCAGGAGTCAAGGCGGAAGGGGAGGTGACAAGGGGGAGAGATACTGCTGAACCAGATGGAAGGGCTTCGGTCGGGAGAGGAGTCTGGCTATGCCCCACGGCGCTGGGGAGCACTGAAGACGTATGAGCACAGGAATGACGGGATTAGAGCGTTCTGAACCGACAATTGGCAAACTTGCTTTGGTGAGGGGCCAGAGAGTAAGTGTTTTGGGTTTTGCCGGCCATATGCTCTGGGCTGCAACCACTCAACTCCGCCGCGGCAGCCTGGAAGCCGCCCTGTGTGATAAACGAACGGGCGTGGCCGTGTTCCAATAAAGCTCATTTGTGTTCACTGAAATAGGAATGCCACAAAATTTTCACGTGTCACAGATGATTATTCTTAAGTTTTTCCCGATCGTTCAAAAATCTGGAGACTAGCGTTAGCCCGTGCACCATCCACACACAGGCACTAAGCTGGATTTGGCCTGCGGGCTGCAGTTTGCGAGTGCCTGTTTTAGAACTGTTGTTCAGGCTGGTGGGGACAGGGAGGAGACAGGGACCTCAGGTAGAAGCCGCTGGACTGTATGTGGCGGAGAGGGAGGGACAGATGCACAAACGCTGTGGCCCCCTGCGCCCCAGGACGGAAGGGAGGGGGCAGATGTCTGTAGCGTCACCCGGTGATGCCATGAATCTCGACACGTGACCTGGAGATGGCACAGGTCTGGGAGACTTGTGAGCTGTGGCCACACACTTTGCACAAGAGGACAGAAGTGCCCGGCCCAAATGCATGTCGGCCTGACTCAGAGAGAGCCGGATTATACCAGAGTCAGCTCCTCGGGGTGCTGGGCAGTGGACAGAAGCCACCTCTGTTGTTTTGCCTGCCCAGCACCCTAGGACCCTGGGCCTCCTTGGGGCAGCACCCCTTCTCGGTTCAGGTCTGGGTGGTTTGAACAGGGCTGCTTCCTCCCCAGGGCTGCAGGGCTGGTTCACAGACAGTAAACGAGCCGAAGAGTCAATCCAGGGAATGTGGGGGAAGGAGAAGCTTCTTTCTGCTAACCCCCGAAGTGGTAAATGCAGGCCACACTTTCCAGGGCCCTGTGTCTAGGGAGACTGGGGAGGCCAGGCAGGGAGCAGCATGGAGGAGAGCTGAGCCAGTCCTGACACCACTGGTGACCCCTGGATCCAGCCATACCTAAAGCTAGCCCTAGACCTCCCAGTTCAGGAGCTCATTACGCCCCACCGCTTGCTCATGCCTGTCCAGGTGGGCTCTTGTGACTTGCAACCAAAGCCCTAAGACACGGAGTTGCTGTTGGAACGCAGCCCTGGAGGGCAGAGGCTTTGATCTTGCAGTCACGTGTGACGAAGCGCCCATCTTTGAGGACTGTCCTTGTCCTCTAGGGCCCCGTCTAAAAGCATTTGCTGCTCCCTGATCTCTCTCTAGACAGTGCCCCTTATATGCAATAGGTGCTTAATAATTGCTGGTGGCAGAATGGAGGCACGAAATCCCAGGACACCGAACAGTCTGAGCTGGAGGAAACTCCGAAACCAAACAGCAGGCGGTATGGATTTATTTTCCTCCTCCTCCCACTAAGTGCTCCGAAAACCCATGAGCCTTGGGGACCTGGTTCTGCCACATACAAACAACTGAGAGCTCCAGCAGGCTCATGGGACGCCAGTTATAACTGTGTTTGGGTAGGAGCCTAAATGAAGGGAGGGAATTACCGGGTCCCAGAGATGGCTGGGAAAGGGGCAGGCTGCACGCTGGGCACAGAAAATGTTGGCTGTTAGCAGCGGCTCCCTGGGCGTCTCAACCTGACCCCACGGCTGGGGAGGGGATGTGGATGGGCAGCGTGGGACCCCAGGCCTGCGACCCCAGACGCTCTAAGATACTCAACTCAACTGTGAGTTTCCATGACCGGTGCGCATGGAGCAGCTGCTTTGTGGGGGTGCAGGGAGTCTGCACCCGGGGGCTGCATCCCAGCCCTGACACTCATGGAATGGGGGGCCCCTGGTGAGCCACTTCCACTGTGTGGGGCCCAATCTCCTCATCTGTGTATGAAAAGGTGGGACCAGAGAGGGGAGTCTCCGTCTGAGGGTAGGACGCAGAGTTTGTCCAAGAGGTGCTCAAACTCACACGTGTCAAGTGAACATGAAATGAACACACCTCCCACGTGTGCAAGCATCAGGAGTGTGCAGACCCTCGTGTTTGGACACATTTCTATTTTATTAATCGAACTCCTGAATTTGCAATTGCTTGGTCATTCTGCTTTCTCAGGGGACAATGCAGGTGATAGAGGCCCTCCACCACCGTGCAGAGGCCACGTGGGCGAGGTGGGCCTCCGCTGCCCGGAATGCCGGCCCCACCACTTACTAGTAATACGGCCTGGGGCAAGGCTCCCAACTCGCCGTGTCCTGTTTGTAGAACAGGCCTAATGTGAGTCCCTGCCTCGCAGAATCCTTCAGAGGCTGGAGCCGGACGGTCTAGGAAAAGGCGAGGAGGACGGCGCAGCACTGAGTGAGGGCTCAGTGCGCGCTTGCTACTCGTGCAACGCAACCAGCAGCACCAAGACCACCACACATGTGGGTGCCCGCCGAATCTCGACTTAAAAAGCTGTCCTTATACAACCAGGTTATGAGTCAGGGGAGTGGCTTCCCTTTCCGGGGCAGGGTGACAGGGAGCAGGTTGGCGTGCCTGGAACGGGACCCAGGGGCTGTCTGGGGCTGGGAGTACAGTTGACCCTTGAACCACACAGATCTGAACTGTGCAGGTCCATTTACATGTGGATTTTTTCCCATAAACACTGTAAATATGCCCTGACCGGCGTGGTTTACTTGGTTGGGCATGGTCCTGCAAACTGAAATGCTGCAGGTTCAGTTCCCAGGCAGGGCACACGCCTGGGTTATGGGCCAGGTCCCGACTTGGGGCACATGTGAGAGGTAACCAATCGATGTTTCTCTCACACATCATTTCTCTCCTCTTTCTTCCTCCCTCTTTCTAAAAATAAATGAATAAAGTCTTTAAAATAAAATAAACACTGTAAATGTATTTTCTCTTCCTTATAATTTTCTTAACATTTTCTTTTCTCCAGCTTACTTTATTGTAAGAATACAGTGTATAATGCATATAAAACGCAAAGTGTTAATCAGCTATTTGTGTTCATAAGGCTCCCAGGCAAACCCTGGCTGCTGACGTCAGCTCACTGGATGCTGTGTCCTATGACCCAGGACGAGCGGAATGACCTCGATGGGAAAGGCTGAGGAGACTGAACTTCACTCAGCACTGGCCAAGGGGCAATTTCCCATAAGCCGCTCTGAGCCAGCACCATCCCTGTATGCCAAACCCCCAGCCAAAGCCCCACCCACACTCAGCTCACCCCCTTCACCCCAAGGCTGAGCCAGATGGTCCTCAGGCCAGATTTCCCCCCCTGCAGCTCCTTATCTCAGAACCCTCCAGCCCCCAGGACACTCTACTCACTCCTGACAGGAGGGCCTTGCAATTCACACCTACCGGAATCAAAACTGCCCACGTTCTCGCAGTGAGGAAAATGCTTACATACATATATCTGCTCTAACTGAATTTTCCCATGGGGACACCTCCTGTTGGGAGCACAGGTCAAGATTAACCTGCTTCAGAACAAGGGAAGGGGTAAGGAAAATAGTGGTTAGTTAGCACTGGCAGAGAAATAAAGGAAGCAACATTGGTAGGTCGTCATCATCTTACCTAATCCTAATTACCACCTGAAGGGAGGTCTCATTACCCCCATTTGGCAGATGCGAAAACTGAGGCTCAGAAAGGCTAAGTGACTTGCCCGGGGCCATTCAGCCTGTCAGCGGGCAGCCAGAACTCCTGTCTAGCCAGCCGGGCCTGGCTCCAACACCTGGAGGTTTTCCATCTTGGCTCGCTCCTCACAGCCATCATCTGAAAACAATTAACCCACCTCGCTGGCCTCCAAGGTGACATAAACCCGCACCGTGCGGAGATGCGCGAGCTTCAGCCGCAGTTTCTAACACACAGGCACTAATGGCTTGCTATTCTGGGATAATCATGTAAATAATGAAGGAAGCCACTTCCTTCAACAAATAAACCCAGAAGACTTAATTTAACCACAACTGATACAATAATAGAGTCGAATCCCAGGTCAATTTGGTCCCCCCCACCCCCTTCTTGTTCCATCCTGACTCATGCCCCCTTGTGAACGTGAAACAAAACACGCTCGCCGTCCCCGGCAGCGGCACCAGGCATCCATATGCCATGTGAGCATCCCGTGACAGCGTGACATCCCATGACAGCTCGACCCTGGTTCACTGGAAAGAGTTTCTGCCTGAACCCACATGGGAACAGCTCCAGCCCCCAGTACAAATCCTGCCGTCTCCACTGTACCCAGTCATCCTGCAAACCAGTTCTAACGCTGTGACCAGTGCTGAAGGCCAGGCACCACGGAAGGGAAGCCTTGCTGAATCGCTGCCCGCTCGCTATCTTGTGTACTCAGAAGCTGATAGAAAAGTTCCCACTCAAGTTCAGGTTTATCTCTTTATTACAAACACGAACAGCTCCTAAGCCCTGTTCTTCAATCCTGTCAGTCCTCCGGAGGGGATATGACTCCCAGCGGAAGGGTAAACAGATCTACCTGGTCTGCCTGTCTGGGCACACACCACCCCTGAGGAATTGCGGACATTTCTCTGATAGCTGATTTTAAAGCACAGAGAGGTTAGGTAACTTGCCCACAGTCACACAGCAAGCGGCAAAGTGGGGGTTTGTACACAGGCGGTGAGCACCTTGTCACTCCACTGTACTCCTGTCTGCTTGGGAGGCAGGCACACACAGGACCCAGAGCATCAGGGACAGTACTGGTTTTTTGTTCCTTTTTTTATGTTTAAATTCACACAACTCACTCTTTTCTAACAAAGTCACTGAACAGAAGCTCCAGCAAGGCCAGAGCGAAGCTTGTTCAAGCATCTTTTAAAAATGCAATTATTTCTCAGAGAAAAAGAGCCGTCAGCTGACTCCATATCAGTATAAACTGCCACCCCCCGCCCCGCCTGCAGCGTTGCCCCACAATGCCTGGCAGCAGCATAGAAGGAATGCATGGTCTGGCTGGAGAGAAGGGAGGAAGGTGATGTGGGAACGGAGCATGATGTGAAGGCTGTCGGGGGCGGCAGTGCCCAAAGGGAGAATTTTAGCAGTCTGCAGGGAAGGAAATGGAAGAAGAAACAGATGAGAGAAGACTTGGCTTCAAGATTTGGCTCAAGACTGGTCAGAACTCTCCCCAGAGGAGCTGGGGGGCAATCCTCCTGATTCATGAGGTCCCGTTATTAGGACCCCAAACTCCAACCAGTCTCCTCTGAGCTTTAGAGAGGCTGCAGTGTGAAGCAATTCTGGGTGCAGGGGTGGGGCAGGGGGCTAACTGAGGCCCTCCCCAAAGACTGAGGCTCCCCTTCCAGTGTGGAGTTGCTCTGGAAAACTGGCCCCTGAGGACTCTGTCAGCTAGACCACAAATGCCATGTGTCACTTCTGTCCCCAAGTGCTTCAGAAACAGGTGTCACCTCAATGCTCTCACCTTCCACAGGGGCCCAGAAGCCACTGGTGGAGCTGGCAGAGCCGGTGTGGAAGCAGCCGGGTCCCTGCATCAGCGCCCAGAAGGCTCCTGGCCGAACACGCCCCCTGGACTGTTGTGGGAATGAGAGGTAACTTTCTCCCGGGGGGGCTGCAAAGGTCTGGGGGCTGCAAAGGTCTGGGGGCTCCTCTGTTACTGCTGTGACTGTCATCCTGGCCAGCCTTCAGAGAAATAACATTTTCTGATCTTTCAAGCACGTGATCAGTCCTGAAGAACCCACCTCTAGAAGCTGATCATGGTGTGTGGAGACGTCTGGGTGATGTGAAGGGCTGGCTGTTCTCCA
Organism: Trachops cirrhosus; assembly: GCA_028533065.1. Classification (NCBI taxonomy): domain Eukaryota; kingdom Metazoa; phylum Chordata; class Mammalia; order Chiroptera; family Phyllostomidae; genus Trachops; species Trachops cirrhosus. Next base: position 187,165,617 of record CM052538.1, on the reverse strand, counting down.
TGGCTGTCCCCAGGGACACATACTCGGGAACAAGGATAGACTCCTGATACGAGACTCCGTACATTTCAGGACCATCCCAATTAGGTAGTGGATGGCCACATTCGGTAAAATTGTGACCACACTTAGCACTCGGTAATCCTGTCTGGCTCACACAGGCATGTTTCGAAGGCAGGGTAACCAATTTTATGTCTTGCTTATGACACACGGTTTACTTATTCCAGCGAACATCAGATTTGTTTGCAGCTTTGCCCTTGTGCCTTGCAACAAGAGCGAAGATGGCAACGTTATCTGAAGTCCGCAATCAGCAAACTATAAAGTGCTGAGATGTGTGGAACCGATACATCCCGTCGCTTTTATCAGCCCAGGGAAAGCAGGCAATGGGCCCGGATGAATTTGCGTATGTTTTTGAGGACATTGCATTTAGAAGCAAACAGAATGAGTTTTGTTACTAGCAGGTGTATCTGAACTTTGTCTGGTCTACACCCCAGGAGAAGGCGAGAGTGTTGGGGGGAGGGGCCTGAGTGTATCAGTCCACACGGACAGGGCTAAGATCCTCTCTGCTTCCCACGCTTCATACCTGCCAGCCATCTGCCTGGCTGTGCAGACACAAATCCTGGGGAACTGCAGAGTTAGCAGTGACTCACAAAGGGCACAGAGAGGTTCGGCAACTTGCCCAAGGTTGCACAGTACCGGGCGCATTTGGGATGTGAACCCAGGCCGCCTGGGTGTTGAACACAATCTCTGTGACGCTATTTAACTATCACGGTGTAAACGGTGCTCAGGGGGGTGGTCATCTAAAGCACTGCCCTTTGCGGGGCTTTCCATGACTCTCCCAGGCACATGGAAGTGTCCTTCTACCGAATCCTTCTGCCTTTTGCATGCAGATCCACTCCGGCCACTGTCACATTGCACTACAATTGTTTCTCTTTCCTCCTTCTCTTTCAGGCCATGTAGCCCATAGGGTGCCTAGAACTAGAAAAAGGTGGCCCTTCCTCAAGACATTTTGCTCCTACCTATTGGAATACTGTCATAACCGAGTTGAATCAACATCTATGATTGGAATGGCGCCCTCTAGGGGTATGTCCCGCACATGGCGCCCTCTAGGCTGTGCCCTGCACAGTCCGCACAGCTCGCACAGCTGTGGACAGTGATCTCTCAGCTCAGACCTTAAGCACAGGTTCCCTGAGGATGGTATTTTATTTTCCTATTTGGCTCTGACAGCTCCCAGCACAGTGTCAGGAGCTGTGCAATAGGGCACAGTAATCTTTTTTAAAAAAATGTATTTATTTTTAGAGAGAGGAAAAGGGAGGGACAAAGGGAGAGAAATACCGATCAGCTACCTGTGGTAGGTGCCCCACCCTGGGGACCTGCAACCCACGCATGTGCCCTGACCAGGAGTCTAACCGGTGACCTTTCACTTTGCAGGACGACACCCAACCAACCGAGCTACACCGGCCAGGGCACAATAACAACTGTAAGAGGCAGGTGAGTGCTGACTTTTCCTTCTGAGACCATGAGACGAAGCTGTAGTCTTTCCTCCTGCCCCTGGGGAAGTGAGGATGGCGGTGCCACCGGTGTGAGTGCCTCCCCCGCTCGGAAGTGGAGATACTTTGAAAACAATCCTTTCCATTGAGGCTTTCACACTCCCATTTCCCATGTCTGCTCTCCAGTGGGAACCAGCAAAAGCACCAGTGAGATTTGTGATTTGTTTCCTTCCTTAAACCAATAAACCCTTCAAACCTTGTTTACACCAGGCATCAAGAGTGTTGTCAAAGCTCTTCCTAATTGGCATTTGCAAAGTCTGCATCTCCCCCTAAACGACAGTGCCTGCGGAAATAAGCCAGAAAAGGCAACAGCAGTGGAGGAACCACATTCTCAGGTTGCTCTTAGAAGAAGCCAGCTGAATTAACTTCTTGTGAATTGCGACATGGTCTCTGGTAGGTGATTATGTGCTCAGTCACATTCATTTCAATACTTCCCCTAGGAGAGAGGAGTAGTCCTAAGGAACTGGGGTTCAAAACCACCAGTAAAAGGTGCCACAAGGCTGTGTGGCCCAAAGGAGGTGACTGCGGCCAGAGCTTCCCAGTCAAGCCCCCCCCCCCAGCCTCCTCTCCCCTGGTTTACCTGTCCTCTGAGCAGGTGGGCATCCCCCAACTCTGAGCCGACTCCTGAGTCGTTCCCAGTTTATCGAGGTTCCATAATTACAGATCATTAACAGAATGCCACCTGTTCCGACATACTAGTGCTTTATTTAGAACTGTGCTCCACCCACTCTTCACCCCTCCCTGACCTCCAGCATCCACAGCTGAAACAAGGCAAGTTCTCCTCCTTCTCTGCAAAGCTCTCTGTGGGCCACGTTCAACTCTCCTCTCCAGCTACCTTCGCAATTCATAAATTTCACCGCAACTGTCTTAATTAACCTATGTGATACAAACTCTCTCCGGGAGAATGTGCTGGGGGCACCAGGGGAGCAGATGACCAGCTCCCGCAAAGCCCTGGTGGCCAGCTGAGCGCCAGCCCCCGTCTCCCCAGTGTAAAGGTAGAAAGAAGTGACTAAAGACACCCCAAGGATTCACAGCCACTCCCAGAAGGCCTTGCAACGACTTTCTATGGAAACACGGGGCAACACTTAAAAGCCCAACCATGAAATACTGATTCTTTCTCAGTTAACACCTTGCACACAAAAAGTAATGGTAACATCACGTTACTTTCTATCCAAATGTTGTGAAAACCCAGCTGCCTTTTTCTTGTTTCTTTGCAATGTATTTGTCTTACTACCCCTTCTTCTTGGAGAAAAGAAACATCGGAACTGGCTGTCGCTGCGGATCGGATCGGAGCCGTTGGTGCCCATCACGCCAAACGGAAACTCTTCATCCCTCTCTGTCTAGTAGCTGTCAGGATCAAGGTGAGACCCAGCTGCATAAGCAAGTTTGTGGCAATTTAAACCCCACAGAGGGACATTTTTAACTCAGTGTGCCTGAAATTAACAACATGTTATTTTCAGAGAACCTGGGTCTAGATAACTCTGTACCCCACTGAAAATGCGTTTGAAGATCGATAGAGCCTGAATAAACTGACAGGGCTCTCCCCATGCATTTCATGAGTGGGCAGGCATTTAAATGTCGTCCAACATGGCTCAGCAGGATTCAGTGAAGACTGGTCATTAAGACCCTGGATTTCGCTGGAATCCCCCTGAAGGAGGCCCCTTGATCATCCTCAAACCCTGTACAGTTACCAAGCATGTCACATGGTTTTCGCTCGTGAGGATTTCATCACAGGGAAGCAGTCACTGAGTAAGAAAGGGCTACCCTGCGGGAAAGACAAGTGTCCCTTTCGTGGCAACCCCATCTAGCTTAGCTGTTTTCTCTTGATGGTGATTCTCTGCACCTTGGTCAGCCCAGTGCACCCAAACACTGCAGCAATGCCGCCTCCCACCTTGGCTAGCGCCACGGGGGTAAGTATGTTTGAGCCCACCAGGTGGGACAGACGTGAGGGGACCTATCCCAGTGGCCCCGGGCTGTTCGGGGTCCTGGGAAGCAAGGGACCTCGGCTCACAGGCTTTCTGTTAGGAAAGCTTCAAGGAGGAGGAGGAGATGCCGACGAGATCGTGCCCAGAGGCTGGCCGTATTCTTGCCTCTCCCGTCTTCCATCCCCACCGGTCCCACCAGCCTTTCTTCCGCAGCGGCTCCCACATGCCCCTTCCGCTGCACTCAGTGCGGTGCTTACTGCCAGCCGCCCGCTTAGCCCGGCTGGGGTTGTGCCAGGACATTCCTCAGAGGCCCTCGGTGGCCCCTACGGTCCCGGGGATGAGGCCACCCTCAGTGTGGCATTGGACCACCCCCCTGGTGCCAACTGGCTTCCAACTACCAGTTCACCAACCACAATGGACCATCTGAACGTTTATACCAACGGAAGCATGCAAACACCAGGGATGTTTAAAAAACAGAAACGAGGCCTAGACTGGCGGTGTGTCCCCCTGCTGGCCCAGCCCTGAGCCAGGGCCCAGGGTGCAGGGGCTGTGACGGAGGAGGTGTGGATGAGGCCCCTGTGCAGGGTTTGGTCCCACGTGCCCTATTTTGGTTGCATGGCTGGTCCTCAGAGAGGAGCTGTGAGGGCTCAGGCTGGGCTCCCTTGGACCTGCGTGAAGTTTTCTGATTCAGGACCACGAGGGAGCCAAATCTGACTTGTTCTATGAATTCCAAGTATCGGTATGTCATTTGCTTCTATCTTTAGGGTGAGAAACATAATACAGGTAGGAAAGGGCTCACTACCAGATGGGCGCTCGCTTTTATGAAACCCCAACTTGCCACGCTAGATAATCACAGACAGCACATTCGGAGATGTCCTTGTTCCTTCTGAAACGGGGTCCTGCCCGGCCAGTTTGGGCCTCACCAGTGGGTGTCTTTGAGGACCCTGCACTGCAGCCTGACCCCTGTCCTGCACGCAGGCTCCGGCCACTCTCTCCTCCACACTTTGCTCGTGTCCTCTCTCCCCTTGGCCAATTTAAATCTGGGCGGAGCACAGACTGTCCCCTCCTCCAGGACACTTGGGCAACTCCTCTCAGCCAGACTGCCTCCCTCCTTCCGGAACGGGAGCAAGGGAAGGGTACGAGGCTGGGCGTGAAGGAAGCGGCATCTGGCTCACCACAGACTCGTTTCCAAGCCACAGGCCGACACCCAAACAGTTCCAGGCCGAGATCGCTCCGTCAGCCACAGATGGTGGCTCCACACGGTGACGCGGGGTCTCCTTCCAGCGCCACCCAGCTGGGAGAAGCCAGGCAGGAGCAGGAGGAGCTGGGCACAGAGGGAGGCGACCATTCCGTGGGATCCTGAGAACAGATTCCTCTGCATTCCAAAGGCAAATTTCCACATTCCGGATTCCCCACTGAGATACACAGGGTCCAGCAGAAGTAGGGCCTGCTTGAGTGGGGCTGGTAGGGTAATGATGTGGGTGTAATAACTCACAGTTTTAATTTGAACATTTCACCTAAAATGTCATATGGTGTGCTTGAGTATAATGGTGTTATGTTACAGAATTACACCCTTATGATTTTGCAATAAAAGATTTTGTAATAAAAAAGGGGCTTTAGCCCTGGCTGGTGTGGCTCAGAGGATTGAGTGCGGGCCTGTGAACCAAAGGGTCGCTGGTTTGATGCCCAGTCAGGGCACATGCCTGGGTTGTGGGCCAGGTCCCCAGTTGGGGGCGAGCGAGAGGCAACCACATATTGATTATTCTCTCCCTCTCTTTCTTCCTTCCTTTCTCTCTCTCCAAAAAATAAATAAAATCTTAAAAAGAAAACGTACTATTATAAAAAAGGACTTTATCTGTGTGGTACCCTGTATTTCACACCATCCTCCAACCTCAGAGCGCCCGGAGCAGCTGGAGTGAGTTACCGTGGCCAAGGGGGCGGGGCGTTTCCCCTTTCCCGTCTTGCTTCTCTAGATGAGACTTCATAAGCGATCAGCACTCTGAGATCAAGGACGTATCTTCTTTCTGCCTGCAGTTTCTTCCCAAAGCGAAAACGCTGCTGGTGCCTTCCAGGCAGGAACCAGAAGCGTGTCCGGCGATGCAGTGCCATCACGCATGCGTTGGAGCGAGCCTCTGACTCTCATCCGCACACCGGCCAAAGGAGCACGCGCGGGAGGGCGGGGCGTGGCCGCGCAGGGGGTGGCGACAGATGCGGGACGTGATCCGAGTGCCCCCCTTAGATCTGTTGACACGGCATCGCCAGACGACACCCCGAACAAGAGAGGCTCTGACTGCCGAAGAACAGGGACATGGAAAAGTGGAATGCGAAATCGTGCGCGCCCCGTGGGAAACCTGCCCCGTGACCACAGGTCCGGCGCTCCCGACGTGGCAGAAGTAAATCGACTGTCATAAGGACGCAGCTGTGGGCATCTTTTTAAATACGACCCTAAGTCGCAGGATGATACAGAAAGTCACATTCCTGCACTGGGTCCCCATTCCCTTCCCTGGGAGGTTCCGCACCCTAGTCTTCGGTCAGGAGCCCGGGTCCTCACACCTTTCCTCTTTCCATTTATCTTCTTACACCGAGGCCCACAGAGGAGGGGTAGGACAGGGGGGTGGGAGGTGGGTGGGGGGGAGGGGGCTGGCCTGCCTCCTCAGTGCCCACTTCCCAGGGGACAAAGGAGTCGTGATGAAAACGAAGCATCACTCCACAGCAAGTGGAGGCGGGGCAGGAAAATGATTTTTTCAAATGAAAATACACACAAGTCTCAGTCTAACTACTGGCCACGAAAAACCCAATCACGCAGATGTGGCTGCCGCTTACCCTGTGGTACAGACAACACCGCCAGGCTGAGCTGGCGGCGAGGCCACACTACCAGTGATTGGCTTATAAATGCAGAGCGAGGCTAGCAGCGATTAAAAACTGGGGCCGTCTGAAGACGGGAAGCAGCAGGAGTACCCCATAAGCAGGCCTCCTCCAAGGCAATAAGAGGCCGACCCCCCACACAGGTGGGGTGCAGTTGGAACTGCTTCTTCCAGAGCCCTGAATTGGGGCCCGCAAATTCTAGAAACACACCAGCTTTTGTGTACAAGTAAAAAGCCGTATCAGAACAACCCTGAGCAGCTAGCTCAGGTCACAGTCACCCTCAGTGATGCCTGCAGATAAAGGTTTGGAGCTGGTTGTAGGTGCATCGTTTGCCCACGAGAAGCAGGGAGGGTTTTGTTCTGTCTGGGTTTTTGACTGGACCCGGCCTGTCAAGAGGCCCATTAAGTGGCCAGTGAAGCCACAGTCCCTGGTCTCAGAATCGCCGGCTGGAGAGAGCTCCGTTTGCATCACTGCATTGTTTGGGTGGTGGGTGGGTCTGGGAAGGGTGGCTTCCACTCAGGCCAACGTGGTACAGCCAAGATTAACCTGTAACCCACCACACCTGGGATCCCGCCCCCCCCCCCCAGTGAGCAAAGACACGGGCCCACATGTTCTCACCACTTACAGAGAGACTGGGATGACAATGTGCATGTTTGGTCAAGGTCAAAACTTGCCCACTTCCCATCCTGGAGGCCACTCAGACTCTTCTCCCCCTACCCGCATTCCTTTGTCTTCTCCTGTCCCCACCCCTGTCACTTGTGCTGTGTGGCATCTAAGGGGGGCATCTCCCCACAGCTCAGGTGTCACAGCATCTCTGAACTGGTGCTGTGCCTTCTTTGGGTGGAGGAGGCGCCTGCAGTGATGGAATACAACTTACTTCCCTTCCCACTCTACCCATCATTTAAAATGTAACATTCACAGAGAATGTGGAAATGGGACCGTTGATAACTTACATGATATGTGTATTAAGTGACTATTTATGGTTCAGAGTAGTTTTAAAAGTTATATGAAGAATAATCCAAATTTCTACTGAAATAACATCACCGATCTGAATGTCCTTAATGGTTGTTGTCGACCAAAATTTTTTATAGGATTGCAGTAAAAATACCACTGTCATTACAGTAGCAATTCCTCATCTGGATCGCCGTTTTTAACTGCTTGCAGAAGCCTGCATTTAAAAACATTACAGATGAATGTAATTTTCCCAAATGAAGGAAAACATTCTAATTTAGAGAGAGCGTGACGAGCACCAAACTGTGAGAATTTAAGAGAACATTGGGGATCACAGCATGGCTCCTATTGAGAGCTTGTCTTGGAAATAGACAGAAGCCACGCCGTTCGTTTCCTTTGCGCCAGGCCCGGCCCTACTTCCAGAGGCTGGAGCTCACGCGGGGCCCGCTCCCTGCACCCTGCGTGCTGCGGGGAAAGGGTAATGTCAGAAACTCCTGGAACCTCCAGGCATCACTGTTCCTCAGGGTCTTCCACAGGGGCCGCTGCTCCCCCAGGGTCCGAGTCCACGAAGGGTGGGACAGCACAGGAGTCCCAACTGATCGCTTCTCCCTGCTACTCTTGGCTCAAATCCTCACCGACTCTGAGGGCTTTGTAAGTCTGCTGTCGAGGCCTCTGGGTGCCCACCTCCCAGGCCAAGGCCCTCTGCAGTGGGTGGCTCTGAACGTGAACTCTGGCCAAACAGTAGGGCACACAAAGCAACCAATAAACCCTGAATATCCCCCGATGGACATTCATCGGGAACAAAGCCACTTCCAGCCACCACCCAGAGAGGGGGAGCCGCCGCCCGGCATGTCAATGAAGGTGCTGTTTGTGGTGGACACGAACTGAGCCATCGGGGCCTGCGCAGCTGGACGGCAAGTGGCGGGCAGAGAGGACATCAGGATGAAATCGAGCAAAGGTGACAAAAAAACCCCACAAAAACAAAAAACCCTGCATTTGTGTCTTCTTGCAGTGATCCTAAAATTGTAAATAAGATAACCACCCATGTATTTTTCAGATCAAGACATGCTAGTTTTCTGCACACTAATCTCTAAATCCAGAAATTCGGACTCACCTCTAGAAAATGGTACTACAGAGGGTGTCTGGCGACCTGGGGGCAGTGGGAGAGACAACTATTCGAGAAATTGCCCTCCGGTGCACAGCCACAGCTGGTGGTGACATTCAGCCCGGGCCGGACGCTGCGTGGGAAGAGCGGGCAGCAGAGGGAGTGTGGAGCTGGGGTCACAGGAGTTGTCCTCATGTGGGATCTCACGTACAGACAAAGCCACAGGCAGAAGGAGCCCAGGCCCCCGAATGACCACGTGGAAGGGGCTCCTCCACCCGGGAACACACCCTGTTACGCAGTGAAAAGCGAGCCTTCACTGCGCTGAGATGCTGAAATATGAGGGTCTGCTCTGCTAGCTGGCACCTTATCTGACACTATGCCACCTTTTGGCCAAGGTCAACTCGAGGTTCTTAGAATAGTGTCGTTCTTCCTGGCCGGCCTGGTGCCTATGCCACTTCTGGAAAACCCTCATGGGCAGGCGTGTCTGGTGACAGTGCACCCACCGTGATGACACAGGTAGGACCGGGAAGCTTTACGGAGCCTCTGGGGCAGCCCCCAGCCCAGCCAGGGGCGGAGGACAGAGGACAGCCACAGAGGGTGTTTTTACCATTTTTGTGACTGTTCTTATCTCAAATCCATGGTGATGAAGGAACAAAGTTTCAGAAAGCATTTTAAGAAAATATTTTGTCAGATCTTAGGGTAAAAATTAACTGTAGGGAGAGCCATGTTTTAACTAGGGGGAGGATGGGGGTAAACTTAAGGCAAAAGTGTTAAGTGTTTAAAAATACCTTTAAATGTAACGAACGCTGACAGGCTGACGTTGCCGAGTGGGAGGCGGGAACAGGTCCCAGTTCGGCAGCCGCAGTGCCCTCTCTGTGCCTGGGGAGGTGGGGTGGCGTGGGCTGCCTCGGCGTGGGCGGAGAGATGTTGCTTCCCCGGGACAGAGGGAGGGAACTGTCAACCTGGCTGTGAGACCAGCGGGGACCGCAGCGGGACGCCTCAGGCTGGGAGGTCACCGGCTCAAGAGAAGCAGGCACAGCCTGGGAGGAGGGCGGAGGACTCGGCCAGGGGCCGGGAGAAGAGAAAGCACCAAAATACCTCTGCAGGGGCCCCACTGGCATCAGACCAACGAGGAGAAGAGGCGAGCTGGGAAACCAGACACGCCGGGGAGAGATCCAGCTGAAGAGGATGCAGGGAACGCAGGAGCCCAAGTGAGGGGACATTTGCACAGAAACCTTCAGGGGCCCAGGGACACAGGACATGGGAGCTTGCTAATGAGGCAGTGTGGCCCTGGGGCAGGAGCATCAGCGGGGCAAAGGACAGGGGCTTTGCCACCAGGAGCTGGGAGGGGGCGGGGGTCGACATGTGAGGTCCAGAACCATCACCTCGAACTGGTACCAACACCCCGGACGAGCAGATGGGCAGAGATGCCTCCTTCTTGGTGCCAAGGGGTGAACGGGAAGGGTGGCATCCCTACCCCACCACTACACAACTGTAGATATTAAGTGGCTTGTCAGCCGAGAGGGAGGGGCCACCCAGGCCACTGGCTGAAGTCCAGCCCTGGGTCAGGTGTCCCCAGTCAATGCCCAGGAGCCTTCTTCGAATGAAAGGTCAGAAGTCAGTCATTCAAAACTTCAAAGATCCAAAGAGGATGTGGAACCTCACCTGGCCACCAGCAGCCACAGACCACAGAGCTCACTCCTGAGTCCTGAGGAGGACCGTCCAGCGTGCCAGAGACACCGCCTCAGCATCTCCCCTATGCCCCAGACCTGAACCTCACACACAGGTCCTGCTCAGGCCTCTCTCGGGGTTACCAAGGCAACAACAGAGGAAAACAGTACCGGAATGGGGTACCAGGGGGCTGCCAGGGTGGACCCCAGGCACAGGCAATAAAGGGGTGCGCTGTGTATAAAGAGTTTAAAAATAGTACGATGATTCGTCAAAAGACTAGACACAGAATTACCTTCCGACCCAGCAATTCCAGTTCCGGGAAGGCACCCAAAAGCCCCGAGAGCAGGGACTCAAAGGGACAGAAACGAGGGATGGAAACCATGCGCGTGCAGTGGGACGTTACTCGGCCTCACGGAGGAGTGGCGTTCTGACACGTGCCACAGCAGGGATGACCCCGGGGACACTGAGCCAAGTGAAACGAGCCCGCACACGAAGACAGAGGCTGCATGACTGGACTTACGTGAGGTCCTGAGAGAAGTCGTGTTCCCAGAGCCGGGAAGCAGAACAGAGGCGGCCGGGAGCCGTGAGGGGTCAGTGCTCCACAGTCACGGAGCTGGGTTTGGGAAGGTGAGATGGTTCTGCATGTGACGGCGGCTGCACGCCACGTGCACACGCTTAGACACGGTCGCGACGGTGGATTTTACATTGTGCACATTTCCCACAATAAAGAAATTAATAAAGATCGGTCTACTCATGGCCACCTCTGGCCAGCAATTTTCAACCACATCAGGGATCATAATGCCCCTCTCTGGAGGCAGGCCACTGCCGCCGCGCCCTGCCCACCACCCCCGGTACCCCCCAGCCCCCACTGCGGCAGGTCCTCCCTGTGACCCTGCAGGACAGCGGGGTGCGGGGAGGGGCTGCCGGAAGTGGGTCCACGGGCAGGAGACAGATTCCTCCAGGGGCCACAGTGAGTCTGCTGCAGTAGGAGCCTCGCGAATGTCAAGGTTGAAGTGCATCATAACAGATGCCTCCCAGAACACATTTTTACAGCGATACAACCCCCACCCCAAGTCTCCCTGCAGTGGGCCGCCTGGAATGTCAACACAAAGTGAACTGAGCCTCAAGGGCAATGTCACAGGCCAGCGGCCCAGGCCAGGGTCGGGCAATCACCCGGCACTGAGTCCTCCTCTGGTTCAGATAATCTGCTTACAGGTCAAACACAGATTAGTGGGAAGACCAAACAACCCCTTCAGCGGGATGGGCTCGGGCTGCTGACCACATTCTTCTCTGACGTTTGCTGGTTTAACTGCCCAGTGTGCATGTAAACGCTTTTGGGAGGAGAGGGGAGGGAAGGATGAGGTTGGCTTTAAATAACACTAATTCTGATGAACAGCAGGTACCATGTACCGTGTGAGAGCTTATCATGTGCCAGGAACTGTGCCAAAAGCTGCCCCGGTTCGCCAAGAACGCAGACTCCCAGAGGCGGGGTCTGTCTTGCTCACAGCTGGATCCCGGCACCCCATGAGTTGTGGGCACTGGGGACATTGTAAAAGGAAGAAAAATTAAGTGTTTTTTGTGCCTTTGGGTCATCTGCACAGCAACCTCGGGAGGTAGGTCTGGACCCATTGTACAGCTGAAAAACTCGAGGCAGGAGGAGTTCAGCTGACTTGCCCAAGGGCACAGTGGTTGAGCCCAGGCTGCTGTCTTGCCAACACCACTCGGTGCTTGTCACGTCATTCCAGGCCGCCTGGCCTCCCCAAATACCCTCTCCGACGGAACTGGAAGCATCCACCAGAGGGGAGAAGATGAGAGCATTGTGGGAAAACACCTACTTTTAGGCTGCTTAGAATGGAGACTTGGAGTCTGAAAATTCCCCTCCTGAAGGGTCTCACAGGTCTTTTAGAGGGTCACCAACCAGATGGGCAGCTGCCTCGAAGTCACTGGGGACATGGGACCTGAGCACCCGGAGCCCGGCCACCTAGAAACCCTTCCTCCTCCCCACCTGCTCACCTGCGCTGGCCTGTCTCAGAGGCAGATACCCAGCCCCCAACCCTCTCCTCACACATCCTGGGAGGTGGGACATCAATTTCAGGAACACAGCGAGCTGGGAGGAAGGGACAAAGGATGGGCAGACACTGTCCTTGAGATACTGCAGCTCAGCCTAGCTGGGAGGGAGAGCCGCACCCAGGGCACGTGGTGCCAGCTCGCCTGCCGCTGTGACAAGGGCCCACGCTGTCCCTAAGCAGCTCCGGGAGCTGAGCTGCCACACAGAAGCCCTGTGTGTGCATCTAAATGGGGCTGAGCGGCTTTGCCCTCCAGCCGAGCTTCTGGCCGCTCCTTGGGGATGGCACCTACCTACCTGGCAGGCCCCTCCCAGGTCTTCCATTAGACACGGCTCCTGGGAGCTGTGAGGCGCAGCGTCCCAGCAGAGGCGCCAAGAGCCGAGGCACGATCCACGCTGGGCAGGATCAATCAGACAGCATCTCCAGCAGAGGAGCGGCAGCCCACGCTCGCTAAGTACTTGTTTGTCAGGCGCGCTCCTAAGTCTCCCATGTTGCCTCCTCTACTGTTCAGAACAGCCTTACGTCTTCGGTGCTATCCTAATTACAGTACCCCATTGCACTGCCGATGGAAAAAGGGAGGTGTGGAGAGGTCCAGTCACTTACCTGAAATCACGCAGCTCGAAGGAGCACGGGCCAGGACTGACAGCCCGCCAGCATGTCTCACCAAGCTCAGCCTCCTAAATATTACTCTCCTCTCAGCAGATGGGGGTGGGGGTGGAGGCAGAGAGGAGCCAGACTGTTTCTTTCTTTGCATCCTGCCAGTGGGTCACTTAGTAACCATCCCCCTATAGACTGTCTTCTGAGCTCGAGGGGTTGGAAACATCCACCCAGCACGCCCGCCGCTGGCAAGGTCCGTGCTCACTGCTGCCCCCGTAGTCCCAACCGTGGAAAAACGCCCCCAGCGACAACATCTTCCACACGAGGGTCAGCCGTTGCCGTAAGAGTGTGCCCCAGCACACCCTACCACGTGACCCAACTTCCCTTCCCAAGCTTGCCCCCTCCCGCTTCCTAGGTCCCATCCCCCAGCTTTCTAGGGAACCCCAGTTTCAGAGTGCGCTGCTTTTCTCTGCCTTTATTGTGTCCCTTCTCCTGGGCTGTCCTTCCCCAGCCCAGGTAACTAATATTTGAAGCCTCAGTGACAAATTGATGATTGCCAGGTGGGAGGAGAGTTGGGGGTGCAGGGAAGGATGGAAAAGGTGAAGGGATGAAGGAGTACAAATTGCCAGTTATAAAAATAGTCACAGAGATGAGGAGTATGGCATAGGGAATATAATCAATAACACTGTAATAACTATGTATGGTGTCAGATGGGCACTAGACGTATCGGGGGTCACCTCATAAGTTATGTAAAAGTCCAATCGCTATGTTGCACCCCTGAAGCTAGTATAATATTGTATGTCAACTGTGATGGAAAAGGAAATAAAAGTAAAGCTTCAGTGTCTTCCAGGGCCTGCCTAGAATGCCACCTCCTCCAGGAAGTCACCCAGGATCGACCTGCCGGGGCTCTGAGCTACAGCCCTTTCCTAGAGCCCTGAGCCCTTTCTACTTGCCCTCATGCCTAATTGACAGCGGTCTGACTGCAGGCAGGCTTCCTCGGCAGGTTAACTTTATGTCACCCCCTTCCCAGCACAGGCTCAGGGCAGGCTCCCAGTGCACAGGCTCATAATGTCTTAGGAATCAGAATTGACCTTACAACTCCCTCTCCATTAAACTTCCCTACAAAAGCCTCGGCTCTAAAGTATGAGCAGGCTGTACTGTACATCTCCCTTCAGTCTCGATAAACACAGCCCTGAAGTTCAAAGTGAATTCAATTACCAAAAAAGCAGCTAAAGCTTCCGCCCAAAGGGGCCTGTGTTTTCCTGTCCTGTGCCGCTCACCTCCTGAGTTCCCCGAAAGGCCCTGCCCTCCGGGCAGAGTGCGTTTTGTGCTGGAGTTGGGGGAACACACGGGCAAGGCAGACAGAGACATTCACAATGCCCAAGTGGCAATCAAAAATTCATTTTACTCAGTGTTTGCTTGGTTCCTATCTCATTTGAGTCGAGTCGGAGTCATTAAACACTTTGCTCCAGACTCATGCTGGCTGATGTTTCAGAGCCGCCCTGCCGTCCGCGTCAGCCTGGCCCCCGCAGTTCTGCTGGGGCCGAGCCTGGCACAGCGCTGGGCTGCACTGACGGTGGCTGAAGAAGGCACCTCTGCAGGGACTGGGGCTGGATGCCCGGGTGTCTGGGACACGGCCTTCATCTCTGGCATGACCCTACATTTGATCACAAGCCCCGCAGCGTCCGTGCGTGGGCACCTTGCTGGCGAGGGGGGAGCGGCTCCCGTGGTTGACACAGCCTGCCCCAGGCAGCTCCCAGCCCAGCGGGAGCCCACGTGGGAAACACACACATGGTCAAGGGTCACGGGTCACGGGTCATGGGCATGGCTGTGCAGCCAGGGCGGGGCTAGCACATGGTGACAGAGGAGAAGAGAAAGCAGCTGGTGCTGCCGAGAGGCCGACAGGCAATGTTCCAGGAGAGGGGAGATCGAGCTCTACCTGGAGGCTGTGTGGGTGGCGTCTGGAGGCAGAGAAGAACGGGCATCCGGCGGGAGGGGCGGGGGGACTGGCGTGTGCAAAGCCTCCCACACTCAGGCTGCTTTGTCTTCATCTGCACACCTGTGCGGCTGCCTCCCCAGCGTGTCAATGCCACAACCCAGTCCCATGTTTCTCAGTGCCCCGCAGGGTCTGCATGAGGGGTGTGCACGAGAGGGGGGCGCAAAGGGAGGCTGGAGAGCGGGGTGCGGGGGACCAGACAGAGGGGCTTACCGCGAGCTTTCCGCTCTGGCCTGGCCTTTAGTAAATGTTAGGTCTCTCCCACCGGCCCTGAGGACGCCCTGGGGTCTTTACTTGTGAAAAGGACAAGAACATGTCTGCTGGTTCGCAGACTGGGAGTTGATATAAATAATGGCTTGGGGAGACAGTCAGACTGACAGAGTACTGCGGCCGTCCAGGCAAGGCTGGGAGGGGCTGTGCCTAAGGTGGGGTGGGTGAGGAAACCACAGCTGAGAGCAGCCAATGGCCTTGGCGCTGTGGAGTGAAGAGATGTGGCCCGTGATACCACATGTGATACAGGTTTTGACTCTGAATGCATTGCTCTAGGGACCACACCAAGAGGCTCTGGGGCCTAGAAGAGATGCACTTCCTGCATCTGCCACTGGGGGCAGGGCGCCCCCGGCAGGGCCGTCAGAGTCACAGCCTGGAGAAACAGCCCCCCACCACTTCTGGAGCCCGGGGTTCTCTGAGAATGGTCCTGGGGCTGATGTGCAGGCCTGGCCAATCGCTTTGTTTCCTGTAGAGTCAGGTGGCCAATGCATGACCTCCTGAGGTGGTAGCTTGAACCTGCAACACCATTCCTGCTCTGACCTCGGTAGCTGCTTCCACCCACCTCGCAGGCCTGTGTGGCGGATTGCAGGATAAAGTGAGAATGCTGCCCTGATAGAGCCTGACCAGGCACCCTCAGCAGCAGCACACGCACCAGCTAACGCACGCTGAGCCGCCCCCGAGGGCCGGGCTGTCTCTATTCTTCATTAACTCAACTGATTAAACGGGAAACTTCCCCTGAAAAGACACCAGCGAGAGAGTGAAAATGAAATGCAGAGGAAATCGGAAGATACTCGAGGGCACGTATCTGAGGAGGGACCCGCATGCCAGTCGGAAAGAGGATCTAGCAGCAGACTGCACGGAGACGCAAATCCATCGCGGTGAAACGGAAAAAGACATGCAAATAAGCACGTGAGAAAGACAAAGCTCTCGGAGTAAACACACGGAAAGGCACCCAGCCGTTCACCTTCATGGGAATGCACGTGAAGATCACAAGACACCGGATGAGAAACGGCGGTCAGGAGGCGGAGGAACGAGCACGCCCTGCGTTCTGATGGGGGCGTGGTCCGGGATGCACTTGGAAAACTGCGCGTCTGCATCTGTGGGGGTGGTCCAGGCCCATTCCCACGGCCCAGCCGTGCCGCTCCACACTCAGCCAAAACGAGAGCTTCCTCAGGTACAAGAAGTTCTCGGCAGCACTGCCCGCAGTAGCCCCAGACAATCCAAACATTCCTCAACAGCTGAGTGGACACATGGGTCTCTTGGGTGTCCAGACCGTGGAATTCAACAGAGCATGGGAAAGAGGGGACGCCTGCTGCCTGCGACACGTTTGGGCGCCACAGACGGCAGGAGGGAAAACAGCCCGAGGGCAGGCACACCCCCTCCCCGGAGGTCAGACCCTACCTCGCCTGTGTTGGACAAATGCCCCTGCGTGGGTCCCCCTGCCCATCCCACAGTGGCTCAAATGCAAACCTCCCACCCCCCACTCCTGTACCCCCCTTTCAGTTAGGATCCCTACACTCCCCTTCACCCTCCCTAGAAGCCCCTATGACCCTGGGCCCACTCCCTCTCTCCCAGAGTCCAAGCTTCCTCTGTACCTCCTCAGACTGCCTCTAATCCATCTTCCCTCTCCACGCTCCCCTGTGTAGGCCCAGCTTCACGGCCTGAAGCTTCCCATCTGACCACCCGCCTCCCACACAGCAGCCGGTGCCCGATCCAGAACACGTGCTGAGCTGTCCTTTCCGTCTCACCCTCGGGGTGAGGTCCAAGCCCTGCAGCATGGCATTCAGCCCACACTGATCCTGCAGGTCGGTTCAGTGCTCAGCCCCCTTTGCTTGTGCTGTTCCATCCACCGAGAGCACCCTTCCCGTCTTTCTTCTTCACGCTGACTGCAGCCTCTCTTCTTCGTACTCACTCAGACAGCACCTCCTCAGTTTGGGTACAGAGTGCTGCTCCCTTGGGCTCTTAGTCGTTAACATATTGCATATAATTTACTGCTTTAAGGTCTGTCCCCCACCCCCCGCCCCCACACACCAGCCCCATGGCTCCCAGCCAAGAAAGGCGTTCTGTAATTTTGACTTATCTAAAACCGTACCTTGCCCCATTTGGTCTTCATAAGGTAGCCTAGTGTTCTCCCTTTTTAAAACTTTTTTAATGGGCAGTTGAGAAAACAGTGAGACTGACCCGGGTTCGAACCCCAGCTCGGCCACTTGGCAGGTGTGGGTCTGGACAAGTCACTCATCCCCGAGTCTCACTTTTCTTGTCCATGAAGTGGGGAGACGCCAGCTTGGCTGCTGAGATAGCGACTGATGCGTGCGGCAGGCAGGAAGGGCGCCCTCGTGTGGAGTCTCCCCAGGCAGTAGAACCTGTCCTTGCCCAACTGCACTTGGCGGAGGGATCTCACGCCCACATCACTGCCATTCTACGCCAGACTGTTCCCTGTCCACGGGCTGCCTGTGCATTGCAGGATGCTAGCAGCGTCCTTGGGCCCAAGTCACCAGATGCCCATAGAAATCCTTCCCCCGGGGTTGTGACAACCAAAACCGTCTCCAGACACTGCCCACGTGTCCTCTGAGAGGCAGCTGAGAACCACTGACTTCGATTCTGATCCCAGAGACCCTAAACTCTCCCAGTTCCGGAGCTAAAGCTGCTTTAAGGAGCTGACCCTGGTGCTGGGAGGAAAATCCATGCCTGGAGAACCACACAGGCCACAGCTGGGGACAGGGCACGCCTGGCACCTCTCAGTAGGAGCTGGACAGACATGGGCCTGCCCACCCGCTGGCAAAGGCCTTCCAGGGCATTGGTCAGCTCCAGCCCAGCCTCCCGTACGCAGAGTGCGACAGGCAGATCCCAGGGGAGAGAACACACGGACACCTTCTGAGTGTCCCCCACAGCCCCTCTGGCCTGAGAAACGCAGAGACTTGGGAGTTGTCCCGGCACCACCCCTGTGACAAGGCTGTGGCAGGCAGGGCCCTCGCTCTTGGTTCTGCAGAAAGGAAACTTGGTGTGGGGAAGGGCACGCCCCGGGCTGCCAGCCCGAGCTCGTCCACGGCTGACCGTGGAGCCTGGTCTCCCCTGCAACCTGGGAGGCCAGCCCTATCGCAACTGCACTTGTGGAGGAGGGCCACCAGCCTCAGAGAGGTTAAGCACCTTGCCCAACATCACACAGCTTGAACAAGTCAGGGCCTGAGCCCAGAGCCCACCCGCGTACCCACGTCGCCCTCACGCCCCGTCAGATCACCCAGCTCCCTCACTCGGCCTCATGGTGGGCTGCGAGAGCCCAAAATGTCTCTCTCTTTTTCTACGATGGAGGCGGAGGTCACACAACATAATCGTTTTAAAACACACGACTCAGTGGCATTTAGTACATTTACCATGTTGGGTAACCTGCCCACCAATCTAACTGCAAAACCTTTCTTCACCCTCAAAGAAAACTCTCCACTGTTAACCGGTCACTCCCCCAGCTCCCCTCCCCTCCCCCTTCACAATCCCCGATGTATTGGCATTTTCTGTCTCCGTGGATTCATCAATTCTGGACACTTCACATACGGGGACTCACACAATCACTGACCTTCCATGTCTGCCCTCCCTCACTTAGCATAACGTTCTCCAGGTTCCTCCACACGTGGATTAGTCAGCTGTCCCTTTTCATGGCTCCGTAATATTCCTTTGCACGAATATACCACCCCGGTCCTGTTTACATCAGTCCTCGAGCATCTGGCTCGCCTCTGCCTTTGGCTGTTCCGAACAGCACCGCTGTGACCATGCACACACGCACGTGTGCCTGCGTGAGCGCCTGTGTACCGTGGCAGTGGGTAGCCATGAAGCAGTAAAGCTGCCGAGTCCCACGGAAACTCCATGTTCCCTTTATTCAGGAACCTCCGAACTGTTTCCCACAGCAGCTGCACCATCTTCCAGTCCCACCAGCAATGCACAAACGTTCCAACTTCTCCGCATCCAAAGCTTGCTTCCTTTTCGTTCAGTCATGGCCATCCCAGCCGGTGTGAAGCCACATCCCCCAAACCCTCCCCTGATTGAACCCTCAATGAACCTTATCCTCAAGGTGCTCGGCTCCCTCATGCGAGTCAAGGATTGAGTCATACTTCATGCTACCACGTCCAATCCCCAGAAAAGAATGTGGGAGAAAAGTTATAAGTGTTTGAGGGGAACCTAATCATTGGTTTAATTTCTCACGTTTCCCTGGTCTTATTATTAGAAGCTCTGGAGTAAGGAGGGCGGGGGCTCATAACCTCATTTCTAATCAGATTTGGGTTATTGTTGTAACTCCGGAGGCCAGCAGGCAATGAAAAAAATGAACTCTATAATCTGTTGACGTTTGGTTACCCAGAGGACTCAAACACACATGTGCATTTCAAAATTTAATAAAACCGAGGGATAGGAACAAATGTTGAGAGAGAATTAAAGATCTATTAACAAAAATAGGGCAGACAAGCCAATTGCAAAACACTGCGCCCGATGTTTAAAGGTTCCCTAACTCTGTGTAATGGGATATTGAAACGTCCTATCTTTTAAGACTCAGTATATTGAGAGCATGAATTAGAACTCAGACTTGGCTCTCAAACACTGAGCATAATGAAAAACTGTGACAAAAGCCGGTGTTGTCAGGAGTTCGGGAAGAGAAGGCGGAGCTGGGATCGCTGGAGGGACACTTTCTGGGACGCCCGAGCTCTCTGCAAACTGGGTGCAAGGTGCTCGGTGCTAGGCGGCAGGCACCTGCCGGGGGGGGCAGCCTTGGGTGTGGGGGATCTGCACAGATGCCACCCTCCAAGCGACAGACAGCTGATATACCCGTGACCACACACAGTCGGGCCCTGTACGATGGCCTTGGGTTTGAGCTCAGCCCTCCCCTCACTGCCTGAGGGGGCCTCTGAGCCTCGTCTCCTCTGGTCAGTGGGAACCACACCACCTCCCACAGGTGACGGAGACGGGGATGTGCTGCCCCTCCCACAGGAGGGGCATCAGCCACACTAGGGCGGCCTCCTCGCCTGCTGGGCAGCCTCACAGGACTGAAGGGTGACACGGTGGCCCGCTCGGCTCAGAAGAGGTGGGGTGAAAATCACTTGGGGCCAAAATCGTTCCTGTAGGTCTTTGAAACCCCTCTTCCACCTCCAGGTCACAAAGGCAAAGAACTTTCTGGGGCCCTCTTTCCCAAGGAGGCAGTACACACCCAGGTCCAATTTGAATAAAGAATAAAAACAGATAGTTTCTCAGTTGCAACACGGTATGCAATAATGGCGGCTGTCATTTTCAGAAAAGCCTTTCAGAGATACACACTGAATTATTTATGAATGATATCCCAGGATATATGGAATATTTTTTGAGTCCGGATCCAACCATTGCATCTGGTGGTCATGGCTTGTTCTGGGGTAGGCCCATCTTTTTTCTGCTTCTCATTCACATCTTCAAAATCCCCACCATCAACTTCTTGTACACCATTCCACGTGTGGATGCATCTGTCCCCCACACGCTCATCCAGACTGAACACCGTGGCAAGAA
Organism: Trachops cirrhosus; assembly: GCA_028533065.1. Taxonomy (NCBI): domain Eukaryota; kingdom Metazoa; phylum Chordata; class Mammalia; order Chiroptera; family Phyllostomidae; genus Trachops; species Trachops cirrhosus. The sequence continues at coordinate 187,145,113 of CM052538.1, read as the reverse complement.
TATGACGTAGGTAACACAAAACCTACTTTTATCCTGGAAATACGTGCCCACCCCCCATCTTCATCTCCCTCCCCCCAAACTGCTCCTCTTCTGTCCGTCTTGCAAAGTCAAGGCCCCCTGAGACACAGGGTGATTCTTGGCCGATGGGGCTGCCGGGAGGGGTGGGGCATGCAGGCGAGATTGGCAGCTGAAGGTCTCATTGTTGGGGATCAAACTGTTTTAGGGGAACTTCTGGAGGACAGGCCTTTAGATCCTTTCTCTCAAGCTGTCCAGAGCCTCCAGAGAAGAAAGAACTTTCCAGTACCGTCCAAGGAGGCACGGAACTGGCTGCCAGCTTGTTGGAAACTGAGTTGGTGGGGGGACAGCTAAGGTCTCCACTCAGCATATAAATCTCCTCTTAATCCCTTTTCTCCAGGGAACCTGGGTTTCACTCTCTCCAAAAAGGAAACATTCATTTTCTGCTGCACTTGGGGTGGGGGCGGGTAGTCTGGGTGTCTAACAGGGTGGGGAAGGTGGGGGAGGCTCGCTTGGCCTCCCCTGACCCTCCTCTCTGCAGACACCCCCCCCCCTTCCAGGACCACTTCGTTACTGCTCACCCTTCTGCCTCCCAGCTGCCAAAATGCCTGATATTTTCACTTCCTCGTCTTTCTGGATTTTAGCTTTTCAAAAACACGTCACAGGTCTCCTGATGGGATTCTGGGAGGAATCGTATCACTGATTCTCAGCCCACTACCTTCGATGGGGAGCCCGCACCCTCTAACACGCAACCCATCCACTACGGGCTTGTAACTATAGCAACTACGGGAAGTGAGAGGAACCTTTCCCGACGCGGCTTCAGAGACGTAGGGGAAAATTATCCCAAACTCCACACTAGGCAGGTGGACGTCTGCCAGCCTTCCAGCGTCTTCACACCAGAGGAGCACGTGACCAGCGCGCAACGTCAGTGTGATCATTTGCTCCTTGCGGTGACTCAGACCTTGTTGAGTTAGAGATGAACTGGCTGGAAAGGAGTAGATGGCCGCTGGGTTCTGTCTGGAGGGGTCAAAGACGAGCCGAAGGTGGAGGCTCCGTGGCCGTGTGGGATGCTGGCGGAGGGTGTAGGAGCTGGGCGCCGGCACCCTTCACAAAGGAGGGATGCCTGCCTCTTGCTTCTTTCCCGGAACCGCTTGGCCACCCTGCTGTCTCGCTCACTGACGAGTTAGTCGGTGACACACGCCTGCTGTCTGTTTGTGTGAGAATCGTGTGGTTCACTTTTCGAAAATAGACTCTGACAACTCTCCAAGTGCTCCTCTTTCTCTGAGTCTCTGCCTCTCTCCGGCGCTCCTTCTCCACCCTGCAACCCATAGGCAGCAGCCGCTGGCCTTTCTGGGTTTGCCCTGTGCTGTGATGCCACCTCCTGGCTTATCACCCCCCCCTCCACCGGAGCACCCCAGCCCACAAAGCCCCTCGTGGGGAAAGACAACAAGTTGGTGGAACAGAGCACCAACACCCTAAAACAGCCCTACACAGCCGTGCCAGCTGCCCTGACCATTCCCTGCCGGACGGGCCACCTCCCACTTTGAGTGGCTTGCTACCCTCTTCTTCCTGCTGTGGCTCCTATGGAGAGCTCCCTTCTCCCTGGGGTGCCGCTTCGACCTTGTTCATTTCACTTCAGCTCGCTACCTCAAATCCCCTCATCTTCCAGACCAGGCGGGGCCGACTGTGGGAGCAGCAAAACTCGGTTCCATTGCTCTGTGAAAGGTGTGGGGCTAGCAGCACATCCGGGGGTGGGGGTGGGGGTGGGGGTGGGGGTGTGGATTCCCAGCTCTGCACTTCGGAACCGGGCAGCCTGACCTCCGCCCACCTTGGATTTCTGGCGTGTTGGGAGGATGCAGTGAGTTGACACCACACACCTCCAGAGCAGCCCCCAGCGCAGAGCAAGCGCCCATCTCTGGCTGTGAACGGCAGAGCTCGGGCGGGAGCCTTGGCTACACCCCCGCTTTCTCCTGATCCGAGTCAAAGCACCACGGGTGAGCCTTTTCCCGTCTTCCTGCCGCACCAGGAGGTGTTAAAGTGATGATGAGGACCCCACAGCCCTGGAGGGCACCCAGGGCATCCCCCTGCTCCCTCACCCACTCCGGGGAACAAGTCCAAGGACAGCCCAACTGGAGCGCTGACGTCACAGGGCGGCCCCAAGCGTAATACACCAGTGAAAGCTGACACCAGTGTAGATACCATTGACCCCTGAACAACTCGGGAGTTAGGAGCGCTGACTCTCCCCCAACAGCTGCTAATAGCCTACTGTTGACCAGAAGCCTTATCCATAACATCGTTGACTGACACAGATTTTGTACGTTATATGTGTTATACACCGTATTCTTACGATAAGGTAAGCCAGAAAAAGGAAACATAAGATCACGAGGAAGAGGAAATACCTGACCAGGGTCAGGAAGGGAGAGAGGCATGAAGACGCTTGGGGGTGAGGGAGATTTCTGCATCATGATTACAGTGTGGTTACACAAACACACACAATTCCCCAAATTCTCAAACTGAACACTTAACATGGGCCAACCTGAGTATAGTCAATTGTACCATAATAAAGCTGAAAAATAAAAAGCTAATAGTTAATATCCATGAAATTCCAAGAACAATGGCTGATACATAGAAAGTAATTGATGAATCCGAACTGCTACAACAGTCACCTCTGACCTGCTTGGGGACCTCTGTGTCACAGCGCACACGGCCCCAGGGATTTTTAAGACCCTGGGAAGGTGAGGCTGTGTTCATTCCTTTACTGAGCTCCCTGCAAGCTACAGGCCCTGGGGGGATGGTGGGTAACTTCAGTCCCACCCTCACTGTGGGAAGGAGGATGCCACCTCCCCGTCCCAGCTAAGATGTGCTGGGATGGGGAGAACATGGGGGAGGGCCGAGGGCCTAGGAGGGAGGGAGGGGCACAAAGCAGCGCCTGGAGGCCCCTGCTTGTCCTCCTCATCAACGTTGGGGCCTAACCTGAGCCCTCGGGGCCAGCGCATCCAGACACAAAGGCCTTGAGCATCAGCCACAAGCCTATGCAGAAGCTCGCTCCAAAATGAGAGTCATTTAGACAATTGCAAGGCTCCAAGTACTTCGAGAGCCGGCTGACTCACTGACCCGATCTCACCGTGAAGGCTCCAGGGGCCCAGAAGCTGAACTGAGATGAACTCAGACATCCCCCAGTCAGCACCAGCGTGCACTAGACAACGTGCTATGCACCAGCAGCCAAGTGACAGGCCAGGGTCTCTGCCCTCAGGGAGCCCCTACGAGGGGGCAGTGGGCAGATGGCAAGTTGGTCCATCCCCAGTGGCCTGGCCATGCAATACCCAGGGCAAATACCCAGGGCGAACTGTGGAATAACCCGGGTGGGGGGGTGGGGGGAGTGCTCCATGAGGGACATGCCACACACTCAGCTGGAAGGCTCGTGAGACAGGAGGGTCAGACAGAGCGAAGGGCAGGAGCGAGGCAGGGAACAAGGGACTCACGGGGTGCGTTTCGTAAGCAGGATGCTGAGCCTCAAAGAGCAGGAGTGAGGCGGGGAGGGCAGGAGACAGCTTCATTTAACATTTATTAAGCATCTGGTTGTGCTGGGCACAGTTTGAGATTGTTGGATACACTTAAGCAGGAGCTGGCCACGGTGGTCACTAGCACAGCTGGCCCTCTAGAGGGGGAGACGGAGGGGCACTGAGATCCCTTGGCGATCAGGGATGAGAGAGCAGGAAGGGGTGCAGAGGCCAGGGAAGAGCGTGCGTGGCTGAGGGAACGGCAACAGTGCATTCAGGTTTTTCCTCGCTTCCCACTCCCAGCCTCCTGGGACAAGGGTGGGGCCCCTGGAAGTGAGCCCAGGCTGTTTGCCATTGGGCCGTGTGGTCCAGTGTCACCTCCTTATGCCCACAGCCACCATCGTCCTGTCTCCTCCCTACACTCACGTGGGTGCTGCTGTCCGCACACTCGTGCATCCTGTGTGTTTAGGGGACGTACTCGTGTATTCTCTGCCTCTTCCACTTACTCTCCCCAGGGGCAGCGATCCCCCCTTTACCTCGTGGCTCTCCCCACTGCTTCCTCTTGCCCTACCCCCTACCCTCCTGCCCCTAAGATCCTCGCAGACAGCTCTGCCCAGAGAAGAGGGAAGCCACCCAAGGAGGTATTGATGACCACTGTGGATTCGGTCCGTCCTGGCAGGGTTTGGGACCTGCCCAGGGGAGCTGCTGGCTGGGTGCTGGGAAGGGAGCGGAGGAGCTCACAGCATGTCTGGAAAGACGGCTGATCATGATACGCTCATTATATGACACAAATAATTAGAATCTAATTATGTTATGAAAACAGAAATGAAGAAACAAAAAGAATGGCCTGCCCGAGGCAGTCAGGGATGTTTCTTTGGGAGGCGCTGTTTAAGGTGGGTGCTGAAGGAGGAGGCTGGAGTCCCCAGAGGATTCAGAAAGACGCCGCGCAGAGGAGAGGACACAGCTAGCGCAGAGGCAGCAAGAAAGCGTCAAGGGTGACGCTGCCAGGGAACACCACATGGCTCAGGGGACTGCAAACCCACGCAGGCGCGGCGATGGAGCGAGGACAGCAGGGCCAGAGAGACAGGCATTGCAGATACCAAGCCCCACAGTTTCCCCTTCCTCCCGAGGTCAGGAGGAACCCTGGAGACCTTGCCTGAAGGTGATGTGGACAGTGAGGGCTTTCAGGTGGCAGTCTCGTGGCCACACGGGGAGGAAACTGTCAGGCACCGAACCCACACCTTTAACACAGTGTAGTAAAGTCGCCGTGTGCCTGAAGGTGGAGGTGTGCTAGTCCAGCAGCAGCCGCCGGCTGCGAGCGGGTGACCCCCTGACCACCGCACACAGAGCAGCCCCGGACGGTGTGCGGGAACAGACCCACTTCCACACGTTGGCGTCTGCACAGCCGTAACGCCCTGCACCCAGACTGCGTGCTCAGCCCTGAGCTGGCCTGCTCTGTGCTGCGCTCCTGTAACAGTCGCCTCTGTGACTCGGATGGGAACAGCCCGAGCTGGGCAGTCTGGCTGACGCACGGCCCGCACGTCACGGCGTACCACCCGCCAAGGAGGGCGGCAGCCCCATGACTGAAAAATGGAAGGCACTCCCCCCTCCCTCCTCGTTGTTCCCGCTCTTTCATGTTGCCGTGTATAATGTGCAACTACGTTTTTGGCCCAAACTTTCAGGAAAAAAAATCTTTCATGTTAATTTTTTTAATTCAATTTTTAGTTTATTTATATTTAGAAAGAAAACCGATTATCATATTCCAGGGTATTATTTTGCATATGGGTATCGTTATTGCTTTCTAGAGTTACACTTTGAATGCATAAACGGAAATGAATGAATTAAAAACATTTATATAGATACGGAATTAGTACTACCACGTATAATGCGCATCCTTATTTTTCCCTCAAACATTTGGGCAAAAAGTGCATATTATACACGGCAAAATACGGTAGTTTTTAAAATCCACCAGCATACTCCACAATTCATTAACGAGGGCTGGGCAAAGACAGCGAGGGCACGAGCGAAGAGAACTCCCGCTAGGCTGACAGCCTCCTTCTTGCCTGCTCCTCGCAGACCCCACCTCCTGACACAGCATCGGGCACACCGTGGGAGTCCCATGGTTGCTGACCCAATAGCAACGGCATTGTCGATTCTACCTGGAGCTGGTCTCTCTCCTTACATGTTCGTTTTGCAAAACTTTTTGAGCAAAACATGCTGACCCAGCACAGACGGCGAGGGAGGAGGTGGGAGGTTATCAGAGACAGGGCTCAAGGACTTCGGGACAATCTCCATTTCCATGGAAGCTCTTAACTTTGAAGTCACCTCTGCAGTGACCCCCCCATCCCTCTTATAAGGGCCCGCCTTGTCAGTGTCTGTACTGAAATGGCTCGATGACCTGATATGAAATTTCCGTGGGGTCAACTCAATCTCCAGCTGTCCAGCTGGTTCATGTACCTGCCCCCCAGCCTGCTCTGAGCAGCAAGAGGTGGCCCCGGAGAGCAGAGGGATGGGAGGAGGGAAGCATTGAGTATGACAGGGGGGAGCACAGGCGGGGACAGCCCAGGAAGCGGCAGAAGTCAGGCGGGGACCCAGCCTGGAGAGACGAGGAGCCCGGCACCGGCCAGTCAGGCATTTTGAAAAGGGAACCCGAAAGCTTTCTGTGCGGGGACCTGGAGGAGGTGAGCAGAGCAGGTTGGAGAAGCCTGAGCTGCGAGGAAGCCAGTGAACTGAAAGGCCCCCGAGGCCAGACGCCCGAGCCACCTGCATCTCGCCAGGGTTGCACGGGGACGCTGAAGCCTGGGGTTTCTAGTTCAGTCTAAAAAGGCACAAATGGGAGAGTCCCAGGCCTCATGCCCACGGTAGGTACCTGGTCGGGGAACCACACCTCCTCTAAGGCCCCCGTGTCCTCCCACCCCATACACTCCCCCTTAAGATCCTATATATCCAGCGCCCCCGTTTCTCTAGGCCCCAACCCCAGCCACCAGCTGGCACTTGCTCCTGCCTGGGGGACCCATCCCACAGACACCTCAAATTCAACACCACTCAGGCAGAGCTCATCCTCTCCCCGCGCCCCAGACCCGCACCCCAACGTGGACGAGTTTTGGCTCCTCTGCGGTTACCACGCTGCTTGGTGTTCCCACCAGACGCAACAGTTCATATTTCCCTTCCCCAGACACACCAGCCTGCAGCACCCTGAGGGCAAGGACCTTGACTTTATCGCTGCCCCAGCACCTGGCCAAGGTCAAAGTTATTGGCTGTGTTGACAGAGCAAATCTCGTTGGGCAGCCCTTGCCTTTGAAAGCTCTCTCCCTTCAGTCTTCTCCTGCCCGTTTCAACCTTTGGAAACTCATGGGGTTGCGATCTGACAGTTTGAAGAAAATTAATCAAGCTGCCCCCCTTTTTACCTTCCCGAGCCCCCCTCCCTCCCTCCCCAACTCTGCTCTCTACCCCTGTGACATTTTCCAAGGAGGACGCCTGAAGCCAAAGTTTTATGTGTTTTTTTAAAATATCTTTTAGCCAGTGCAGGGAACATTTTTGCAGTCTAAAATGCTATCTTCAGCAAAAAAAATTCTATTATATAATCAGTCAACATCCCTGGGATGAGAGACGTGAGGGGAACCACGCCAACTGTAGGAGAAGCTTCTGAAGCGCTCACCAGCCACGGGCGTGCTTTGGCCACCAGCACCCGCGGCTTTTTCCATCCTGACACCTCCTACCTGAAAGCCAAGGCCGGGCGCATGGCAACGCCATCGCTTTTCAGATTAAAATGTTCCCTTGCACTTGGAATGTGTACTGAGAAAGCCTGACTGCTCTGTTCTAATTCCTCGCACACCCGGAATGGCTTGTCCTCTGGAATGCAAGGGGGACGCAGTGCAGCCGAGGTGGGCACTGAAGATTCTGGTGCCGCAGAAACTCAGAGCGCCTCTGTGGACCTGAGGGGCAAAGGGAAAGACGGCAGACTGAGCTGTCGCGTACCAGCCAGGGCACCCTGGCAAATGACTCAAACCAGACGGAGGATGGGCGATGTGTTGGCACCGCAAACACGGATCGAAGGAGAGTTGTTCTCTCAAGGTTTGCAAATCTAGTCGTGATGGACAGGCCAGGAAGTGAGCACGCAGCTGTTCTAGGAGCCAGTCCTCACCTGTCCGATGGGGCATGGCTTTATTGGCAAATAGATAGTGATCGTTTTCTGTGAGGACCAAAGGAGGGGGGTCGATGTACCAGGGCGTCAGAAACTGCAGGCGGGGAGAAATGCAAACCTTTTGTAGTGCAAGCACTGGGTAGGCCAGCTCTAGCCAGGCTATCTTCTCCACTCACCAGTTAAAAGGCTGGGAATCCCTTAAGATTTTTCCATTTGGACTTTGGAGGTTTGGGGTGGGGGGATCTTCAAGATGTTAATAACATGTAGATGACTTAGAACAAATAAACTCATCTTTTCTATCAGTTCCATTGTGAGCAAAAGAAGGAATTGTGTGCAGACCCTTTGCGGGGCCGGGGGTCCCAAATGCTGGCCTGGGCTCAGCCAGGAAGGGATGCACCCCCACACCAAGGGCCCAGCTCTGATGCGCCCCCCCACAAGCAGCTCTGCTGAATCTTCTCAGTGTCTCGTCAGGCCCTGCCTTAGCCTGTTTAAATAACAGGATCCACACTTGTTGTATAACCATGCAATCCCCAGACAGCCAAGGAGCAAATGTATCTGCTATTTACTTTGCAGAAAAGAGAAGTTACAGAACTTGCAAAGAGGCCAGAAGGGTTCTCAAACAATAGTCTTGCTTCACTACATGGGAAATGAGAGTCATGGTTAGGATGCAAAGCGTTCGTGGCACCCCTTACCCACCTCGTAAGAGAACTCTCCAGTTAAAACTGGGTCACCAAAGTGTGCTTAGAAACAAGAGAGATTTATATCCTGCAGATGGCAAACTGGTGCGAATCTTTCAGAAGGCAGTGTGACAGGTCCAGGCCTTACAACTGTGTGTGTGATGCCCGAGTCATTCCGGTCAGTACCTTCAGTCAACAGTTGTCAGTATTACTAAAGAAACCCAAAAAACAAAAAGCAAAACGCTTTTTCACCAGACCCATTTATCTCAACACTACGATAACAAAGCGAAACCACTCAAATCCAACAACTACAGTAAACAGTTCAGTTTACCGAAGTCACTTCTCGGGACATAATGCAATTACGAAAAGTAAACATTTCAAAGGTGATGAAACAAAGTTTATTTATAAATCAAATGCTAAGTAGAAGAAAAAACAGGATAGAAAACTTTTCAACATAATCAGCTATGTTTAAAAAAACTCTTTTCTTTTTTTTACTGGAAGGAAATATACCAAAACTTTAATAAGAGTTATGTTTATGTCTTTCCCCTCACTTTTTAAATATACGTAAGCTGTTTTATTTATTATAGTGTAATGTTATTCCCTAAAGTGTGCTCCCTGGGACACTCATTAACGGGCAGTAATGGTTAGACTGAGGGGCGCTGCTGCGTAGAGAGCCGGGGATGCTGGGCTCCACAGGAGCGCGCACCTGCTGCGGGATTTCTCCTCCGCGCGTGGATGCTGCCGTGACTCTCCCAGGACCCACGTGCTCCACCAAGGGGCCACCTGCAGGGTGAAAGGTCCGTGCAACACCCTGGAAGGCGCTCCAGCCGACTCTGCCGCTCGCTGGGCATGCCTGCCGATCTCCAGAGACACAGAGAGCCCGTCTCCCTGTCCCGACCACGCCTGCACTCTATTCCGGATTTCACTCGCATCCCGCCTGGGCGGGAACCCCAGTTCCTCAAACACCCCCAGCTGGGTGACCTTGGCTATTGACTGTGTCTCTTCATTTTCCTCATCTGCAAAATGGGGCAACGTAATACCTCCTTCATAGGGATTTTAGAAAAATTAAATGAGTTCCTATGTTGTAGGCAACTTCGAACAGTGGTACAAGTAAGTGCTACATTAAGTGTTTGTTAAATAAGGCGACTCCTCACGGCACACGTCAACCACCTTCTCACGTTTCCCCAGAGTCCTCGTGGGCACCAGGGGGCTGCTTTCCCCGAGTTTCTCATTTCACACAACTCTGACGGATTCTTTCAGTCATCCAACAACCAGTGGGCACCTGCCCTCAGCTGGGCTCTGTTCTGGGCCCGGGAGCACAGCAGGGGACACGCCAAAGGATTTCCGCTGTCAAAGAGCTGATATTCTAATGGGGGGTACAGTAAAGGGAAAAATAAATGTGGAGACCACTGCTTTTCGCACAGGAGGAAGAGCGACGGGGAGAGCTCTGCTAGGTAAACAAAGAGGGCCCTCTGAGACTCGGCGGCCACCCATGCTGAAGACACAAGGGAGACCCGGGCGAGACTCTGGGGGAAGCTCGCTCCAGGGAAGGAGACCAGCAAGGGCCAAGGAGCTGCGGCGGAAGTGAGCTTGGGATGGTTGGGAATGGACGCTAAAGCCAACGTGCCTGTCTCATAGCGTCGGACAGAGGTTAGGGGTTGGAAGCCCTCATCTACTGTGACTGATGAAAGAGGAGGGTGACATGATATTCTTAAAAGGCCACCCAACATTAATGGGACACTGGGTTTATATCTACCAGAAGAAGTGACATTGGACTCGTACAACATTCTGAGAAATCAATACCGGGCACATTGCAGAACTTGATTAATTGAAAATTAAAATGAAAAACCAGAGTTTTCAGAAGATAGAGTAAGAGAATATCTTTGTGTCCTGGAGAGAGACAAAATCAACCTTGAATGAGACACAGGCAATACTAACTATATTGACAGATGCTTTTGACTACCTTAAAATTATTCTTCTAAGAAGACACACTTCAGAGGGAAAAAAAGGCAAACCACAGACTGGGAGACATTTGTAGCCAAAAACAAAGAACTCATATCCAAAATATGTAACCAATTTCCAGAAATGAGCGAGACAGAGAAACGAGTACATGATATAAACTTCATGCGGAGGATATCAAGCAGCCACTGGCCTGATGAAAAGGTGCTCGATCTCATTATAACTCGGGCAGGTTATCCCCAGGAAGATACCACCACACCCCTCAGAACGGCTAGAATTAAGAAGGCCACCAAAGCTTAGCGTGGCCGAGGGTATGGAGCGACCAGAACCCACCATACCACTGGAGGGAATGCGAACTGATGCACTGCCTTGGAAACTGCTCAGCGGTGTGACCCTGCAATTCTAGTTTTAGAGTAAGTGCGTGTGCCAGGCAACACGAACAAGGATTTACATTAGGAGCATTACTGGTACAAGTCCTGTAAAAAAAAAAAAAAAAAAAAAAACCCAGCCCACATACCTAACAACTGCAAATGGATAAATCGTATAGTATTGCATTACATGAAATCACAAGGATTACAATGAGCTACAGCTACAAGGAACACGTGGACAAGACGAGCGCTGAGTCAGAGAAAACAGACCTGTGTGTGTGTGTGTGTGTGCATGCACGCGTGTTAGTAGAACTCCATTACTATAAAGGTTTTTAAAAGGCGAAGTTAAACTGGTTTTTCTCCTGGTTTAAAAAACGCAAGGCAGCGCTTACATCTAGGTCAGGGTGGCAGTTCCTGGAGAAAAGGGGGTGCAGTTGGCAGGGGGCCTGCTGGGGAGCCCCTGGGCGTCCTGGCAACGCTCCAGTTCTTGACCTACATGAGTGCTCTTTACCTGGGCATTCACTTTATGATGATCTGTTTTCTTACCGTTTACATTTTATGCACATTTCTGTATGTGTGGTCATCTCTGGTCATTTTAAATCGTTTTAACAAGTCGTCCTGGCTGTACTGAGAGGGGGCTGTGGGGGAGAGGGAAAGCAGGGCACGCAGGAAGATGCCCGTGCACAAGTCTTGAGAAAAGCCTGCTCAGCTAGGTAGGACCAGATGCCTCCCGAGGCCAGGCTCGGGGTAGATTAGACTAGCTCCCTCGTCCAGGCTATCACCTAGACTACCTTAGAAAGCACGGGACAGGAGCTGGGACTGGGGAATTAATAAGGAGATGGAGAAAAGTAGACAGGTTCAGGACATGTCTCAAAGGTAGAAGGGTCAGGTGGGTGGGGTGCTGGAAAGGGGGGCACTGATAGCATCTGGCCTTTGCACCTGGACAGCTGGTGGCGTCACCGGGATGGTGGAGAGCTAGGGCAGGTGCGAAGAGGGGTACAGGAGGACGGCAAGAATCTGCACTGATCATACTAAGTTGGAGGTGCCGGGACGTCCCAGAGGAGGGGTCGTGTCTGGGAGGCCCCCGGTACTTGAGCCTGGAGCGCCCTACACTGAGATGAATAAAGAAAGTTGATTGGCTGTCACTGGGAAGCTCGGCCTAGCCACTCACCCCTCCAGCCTGTCAGTCTCCTGGCACCCACAGAACAATGTGGACCAGCAAACAGTATCTTGTTCTACGCAATGGGACTTCAGCACGTGCTCCCAAAGAGTGAAACCCACAAGCATTCCATCATTGTCAAGGGTCACCTTAACTAGAAATAAAGGTTTCAGAATGGGTTGCCATCACTTGCTCTGTCGAGGGTGGAGGGGAGGGGGGAAAGGCCTACCCCAGGTGGACACAATTACCTGGCCTATTCGAACTTACTCTCTCTTTCTTTTCTTGTTTCCTCTGCTGTTTCCACCTGAAGTCTCCTTTAGGCAGAACCAAAACAAAAAGTGAGCGTTAAATAAGGCAACTCCTCACGGCACACGTCAGCCACCTTTTCACGTTTCCCCAGAGTCCTCGAGGGCACCAGGGGGCTGCTTTCCCCGAGTTTCTCCTTTCACACAACTCTGACGGATTACAACGAGTGGGCACCTGCCCTCAGCTGAGCTCTGTTCTGGGCCCAGGGGGCACAGCAGGGGACACCCCAAAGGATTTCCGCTGTCAAAGAGCTGATGTTCTCATGGGGGGGATACAGTAAAGGAAAAAATGAATGTGGAGACCACCGCTTTTCGCACAGGAGGAAGAGCGAAGGGGAGAGCTCTGTGTGGTTAACAAGGAAGGCTCTCTCCGAGGCTTTGGGAAGAGGAGAATTTTCACGTAGAAAGAACTTTCATTTCTCTCTCCATCCCACACTTTTGGCCAAAGCAGCCGCAAACAGCAGGCCTCCCAGGAGCACATTTCCAGAAGCTGCCTTATTGAAAATATCCCTCTGCTCATGCTTAGGTCCGTGCGGGGAGGAGCTCTGTCCGAGCGACCTCACCTCCATGTCTGTCATTCCACCAGAAGCGATCTGAGACAGTTGTCATGATTCAAAACACAACACATTCTTTTAAAAAATGTTTAAAACCATGCTCAAGTACACAACACGGAAACTACTATCTTAGCCATTCGTAAGGGCCCAGTTCGGTGGCACCGAGCACGCACGTCCTGGGTGCAGCCATCCCCGCCGCCCGTCGCCAGAACGCCCCCTCCCCGCAGCCCCTGGTGAGCCCCATTCTTTCTGTCTTTATGAACGGACAGCTCCAGACACCTCACATAAGGAGCATCATGTAATATTTGTCCTTTTGTGACGGGCTTATGTCACTCGGCGTAATGTCTGCAAAGTGCACCCGTGTTGTAGCCTGTGCCGAGTGGCCTTCCTCTTTAAAGCGGCGTAACATTCCATCGAATGGCTAGGCCGCCTGCGGTGTATTCACCCGCCAGTGGACATTAGGCTGTTTCCACCCTTCTGCTGCTGTGGATGGTGCCGCCGTGAACACGGGGCTGCAAATACCTCTTTGGAGTCCTGAAATGTAATGGATACGCTTCATAGTTACATTCCCGAAAGGAACTTCAATCAGGCTGACCCATTTCTGATTTTACACAAGGATGTCCCACTCCTTCTTGCAACCCAGCTTTGTGTCTGGATCTTTATTGGCCTTAGAACATCTCACTAGACCTTAATTGTGCCAGGACCTGCCGGAGATGATCCCAACCTTCTGAAGAAAGGCTGCAATATCGACTTGACCTCCATTGTTGAAACAGCCCGGGTAAGTCTCAAGGAACAGACATGTTCTGGTACTGAAGGGAGAATATAATTACCCAGTTTATACTCATCAGAGCTAGAAATACAAGTACAATACAAAGGAAACAACTCCACTCAGCCCCAGCACAAGCAAATGTCCCGCCTCCAGCTGGTTCCCTTGGAAACCTAAAATGACATCAGAGCATCTCTGTAAAATGATACTCCCCCATCAGATCATCTCCAATTCAGTCAGCACTTCAAGTGCTTTTTCTGTACCATGCAAGGCGTGAAGGATTTCGGCTTAGTGTCAGATCCTCAGGGACATGCAGCCAATGTGTTTGTGTGACGGTGACCAGCACAGCTGGGCATCAGGTAGGTGACAGTGGGGAGGAGACACAGAGGACAGGAGCCAGATCTCAGACTGCGGACTTCACTCCAGGGGGCCGGCTGATGCTTCGTCAGGGAGAGGGACGCGGTCCCCGCCGCAATGATTCACTGAGCACGTCCTGAGTTCCTGGCACTGTGCGGTGTGCTGTACGCACAACTGTTCCTTCCTCTAATCCTCACAACCACCTGGGCGGTGTCACCGCCGTCCCCACTTTACACTTAGAGAAACTAAGGCACAGAACGGTCAAATGACTCGCCCAAGTTTACAGAGTTGGCACGGAACGGACCTGGGGTTCAAATTCAGCTGTTCTGGCTTCAGAGCCTGTGTTCTTGCGTTGGCGCTCTCCTGCCTTGCAGGTTTTCAAGGGACAAACACGGAAGGTGTCACATTCATTGCCTCAGAGCTCCATGTTCCCTGTTTGCACTGGGATGTGTGAGGTGTGATTCAGCCCTCATACCTCCAAGGAGCCGTGCACCCCTACAAGCAAATGAACACGTGACACCTACCAGGCAGAGGATGACGAGGCAGGGAGAGCTCCCATAGGAACCAGCAAGAGCAAAGCTTTCCTGCCAAACTCCCACCTACAGGCGCCTCCCCAGAGTCCCGCCCTGGCTCGTGGGGCCAGCGTCACTCAACATCTCCACATGACCTCTGACTGGAGAGTGGAGGCCGCACGTAAAAAGCATGGGAACAGGGCTCTGGCAAGACACCCCTGGACCTGGTGGGCGGCACCCCAAGGCTCAGCAAACCTGAGCTGGCCCCTGACCTCTGCTCCTCCCCAGTGCCATCCCTTTTCCTAGTATCTGGGCAAAGAGGTAGTTGGAAATACCAGACCGATTTCCTCACAGACAGACAAAGATTGCACACCCTGTCAAGTTCGCGTCACTGAACACCAAGCCTGGAGGCCAGGACCTGGCTCAGGGCTAGCTTTCAACAAATCACTGACTCTCTCCAGCCTCAACTTCTTCCCAGAGTGAGACCCTCATGGGCCGTCGTCAGCATCTGAATGAAGTGTCCATTGGTGTTTCTGTGGCCTACGAGACCCTATACGCCCATCTGCCCTCTGTCCCCATCCCCAACCAGACCCCAGCCCAAGCAGCCTCCTTGCTACTCCCCAGGCCACCAGGCCCTCTCCTGTGGCCTTGAGGCCTGAGTGCTGGCTCTCCCTGCAGTCTCTGCCAGCCCACCCCCACTCCTTTGCACGGATGCTCACAGATCACCTTCTCAGTGAGGCCTCAGCTGCACAGCCAAAAGGATATTCCAGCTGTCCAGCCCCAACAGCACTTGGCGGGGGGCACCCTGCTGTACTTCCCACCTCTCCCCCTGGCCTCTGACCCCTTCTAGGCCTTCCTTTCTGGAGGTGGTCTGGGGACCAATGTCAGCAACATCCCTTGTAGCTTGCTAGGAATGCAGAATCTCAGGCCCCACCTAGGCCCGCTGAGTCAGAATCTGCATTTTCACAAGGCACCCCAGGGGATTGGTGCTCAATCAAGTGGCAGACTCTATGCTAGCCATGGTGCACTTGGTACACAGCCAGGGTGCACTTGGTACACAGCCGTGGTGCACTTGGTACACAGCCAGGGTGCACTTGGTACACAGCCATGGTGCACTTGGTACACAGCCATGGTGCACTTGGTACACAGCCATGGTGCACTTGGCTTATTTATTGTGTCGGTTTCCTCCCCGCAGGACTGTCAACCCCCCTGCTATGGTCCCCAAACTACAGAGCTGTTTGCCACATTGCAGGCAGGCTGACAGATAATGGACAAACGAATGCACTGAAAGCGGTCAAGGTCAGACAATGCAGAGTAGGATCCCTGGCTGGGCTTGTCTGGGGGTAACCACAACTCACCTGGGGGCAGGTGAGCTCACCGAGTGAGACCTGGCCTTGGGTTTCTCACAGGCAGATCCTTGAGGCAAGTTCACTGGCAGAGGCACAGGAAACCAGGAGGTGACCCAGTTCAGTTTCTCCTAGTGACTGTGGGTGACGGCCGTGCCCATGCCAGCATACCAGAGCATCCCCCTGCCCCCTGGGCCGGCCACGTGGGAGCTTCCCTGGGAAGCTTGCAAGAGAACTGTGGTGGGTGCAGGTGGGACAAGCGAGCTGAGCTGGAGCTGCGATCCCCTATAAGGGGCAGTAGCCTTGGGCCACTGAGCTCTCAGACACTCGAGACCCCTCCCCAGGGCCAGGCCCTGATATCTTGGGGTTCTCTAGGCTCATCTTCAGGAAACCTGAAGGTGACAGTTCCCTTTCTGACCACACAGCTCAAGTAGGGGGCAACTGAATAAGTGACTAGACAGGAAGGGGCATGAGCATAAGCAAGCAGAGAGGGGACACAAGTGGGCCCAACAGGACAAGGTGCTCAATCTCCCTCATGAGCGAGATAGAAATAAAAACTCCACTGAGATACGACGAGTCCCCCTCCAGACTGGCCAACTCAACACATCTGGGGGCCCCGTGGGGTGTCTCATTCCTGGCTCTCGGGACAGAGGTTGCGCATGGGTGCGAGCTTCACCCCCTGGCACAACCACAAATTCCCATGCCCGGCAATCCCGCTCCTAAGCCGCTTCTCACAGCACCGTGTTCCGTCCCCTTTGTCTCAACACAGTCTGTGCGCCTGCTCAGTAGGCGGCCAGTTAAATGTCATGCCTGTCTGTGCCGCAGATGCTGTGCGGACTGAAGGGCAGGGGAAAAACCACTTCCTGACGAGGCCTCGCGGTTGGCCTTCGACAGCGAAGACCGTACAGACGATGTGTATGCTCCGCTTCCACCTCTGAACTCTGGTCCCAGGGGCCGCTGTCGGTATAGACATAGACGTGCAAAACCCGCAAAACAGCTGCCCTCGGGGGAGGGGCAGGGGCAGGGCAGTCGTGGGACAGAGCTACGGGGAGGCTGTTTCACTCTATCATCTTGCATCCTTTCTGAATTTTGAACCCTGTGAATATATCACTCAAAGAGTACATTTTTTAAAAATCCCCCAAACTGCAGTTATTCTCTGTGGTCCTCTTAAAAGCACCCCCAGGAAATCCTCACCAGAGGCTGGGGTCTCCCAAACTCTCCAGGATCACCCAAAATTCAGAGGATAAGATCTAACTCGATGATGTTAGGAAGTAGGGCCTTTGGGGGGTAAGTAGGTCATGAGGTGGGGTCCTAATGAAGGGATCCCCGAGAGCTCTCCTGCTCATGTGAGGGCACAGTGAGAAGTTGGCAGTCTGCGGGCTGCCAGAGGACCCTCCCCAGACCCTACCATGCCGGCGCCTGACCTCCAGCCCCCAGGACTGTGAGAACTAAAGGGAACCAAGGGACCGTCTAAAGCCACCTGGTCCATGGCATTCAGTTCAAACGGACTTATTTCCACAGGTGGCTGGTGGCTTGTAAGTGGAGATTTCCTTTTTAACTTAGCGGGCAACCTCAGGCCCTTCCTGGAATGTTCTTAAGGAGGCACCTTGTTCTCACCCCCACGTGAGTCCCCCTGCAACTGTGACTCACTCTGACGTAGCTGGAACGGGCCTAGGACCTCAGCTGCGCCCTCCCCTCTGAGCAGATGGAGAAACCAGGCCCAGGGGGTGAATGAGTCTTGAGGCCACTGTCCGGCTTCCCACGTACTTCACCTCCCCGGGCCTTGTGTGTGTGTGGACAAAGAAGGGGCCACCCACCAGACCTGACCAGCTCAGGGGGAGCCTGCAGAGCAGCCTTACAAACTCAGAGACAGACCTAACAGTAACCACAGAGGGTGCTGTGAACAGACAGATTCCTAACGAAAAGCGAGTCACAGCAGGTGGTCACCTTCTAGGTCTGTGGCTTCCTTGACAAAAGTCAATCTTCACCTTAAGTGAGCCTGTCTGGTGTCTGTGTGCATCTAAGATAACATACCTCTGAATCATCAGAGTGATCTTCTTCCCAGACCCCCAGCACCAGGGCAGGAGACCACAGGACCCCACTGCTATCTTGCTCCCCACACACTGTTTCTATGTGCTGTGAATGTGAACCACCCTGCACCCACCTACGTGAAAGAAGCATGCGTCTCTCCGTTCTGCTTTTTATCAAGTCCCAGAGATTTCCCCACTTTGCTTTCTCCCGCCCCCTTATTCCACCACCAACGGATTTCATGTAACCCTCCTTACGTCTCTTCCTTTTACTCTAATGTATAAAATGAACCGCAGAACTGCCATTCTCTAGAGCGTTTTCTCAGTCTTTTGAGGTTTTGCTTCCCGGCAATTGTCGTCAGTTTGGCTCACATAAACTTGTAAGGAGTCTCTGCTGGTCTGAACGTTTCTTATGCTGACAGCCTCAACTCCTCACCAGCGAAAAGAGAATGCCACGCATCTGACGACTGACCACCTTATGAGCCCAGAGGCTACGCTAATGGCAACTCAAAGCCCTGGAAAGGGAGAGCCCTCCATCTAAGTTCCAGTGCCACCCCCTGGCCTCCAAAGTCCCGCCCAACAACGTCCCTGCAACCTTGAGCCTCATCTCCCACCTCCTTGCTCGCCCCTGTCGCTTTGCTCCAAACACCCCAGGTACACCCGTGTTGCTGTAACACACCACACTCTTCTCTGCCTGAGGGCCTTTGCACCTGCCACTTGTCCCTTCCATCTCTCTCCACCTAAGCAACTCTACTTGTGTGTCTCAAGTTACACGACCCTGCTTTGGGATAGCTCTCTCTTGGTAGGTCAAACCCCCACTCTGCGCTCTGTTGCCTCCCGAACTTGTGCATATTTCACTCTTGGCTCCTTGTGATGGGGGAACTCAAGAGTTGGAAAATTTTAGTTTATGATAATAGGTAATGAGCCTAGTAGTTAACGCATGTGAAAAGCTACTGTTTCAGGAACTGCAGGTACGGCCCACCCTGACTCCAGCAGAGCAAAGTGCTGACCTTTGTGCTCCAGAGGAGGCCGTAAGCAATCAGGGTGGTATCCCAGCCATTGTGTTCCAGGGAGAGGCAGCCCTCCACCCAGGACCCAGATAAAGAAAATCACCAGTCAGCGGATGAAAGGATGTTACAGAAACTGCTAACCTGCAGCTTTTAACTGATGAACCTCTTTCCTGACTTCCAAATCCCTTACCTACACTCTTCCCCCTTATAGAAGAGGCTGGCTTGAAAGGAAAGGGAAGACCCTCTGTTAGGGCACAAGCCCACCGTCTTCTCAGATCATCGGCCATCTGAATAAATCGCCCATAGAGATTCAGTCCCTGTCTCTGCTTGTTGGGTCTGGTAGGTGACAGGCAGCATGAACACCAGCTTTTCTGGTTTTACTTGTTCAAGGTCTCTTGTCCCTGGCAGACCCTCCACATCTCCCTGTGGGTCAGGACTCTTGTCTGTTGTCACCTGCCACAGTGCTGATCTAACAGCAGGAGCTCGAATGTGAGCTCCCTTCCCCCTTCCCGTGAACCCCAACACTCGCCATTCTCACTCCCACTACAACAAAGCCTGCGGACTTTCCAGTAAGGGAAGCAGCACCTAAGACAGACTCTGATGGGCCCCTGTCGGGCTCATACCAGAAGAGGAAGAAAGCCAAGAAGCATTTTTTCCCACGTAACACAGCAGCAGCTAAGGTTTATTGAGCTTTCACAGCTACCCTCTGGGTGGGTCCAGTTATCCCCGTTTCATGGACGGGGAACAGCATTATAAACAAAACCGCCCCGGAGTCCGGCAGCTCAGGTGAGAGATGGCGCTCCGAAGCCCAGCTCGTCCTGACCCCTTTTAGGGTGCCTGTGATTACTCTGAGCTTTCAGCACAGACAGTGGGGGCTGGGAGTGTATGTGCGTGTGTGTGTGGGGGGGGGGGCAGTGTGTTCTCAGCTCAGTTCTAGGGGAGGTCAGTTACCCCAACCAAGAATTCCCACCAGGGGTGATAACTTAGCATGACAATTGGCCAAAGTCCAAAGTTTTCAGCTGCCTCCACTTCCCATCAACATCCAGGACTCTGTCCTCTGCATAATGAGTTGGGTTTACGAGTAACCTAGTGACTTGGTCATTAGCATATGGGTGTTAGGCATGGGCTGTCCCTGAGGAAAGCAAGGTCATTTGAGACGGGTGGACAGGCTGCGAGATCGCACAGTCCATCTGGTGTGGCGAATTTAACTGGCAGCTTGCTTTCTGTATAACCGGGTAGCAAGGGTGCGAGGAGCAGGGGGCTCTCCCTGACCACTCTTAGCGGCTCCCGAAAACGTAACTGCACGTGGTCACACAGGTGGGGAGGTCAGTTCAGTTACACTGCATCTACCCTGTCCTTCTAGATACAGGGGCTTTGATAGGGTCCAGCGCATTCAGAAGCCTGCAACGCTTGCTTATACAGATGCTTTGTCCTGAGCCTGGGCACATCTCCCCTCCGCGATCAGCCCTCAGCGACTCCTTTTGGCCAAACGTCTTCCAGGCTGAGTGGTGAGTGTGTGCCCCGTGGGACGGAGCAGAGGCACACCCTCAAACCCACAAGGCCTGCCCCTTAGGAAGGCGATCGATTACAGAGCTCCTGCGTCCGCACTTCAGAAAGGAGACAGGCTGCCCTGGGCAGCAAGGCTCGGCCACACAGAGTATTTGAAAAAAAACAGTCGTTGAGACGCCTGAGCCACCGTGCTGGCTGGCCACCCTATTTGAAGGCCCCACAATTCCATAACCGTTTGGGTTTTAAATGCCCTACAGCAACAGGGGGGCCCCTGTATCTTGACTCTATCAAAATTGAAATCCTGGTTCTGATATTACACCATAGCTCTTCAAAATAGTTCCATGCGGGGGGAGATAAAGAGTACATGGAATCTCCAGGTACTGTTTCGCAAAACTGTGCGTAATGCTACAATTATCTCAAAAGAAAAAGTTTAATTTTAAAAAACTAAAAATGAATCTGCAGCCAAGTGGCTCAGTTGGTTGGAGCATTGTCCTGCACACCAAAAGGTTGCAGGTTCGATCCCTGGTAGGGGAACATGCAGGAGGCAACTGATCGACGCTTCTCTCTCTCTCTCCCCCTTTCTGTCTAAAAAAATCAGGTGAGGATTTAAAAAAATAAATAATAAGAATAAAAACAAAAATGAGTATGCCTCCTACAGTCTGGAAACATCTTCCCATTGCTTTTACTGTTCGGCACATTGAAAACCTGCGTGGTGGGGGCTGGGATTCATAGCCATCCTTACATCCGCCTTCTCACCTGGAAGTGGGGGCAGCCCCATGATCCCCCTTTTGTCCTGTGAGGCCCCGGCAGCAGGATTCGCCGCCGCCTCGCTGAGGGCTGGAGCCTCCAAAGCACAAGCCAGGGGCAGCTGCTACGTCCTCAGCAAAGTCTGGTTTCCCTCTGGCGACATTCTCAGTGATGATGCCCCCACGTGCCCAGGAGCCTGGCTCCAGCCCTTGGTGGCCCTGGGCTCCAACGAGCCTTCACCGAAGGAGGCCCTTAGGACAGGGCGCTTCAAAAGGATTTTCCCCACACACATCAGAAGGAAACACGTGGGCAGGCTGGTCCGGTTTCAGATCTCCAGATGAAACAGTTGCCTCAGTGTGAATCTCAGGAAAAAACCCCACACTGAAAGCTGAGATGGACCACATGAAAGTAATTACTGTGCAGTCTCCATTGTGGGGCAGGCGGGGCGGGTGGGGGAAGAGTAGCATGAGTTCAGAGCCGGGGGCCCACGGACCTGGGATCGGGAGACCGCCAACCCGCGTCACGGCCTGGAGCTGCAGTCGGCACGCTACGGCCCGGGGTTGACCAGGCTGATTGCAACGCCGCCACGCCTGCACCTTCACAGGTCCCGCCTACAACGCAGGGGTCCCACGGCGAAGAGTGTGCTGGCCCCTGACTTGGAGCCCTCATCGCGATAAAATCGCTACTGGCGGAGTTTCGGTGCCAGGGTCTGTGCCGAGGGCTTTGGACACCTCAGCTCATCCAACCTGCACAACCAATCTGCAAAGCTAGGGTGGTCTCCGTCTCACAAATAAGGAAACTGAGGCTCAAGGAGGTTAACACCGACTAGAGTTCACACGCCTTGTACAGGGAGAAGCCGGGATTCGAACTTCAGAGCACCTGATGCTGCGTGCCTGGCTCCTTCCAACAAATAGTCTCAGCTCCTGAGCAAGGCTTTCCCCTTCCTGGGCCTGAAGCCTTGTCTGCAACGATGTCGGGGTTGCAGTGCGGCTCCAGCACCCCGACTACCGCTGTGAATAAGATGAGCACAATGCTTTCCCAGTCGGATGTCAAGGCACAGGGTGATGTCCCAAACGCCCAGCACTTATATTAGTTTCTTTAAAAGTATTTTTACAGCACAAATATTTTCAGGAAGGGTCGATATCTGAGTGAAAAGCTGGAAGCCAAGGAAGAGTAATAGTAAAGAGGGAGTGGATAATTACATTTTTAAAAAAAGCATAAAATACTTTTGAGCTTCCTGGCAGCCAAAGCAATAAAGGGAAGACCGTAAACAATAAGACTCTCGCTGCCTACTGCGATGAAGCATCCCTGCTGTTTCACCTGGCAGCAGCAGGGTTCCTGACTCTGCCTCCTGCCTTTAGTGTGGTCTTAAGCCACAAAGAGGCACGCCAGGATCCCAGCCTTTGGGTCCTCAAAAGGCCTGGCACATCCCAGCACAATCGCGTGGAACGAGCCCAGCGTGGGACACTGAATGGGATCGAGCATGTCTCACACGAAGGCGCCTCACTCCACAGGCCAAGGGTCCTGTCTAGCTCCCTGGGAAGATACAGGAGATTGCTATCAGAATCCACTGAAGAGCCTGTACTTTTTTTCAGTAAGAGAGTTCATGCAGCAGAACTTTAGGAAGCTCCGAAGCCAGGAAGGAACTTGAAGTGCACCCAGCACGGCTCCCCAGACACCGGTCTTCACACAGCCAACGCAGCGCCTTGGAAACAGGCAGCGTGCGGCCGCTTGGTGAGCTGGTCAGGTGGCGCAGCAAGGTCAGCCTGGCCGTCCCTGCCTGTGGGGGCTCCAGCCAGACAAAGGCTCCTCCCTGGCAAGAACTGGCCCATGGGCCTCATTCGTCACTCACCTGCAGGCAGCTGCCCCGTCCTATGATCTGACAGTGTCTGAAACTGGACCCCCTCTCCACGCCATGGTTGCTGCCCTCCTGTCGTGCTGCGTGGGTCCCCGCACGTCTCCGAACCCATTCATTCCTCTGCCCTGAGGTCAGAGTCACCTTCCCAAAGCACGTCCCTCGTCATATCAGTCCTCATCCCCGAAGCCTTCCCCAACTCCCAGCGAGAAACCCAAACTCTAGCTGGACGACAGAAGCCTGCTGCCTGTCACCTGATTCCAGGATGACCTCCCTTCCTCGAGTCTCCCCCTCACTTAACACGACATGTGAGCAAACCACACCGTCCCGCTTCCGAGATGCATCTGTCGGCTCCTTGTTATGGTGCAGTGACAAACAAGCCCCGAGACACCAGTGGCATGCAGCACATTCATGCCTCATGCTCATCGCACGCTGGCAGTCACGGGTCACTTCTCCTGTCTCCCCATTCTGGACGCCAGGCAGAAAGATGAGCCATCCTCTCAGGAAAGGGACGAGAGCAGAGCTGGCAAAAACACACATTAGCTGTTAATGCTTCTGCTCACAGTGTAAGCCCTGTCTGCTCCCATGCCCACGGCCAAAGCAAGTCACGTGTCCATGTCCAAGGTCAACGGGTAGAACACCCTAAAATGCCAGTCATGCCCCTACCCTACCAGACGGTCTGGAGGTGAGTAAGTGCAAACGGTAACAAGAGCCATCCCCGGAAGTCCTGCCTCGGGGCCCAGGTCCATGTGGATCTCGCCACCTGCAGGGTCAGAGGCTGTCTGTCCACACCCTCACCAATTCCCACGTAAAGACCCCCCCCGGGAGAAACCTCTTGCTTCCCCGAGCCCCGACATGGCTTCCTCTGCCTCTGAAGGTACAGAGACCAGGATGTCCCTCTATCGCCAGAGGGGATTTTAACCACTGGGATCGAGTGGTTTGCTCCCCTGTCGGATTGTAAGTCAGGACGCTGGGGAGCAGAGCGGAGCGGCCCTCCCGCCTGTGGGATTCAGCACGTGGTGGGCAGTGAGCTACGTTTATTCAGCGAGTGAGTGAGCTGACAGAGTAGAGAGATAGATTTGTATTTGGCTTCCGAGGTTTTTAACATTTTTTGGCAGAAGCAGAGTTACTTCCCTCGGCGCGCCCTGCCAATGCCTGGATGCACGCGTCCTCTTCCCTCCCCGGCTGTTACGTTGGGGTGAGCCTTGGTTCGATTCGTCTGAACCTGGCAAAGTGGTGCCCGCCTCAGAGGTTCTTGGACGGCTTGGACGAATAAACAAATGAGTAAATAAATGAAAGAGCAGACGGGCCGAGCAGACTTCAACCCTGGAGGCGGAGGCGGAGGCGGCAGGAGAGGTGTAGTGGAGAACCCAACCAGCCTGCGAGGCGGGGAGAAGCTGGCTGGGGAAACCTGGCCTCGGGGTTGGCTAGGCTTGGTGATGATTTAGCCAATCAAGTGGAGAGTGACGGTGAATTTTGAAAGTCTGCAGACTACTCTCACTTCGTCTGCCAACTACTCCTGGAAAGACACCACGGGGCGCCACGAGGTAAGGCACAGATTGTGCCCAAAAGGCGACTCCTACGGCGTGATTGCAGAGGAGCAACAGGGCCCAACAGACAGACGAGCCCCGATACACGCCATCAGGCTCACCACAAACCCAGGGTCATGCTCTCCACTCCTGCAAAGTCAGAAGACTTACCTTGAAGTGAAAACAGACCTGTGGCGTCTTTTCTCGCACCCACAGTATGCTTTCAAAATAATAATTTAAATGCCTTTACGTCTTTCCACACGATTACGCATCAAACCAAAGTGAGACTGGGCAGCGAGACCGCCAGGCCCTGTAAACTACACGGGGACAGCAGACCGCTAAAGCGAGGCTCCTGAAGTCAAGTCCCGCCCAGGCTAAACCCCGGCTCAGGGAGGGGCAGTGTCCCCTCCCGGACTCTGCCTCCCCGTCAAAAGACAAGAGGGGTCCATGGTGAGCTTCCTGGGGGAGGAACAGTCGACGTGGTGCTCTTACTGCCCCCTGAAAACAGAAACTGCCCTCAGATCAGGAAGGCTTCCCCTAGTCTGCACTGAACCCTGTACTGTACACCTGGTAAGGCAGGTCTGACTCGGCACAGAATGGCACCCTAGGTGGTTTCGAGTGGGCGTGGCCTGCCTCCTGGCCAGGCCCCCTCCTTGTGGACAGGACCTTCGCCCGCCTCCCTAGCACAGGTGGAGGAGAACTACACTGGTCAATGTGGGCGGGATTTATGGAAACTCAAGGCCAAGGCTGCCAGCCACGAGGTCGTCCTTGCTCTCGGGTACCCTACTCTCCCACCCTGCGCCCTGCAGGCTGCGACAGGAACTCCAGGGCAGGAGCCGATAGGGGTGCGGGAGGCTCACGGAGAGGGTGCAGCCCGGGTTTCAGGCCTCAGTTCCTGCCTGGGCCCTGCACTACCGCTGGGTGAACCAGCCCTGGCTCCCAACCCTGGGAGTCTCCCGACCCTGGCTGCTCACCAGCACCACCTGGGAGCTTTCAGAACATCTCTGCCCAGGTCTGGCCCTCGGAGACTCTGATCTAATCAGTCCAGGTGGGGCCCTCGCGTGGGTGCTTTTTGTAAAGCTCCCTGGGCAAGTCTAAAGCCCAGCCAGGGTTGAAAGCCTCAGCTGCAGGCCCCAGATGCCCACATACTGTACCACACAGTGCTGGGATAGAGGGTTGAACTGTTCGGCATTTCTTCACCCACACACCCACCCCACATACTTGGGAAGCCCTAGGTTCAACAGTGTTTAAAGCTCAGATACTTGCAGGGCATGCTCATAGCAACAGTAGCTACCATAGTTAAAAGATGGAAACAAGCATCCACTGATGGATAGATAAACAAAACGTGGTCTCTCCATGCAGTGAAATGGTGCTCGGCCTTAAAGGGGAAGGACATTTGGGCACAGGCTACACCATGGATAAACCTTGAGGACATTATGTTAAGTGAAACAAGCCGGTCACAAAAGGACAAATATTGGATGCTTCCACTTACATGAGGGACTGAGAGCCGTCAAATTCGGAAAGACAGAAAGTAGAATGGGGATCACCAGGGGCTGCGGGGAGGGGGAGCGGGGGGTTACTGTTTCACGAGGACAGAGATTCATTTCAGCAAGATGCAGCGAGTTCTGGCGACGGGCGGCGGTGGTGGCTGCACACGGTGTGAACACACTTAATGCCACCAAACCACGGTGGCACTTCGCTTTTAAATGGTTAACATAGTAAACTTTGTTATGGGTATTTTACCACAATAAAATGGTTTTTAAGGGTAAATGTTTCTTTACTTTTGCTGCAGACTGTCTCAAAACCTGCTCATACTACTGTATCCCAACAGAGGCGGGCCTGAGTGTTTCCCGTGGAAGCTTTGCTGAGTGGGAGGCAGTGGAGCCTGTGGACCAGAACTGCTGTTCTGGGGCAGTCACAGCACTGGGCAGAGCAGCTGACATGCGTGATCTCATTTCATGCTGCGGAGACTCCTGCCTGGTGAGTACTATGAACCCCGTTTCACTGATGGGGAAAACTGAGGCTCAATGAGGCCAAGGAGTGGGTTGGCCAAAAAGTCTGTATGGTTTTTTTCTGTAAAACAAATGACACGGTTTTCATTTTCACCAAAAACTTGATTGATTTGGATATTTTGAGTATGTCGGCTGTCTCCCATATGGTATAACATTGATTGTTCTCAATTAATGCCTTGATTTGATCACTATCGACTTCAACTGATTTACCCAACGATGGGGCATTGTCCAGCGAGAAATCTCCAGCAAGAAACTTCGCAAACCACTTTTGTTTGACACGTTTGATCAGTCACAGCACCTTCTCCACACACTGCACTAATCTCTTTTTGTGTTTCAGTTGCGTTTTTAACTTTTTTTGAAAAAATTAAAGCATAATATGCCAAAAATATTGAGTTTCCTTCCATCTTCAATATTAAAATGGCTGCTCAAAAAATTCACCCATTTGGATAAGTTTTTTAAAAATGCACACGGATAGGACAGCTGTCACAATGCAATCTGACCAAACTGTTTCGAATCAAGCTAAAGACCACTACACGCTACTACAGCCGTCTTACGGGAAAAACCAAACGAGCCTCATGGGCAACCCAGTGATTTACCCAAGGCCACACAGCTCACGGGCAGGGCCGGGACCCAAACCCGGGTCAGGCAGACTCCGCACCTCACTTCTCAACGTGTGGTCCCCAGGGAAGCAGACCGACACCACCGGGAGCTCGTTGGGAATGCAGAGTGCGCGGGCCCCGCCCCAGGCCTCCGCATTTAACAGGGTCCGAGGCGACCCTGGGCGCAGGAAGAAGGGGCAGCACAGCTCTGAGCTATGATCCGTGCCAGTCCCTTCTCACTTTACTGGGCGAAGCTAAGTATTCCTTGGGAGCTCCCTCCCAGCGCGTGTGGTCTGCAAAGTAGATGCCAGCCCCCGCCCCGCTTCTGCACTCTTCCTCCTAATGCCAAAGCCCGCAAGTCACTTAGCTACTGGTCACACTACACCACATTGGGATTTGCGCCAGTGAAGGAAAAACAAGCACAGTTTAAATGACCAAAGGGACCTGAAAGCAATTCTTTCCAGGGCTTGCCCCCTCTGAGGCCCACAGAAGAATTACCCAGAAATTAGAGAAAAGATGCAATGCCCGGCCAGCTTGTCTATTCTGCTTGCCAGCGCAGGGCCCCTCTCTTATAAACCATCCAGCGTGCAGTCCAGTCTAATCAAAATACCCCAGGTGAGGCGATGTCCCTCCATTTTCCTGGGGAGGCTGTTTGAGAAGCCACGGGTTCCTTAAGAGGCAGGCAGGGGAGGGCCCTGCCCCCGGCTCTGCCCCTCCCTCTCCTAAAGCCTCCCTTGGCGCCGCCTCTGGCAACCAGGTGCATCAGTGCGACCCGCCTCCAGTCCCAGTCTGCACACAGCCCCTTTCACAGAGGCTTACCTAATAAGCCAGAGCGACTTAGCTTCCCTAATCGTTGCTTGGAAGTCATTCTATCCACTCCATTAATCGCCTTTATCAACACTCCTGAGGGCCTCCGGGGAGTTTCCATCTCGTTCTGGTACTGAGTTTCTCCGGGCTGCAGACCAGCCCATCCGAGCAGGGACTCCCACTCCTGGCTGTCATCCACGCCTTGTGAATTGTGTCCTGCACGACCCACGTGCCCACCCAGTGCTTTGTCCACACCCCAGGGCCAGGCACGGTCATCAACTGTCTCTCGGAAGCTCATTTGGTGGAGGGCATTCCACATCGCCTGACCGTGGCCACCACATCCAGGCTCTTCCTCTCCAAATAAGGTAAGACACAAAGGCCCTCAGGCCACACGGGGAGGCTGGGCTGCTGCCACCTTGTCCTGTGCCAGTGTGATAGCACGAATCCTCTCTCAGTATGCGGCACTGGCCGTCCCCAGAGAGAGAGCCACAGTCCATCTTTTGCATGCATGCACAATGTTCTGTTTCATAACTCCTCCCTACGGTGTTGTCTCAATGCCTACATGGTGCTTCCAGCAAAAGCCTCTGCATTGGTGCCTCTGCAAAATCCTGCGGGGATTAGTCCCTGCTGCTATAAAAAGT
This sequence comes from Trachops cirrhosus, assembly GCA_028533065.1. NCBI lineage: Eukaryota > Metazoa > Chordata > Mammalia > Chiroptera > Phyllostomidae > Trachops > Trachops cirrhosus. Next base: position 187,116,715 of record CM052538.1, on the reverse strand, counting down.
GTAATAAGTGGGGTATCCCTACATGCCAGGCAATGTGCAGAAGGAGCACAGGGATCGTATAGTGAGCCGTGCCCCCTCCCCTCACAGGGCAAAAGCAGCATCTCTGTCACCCCTTCCGCTCCCCGCCCAGCAGGTGCCCACAGGCCTCCCACGTGGGTGGAAAGGTAAGCAGTTCCTAGAGAGGCGAGAGCAATCTTCCCTCCTCCTAAAAGCCTGCAGCAGCCAGACGGAGGCCCAGCTGCTGGAGTGGCGTGCCTGGCACTAGCCATGATGCAGCTGCAGGACCCACCAGGCCTGCCCAGGCACCTCAACTGAAAGGCCGGCTGAAAACAACACCGTCGTCCCCGATCCGGTCAGGCTCCCTTTCCATCCTGTTTCTGCAGTCACCATACCCACCGCCAGGAATGCCGCACGCTCCCCACCTGCCTAGCAAATGCCCACCTGCGCTGAAGCACAGCTTGAACGCCACATGCTTTGTTCCTGCTGCCTTCCTGCCACGCAGGGCTCCAGCGCATCATTCCAGGTCACCCCAGGGGATTATAAGTCTACCTTCTCCTCTAACCTGCAGGCTCACCGAGGACAGGGATTTCTCTCCCTAGTCCCGGCATTCCATGGGTGGCCCACCCATGATGCCCCAGGAGTGTCTGTCTGATCTGTACTTCAGAGTATGAAACTCAGGATAGAAACCAACCACTGGGACTGCTGCAGGGCTCTTCTTGGGCGAGGGTCCCCAGAGAGGGGTCCAAATCTAAAGGAAGGAAGGAGTGCTTCCCTGCCCCCGTCGTGGAGAACTGCGGCGTCATGGATGATGCACCTGCACCTGTGATTGGCGGTGAAACTCCCGCCTCTCAACTCGCACATCTGACATCGCTTATGCCTCCATCGGTAGCTCCGAATTGTTCTGTCTTCACTTTATTTTGGCTTTATAAAGTTTATGCTACAAACTCTCACATACCTCAGTGGAAGTCACCCCCACACGGCCAGCAGTCACCTTCCTACAACGCAGAGCTGCTCAGCGACCATCGATGGCCTCTGCCGCTTACAGGGTGGAGTCCAAAAGGCTCTCCGTCCAATACACACTCATTGCAGGACGCCTCGCCTTCCTGGTCCACCCACGCGCCCCGTGCCCCAAGCTTACCCAGCAGCCCCGGGACCCTTCCTCTTCTTCCCCCGAAGAGCACAGGCCCTGGGGCCAAGCTGCCCAAGTTCAAATCCCAGCTCTGCCAATTCCCAGCTAGGAGAACTGGGGCAAATTACCTAATGCCACCGTGTCTACGCGCATCCTGTGACGATGGATACAATCACAACGATAACAGTACCTACAACTCCCCTCCAGGACTGTCACAAGGCTCAGCGAGGGAGGGTCTACTCTGCCGTTATCCTTCAAATGTCGCACATGCTCCTCCTCAGTGCCCCCTCGATGGGACGCTCTTCTCGACCCTGACATTTAGGACTTCTCTGTCCCCTTCTGTTCTCACCACCGGCATCACTGCACCTTACACCCCTCCCCCACCCCACCGTGTTACAGGTTTTTGCAGATTTTGACCCTCTTGACTAGAATTGAAGCTCCCTGGACACAGGGTCCACATCCAGGTCTGTTTGACTTTCCCTACAGGCCCAGCAGACGGGGCTGCTCCCCCAGCCTTGGTCCGGAAACCAAGCAATAAACCCACGAATGGCTTCCTGCCTGAGCACAGAGAACTGGCTCCAGAGGCCTCATGACTAGGGTCACTTGTTCATACATGTAGTTATTTTAATAAGCACGTGCCTTAGGCACATGGCTGAACCAGCTGGTGGGGGATCAGTCCCGCTAAAACACTGGTCCCTAAACTTGGCATGTATGAGGGAATCCAAAGTCAGACATTTACAGTGTGAAATGAGATAAGCTGATGGTGAGTTCCTGGGAGCTGGTATTTGGAAAGACGATCTAAAATGATCTTCATCTTTCTGTTCTCGCCAGAGACCAACAGGCCCTTTGCTGCGCACGAGCCAAGTACAATGCT
>CM052538.1:187104066-187114212 GCA_028533065.1 Trachops cirrhosus | reverse complement strand
GTGGCACACATAAACTAATCACTAAAATTCTGCAGAACACCAAAACATATATTTTTGGCTGATCTCACAAAAAAATAGATATAATTTTGATTCATTCACACCAGAGAGCTATTGTTGTGCTGGCTGTTGCCACTTTTTAATTTGCAATCTCAGGGAAAAGAGGTCAGTGCCCCTGACTACATAGTCAGGTGTTGCATGTTTTAAACATTCTTGCGGCGCACCAGGTGAAAAGCGTGGCTCCAGAGGCATCTGCCACCACGGCTCGGTTACTCAAGCCCCGCCCGAGCGCCCCAACCTGCCGTGCACTCCCCGATGGCAGGCACTGGGTCCCTCCCGGCTTCAGAATCCAGCACAGTGCGAGGGAGTAGATACTGAAGGCAGTATGTTACGTTTCATTTCCCAGGCAATTGCCTAGAGACCCAGGCTGCAGCCCCGCCCTGAGCTGCACCAGCAAAGGGAGCTGGAGGCCGGGAGGCTGAGCAATTTTGCTTTGGGGGCCTCGAGGGGACCACCCGCTGGGCAGAGAGCTCCTTCGCTTCTCAGCTACACAGTGACTTTCTGTTCTTTCCCCAGGGGCACAGCCACTGCCTTTCAGGAGAAATTAAATTCTTCCGACACTTTTTTGTTGTCGTAAAATTCTATGCCCCCCATGGCCTCATCAATAATGTTTCATAAAATAAAAACCTTTTCAAGCATCTGACGTTTCTGTTGAGTTGAACGGCGGGATCTCTCCAACCCAAGGCAACACATGGCAACGCTTAATAATTTCCACTTTTACTGCAGGGAGGAGCGTTCCTCCGAGTCCAAGAGGAAGCCGGGTGGGCGCTTTCTGGGCTGCGCGAGGCCCACATTGCGTCAAGAGAGGAGAATCTGGGAGTCGGGGGCAGCAGATGGCCGGGTAAGGAGGAGGGATCATTAGCAGATGGCCCCAATAGTTTGGATAAAGGGAAAGAACAGCTTTGATTGCAAACAAATCAGTGTTGAAACACACCAAGACGCTGGCCCACATGGATGTTTGCTGCTGCAATGGATGCATGGACAGTCCCTGTTTCCCACAGGGGCGCCCGGGCAGTGGCGGAGGCCAGGAGAGGCCCTCGGTGTCCTCATCTTCCACCCCATTTATTAAAAATTGTGGGCAAGGCTATCGGCTCACCTTCAAATTAGAAGGCTCCACAGGGCATTTTCAGGGCAGTGAAACGGCTCCGTGTGACACTGCAATGGCGAGCGCGTGTCACCACACATCCATCGAAGCTCATACAATGCGCCAACGCGAGAGCGAATCCTGATGCGAACCAGGGACTTCAGTTACTAACAATGTATCAGCATTGGGCGGTCAACTGCAACATCGATACCACACCGACAGGATGTTAATGATAGAGGGGACTGGGGGTGGGGGAGGTAATGCAGGAGCTCTGAATTTTCTGCTCAATTTTTCTGTAAACCTAAAACTGCTTCAAAAAGAAAATGAAGTCTCTTAGCTAAAGCACACACACCTGGCTCTGCTCCTTGCTGGCTGGGTGATCTTGGACCAGCTACTTAATCTCTGCGCTCTTCTTTTCCTCACCTGCAGAATGGAGACCCTAATAGCACCTACCTACCGGCCTGTCCATGAGCAGCAAGCGAATGAATTCGTGGAAGGTACTTAGAACGGCCCCTGTACACAGCTGGTGTCAGCCGTCCGCACGTCGAGAGCAGCTCTCGTGTGCCTGGCACGCCTTAATATTTCTACAAGCCACGTGGCTTAACAGGTGGGAACTGCTGTTACGCTCCCTTTTTATAAAAGAGGAAACCTGAAGCTTAAGGGGTCCCGACCTTGCTCAAGGTCACGTGGACAGCTAGGAAGGGGCAGCCAGGTCTCCAACCCATACAGCTGCTTTCAACAGGTCAAGCTGCATCTCCAGGAAGAGCTGGTGCCTGCCGGGACAGGAGCTTCTTCTGGCCACTGGAAATTCTGTACTTATCAAGGGCCATCTCGTTTTGTGGAGCAGAGTAGGAGGAAGGAAGACAGGGAGGGATTCCCCAAATGCCAGGCAGGACCTTGGCAGAGCCAGTACTAGAAGCCAGATCGCTGGTCAAGCCACTGCACCCAACGTACAATATCCCCACCCCCCACCCCAAAAGCAGAGGATCACACTGATGATGGGCTGCTATGCATCAGCCTCCATTTGCCAGTCTGTCACTGCCCCATGGACCTATGGGGGTTGGTGACACTCTCCCCAAGAAGCCTCCTGGCCCTCTGGAGGCTGTCCTGCCCAGGATACCCCCTCCCCGGGGTGGGAGTCCTGCCTCTGCCTTCTGGGACGGTAACTGAACTGCAGTCTCCCTGCCTCCAGGCGAACAGCAAGTTCCATTCCTGCTTTTCCAGCTCAGGATTCGCTCCGACACAACTTTGAAACTTGGGATGTGTGACTGTCTCCCAAGCCTGCCTGCCGGAGCAGCATTCACCCAGACCTTCCTTCAGTGTGCCAGCACCGCCTCACCGCCACGCCCACGGGTCCCCTCCTCCTACTCACGCTCTCTGCACCTCTGCTCCCCACACAGGGGCGCCTACTCCCTGCTCTCCTCTCCCCCTCCCCCAGTCTCACTGCCAACCCCTATGCACAGGACCTGCCCCCACTAGTCGCCGCTCCCCCCTACGTGCACACACAGACACACACACGGCCTTTACATCAGCCCTGGCACAGCCTGGTCAGGCCAGAACCAACCTGACCACAAAAGACCCTCCGTGTAGCGCCTGCCTCCAACTCCTCGGGCCTCCTGAAACGCTGGGAACCAACCAGCTTCATCTGCAGCTCGCTCTCCAGCAGCCCTCCCCCAGCTCTTTTCTTGCAGACATTGTGATGGACCAAATGTTTATGCCCCACCCCAAACCCTCCTGTTGAAGCCCTAACCCCAAAGCAATGGTATTTGAAGACGGGCCTTTAGAAGGTCACTTGGGTTATGAGGGTGGAACTCCGGTCTGCTGGGATTAGCAGCCTTAGGAGAGGGGACAGCAGACACCCTGCTCTCGCTCTGCCCTCCACTTGGACACAGAAGGTGCCAGTGTGCAAGCCAGGAAGACAGTTCCCACCAGAACCCAAACTCTGGAGCCCTGACCTCGGACTTCCGGCCCCCAGAACTATGAGAAAATGCGCTGTGTCTGTTGTTTACACACCCAGACCATGGTATTGCCCACCGTGGCCCAAGCTCAGACAGCCACCAGGCATTCCAAAAGACATATCTGAAAAGTGGAAAAGCAAAGGAGGTAAAGCAAACCACCGCCCCATTACAACGGTCTCTCTGCTTCTTGTTGAACACGGGGACAGAGGATAGAAATGCAAACGAAGAGAGGTGTCCAGGTGGGGGATGGACCACTGATTCAATCTCAGATGAGGGGCAAAGGCAGTAAGAATGGGGAAGCCAGGCCCACCCCAGCCAAAAGCCAAAAGGTAAAATAACACCAGTCAAGGGACAAGTTCTTTTGAGCAGCAAGTTCTGCAAGGTTTGCCATCTCCAGCAACCGAAATCCTCAAAAGACAAAAAAAAATCAGAACAAGACACTGGTCTCCAGCAGACAAGAAACAATGTTTGGCAAGATGCTTACTTCTTCGCTCGTCCTCGCAAAGTCAGTCTGGCAGAATTTCCCCGGTTCCTGCTGGACGCGGGCATCGCACCACCTCCCGGGTAAGTGGGCAGGAAAAGAACGAAAGCGAAAGCTGGGTCCGAGCACGGATGTGTGTACCACTCAGTGGGCGTCGACTTGTTTAATTCTAACAACCCTACGGGTGGATTCAATTACCACCCGCCTCTCACAGAAGGAAAAACTGAAGCCCATACTGTAAAAGCAAATGAGACTTCCACCTTTCATATCTTACTCGGGGGAGGTGAATCAGCCGTAAAACAATGGACAGAGTTCTTCCCCGCAAAGAACTAAAATGAGAGAGACCGTGACTCAGAGGCTGCTTTGGGTTGGATGTCCAGGGAAGGCCCAGGGACACTGCAGTGACGAGGAGGAGCCTGCCGTGGAAGATCTGGGCTGGGGAGGGAGGTAAGCAAGTTTCCCAGAAGCTCCAAAAATTGGCCACAGAATGCACCCATCACTGGTTCTGATTTCTCCAGCTGAGGCCAGAGCCAGGGCCGGGCATCTGTGTTTGTCACCTGCAGGCCTGTCTGTCTTCAAACCCTCCAGGTGCCACCACCAAGAGATGTGTGGGAACTCCTTGGTTCCTCCTACAGACTGAAGGTTTGTGCCTCCCCCAAATTCCCGTGTTGAAGCCCTAACCCCCTAGTGGGAAGGTAGTTGGTGGTAGGATCTTGGGAAGGTCATTAGGTTTAGATGAGGTCATGAGGTGGGTGGAGGCCTCTGTGATGGGATCAGTGCCCTTCTGAGCAGGGGAGGGGACACCAGAGCACATGCCCTCTCCCCACCATGTGAGCTACTTGATGCCAAGGGCTGCCTCTCACCCTTCTTCATGCTCCCCACTAGCTGCCCCCAAGGGCTGGACACACACAGCAGGTGTGTCCACATGCCTGTGAAACAGGACGGAGGCTGGGGTTCTCCCAGCCCAGAGACCAGGGGCTGGGAGGGTAGTCAGGCCTCAGCACACATGGGCTGGGGGGACAGATGGGGTTGGGGGGACAGATGCAGTGTGTGTGTGTGAGGGGGGGTGCGCTGGAGCCAGAACACCAGGGATGCTCCTGCCAGTCACTAGGGCTTAGAAGTCACTAAACTTCTGAGCCTCGTCTTCCTCACCTTTGCAGAAACACTGTAAGAATGCAAGTGCCTAATACTCACTATATGCTTTTATTCCATCATTCAACCAATATTTACTGAGTCCCTTCTATGTACAGGGCCTCCTCCCGAAGCAGTCGCCACAAAGCGGAACACAGATGTTAATCGCTGCTCAAGAGATTGCCCATTCCCTCCCTCTTCCTCCCGTGGGGGGGACAAGTCCAGGTCTCCCTCCCAACAGGACCACCCGCTGCACAGTGGGAGGAGTCATTTTCGGCCAGAGAGCGCTCTGAAGGCACAGGAAACAGCAGGGCACATGGGACTGAGAAACAGACCTGCCTGAGCCAGCGTGCCCAGACTCGATGTGACAAGTCACGAGAGGAGGGCACAGCCGGCCCAAGGCCAGGGCGCCAGTGAGCTAGAAACCAGTCGAAAATGCCAAACCCCGGTTCTCCCGCCAGACTAGCTCAGTGCTCCGCGCATGGATGGTGCTAGTTTAGCATCTCAGGTCGCGGGAGTGACAGGCTGATGGCCTGGCCCGTGTTCATGAGTCAGTCCAGCACCTACACCGCCCCCCACTCCTCCTGATGAAAGAAGGTGCATGCGGATGGTTAGGTGATGGGACGACACCACTACTGCTGCATCACCAGGGCAGGTGAGAGTGCAAAGTTCAAAGGGAATCCCAGTTGCTTCTCTGCAAGCCTGCACTCACCTATGCTCCACGCCCAAACGTACTTCTTGGAAAGATCCCAAGACAAGGGAAGTAGACGGTGTGGAAAACAGGCTTTGAGGGGAGGCCCTGGCCCCCTGCACACGCGGAACCAGAGGCTTCAGTCTCACAGGCCCAGGCTCCGACGCCGGCTCGCCCGCTTACACGTTCTGTGACTGTGAGCAACTCGCGAGTCTTCCCCCATGTTTCCTGACCAGCAAAATGCAGCTGCGCAGCAACCCCATCCACCCCTGCTCCTTCGCCCTCCTGCTCCATCTCCTCTCACACACAACCCTGCACTGGGCCTTGCCACCAGCTTCTCCCAACCATCCCAGAGCCGGCAAGAAAGCAGAGACCTAGAAAGGTTATGTGATTCACCCGACAACTCGGAGGAAAGCCAAGTGGTACCCACCTATAACACAACCTTGTCGTTCCCGAAGGGCTTCCGAGCAAGCACATTGCCCCACTGGGTCCTTCCCACAAAGACCGCCAAGTGCTGGCACCTGAGATCAAGTCCAGGCTGCCCCGCCCAAGGTCCGGGCAGTTTCCATTAGCCTTGATGCCTGCCAGGAGTACACTCTCTTCTCCCGAGAATCATCTTCCCCCGTTTTCGCAGAGCCTGCCTGTGGCAGGATGACAGACAGGTTGTCCTCTCTGGGTCCCCACAGCCTCTGACCCCCTAGAGAAGTCTTAGAAGGAACACCAGAACTGCCTGCCAGGGCAAGCAGAATCCATCTCCCCGAGCTGGGATGACACCCCAGGAGCTCCCATTCCAGCAGAGGGGCCCAGCACCCCAGAGTCCCACCCTTGTTGTTGCCTTGGCATCCTCTGACCTACTGACAGGTCACCCCCAAGTGCCACCTGCCAGAGCCGCGGGGTGTGCTGCCCCGAGAGCTCCAGCAAATGGGCGCAGTGAGCAAAAGGGAAAGGAAAAGACACCCAGGCCGACGAAACCGAGAGAGCGGGAAGCACGGGGCCTCAGGAGCACTGAGACGGTTGAAAATTTAAAACTCTTGAATGTGACCTTTTTGGTTGTTGGATCAAGAAAGTACTCGAGTTGCTTAGCAGCACAATTGATGAACGTGTGTGCATTACCTTTAAATGCTTTACAGCTACCCTCCCACCTACGTTCATAAAACACTTTCCCCAGCTCTGGTGCAATCTCCATCCCCCGGCCCAGACAACTGCCCGGGGCGGGGCAGGGGGCGGGGAGGAAGAGGGTGGAGAATCTCTTTCTTACCAGGGTCTGTGCAGTTCTTGGCTGTCTGCGTCCCGTTCACTGGCGCCATCAGCTTCCTGTTTCTCCACGTGTCTGGTAGATGTCTGCTTGCAGAGGCAGGTCTGTGCCCTGGATTGGAAACCAAGTCCCAGACACCAGTGAGTCAAGGTGGCACCTGCGTTCTCACAACGATCTTACACAGCTGTGTCTACGGCAGCACCAGCCCCCTCTGACGAGTTGGGGCCACCTTCCGGGAGTGAGACAGCAGCCGGAAGCACAACAAACACCACCTACAGCAACGTTTCCTAGCTCTAGTTCATCGTGTCTAGTCCCAGGTGGGTCAGCACGTGCGCTGACCTTGGTCACGATCTCCCAGTCCCTGGCCCCTCACAGGTGCAGCAAAAGGTTCAGCTAAGTGGCCATTAGGTTCTCTTCCAGTAAAGATGCTCAGGTGTGCCCGCTCTGGAGAACCTACAGAAGGATAGCAAGCCAGCTAGCAGGGGGAGAAGACCGATGGGGTCTTGCCCTTGAACGTGCACACGAGTGATGTGGGGACAGTGTTACAATGCAGACTGTGATTCCGTAGGTCTAGGCTGGGCCCTGGGATTCTGCACTAACAAGCTCCCAGGTGATGCTGCGTCCACTGGTCCCAGGGCCAAACTGAGGCAGGAGGGCGATCTCGGAAAACAGTTCAACTGCGAAAGGCCATTCCTGATCCAGCAAACGCAGGTGATTCTCACTGTGAAAGTATTCATTTACCGCTCCTGATGCGTAAGCTGCTTCAGCTGGGTAATAATACTTCTATAATGCTGACATCTAAGAGCCTCTAGGTATTTTGTTATTTCTGGTGTGTAATTGAGGGGAAAAAAAACCACAGCGACTCACCCAACTGCAAAACACCAGGTATTAAGACGTTCACGTAACCATTATGGTTTTCTGTTAGAGACGGCCACTGTTTTTAACCTTACATCCTCGATCACAAAGTTTGGATTTTGAAAGGCAGTATTTTAAAAGTGTGATCGCATTCCATCTAATTTTTACCTATTCCTCACTGACAAACCTCTCTAAACTGTCCCTTTACCTGCGCAGGAAGGCACTGCCACTTTATCTCCGCGTCCAAGACGCTAAATCTCTGGCATTTCTTTCATTTTTTTTTTAAAGTGCGGAAAACAAACGCAAAGGGCCCACAGCATCCCATTAAAATGGCAGAGTTGGCCCAGTGAACGTCTGCTGAAGATTCCACATGGGCTCACATCTCCCCGCCCCCTGCAACTAGACATTTTTTGGAAGTTTCTCCTTCTCTCCACCTCAGATTTGCATAGCCTGGGCGACTTTCAAACCCCTGGGCTCATCTCGGGTGAAGGAGTGTGGATCGTGCCCCAGACACCAGCGCTGTCTTACTCTCGGGATTCAGAGGAGTTGAGGGCACGATGCTGAAACAAAGCAGCAACCTTCCCGAGGGGACAGACCGCCCCAACGTTTCCAGGGTTTGACGAGGACGCGTCAGGACACCCAGGGCGCCTTTGGACAGGGGTAGGGGCGAGAAGAGGGCGGAGGCGAAATTCACAGCCTCTGAATACGGGTTTTGGAGGGGCGCGGTGCACAACCCTCTTCGCTCCGAATAGGAAAGCGGACCATTCGGTTTCATCCGCTCCACATCAAGAGAATCCATATCTGCACCCCACGCTGCGCTGCCCCTCCCCGGCACACTCCAGAGACACAACCGTGGCACCAAGGGGCCAGAGGTTCTGGTTTTCGTCCTAGTAACACAGCCCTGCAGCCGCGTCCTGAGACCCCAGGGGCCGCGCGCGTCTCAGGGGAACTCGCGCCACAGCTCGGAGCGCCGACATCTGCCCTCCCGGGTGTGCTCCACCTGCCCGGCTAACCCCTGGGACCAACCTGACGGGGAAGAAAGGGGAGACATCTCGGAGCTGCCCCGCGGCTTCTCAACCCAAACCCCCCAACTCCTGGGCGGTCGGCACCGGCACCTACCCGAGCTGCCGAAGAGGCCGGACGCACAGCACACCAGAGCCAGCACCGCACACACGAAGCCAACTTGCTGCGGCAGCATCTCTCTCCTCCCGCGAACTTTGTGCGGCCGGAGGGGACCTGGGAGCGCCATCGCGGAGCGCCTGGGTGCCGTCCCTGGGTGAAGATGGGGAGCTTCGGAGGCCGAGTGCTGTCTGTGGGTGAGCGGCGCTACGGCTGGAGCAAGCGACGCGCCGCTCAGAGGCCAGAGTCTCCGGACCAAAGCTTCATGGCCCACGGGAAAGGTCGGCGGAGAAGCGCGGAGAGGGGAAGTGTGGGCGCGCGGCGTGGCCGTGGCTCAGAGTCCCGCTCCTAGCGTGCGCGCACCGCGCACCACGGCTCCGTGGCGAGGAGGCGACGCCGGCACGGTGGCGCTGGCGTCCCTGGCTTGCAGATCTGGCGCAGTCTTGGCGCTGGAGCCGCTACCTGGTCGCTCAGGCTGGGCGGGCTCGTGCGGCCGCAGCCCTGGCTGCCTTGCCCGGGGCCGCCCGCGGGGAGCACTCAGTGCGCCCCCGCGCCCCGCGCTGCCGCTCCCACTCGCAGCATCCTCCTCCTCCAAGTTTGGCGGCGGCAGCCCGCCAGCGACGCTCCCTTGCTTCTCGACGAGCCGAGCCGGGGCGGCCCCAACGCGCGCAGGGGTAAGGCAGGCTGGACGCACTGGGCCTGCGACCCTCGCGACGATAGCCTCGACGTCGGCCCTCCCGGGGGCGAGCTCTCCACGGGAACTTTCTCTCTGGCTGCTGGTGCCTGCGTCTAGCGAGGCCGTGGCGCCTCCCGCCTGCAGCTCACGCCTCCCTTCTCCTCCCCCCGCCCTCCCACCCGCCTCTCACCGTCCGAGCCGCACGTGTACTCCTCCTCTAAGGCGCACTCGCCCGTGCGCGCCTCCCTCCCCCCGGGAGGCTCCACTACTGCCCAGTATAATCGCCCTCCTCTTTTTCCCTCTCTCTCCTCGCTTGTGAAGCCGAACCGAGCCCTCCCGGGCTGCTGCAGAGAGGAACAGGTTATGGCTTCTCGGAGACTCTGGGAACAGGGTTACCGTAGAGCGATCGCTCTTGTCCAGGCTCCCCACACCACCCCCCCTCCGCGACCCGACCCCGTTCGGGGGAGGGGGTGCACGAGAAGATTAATTGCCAGAGCAAACAAGCTTGCAGCAAGCCTAGGAGCTCCGATGCCCGCCGGGACCGGCTCCTGCAGGGCTCTCTTGGGCGGGCGGGGGCGCCGGCGGCGGGGGCGCAAGGCGGACCTGCAGACGCTGGAGACTCGGTAGAGAGAGAAACCCGAGAGTTCTGCGGCCCCGCCGCTGTGAGTAGAGCTTTTGATGTTCTGCAGCTTTGCCGCTTCGCAAGGCTTTCTGGTTTTTTGTTTTGTTTTGTTTCCCTCCTCTCTGATCGGCTCTCCAGTGGAAACTGCTTTAAAAATGGGGCAGGAGGGAGGATTTCAGAAGAGCAGCAGCTGAGATGTAATCCAGGTACTAGCAGG
>CM052538.1:187050717-187098064 GCA_028533065.1 Trachops cirrhosus | reverse complement strand
GAGGACTTCTCATAGTCCATTGGTGGAGACATAGTCAGGTGACCACACCTCACCAAGGAAAGCTGGGAACTGCCTCGCTGAGCAGCACATCACCAAGAGAATTCTGTTACTGTGGAAGCAGAGGACGAGGGATTTGGTGGGTCACTGTGGACCATCATCACAGGTGTGGAATTGTGACTCAAGGAGACTAAGTGACCTGTCCAAGGTCCCCAGGCAGTAAGTCACAAATCCAAGCCTCCACTCGGAGGTGCAGACCCCTGAGCAGCCTCCACCCGCTGCCCCTCTTGTCTTTTGAGAGTAAAGGCAGGTCGAGCTGACCACGAGGAACAGTATGAGAAGTTATTTGGCAAGAGACCTGGCTCCAGGGCGCCTCCCATCTGCACTGTGCCGATTTCCTGCCGCCGGCTCGGCCTCTCCGAGCCCAGTGGCAGCCGTGTTCCTGCCGCCGGCTCGGCCTTTCCGAGCCCAGTGGCAGCCGTGGCACCGCACACGAGCCAGAGTTCCCTCTGTGACGGTGCACGGCACGGCCGAAGGCTGCAGCAGCCTGTGGTTCTGTTTTTCCGTGAAAGCGCTCCGTTTTGTTTTCACATTGCTTTCTTTCTTTCTTTCTAACGGCTCAGACCTCAAAAGCCCCTGCCTCTCTGCATCTCTGGAAGGGTCTGGGGACATGGGTAGCAGTGACAGTCACGCCAGGAGACAAACAGCAGGTGCTGGGAGAGACAGCAGACAGAGCGTGGGGGAGAGAGGCGGCTCGGCCACCACGGGAATCAGTGCACGCAGCTGAGACCGCTGGGGCAGACGTGCGCCCCACGCAGGGGCACGTCCTGCGATCCCCTCCACGGCAGAAGCCACTTCCACAAGGTGAGCCTCCTGCTGGGCCTGCGCTTCGTCAGGGCCCGTGTGAGGTTTTGGGTTTTAACGAGCCACTTCGCTGGCTCCTATACAAACCTTCCTTCTGATTCCCACTCAAGGGACAGTCAGGGCTGGGAAGACACAGAGGACCCAGCGCTGCGGGCCGCAGTGCTGTGCTGTGAACATGGGCTACTGCCTGGGGAACCTGAGTAGCTCCCTGTGGCATCCGGGCAGAAATGGGGCCCTTTGTCCAGAAAGCAAGGGCGGCCAGCCTGGGAAGCTGTCTGCGGGAGCGCGCCAGACAGCCGGCCAGAACTTGCTGGACATACAAAGTCTTGTCCCCGACCAGAGAACTGGGCGTCCTCTGGTTCAGTTACCCAGATAACATCAGAAACTCAGAGTCAAGCAAGGAAACAATCACAACCAGATTCAGGCCCTCGGAAAAGGTGTCGCAGTCCCCATCAAACTCTGTCACTAGCCCAGGGCTTTGCCGTCGTCGCTCTGGCTGCGCCCAGATCTCACTGGCTCAGTGAAAATTATTTCTCATGCAAAGGGAGACCAAACTGGGTGTGTTAGCAGGCAGTTCTTCTCTGGGGGGTGCATCCGAGACCCTGGCTATACTATCTTCAGTACATGGCTTCCAAGGCTGCCAAGCTCATCTGCGCCAAAACAGCAGAAGGGGAGAGACAGGGAGAACCCCAAGTGGAAGGTTTTCATGGATCAGACCTGGACGTGGTCACTTCATTTCCACCCCCATTCCATGGGTTAGAACTCAGCCACGTGACCATGGCTGCACAGGAGGCTGGAAATGAGGTGCAGCTGTGACGGGAAACAGCCTGCTGAGTGGTCTCTACCACGCACCTGCAGCCTTCTTCCTAGGGCTTCAACAGAGCCATCGTAACAATGTATCACAGCTCTCTATCCTCGATCTGGGCCCTGCAGTGTTCAAAGCACTTTATATCTATTGACCCATTTAATCCTCCCGACAGCTCTCCGAGTTAAGTACCCTTATAACCTTCACTTACAGATGAAGGACCCAAGGCTCTGTGTGGTTAAGTAACTTGCCCAAAGCCACACAACCTAGTAAGCGACAAAGCTGGGACTCAAAAGCCAGGCACTCTGCGTCCAGGATCCCTGCTCTTATCTGTCCTGCCTCAAGAACGAGCCTTCCTTTTACAGATGGGGAAAGCGAGACCCATAAAAGACAAAGCGAGACCACCGTTCAGGGCTGCTGTTTCCAGGTGCAGAGCTCAGCCTCGTACACGCACAAAGGAAATACTCGCGACAGGCAAGGACGGACGGCTCTGCCTTTGTACACCATTGAGAGTGCTTTTAAAATACCAAGCACGCTGTCATGCTAGATCCTAAATTTCACATGGCCCACCATCCTCGAGCGGAGGTGAGGATCAGCGCAGACTGGGCCCATTTGAAAACAAACTAGCAAACTATTTTGGGGAATTAAAAAAAAAATAAAAAGGCCCCAGAGGAGATTTGCCACTCGGTTGCATAATAAAGTGCCCCCCAAAGTAATACTAATACTTTAATGGCTGTTATGCAATGCTGATGGGTCTGTGTGACTCAGTGTTTGAAATTAATTTAAAGGATTTCTGATGAATGTCATTGGTTGGCTCTGGGCCTCTGCTTTCTCCCATCCCCTTTTTTAACCAGGCTCTGAAGGCAAACACCCCAGCGGATTGTTACCTGCAGGGTGGGGAGACTTCGGGTAGGAAAACGCAGACACTTCGGCAGATAGCCGAGGAAAGAAAGAAAAGAGCGTTTGGGACGGACACACAGCCCTGCTCTCCTCCCCCGCCCCCCAGTGCCCCAGCAGCCCTGTGCCGGCCGGCCGTGTGCCTGTGAACAGTAGGGGCCGTTCCAGCTGAGCAAGTTCTAATCCCTCAGGCTGCTGGTAAATAATAATGTATAAACTTATTATTAGGATTCTGTTTCAGAGGCGAGTGATCAAAAGGCAGTTAGCAGACAGCCAGAATGGTCAACTGTAGAACCCTGCTTTTGAATTCACCCTTCAGAGGTTCCCTCTGTGGGTCTGGATGTCTCGCCTTTCGGTTCCACTAGAACCTTCTCTCCGTCACCTCCCAAATTGGGGGTTGGGAAAGGGAAGTCCTGCAACCATTTCTCAGCTTCTCGGCATCGCTGTCCGGTTTGCACGGAGGGAGCCCGGGTGGAGCCCTGGTGTCTCTGAGGAAGAGCAAGGATGTACCTGGCCTTGAGGAGACACACAGTTTCGGGACATCTGTGCCCTTGAGCGGCACTTTAATAAACGGAGCCCCTGTGACCTGAGAGAGGGAGCCTTTCCGAGCCAGCATTCATTTTCTCCCTGCCACAAAGCATTAATATTCAGCAGCCACGTGCTCACTGTCAGAAGCCTTCACAGCAGAACCAGGGGGGAGTTCAGGGGGCTGTGGCCTGCCCGGGAAGGAGTCGCTGCTGGCCTGGCCTGTCCACTCTGCTGTCCTCTCCATGCCCTGTTCCCCACTGCCCTGAATCCCATCAGGGTATCAAAGCCTCACCTCGCGTGTTCTGATGTCCAGACTCCTACAAAACCACACAGTTTCAACCAGGGTAGGAGCTGAAGTGCAGGGGCTCACTAGCTTTGGGGTACAGATGAGTGCTATAGACCCTGTCCCCCAGGAAAGGGCACAGACTGTGCATCCCGGGGTTTGAATACAAATTCTGGAGGACAGCGCCCTCCTCCCAAAAACCACCTTCTAAGGGCCTTCAAGAACCTCTGGTTTAAAGCCAGTCTTCACACCCACCGCCAAGACCTCCCCGAGGAGGACTACTGCTTTAGAAGTCCTCTAAAAACCAAACAGCCTTAGGCGCTCCGAGAAGGGATGAGCAAGGTCTTGCTGCCTCTCCAAGGAGAGAGAGAATTTGCAGGCAGACGCTGAATCAGTGTAGAGGTTCCGTGTTCAAATGGATATGGGAGGCACTGTGCGCCACGGTCCTCTGTGGGAGATCCGCAAGGCATGTGAAAGGCCCCGAGAAGATCTGAACAATGAAGTTCTTTTACTTTGTTGGAACCCAACACTTCCCAAACGTATGAGGCCCCAGAACCCTCGGAGCGCCTGTCACCTGTTAACAGCCCCTCGGAACGTGCGCTCTGAACAAGGCTGATGTTGCCTCGTCCCTGCATTTTACTGGCGAGGAAACAGAGGCCCCAGAAAGGGGCCTGTGTTTCTCAGGGTCACAGCGAGTCTGTGGGGACGCCCGGCCTCAGTCTCCAGGCTCGCAGCTCTTTCCATCTGGCAAAGGGCCATGGTAAAGAGGTCTTCTCTGAGCACAGAAGGGGCGGCGCTGCCCAACTAATTGACTATGTCTGAGTCCCTGAGGGCGCAGGGCACTGTCAGTGTCCCGGGTTTAATGCTCAACACCCCCCTCGGGGCATCACGGCCCACAGCCCTGCCGTGCGTGTGGAGTTTGTGCTTATTACGAGGGCCCAGGCAGGACCGGCCCAGTGCGGGTTGCAGAAGGGGGACCCGGGGCCCAGGCCTGGCTCTCAGGGACACTTCTGGATCAGTGACCCCACCTGCCATCACCAGGAACCCTGACCGGCCCTTCCTAGGAATACAGACAGCCACTACCCCTCCCAGCCCCAGCATGTACCTTTGTAACCAATGAAGCCCGCTCAGGTCCCCTGGGACACGCCCCTGGGACACGGGCAGAGGGGCCGAAACTGTGCCAGCTGCTTTGGGGTGAGCCTCCTTCCGGCTCGATTAAAACTGGCAAATGATGGGCACCGTGCCCCGACACTGCTCCAAAGCCTGGTTGGCAGCTAAATGGGGACGTCCCCCACAACTCCCCGAAGTCCTGACCCTTAGAACTGCAGCCCACCCAGAAGGACCCCCGCAGGTGGCATTTCCCCAGACAAGCCATCTGAGCCTCTTTTCAGCTTCCCAAGGCATTGGACTCACCGCTGAAGGCACAGCGA
This sequence comes from Trachops cirrhosus, assembly GCA_028533065.1. NCBI lineage: Eukaryota > Metazoa > Chordata > Mammalia > Chiroptera > Phyllostomidae > Trachops > Trachops cirrhosus. The sequence goes on along the minus strand of CM052538.1, from coordinate 187,093,260 downwards.
TGGTGCTGCGACCATTTGCTCAGGAATCAAAGGGTGCGAGGGTTGCCGAGAAGTTGAAGGGAAAGGTCTGAGGTTTTTCTCTTTTAGAAGAACAACAGCCCTCCTTGTGCTTCTATGATGTGGAAAATGTGTGTTTCGCGCTGTGTGGGGAAGGCCTGGGAACAAAGACAGCTCCTTTGATGAAAAGAAAACACTGCCTTTAGTGGGTCCTGAGCTGTTCCCCACACAGCGGGCTGAGTTTCTTTCATAAATTTTTTTCTTTTTCAAAATAATTTTTTTGAAAGTTTGTTTCCCCCAACCCCATTTGGAGGTTAAAACCCTGCCCCCTAACATACAATGTTATGAATAGGGCCTCAGGGAAGGACTAAACGAGGTCACAAGGGTGGCGCCCCCGTGAATGGGGTTGGTGCCCTAACAGGGGTCACGTGAGAGCCGCTTCCTCTCTGCGGTCCGCCATGTGAGGACCATTTCCCTGGTGATCAGTGACGTCACGCATCTTTTCACGTGTCTGTTGGCCATCTGTGTGTCCTCCATGGGGAAGTGTCTGCTCAGGTCCCTCTGTTCCCTTTAGCAGAGAGAAAGGCTCCAGTGGGGGCGCCAAGGCCCTCACAGTGCCCCCCACCCCTGCAGTGTCTCTCTCCCCTGGCCCCCTGTCTGGGTGTGCCAGGGTCTGGGCTCCCCCCCGGGAGCATGCCTGCAGCCAGCAAGACTCCAGGAGGCAGTTCGCAAGGTGAGAGGCTCAAGGAGAAGCCCCAAGTCAGGAGGAGGCGGTGGACAGTAAGTGCTGCCCCGGGACTGGAACCCTGGAGAGAAAAGGCACCCTCGTCGGGTGCCTGCCTCCCGGGGGCCCTGCGCTCCACCCCCTCCCCACTCCTGTCCGTCAGCCATCCTCCTCCTCAGACCCCACACCCCCGGCACTGTCCGTGCGGCCCCTCCCACCTATTTTTCTGTAACTCCGAACCAGAGGAGGAAAACCCACCAGGAAGCGATGATGCAGAAGGCAAAGAGCAGGGCTGGAGTCTACAGACTTGAACTTCTGTCTCCTACGGGCCTCGCAGGTCCGGTGGGTCTGAGAGTATCCCTTCAACTCTTCGTGCCTCAGTTTCTTGGCTCTGAACACAGGCATGGTCTGTCCACTGAGCCCTGACCGCCTACAGGAGCCTCTCATGCACCATGCACCCCGGAGCACAGGAAGGAGGGCTCTGGACCCCCCAACACCACTCGGCTCGCAGCCCCGGGGGGGGCACATGCTGTGTCCCCAACCCGGGTTTCCCTCTTTCTTCCGCTCAGCTCCCAGCACTGGGCAGGGTCTGCCACTCTGGGCCGCCCTGCTGTCCTTCAGATTCGTCTGTTGACCTTGGTTTCCACACTCACTCCTTGGAGCTCCTCATGAACTTGGTCTGCCTCCTGCCTCTGGCTGTGCCCCGGCTGAGTTTCTGTCTCACATCCTCTGCCTGGCCCCGCCCCTCTGTTGGATTGCTGTGCGGACTGAGCCCACCCCTGACTCCCCCTGAAGGGGGCGTTGCTGCATTTCAAGGTGGAGACAATATCACACAAAAGGAAGCCCCAACCCCTGTCAGCCGGTGGCTTGCGGAAGGTGCTCAGCGGAACTGCTTTCCTCCAGCTTTGTCTGCCTATGTCCTCGTCCCCAGGCTTCTGTCATCTGTGAGCGACCCGCAGGATCGCCATTCCCTTCGCGTAACCGGGTCTGGGGCTGGTCATGCCAGAACAACGCCCAAACACCATCTCATGGGCCGGTCTGCTCAACGGACAGGGGCTGCCCGAGCCCCGTGCTGAGGCTGAGAAGCAGGACCGTGCGCTCGGCGGGACGGAACACCAGGGCGGACCCTCAAGGTCTGCTGTGAGCCCCGGGGCGTGGAGGGACCTCGGGACCGCGTGCTGCGTGAGCAGTTGCAGTTCCTGCGCGTGTCCCAGTTCTGGCCTTGCCTCTGTCACAGACTGTGACAATAGGAAAGTCGCTTCGCTCCCGGAATCTTAATCTCCTCATCTCTAAGTGATGGAGGGGTCTCTGCCAGTTCCATAAGTGACTTTGAGCCCCTCATGTACTAAACAGCCGCTCAGGAAGAGGTAGAGTACTGCGCAAGTGACCTTTTGACCTCCAGTCCACCAAATGCCTGGCTCAGGCATCCCTGTCAGTGAGTCCCCCCATCCCACCCGCCCCTGCAGCACCCCGCTTCTAGGCAGCTTCCTGGGACTGGAGTCTCACTTTTATCCCTAATGGTAGGCCTGCTGACTCTGGCTTTAAACCCCTAAATTGGGAAATGTTCAACTGCAGATTGTTTACATTGTGTATTCAGAGTATGAAGTGGTGTTTGAGAAGTGTCGCCATGGCAACGGCGAAGCGAGGAGGCAGCTAACTACGGAGAGAAATCGTCCAATATTAACACGCACAAGCTACGCTCTTGGGCTGCTATACAGGAAATATCACACTACTGGGCAGGCAGCCACGGTCCCTGTGCCTGCTCTTCGTCCTAGAAACTGGAGAAGCTGTCTCTTGGGTCTAGTGTGTTAAAGGATCGTGGCAGATTCGGAGGCTCCCTGACCTTGGGGCTGAGGTCCTTCCTGGCTCTAAGAGCTGATGCCTTTTGGCCGACGGTTCTCAAACTTTGTTGACCGGTGACGTGCTGGATCGAAGGTTCTGTGGTCCACCTGCCCCGACCCCTCCCAGTGACCCGTGTAAAAGGCACCGTGTGATAACATGCGAATTTGCCACCCAGGCACATTCGAGGGAGTCACAGGTGTGTGTTCACCTCTGCCTCTGCAACAGGGGTGTGGACGGTTTCCCAGTGGATCCTGACATTGATAACACCGGCGTCTAGTTATCGGAAAATGACAGGCTCCCCGGATGGTTGATGCAACTAGGCATCACTGCATACTGCAGGGTTAACCAAACAGCCTGCCACCGACTCCACGGACCCCGGTGAGGCCGACTCCAGGCGGTGCCGAGGGGGTGGCGGCAGGGCACATCCTTCCCCGAAGTCACAGCTTCCCAGCCATCTCTGTTGCCAAGAGCAGGGTGGCAGCCAGATTTCTCACTAGAACGCTGAATTAGAGCCCTCAGTCACTCCGGCGATAGGCTCATTGTATCTTAACAACGCCAAACACTACAAAGCCTCACTCTCATCTATTAAGTAACCTTGGTCATGGAGTGATGACAACCTTTGAGGCGGTGTGCCCTCTGCCTGGGGGGCATGCATGTTTGTGTCAGGGGGGTCCACGAGCCCCTCCCACGGGCTGCAGGTCACTGAGGGTCATGGGCAGGTCAAGTCAAGTCGGATGGTTTGCCTGTAGCTCTGCAGCTCCATCCCGTGACCCCAGTCACTTGGCATGGCGGCGTGGCCGTGTGGCCATGTGGCGGTACAGGCGTGTGGCACAGTGCTGGAAAGCTCTAGTCCCCCGACCCGGTCTGTGGGTCAGCTGCATCAGAGTCACTGGGGGGTTTTGAAGAAATTTCTTCCTGAGATGGAACTCCGAAAATTCTGATCTGTAAGGCCAGGGACAGAGCTTAGCGGTCCATAATTTCAAGAATGTCCCCAGAAGGTGACACACAGCGGATGTGGAGCTCTGGGCTCTGCAGACTTCAGCCACCGCATCCTCCCTGGCCTGGCTGGGAGAGCCCAGCACCTCAGTTTCCCCATCTGTATGCTGAGGGGGGAATGCCCGTCTCCCGGGGGATGTGTGTCACGGGACGAAAACTATAATGCTCTCGGCGCAGCGTGGTCCCCGTAGGTCCCTGGCAGGCTTGCTTTGGCAGCAGCGAGGCCCACGGGGGGCCCGAGGGGTGGGTCCACGGGGGCATTCGTTGACTTCCATTATAACCTACGTGTACATGACGCATGTTCTTTCAGATGGATCAAATGCTCCAGGGTTTTCCTTCAAAAGTCTATCAAGGGGGAAGAGAGACAGGAATCCAGTCAACAGGACCCACGTTCCAAGCCTAGCTCTGCCGTTAGCTGCGCCCACTGGCTGTGTTCCTCCCTCTCTGAGCAGCAATTCAAGGTCTTTACAATGGAAACACTAATCCTTACCTCACAGGGTTTTTGCGAGGGTTGAAAAACAAATCTACCTTAAAATCCCTTTCAGATGAATCCCTTTCGGATGAATAAAACAAATGACTGGATCAAAACGGGAGAAAGCGCAGAGAACAGTTGTCTCGGTGCCTGGGGACAGAGGAGGCCCCTGCCTCTCGCTGGCCCTGACAGGTCCCCTCAGCCAGCCAGCATGGGGGACTTGCAGCCGGACGCGCATTAGACACCCTGGATGGGCAGAGGAACAGCAGGCCCCCATCCCAGATCAGGGGTGGCTGGCACCCCAAGGCCAAGATGAGATTCCCCTTAGTCCCGTCAAATGAGCGGAGCCCAGCTTCAAAGAACTGAAAGGAACAAAATCTTGAGTCCTTGGCAGATCCTACTTCATGGGCTCGGGGATGCAAACGGCCTCCCTCCGCAGCAGGGGCCAAGGCCCAGCTCACCCCATTCCATGCCACTTGACAAGACACCCAGGCTTTTGCCCTCGGAACCCCACTCTGCTAGGTTCAAGAATTTCTCAGAGGTGCTTCTATGTAGCCAGGCCTGCGGTCCAGCCGTGGCTATGTCCACCTCCAGCTCATAACTTGGGCCACACCCTCGAATCAGAAATTCTCCAGGTACCGTTCACAGACAACCAGCAGCAGCAGCAGCAGCATCTGTTAAAAATCATTAGTTAGAAATGCAATGCTTGGGCCCATCCCAAAAGCCCTGGGGGTGAGCCCTGCAATCTGTGCTTGAACAAGCCTTCCAGGTGATGCTGCCGAGCGCCAGTGTGAGAACCGCTGTGCTGAGTTCTAGCCTCCTCGGTATGGTTGAAAGCGGGCCCCTGCCACATCCTGCACCCCAGCTGGTGGGGGAGGGGGGGCAGCGATGAGCATGGAGGAGCCCTGCCCAGCTTTCTGAGGCCTACACCAGCAGGTGGCTCACAGCCCACTGGTGAGGACATCACACGGCCACACCTATCTGCAAGGCGGGCTGGGAAATGGTATCTCTAGTCATGTGCCCCCCCGGGCAGCTGTAGCTCTGTGACTGACGGCAGGGGAGAACCGATTTGGGTGGACCACTAGCATTTTCTGCTACACAGGTCCCCTGTCACCTTGGCAACACAAGATGGGGGATTGAAGCAGCTCAGTCAGCAACTGTGGTTTCTGGGCTTGAGGCCTTGCAAGGGAGGTGGAGAAAGTGGCCAGAGGGCTGAGCCCAGGCCCTCTGTTCTCAGTCCAGCTCTGACTGCCCCCTTGGTAGCCCCTGGTCCCCCCCACACTGTCCCCAGTAGAACCTCTCCACTGTGGTATTCCACGCTTTCTTGATTTCCTCCAATCGAATCTCACCTGTCCTGTGTCTCATTATTCCAGGATCCTTTTTAATCAAATCTTACCTTCCCTGTGTTCCATTATGCCAGGTGAAAGCTAGCAGAAAGGATTTATGCAGGTTCTGGTGGCATTACCACAAGGGATGAGGGTCCTCATTCCAGTGGGGTTAGGACCAGTCCTGCTGTTTCTCACGCCACAGGTAGAAGATCATGGTTAAGTCCACTTAAAAAGGAATGCCGACAATTTAAAACACATTCAAAGGAGGGTAACAATGATCGTGTTGGCATCTCAAAACTCTGGGGAATTATTTAGCTTGAGGAAGAAGACCTGGAAGTAAAAGCCATAGGAATTATCCTCAAACATGTGAAGGATGCTCACACAGGAGGACTCAACCCACTCAGCGCAGGCAACGAGGACCGGAGCGCTGGATGTGAGTGAGATACAGGGAGGAAGACGTGGGTTCCGTAGCATAAAGACAAACATGAGGGGAAACCGACAGTGGGCTGCAGCAGTTACCTCGTGAAAAAGTAGGCTCGTTGCTGGAAGCACCTAAGGAGACAGATAAGATGGGCCCCTGTGTCTCCAGGACATTGTAGGATGAATGCTGGGGACTAGGGCAGCTCAGAGTCACTCTCAGCCACAGAGTCTTTGGTTCCAACATGGGTTTGCTGATGGCTCTGAGCTGGTCACGTAACCCCTCTGAGTCTCTGTTTCCTTATGTGTAAATGTGGGAGTCTCTGCCTCGTGTACCTCAATAGAGGTACCAAATAGCAAAAGCCCCTCGTAACTGTAAAGAGTGGTCAAAGGCACACCCAGTGATGATGACGATGATGAGGATGACGATGACAACGACAAGCAGCTACTACTTCAGTAATTCACAGGGAAGTCGTAGGGACCCAGTGCCTCTAATAATCGTAAAGAGCGGTCTAAGTCGGACACTGCAGGCGTGGAGGAAGGTTATCGGGGGAAAGAAGACGATATTTTCACCTAAACAGGGCATTGGGAAACATCTCAGGCCGCCCGCCCCCTCTGCCTGCGTTTGTGACGAGCCTGGGAGAAACCACAGCAGCTGGAACTCTGGGAGACAGGCAGGACGAGGCGTCCGGCTCTGCCCCTGAGTCTGAAACTCGCCTGGCATGTGGGCTGATGGATTAACATTCTGCCGGCCTCCCGCTCATGCTCAGGAAAACCCCCTTCTCATTATAGCCCAGCTTGGTTTCGCTTATCTTTTCAAGTTTCCAGCCGGGCTGGGGATGGGAGGACACACTGGTACGTGTTCCAAGGCACCTTTGTTTCAGAGTGGGCTTTGAATAATGCTGCTGTGCAGAACGGGGCCATTGTTGGCGATAAATGCAGGGCTGGCGTCTGCGGGCCTATTATCTGGGCTGCTCTGACTGCCCGGGAAGAGCGGGCTTGCTGACCATTGTCAGGACTCGCTTGACCAAAAAGCGAAGGGGTGAGGGGTGGCCAGCCGGGTTCTCTGCCGACCGCTCCACTTTGCTGACTGCGTGATGAGGGGGCTAGAGAAAGTTCCATCCCCTGGCACACGGTGCGTGCGGCAGAGTGAGGGTTGGTAGGGCTTCCGTTCCTCCCCTGGCTCTTGAAAACCATGCCAACGATGAAAAAACAAAAAGCAATTACTCATTCAGCATGTTACTGTCTATCCTATTGGATTCCCGATGTTCCCTGTTTCTAGTATCAATTAGTATTACGTGCGGCCCGCAGAGTGGAGGGTGACATTTGAGAAAGCACGACATTTGTAATATTTTGTTACATCAGTTTCTGCCACCCAGAAAGATAAAGATACATGAGGACATGACACAGACCTGCACATACTCAGTATTATTGGGATCAAAACCTTAACTTTTAATAGGTTCAGCGAGTCTTCTTCGCAGATAAAGAAACTGGCTTGTGCATAATCAGAGTCCAGGATTCAAACCCAGGTTTCCAGTATTCTTTCTATTACAACATAAATGCTTTCATTCCTTCATTCATTCATCGGGTAAATGCTGACTGATGCCTCCGCCCGCCACACACGCACTGTATGCTGGAGGCTGTCGTAGGGACTAGCAGTCCTACACGAAACACGTACCGCATACTGCCATACGGTTATAGGGAGCGGTGAATCAGGGACACAATGTCCCTGCCCACAGAGCTTGTAAGTCTGGTGGGGGAAGATGTGGTTTTCAACACACATGGGTATAGTTCCTCATACATGTTGCCTGCTGCTGAGCAGTTAACTCATTGTTAACAAATAGTAAGTGAATGAATGAATGCCCTAACAATGACCTTGATCCATGTTCTTCATTCGCTTCCTCAAGGCCACACCGAGGGCATGTTCCCACTAACAACGCCCCCAGACACAGGAGAGGTCGCTTGCAGATGGGTACATTAGCTCCGTTCCAGGGAGCGATCTGTAACTTTTTTTCACGAAGCATGAACTTGAAATAATTTCTAAATGGCAGGTGCACAGATTATTTCTCCAAGGAGAAGACGATTTCATCTTCTTATTTTTCATCATGCAAACCTTCCAACTGCAGTTGGCAATGAGCAGGAACTGAGCGATGAGATCCCACATTCACATTTGACGGCCGGAAGAGCAGTTTTAGTTGAAAAAGCAGCTGAACAGAACAGGAGCTGGTGAGGTGAGGGTAGGTTTCTGAGCCCTACCTGGAGCCAAAGCCAAGGTAAAGATCAGAACAGAGAAGTTTAAGACGTGGCTTTTTTTTTTCAAATTTTAAAATGGAAGTTTAGTATTCGGGGTCTAGGGACCAGTTGTTATTTGTCTCTGTTCAGGCCTCTGCGCCTTCAGAATCAGACTTGGTTGTCTTGGCAGGGGGTGCTACGCCCTGCACTTGACTTTCTGATCTCACCTCATGTCAGCTGCTGTCCGCCCGCCCCTCCCTCGGTCGGCTCCCACGCTCTCCCACCGAGCCCCTGGCTCTTCCCCGGAACACACCACTTTCACCCTCGTGCCTCTGCTCAAACCGCTTCCTCTTCCTAGAAAAAACCTTCTCCATCCTTCCAGGACCTGTTCCAACACCACCCCAGCTGCAAAGCCTTCCCTTGGACCTGTCGGGACTGGGCCCTTTTCCTCTGTTCCTCGGGCCTTGGTTCATACCTTCAGGGCTCGGGGTGGTGACAGCTCCCTACAGTTGTGCCTTCCTGGGGACGTGCAATGTCCCTTGTCACCTTATGTCGCTTGCACGCTTACTCATGGGCCCTTTGCCTTCAAAATGTCCCTTGAGGACCCTGCCTGATACCCAGTGCAGAAATCTTAAGTTCTAGCTGCTGCAGAATTCTGGGTAAGAAGAGGCAGGGTATCACTCTGCCATAATCAGGGGCCAGCAAACGAAGACCCATAGGCCATATTGTTTATAAATAAAGTTTTATTGTAACACCATCTATTTTTACAAGTGAGATTTTATTAGAAGACAGCCACACCCTTTCTCTTACAAACTGTCTATGGCTGCTTTCACACAGTTGCCCCGGCCAAGCTGTGTAGTTGAGACAGAGACAGAACGGCCTGAGAGCCTGGAATATTCACTCTCTGGCCCCCTAGGAGGAAAGTTTGCCCATCCTTGTCCTGCGCTATCTGTTCATTGACAGATCACCATGGTAACATCCGTCTGGGAAGCATATTCTAGAGATTTCTGCTTCGAAGGTCTGGTTCTCCTTCCTGTCCCCCTTGCATTCTCACTGTGTTCCAACCCACTCATCACAGGACTGCCAGAAAGATCTTGCCGAAACACCAATTTGACCCTTCCATTCTGCTTTTGGGGGCACTACAGTCCGAAGTCCAGAGGGCAGCCCCTCTTTCTGTTTCCTGCAGGACTCACCAAACTGAGTGCCCGCCCCCCACCTGTGGTGCTGGTTCCTCAGATCCAGCGCGCTACTGATTATGTGAGGCCCCGAGGACTCGTTAACACTTTCTCAGGGAGAAAACCCAAACGCTAAGCACACCTGTCTGTTTTAGATGTGTCCGAATTTCAGAAATGTTGCAGAGAAAAAGTGAGGCGCCCCTGGGGTGAGGAGTGACAGGGACCCGGGAGGAGAGAACGCGAGGGGCGGGGCTCACGTGCTCCTGGGGAGGCCGGGGGGCAGCTCTGCGGGTCTGACCACCGAGTTTGGTGTTTCCTGGGACAGTGACAGGCTCTCGGGGAGTCTGGGGTAGGTGAGTGCTGTGGTCAGATTTGCTCTTAGAGACCACCGCCCAGCCTGTGCGGGAAGATGGACTGAAGAGGGCCGATTAGGAAGGAAAATGAGACAAAGGCAGCCAGAGGAGGCCCGACCCTGGGGCCAGACACCGGGGCAGGGACTTGGAAGAAATGTCAGAGTCGAATGGACTGCAGCCGCTGGCTGAAGAGGCCGAGGGCCGTGGGAGAACAGGGAGGAGCTGGTTCGACTCCCAGGCTTCCGTCTGGGGAATCTGGAAGATCGGGGTAGTTGCTCCGACTGGGGAGCCCATGGGAAACCTTATATTTCCTGGGTCCTTCAGCCCAGGTCCCGTTCCTGCCCCCCGGAACAGGTTCCAGGGTGACCCATACGCCTTGTCTTGACTGGATGAATTTAGCAATAGAGCTCACGGTCTGGAACTGCGCAGGGGAAGAGGCTGGACCAGAGCTGCCCACTGAGGGCAAGGGCTCTCCCTTTTGCTGGAAGGTTGCACCGAGGGCACAGGTGGACACAGGAGTGAAGACCCCTGGCTCTCCTGAAGGACTGCCTGAAGAATAGTCACCCCAAATCTTCCTAGGGTCGCTGTGTCCCCGTCGCTTCTCCCCGCACCAGCTCCACAAAGCAGGGTACCAAAGGAGGAGAGTGAGGGCTTCGGTCGGAGGGCAGAGCGCCATCCACCCCTGCAGGGAAGGCCATGTCCAAGCCCAGAGCGTCCTCCCTCCCAGAGCCAGGCACAGTCCCCCTCGTCTCCTCGGCCCTTGGAAAAGAGGATCTGATTACAGGGATCAGTTTGACAAGAGTAAGGTGTGTGTCCTGGAGTCAAGCTCTTTCCTGTTCTGACCTTCCTGGTGCCAGGTGGATGTGGAGAAGGGTAGTTGGCACCATCCCTGAGAAATCGCAGTGCAGTAGGTGGTAGCGGTTTGGACGCAGGTGAGTTTCTGCTCATGGCTGGAGTGGCAGCAGAAGCCAAAGGTGCCAGAGGGGAGGGCAGGCCCCCCTCACCTGGTCCTCTAAGGCTTTGCCTTCCACGATCAAGACCGGAGACGCCACAGGAGCAGCAGACCCCGGGGTGGATTGAAGGACCAGGTTTGCTAAAGGAGAGCCTCACTTCCTTTGGGGTTGGTGCAAGTCAATGGGGGAGGGCATCTCAGGGGGATGGAAGGGTCCCATTGGATCAGAATGTCAAGGCCAGCCCCGGACAAAGGGTGAGCTGGGGACTCATTTGACGTTTAAGTCAAAGAAAGCAATAATAGTGCAAGGGTTGCCCCTCGCTCCATTCGGGTCTAAGGTCATTACTGCACTGAGAACTGCCCTTCCCATCTGCACAGAGCTCTGCAATTTGACTTTAAGGCTGTCTGCACTCACTTGCTTGTGTGGGAGGCACAGGCCAGGGCAGGAACTACTGCTCGCACATCCCCCCATGGTAACCCGGTGACCCCCACGCTCCTCTGAAGTCCCACGGCTCGGAAGGGATGGAGGGCTTCCAGCCTAGGTGGCAGTCGAGAGGACACGGCATGATCTACTGCCATCGCCTCTCCCCCATACCTGTAATCGGGTCTTGAAACAGGGCCCCTGGAAACAATCAAGCCTTTCATTGCGTTACAAGGCACCTCAGACGAAAGAGATGCTCTCCCAGGTTAGGGTCACCTGCTGTGCCCCTGTCTGCCGCGGAAGGCTGTTGGCTCCGGTGCACGCTGGCCCCAAACCCACTGAGACATATGCACCGCAGAGGAAAATGTTTTAACTCAGCCCAGATGTATTTTTTAAATCCCAACAATATTAGAGATGATAATTGCCCCCCCCCACACCTAAAAGTTGAGACAGTTTTTCTGGAGTACTTGATTAGTCTTAATAATCAAATCCTATTAAAATTATTTAAACTCCCTCCATTAATTAAACCCCCAATTATGAGGCAGGTAAAAAGAGGAACTTGCAGCATTTTCTCCATGCCACTTGATAAGGCTTTTAGCTTGAAGACTATTGTGTCATTTTGTTCCACCACCACAAAAACCTGCCACGTAGCAGATTAAAGTAGAGATGCTTCAAAGGAGATAATTTCGGTTGAAGTGCATAGTGAGCTCTTTATGTGAAGCCTTGTCTGAGAACACTGAATTCATTCTACTTGAAACTTTTCAAAGGAAAAATGGGGTTTGAAAGGAAGAGAGAGGATGGGGGGAAGGGAAGGGCAGAGAGAGGGACAGGACTTGAGAGAGGGAGAAGTAGAGGCAGAAATTTCCCAAATTATAAAAGTGATTTAGAGAAGCAATGTGTAGGGCTGGTGGGGTTGGGGGAGATGTTTCAGTGAGAAAACAGGGACAGGGCAGAACGTTCAGTTTCAGACGCCCAAGTTCTAGCTGTGGATCTCTGGTTGTCCTGGCTGACCTTGAGTGGATGTCTTCATTCTGCGCTCTGCCTGAGAAACACGTTGGTATTAAATCCCCGCAGCCTCTCCCGCCTTCACAGAGCAGTGGGGTTTTGTGGCTGCCCTGGTAAAATCAGCGCCTTACATGTGTATGCAGTTTCTGTTTCAGACTGATTCGCTCCCATGCTCTCTCATTTGACCCCCAAACAACCCAGAGAAATCGGCAGGGCAGGAATCGCAGACCCATTTGACAGATGAGGACGCTGAGGTTCCCAGGGCTTAAGTGTCTTGTCCAAGGCCCTCATAATCCCATTTCAGAAGCAAGCCTGGACGTCAATACCCTTCTACCAGAACATGCAGATTTTCTTGGGCTCAGGAGTGAATCCGTGTCCAGAAAATCAGATCTTGTATTGTTTCTGTAGCCAAATATCCTCTTTTCTAAATTGTGTTGTCTGGTTGGTAAGGCTTGGATCAGAAGGTTGGAGGTTCTTCACTGTTGGGGGTCAGAAAAGTAACCCAGCAGCAGGGCTGGGTATTTGTGAGGTCACGGTGAGTCAGTCCGGCAGTTCAGGGATGGAGTTTGTCTGCAGAGCTGGGGAGGGGACGGAGTCTCGCTCTGTCTGAGAGAAGACCCGTGTGGCTATGAGTTTACTCGGGCTGCCATAACCAAGTACCTCAAACTGGGTGGCTTAAGACAACAGACATTGCTTCCCTCATGGTTTTGGAGGCCAGAAGTTCAAGATCAAGGTGTTAGCAAGAATACATGCCATCAGAAGGGCCTAAGGAAGAGTCCTTCCTCTCTCTTTCTAGCTTCTAGGTAGTAGCCCGCAATCCTGGGGGGTCTTTGGATTGCGACAGCACCACTCTGATCTCTGCCTCCAGCGTCCCATGTTCTCTCTGGGCGTGTCCCTATGTTCAAACAAAGGATGTCTTCTTACAAAGTCACCAGTGGGACTAGGTCTCCCCACTCCCCCACCCAAGTTGGCATGACCTCATCTGAACTTGGTGACAGCCGCAAACACCTAATTTGCAGATAAGGTCTCATTCACACATTCTGGGGGTTTGGACATCAACATATCTTTTGGGGGAATAGCAGTTTAACACATAACAGCATCTGTCCCCCTATTTTCCCAGTTTCATAAGTGATTTTCCGGACAGGTTCCCACGATGGACATGTTTTGGCTTTGAAGAAAAATCTTAGGCAACCTCAGAGAAAAATATTTTCCTGCATTTGTGCAAAGAGGGAATTTCAACGTGCACTAACCAATTTTTCCCAGCACGACGTTACCAAGAGAACATTGGAGCCCCTCCAGTGGAGACCCTCCAGGTGTGACAAATACTTAGAGCTAAGCGGGTTTGAAAGGCTTTCTGAGTAAAGTAACTATTTGTTCATGGATTTGTGGGGCTGCTTTCACTCCACACTGAAGATGCTCGTTACGCGTGGTTATGAAAGAAAGCTGTTTTGGTCTGATCCATCTGAGTACTTGTCTCAGTTCATACTTGCTAAAAAAAAAAGACAGGGCTTTTTTTAACTTCTTTTTTTATACTTCTGTCCCATGACTTGAAGTGCATTTTTGCTAGAACTTTCAGAAACACAGTGTTTCCCTTACAGGTGACATGGATTATTGGCAAACCGTAAAGTAGAGCAATAGAACAATTATAGGAAAGCTGTCCGTTCCCGTTGGGGCATCTGCCACAGTTCCCTGTGCTGTTACAGAAGCAGTTTTGCCTTTCACCGGTCTACACGGGGTTGCATGTTCTGTGTTCTCTTCCATGGTCTCTTCTGCTTTCATTCCCTCCCCTGATTCTTTGTATTTCTTTCCTCAGTTTGAGAAAAAAATGCAGATCACAGTAAACAGACGATGCACATTCTCCCCATTGTATTTTGGCTTTGAAAGAACAACTCCATTTGCGGGGCTTCTGGAGAGGCCATCATTTCTTGGCTGAGAAGAAAAGCCTTCCACAGGAAGGACGTGGGGTGGAAGGGGCCTTGTCCTGTGCTGAATTGTGGTGGGTCACACAGAAGAACCACGGTCCCAAAGCAGCTGCTGTTTGGCTTTCTCCCAGTTACCCCAAAGTACCTAGGTTGTGATTCCAAAACCTGAAGAAAAAAAGGAAGTTCAATGTAAACTCCACTTTTCAATCTCCCCTTAAAGTCATGCCACCCTCTTTCCATCGGACATCTGTGGGTATGTCCTCAGCATCCACACTCTCCTCTCTCCCCTGCAACTCCCCGTTTCTGCCTCTGGCTCAGAAAAAGCTTCTTCCAAATGACTCCAGGTCCAGGGATGGACCAGGGGAATAAGGCAGTCAGTGCTTCCCGTGCCCCTGGCCACTGTGATTGGTTCAGACACAGGCATGTAGCCTGGACTGGCCCAACCAGAGTGGGTCTCAAGACGTTCATTGAAAATGCTAAGTCAAAGACTCTATTCTTCTTTGGGCAGGAGAGAGCAAGACCATTGCTTGCGGAGCTGCCGGCAGCCACCTTACTTCCATAAGAGGTGCTGGCTTTTGGATGAAGTCAACACTGTGGTCGTAGTGAAGAGATGGTCTTTGAGCGCATCACTGAGTTGCTGAACACAGCCTCATGCCAAACTCACCCTTCTTTTGGACCACTTCGTTACATGGCTCAATAAACTCCCTTTCTTTCTTTTGGTTTTTTTTTTTTAAGATTTTATTTACTTATTTTTAGATAGAAAGGAAGGGAGGGAGAGAGGGAGAGAAACATCAATGTGCAGTTGCCTCTTGAGCGCCCCCTACTGGGGACATGGCCTACAACCCTTTTCTTATTTAAGCCTGTTGAGATGGATTTTATGATTTTTAAAACTGAAAGGTCCATTTTTCCCTTCCTTATTTCTCTTTGTCACCCTTTCCACGCACACCATTATTCTTCAGATGATCTGTTTGGAGCATGATGAGGCTGAGGTGCTAGCAGAATGTTCAGGCCGCCATAGATAGGACGGTGCTGTCTGATAGAGCTTTCTGTGCTGACAGCAGTATTCTCTAGCTATTCTTTCCAACACAGTAGCCATACCCCTCTATCAAGCCCTTAAGATGTGGCTTATGTAAATGAAGAACCAAATGCTACATTTTATTTTAGGATTTTTTTAACTTAAATAGCCATGTGTAGCTAGTGACGACTACGTTGAACAGCACAGATCTAGAAAGAACTTGAAAACACGGGACTAAGACACAGATTGGGTGAAGACAGATCTGGAGCGCTCAGAGTTGCCCCGAGTGTGTGGAGTAAGATGACAAGAGAGTGAAGGCCAGCCCTGGAGGGACGTCAACATTCAAGTTCATTTATTTCACATTGTTTCAAAGCAAAACTATTGAGAGCCAGTGATGAAAATATGACTTTTTTGTTTAAAAAATTGAAATGTTAGTATGCAAAGCATTTGGTGGTTTCAATATTTCAGGTTTCAATATTTCAGGCCATAAAACTCTCCTGAAACTAGACTATGGTAAGTTTAACATGTTTGGCTTTAAGTTTAAAAAGAATATTTAAGATACTAACATTGGCTGAATTGTACTTAGAAGCCTGAATTTACATTATTTAATTTCAACTATTTAAAACTGTACCATTTTGAATTGTCACCAAATACATTTAGCATTATTGTTAATGTTCATAAATGTGAAACTCCTGAATAATTAAAAAAAAAATTCAAGCCCAAGTGCCAGCAAAGGGCGCTGCGAACATGGGGATGAGAAGGGGGAGAGGGTATGAGATGCAGGTATCTTGAAGGCTAGGAGAGGCACACGCCAAGGAAGGGGGTCAGGAATAGGGTTGCACGCAGCAGCAGGAGATGAAATAAGACAAGTGTCCACTGGCAGAACCAACGGGGAGGTCCTTGGTGGTCATCAGAAGTGTAGGCAGATGCATGATGGGAGAGGCAGCCGATGGTCTGAGGTTGTCAGGGCTGAGACACTTTCAGCCGTGGCCATCACAGAGCATGAAGGGGTCAGTCCGTGAGTATGCAGGAGACGTCGTCCACGCGGGCACTGAATTCATAGTTCCCTGGGCCTGTACCATGTTCACGTCGGTTGGCTTCCAGGGCACACGGCAACGTTTGTTTCCCAACCACCCCTTCGGGAGTTTTGTCAAATCAAATATGGCTCCCTACCACGCCTGTAACCGCTGGTCCTCATTTCGGTATTGTCCATTTAGGCCATCCAGCAATTCGTTCCCAATCATCATTTTCTCTTTTCTACCTCTGATCTAATATTTATCTGGGGCTTCTATTTTTAGGCTGTCTGAAAAAAAAAGTAATGGGAATTCACGAGATTTATTACACAAATTACTTCTCTGGCTCCCTCCCACCTCCATCGAGGCTCCTGACAGCAGTATTGTGTTTCTCACGTATTCGGTTTTTAAGTGCCCTGTTAGGTAGTTTACAAGCTTTCCTTAATGTCTCTGCAGTCCGAGAGCACGAAGGCTGCCGAAAATTGACCCCAGGTCGCATCTGGCCCATCTTTAAATTTAGATCGTACAGACTCTTCAACTCTGCGCAGGCTTCCAACTGCGAACCTTACATAAAAGCCAAAGAGACGAACTTCAAAGTTATTTATAGTATATACACGGAGCATTGTTTATCCTTAATAGTAATGGTCAAAGTGAAAGCCAAACAATCTAAATACTCTCTGCAAAACTTTGCACTTCCCACAACTAGTTAGAAGACTGTGGTTTATTCCCTAACCGCTATGTTATAATGATGTTTTGAAAGAACTCTCCCTCAAGATAGACTCATTTTTAGGTTCTCTCTGACCAGCATTTTTATCAGGACACAAGAACAAATAATCGTGGAGCTGCTACGAACATCCTGCACCACCCTTGGGCCATGGGGGGCCTTGCAGAGCTGTGGTCCACAAGGGCATTGCCTTCCACCCTGCTTCTTCCGCCCTGAGCTGTAGCTGAGACTGGAGTTTTTGAAGCTTCTCACCTGAATGGCTTTTCTGTTTCAAATGCCTTCCCCTACTTATCCGTCAGCAAACTCCTACTGATCCTTCAAGACCCATTCAGTTGTTACCAAGCCTGAGGGGCTGTCCCTGTGTCCCCAAGCGCATAGCTATTCCTTCCTCTAGGCACTCACACCGATTTTATAGCCTGATTGCATTGCCTTTTGCTTGTTTATGGGTCTTTCTCCTCTGCTAGACTTTTCCGTGCCAGTGGCCATGCCCTGTCCATGTACCCGTAAAGCCTAGCACAGGGCTGGGTGCGTAACAAATATTCCCAAAGTGTGGCTGGATGGGGAGTGAGCAAGTGAGTGAGTGAGTGAGTGAATGAGTGATGTCTTTGGAATGATGAAATCCAAAGCCATCCAAGTTCTGCAAGGTCAATGCAAAGCAGACACTTTTCAGCAAATACACAAGAAGCGTGGATTAAAACAATTAATCTCTGAGCAAAGAAAGCTTACTAGGGAGAGGCGCTAGCCTGGGAGGGAAAAGACAGAGATTTCAGAATTGGCTTTGGCGCTAACTCCCTGTGTGACTGCGGAGAAGACATTCCAACCCCAGATCCTCGCTCTGAGAGAGAGGGTTTGACCCACTGATCACTACTGTCTCTTCAGGCTCTAACTTCTTTTAATCCTAAATCACGGGATGAAAATTCTGGGAGCCACATGTATGCTGCTGGTGACTTGCCATACGACACAAGCCAATACATCAGATTTTGAGAGGGAGGAGACTGTTCTCAGGGGGCTGGGCCCAGCTATGTCCACACTGGCACAGCGGTGACCTCTACCCTTCTTTGTAACTCCTCGTGTCCGCCCCAGCACTTCCCCCTCTGCCCAGCACACTATTGGTGTCGAAGAGGTTCCAGAACACTGATTGATTGATGTAAACATTTCCAAGTTGGCCTCCTCTACTTACTGAGTCATAATTTCATTCATCCATTTATCTATTTATTTATTCAACCACCTACCTGTTAATCCATTCCTTTATCCACCTATCCTTGTATCCACCCAATAAATATTTATTGAGTCCCCCCATGTGCCCAGAGTCACGCCACGTAGTGAGGTAGTGACAGCCATCACTTGGAAGTAGAGGGCCGTGGATGGCCATTGTGTGCCCACCCTGGGGAGAACTAAGTGAGCTACCCTACCTGGGAGCTCTCCCTACGTGGCTCGTTATCAGAATACCTCCATTATGTGGGAGAAAGTAAAAGTAACGTGGTTCCCATCACCCACAGGGGTCGTGTTCGGGAACTGGGAATGGTTAGTGTGAGCCAGGAAAAACCTCAAATCTTTGAAGACTCTCTCTACATGACGCAAGCAGGCACGAGCAAGGCCACTCCGTAGAAGTGACAGAGATGGGGATGCCAGCTTAACATATGGGAAAGCTGGCTGGCGGAGCAACCCGAAAATGGAGCGGGCTGCCTGAGGAGGTAATGAGTTCTCTGGTGCCGGAAGCAATTGTACAAGGGCTAGACAATCATCATTTGCTGGGAATGTCACAAAGGGAACTCGGGCGTAAAGAGGTGGGGTTGGACAAGGTGACCTTCAAAGGTCCTTCTCCCCTGGCAGTTGCAGAATTCAAGGAGCAAGGCCTTCTTGTCTGGGTCCGACTCAGACTCAGCCAGTCTGTTTAGCGTCTGCCATCCTTGCCCCCTTTCAAGTCTCGTCATTCCGCTGGCAATAAGGTGGCAGAGAGTACACCAGCCTCGCCAGCACATCAGCGGGCATCTGTGAAAGCAGTTTAGCAACAGGAGTCCTCAGAGACACAAAATTCTCAACCAGGAAGGCAGCGACCTGTGCTGGAGATGGCAGCCGGGTTTCGGCTCCACCTCTTAAGGCTGAATTTGCACCCACGTTCACAAATGTGGGTACATGGCAGGCGGAAATTCTCCCGCAGTCGTGGGTCGCCAGAAATGTCCCCAGCCTGCATGTTTGGAGTTTGGAATCTGGAGTCTGTTGGGGTTTGCTAACAAGACCACCCGTCCTCTCTCCATTCCCTGACGTTAGCCACCCCTTCAGCACATGAACTGAGATCGACTTTTTTCATATTAAAAATTAAAGCAGTCAATAGATCAAAGAAAAGAATTCTGAGGTTTTCTTCCCCCTGAAGAATCTCATTTAACCCTGCAAACACAGGAGACGAAGGCCAGGGAAGTGACCTTGACCAGCCTGGCAATGACATTGAGAGAAGCTTCCCGGGCCCCTCCTTCAGCACAGGAGTTCTAGGGGCCTCCTGTCACTCCCTCCGCTTCCCCGCTTCCCCACGGGAGCAGCAGAGGCATGTGGCTGTCTGGAGAGCAGGGTTTATTGGAGAAATAAATCTCTACGGCTAAATACGAACTATGCAGAAGAAACAAAGGAACTGCTTTCTAATGACCGAGGTTTAAATGAAGCCCAGCAGCCTGAGGCAGAAGCCCAATTAAGAAGGGATGGGAAATTAGTCCAAAAGACCACTTAAAGTTACACACATATTTACTGAGCACCCACTACGGACCAGGAATGGTGTGAGCTGCCGGGGTTTTAAAGATACATAAGACTCTCACTCTGCTTACCTCCAGGGGCTGATGGCATGCGTGTGCGGGAGGCTTGCCAGTGGAGTTAAAGGGAAGAGTCCAGAACTAGGTTCTAACAGAAGCACTACAATCATGGTATGATGCTGTGCGTTGGAAACTAATGCCCATTCGGGAGGGAGTCAGAGAAAGCTTCCAGAGGGGCTGCTGTGTGATCTTGTCTTCAAAGATGTTTAGGAGTTTGCAAGGGAGAAAGGAGGGAGAGTTCTTCTGGGAAGAAGGAAGAACAGCGCAGGCAGAGGGACTGGGAAAGGGCAGGGCCCACGATGCAGGTGAGCACCGACAAGTTCAAGGTGCATCAGGCTGTGAAAAGTGAGGCTGCACAGGGAGACCACAGCGCAGCTGTGAAGGCCACGGGGGCCACAAAAACGTTTGGCCTTTATTCTGCAGGTCACAGTTCCCCAAATTTGAAGGACATAGAATCACCGAGGCAGCTCATATTAAGATACTGATTCCAGGGCTGTACCTCAAGAAATTGTGGCTCTGTAGGTCCATGGTGGGACCTGGGAACCTGCATCTGACAAGCACCGGTGTGGGGGGTGGGGGTGGTCCACGCATTGAGGAATTTCTCTGCAGAAGCTGGGACACTGTTGCGGGGGTGGGGTGGGTGCCGAGGAAGGGCACGGCTTTGTGTTGGGGACTCTCTGCTGAAGGCTGTGGAGCAGGACCCGGAGGAGGGGGCGTGGAAAGTGGCGCACCACAGAGGTACAGCAAGCACAGGGCTGCTTCGGAGGGGTGTGAGCAGCCCTTTTCTGGCAAAATGCCCGGCAGCCTCTCTCTGGTGGACTTCCCGGGTCACCTGGAGCCAAAAGCCAGGAAAAAGTACCCCGGGCCCGGAAGGGAGGTTGGGCAAGATCCGCCTGCGCTGTGGCAGCGCCCGGGGGAGGGTGGCCGTCCAGGGGGAGCCAGCCCTCACTTGTGCGCTGTGCCGCTAATGAAGCCCACGGCCCCAGGGCTGGGGAGGGGCCGGCGCCCAGGCTGGGAATGAAGCCGAACACAAACAAGTGGCAGACACGTGGCCGCGGCAGCAGGTGGGCCTGCCCCAGGGTGCAGCCTGTACCGGTGCCCTGCCCTGCCCAGCGATGTCGCAGGTGACAAGCCGGTGGCCACGGTTCTGTCCCCGCCTGGGCCTCCAGGTGACCCGGCTTCTCGGGCTGTTGCCAACTGCTGACACAGGTCCCCGGGCTCAGAAGAGTTGTTCTTTCAGCCACGTACCCCACACCCACGGGCTCCCTGCACCGGGCAGCAGGGTGACAGAAGTCCAGAGGCGACAAACCCTGTTGTCTAAAGCAGACTGTCTAAAGAGACCGATGTTAGAGGTAGTAGAAATGACAAAGGCGAAGACGTTCCCTTCCTCCTGAGGGTGCACCCCTGCAACCGATCACCCCCAGCTGCGCCAGGTGCCACGATGCCAGGAGGCCGAAAAGATGCAGAATCCCCAAAATGCCACCGCTGGCCGGCCCAGCAAAAGTTGGCACTCAAGTGCCTTAGAGACTTCCTCAGCCCCTGTGTTGTAGCCCCACTTAAATACAATCGATCACTCCCTTTAATGTCATTAAATGAAACTCAGAGATAAGATAGCTACCCAACTCACCATTTCAAGAGAATACATAATGCCCTGGCTGTGGTAGAAAGGATATAAGGAAAGGAAATTAGGACAATATATTTCACAACTATGCTAGGAGACATTTGAGGTAGATCTCTAACCAGTATGGCGAGAGAGCTACTCATGCAAACTGGCGTATGTAGCATCGGTGCCGAAAGCGCCATGAACAGTATTGCATTAGAGACCTGTTTTCTAAATGTGTGTTGTAGAAAGTGTGAGTTTTCTACAGTGGTGAATAATTTTAGGTACTACTAACTGCCCTAGCTGGTGTGGCTCAGTTGGTTCGAGTGTTGTCCTGTAAACCAAAATGTCACTGGTTTGATTCCAGGTCCAGGCACCTGCATGGGTTGCAGGTTCGGTCCCCAGTTAGGGCACATGCAAGAGGCAACAAATTGATGTTTCTCCTTCACATTGATGTTTCTCTCCCTCTGTCTCTGCCTCCCTTCCCCTCTCTAAGCACGTTGTCAGATGGGGATAAAAAAAAATAAGGTCCAACCTTCCCTTGGTTTGCCGGGCAGCACCTTTGTAAAAGGCGTACATTTAAACTGCTAAAAGAAGTATTTTGAGTTTACAGGTAAAACAGAATTAGGTGCTAGGTTTGGATGATTATGGGTTGTTCTCTCACCTATGTGAAAGAACAGAGGATATTGGCAAGTAGTGAGTGACAGAGGACAGTCAATGGTGTGGGCATATCCCTTGCAAAGCAGGACTTCTCCCTCGCCCCTGCCCGTTAAGTGCTTCGGGGTCCCCCATCTATTGTGACAGCCAAAGCATGAACCCACAGATTTCCAAAACACTCTCCAGGGAGGGTGCTATCACTCCTAGGACCACAGCTAGACCATTGACAAAGCACTTTCTTGTACATTAGCTGAGTGTGCCTCCCGATTGTGGGAGGCAGCGCAGATGGAAAAACTGAGGCCTAGAGAGAGAACCATGTCACATCTGGGGAGCTGGCAGCAGAGAATCTCTGAATCTTGGGATTACACAGAGTTACGGGTTGAGTTTTGTCCCCACACGCCCATATGTTGAAATCCTGACCCCTAGTATCTCAGCATGTAAATAGATTTGGAGACGGGATCTTTAGAGAGGTAATTAAGTGAACCTGACCTCACTGGGGTGGGCCCTAATCCCAAATGACTGGTGTCCTTATAAGAGGCGACGAAGACGGAGACACTTGCAGAGGGAAAACATGTGAGGACACGAGGAGAAGGCAGCCATCTACACGCCACAGAGAGACCTCGGGGGAAACCAGCCCTGCCGACACCCTGGCCTTGGCCTTCTAGCCTCCAGGACCACGGGGTCGTGCATTTCTGCCGTCTGAGCCGCCCGGTCTGTGGTTCTTTGTTGTGGCAGCCCCGGCAGGCTGACGCAGATGGGGTTTGGAAGACGGTCTGGCCTGACTGCCTGACCCCCGTAGAAACTGCCACAAGCCAGTCTCGTGGCTTCCTGTCTACCGTCTGCCGCTACCCTCCCGACATGGGGCTGAAAACCCAGACACCGCTTTTCACTCCACAAACCAAATGAAGTCATTCACATCCCGCCAGGTTAGCTCAGAAGGAGCCTCCCGCAAGTGGGTCAACAGGGAAACATGTAACAACCTCTAATTGTATCTCAAGTGTTAGCAAGACCTGTGTAGCACGAATGAGACCAAATCAGGCCAATTAATTACCCGAATTACACTAATTATCCAAATCTCTGAGTCGAGGCTCCGTCTGCATGTCGGGAGGGACACTTAGTCACTGTCTGAGGGTCCTCAGGGTCGCCGAAGTGTGCTGACTCGAGTCTGGAAACCAGAGCTTTTGTCCCCGCAGCTTGCCTGTGCTAAGGGCGGGGCGGAAAACCGGGTGCCCCAGGATGGCCGGACTCCCAGGTGTAACCCCCACCACGTCTGGCACCCCTTTCCTAGCTGCGTAAGACTCTGGCCCAGTCATCCTGAGTTGTCTGGGGCAGCTCTGAGTTGTCTTTCGAAGTCAGAACACCTTCTGTTTGCTCAGGCAAGGGGCCGCGCAGCAGTGACCTGAGTGACCCCATATGTTCCAGCCCCTTTCCTCCTTGTAGCCCCATATTTGCTTTCTCCCAAAGGACATAGCCGTTCAGGAGCTGCTTTGCTGACCCTCCTTCCGACGCTGTCACCCTGATGCTGAGGGCGCCGGAGAGGAGGAACGCCGCTGGGAAAGGTGGTCTTTCCTAAGGCTGACCTCAAGATGGGGCCGCCCCAGAGCCTCTCATGGTGGCTGGTGGCGCCATACCGGTCGGCACAGCAAAGTGATAAGAGGCCGATGGGAAGTTTTGGGTGGGAGAACATGACCTGTGCTGTGTGTTAGGAGCCGAGGGCCACCCCACCGCCTACAGAGGTAGGTACATGAACCTCCATCCTGCTAACGAGGACTTTGAGTTTCAGAGAAGAGGGACTGACTTCTTGGGGGTTTCAGAGCTAGCAAGTAGCTGAGGTGGGTCTGGAGTCCAGGGCTTCCAACACCAAACCTGGCAGCCGGTCAGGGACACCGGCACCAATGGGGCGCATCCAGGGGATTTCCATGAATCCTATTATCGGTAATGCTGGTGGCATGGACACCCTTTGCGGGGTGAAGCGCCGTCATCTCTGGGATGGGGGAATCGGGGCCCCCAAAGATGTTTTCTGGGAAGAGATAGGACCGGAACCCAGATCTCCTGGCATCTAGGACTAAAAATTTTTTTCTCAGGGGTCACCAACTGCTGTCTGTGCAGAACCCCTGATCTGTAAGGAGTAAAAGGGAAGACAGAGGCTGGAAGGCGGGGGAGGGTGCCCCTGGCCCCAGTGCCTTTCTTCAGCAGACCCTGGACCAACATGCCCTCCCTGAGGTCACCTGATCAGGCCTTACCCCTAAACCAACATCGCGGGGGCCGGCCGGTAGCAGTGCCTTTTCACGTTGGTGTAACTGCTGAGCCAGGCGCCTCCAGCTTCTAACTGAGGAAGCTGAAGCTGCGTGTGTCAGAGGGAGAGGGGCAGCCGGGCTGCATCCTTTGCTCCATCCATCCATCCACCCATCCACCCACTCACTCAGCCCACGCTGCCCCCCGTGGAGGGGGCAGTGAGGTGGGAGATGGTGCCAATGAGGAAAACTCAACAGACACGTCGTCCTGAGCCTTGTTGCCCACCACGTCACGGCTTCCGCCTTCTGATCTCGCAGACCAGATCCTGCGAATTTAATCCCCAATCCCCATTCCCCCTGCACAGACCCTGCTCCATCCAGTTACTCCTGGGGGATTGAGCCAAAACTAGGAATGTAACTGGGACCAACTAATCCCCAAACTGGTCGGACAGGCTAGCACAATGGAGGGTGGACAGGAAGCGCTGCTGGGGAGGAGTCTTTGAACCCAAGGTCAGAGTCAAGTCTGACAAGACAAAACTATGGTGCTGGAGACTGAATCTAGATTTCACCAGTCTGGGGGTCTTTGCTTTGCACCCTAACCTCTGGCCCCCGGTGCTCCCCTGCTCACCCCCTCCTCCGCCCCAGCCCGGTCCTAAAGCCACCCCTACTCACTCACTCCTCACCTCTCTGCTGAGCCCTTTAATCCCATCCATCCTCTGGGAACTCTGAGTTTAGGGGACCGGTCTGGGCCACGAGCATTTGTGCCTTGTTTGGTCAAAGGGAATAATCGCTGGAGGGATTCTTATATCCTCTGTGTGATTTGAGAAGATCCACTTCACAGATCGCCGGGCCCGCCAGCGCTGCACCCACAGAAAGTTCGAGGGAGCCCCGGCAGCCTGTCAGACCCCCGGGGGAGCCCCAGCACGGGCACTGCTGGCCTCGGGAAGAAGATAAATATTCAGCATCGGGAGAGACATGCCGCAACCTTGGCAACAACTGTAGAGCACCTCTAATTAAGCCCAACCCCTAATTAGTCTGTGTCAAGGCATCTTGGCTTAGCTCCATTCCCCAAACCTGAGGCAAATTGAGTCTCTTGGGGCGGACCAGAAGGAGCGATGCTTTCAGGGTGAGGGTCTCCCAGACAGAAAACAACGGGGGTGAAAAAGAAATCCCAGCCTGAATATCATGTTGCAACGATAATCTCGCTATTGAAAGCGAAGGCGCAGGGAGAATCCGACTGAGCGTTGTTGACATTCCCATGAACGCCAAGAGGGTCCACCATGACCGATGGCTCCAATAAAGAGCCGGAATCCGAAGTGGCTGATGAGGCCATCTTCTGAAGGCATTGCCCAAAACTGCCTTGGAGAGCATACTTGTCTCCACCAGTGAAAATGCATGTTCAGGTCACGTGGGCTGGGTTACATCATCACCCCCCATTGGGGTCTGTGTGAACCGGTCTGCTGATGCCCGGCCGAGGTGTGAGGTTGAGAATTTTGGAATGTGCCACACACGCATATCTGGGGTCAAGCCTCTATGTTGTCACCCTTTGTGCTGTCGGGCAGCTCAGGTGGTTAAAGTCAGGGTGAAGAATTTGGGGTCACTGTTGGAATCTCCCGTGTCCAGGTGTTTATGCTTTGATCGGATGCAGAGCCTGAAGCTGGCCACAGCCAGCTGACCTGCACGACCTTGGCATGCTACTGGTCCCAAGGAGGCCCCCCCACCGCCGAGAGACCGTATAGGGGGCCAGAGGGGTGCCTGGCTGCCTCCTTCCCATTCCTGGAATTGCCTCTGTACTTCTCTCCCACCTTCCTCTGCCTCATTCACTCCCCAGGCGCTTGGCGTTCCCTGCCCCTCACTCCGTCTGCCATTGACAAACAGCTAAAGTGGCTGGTGACCACACCCAGTGGACACTGTCCACACTACAGGGCATGACTCAAACGGCCACTCTCCCTCTGCTTTCTGCCTGACGTCGCGACTCCCACGACAGCATGTTCTCCTCGAACGCTGGCTGCTGTGTTCCCGCTCCTTCTAGTCCTCGCTTGGTGCTGAGTCCTGGCTCCCTGGGGTTCTGCCTTGAACTCTGTGCTGAATGGACACCTCCAGCCTCCCTACACCCCACAATGCCAGTGCCTAACGTGACCAGTGTATCACTCACGTCTCCTCCCCAAACCTGCGCTTCTCCCTGTGTTCCTCCTCTCGGAAGAGCCCATGGGGCTATCTGGGGGTTGTCTCAGTGTCCCCAGCTCTGTCCACCTCCCCACCTATGCAGGTGTGAGCCCACACACGGTAATTCTACCTTCTGCATCTCTCAGCAAAAGATCTTCTCCCCGTGACCCTCCTCCATCCATACCTGGCTCTGATCATTTATGACCGGACTACTGAAATTTCCTCCCAAGTGGTCCCTCTGCTCTCTAATCTATCTCCACACTGTTGTCAGAGTAATTTGTCCAAAACGCAAATCAAAGGACGCTCCATCCTACTTCATCCCTCGGGGGCTCCCACTGCTCGTGGGACGCACCCTGGCAGGGCTCAGAAAGCTTTCAGGTTCTGCTCCCTAGACAGTCTGCATTCCAACCACGTAAACTGACCAGTGCGTAGACAACGCACCGAGCCGGCTCCCTCCTCCACGCCTTCGCACTTTTGGTTCCTTCTGCCTGGCTGTTCTCTGCTTTTTTGGTTGACAGGCTTTTATTTATCCCTCCAGCCCTGTTCAAGCTTTCCTTCCTGCATGAAGCCTCTGACCTTGGTCCCTGGAAGCAGACAGGGCTGAGATGGAGTCTCTTGTTCAACTGATTTACCGGGGTAGTCTCAAGAGAAGGGGGTGAGGGAAGCAGGACTGGGTATGGAGCAAGCTGAGCAGGAACATGGACTCTGCAGGGGCTGAGCTTCAGTCTGAGTCTGTGCGGAGCTCTGGATCCTGCACTGCACCCCAGAGCTGGCCCCCGACACAGAGCAGAGGCAAGGGCAGCAGCCCTTTGTAGCCTGGTCAGTCATTGGCTATCATTGGCGAGGGTGGAGAACAGAGATAACCCTGCAGGTGAGGCTGCTTCTCAGCAGAGGGCAGGGCTCCAGAGAAGGGGACAGCTGCATGGGGTGAGCAGCCAAGCCTTGCAGCAGCTGGGGGATGCTCGTACTAACTTCCCCAGGGCACTGAGGACAGCACCAACAGCATCCGCTGCCACGGATGGCTCTCAAACTTGAACGGCTCTAAAATTCTCTGCACGGCTTCTTAGCACGCAGACTGCTGGGCCCCAGCCCTGGGGAATCTGACCCAGGACATCTGGGTTGGGCTAACAACTAGCATTTCCACCAAGTTCCCAGCGGATGCTGGTGTGATGGTCCAGATGCCACCCTCCGAGAGTCAGGGCTCCACACCTGCTCTTCTGTATCCCGCGCCCCATGACCAGGGCAGAAATGACCACGTCCTGAGTTGGGTCTCCCAGCACCTGGTAGGCTGCACCGTGTATAACCCTGGCCATGGCATACAATTGTGGCTATTGATGGTCTGTCTCCCTCACTGGCAGAGAACTGTTAGAGAGCCAGGGTTGGTCTTCATCTTTGCATCCACATATCCCAGCTCAGTGCCCAGCACTGGCAGGTCTCAATAAAAGAATCTTGAGTGAATAAATGGATGCCTGCTACAACAATGCAAATACATTTTCTACTACTCTGGGGGTCGGGAGCAGGATAAGCTGCTGTTTGAATGCCGCCTTGCTCCAGGAATGGCCACAGAAGTCACCACTGCAGGGAAGGAAGCTCTGATTGTTTAGAGAAAACTGTGCCAATGAGTCTTTTCACTGTGCAGAGGTGAAGCCAAGCTGGGGCTTGTGAGCATCCGAAGCTGAGCTCTGCTGTGTAATAATGTTAGAGCCAGTCTTCACTGCAGGGGAGCACCTTTGCAAATGGTGGGGATATTGCGTGGGAAGAGGGAAGGATGTCAGCCATCTGGACCTCAGGGCAGAGGGCCGTGGGCAGGGTCCTTTGGTGGGGAAAGAGTGGGTGAGCGCCCTCAGCACGGGCCCCACGTGGACCCACACCAAACAGCAGCAGGCTGGGGGCCAAGGAGAGCAAACCCAGCCCGTGCGCTGGGCTCCTGGGCAGCCAGGACCTTGCGGTCCACTCAGATCTTAAGTTGTACTCTTTCCCACAGTATAGTCCCCAAGTCTTCAGAGAAATTGCCAAGCAAAAGATATCATGGTTTTCGCGGGGCCGCAGAGAACCACGCAGGGTGCGCAAACAGAAAGCCGCCTGGACGGGCCAATAAGGAGACGATGAGAGACGACCAGGCAGGAAGCCGCCTGAAAGGGTGGCCAACGCCCCCTGCTTGTCCAGCAAGGAGGGGCTTCCCAGGTGGTGGGGCCTTTGCTGCTGGCACTGGAAGATTTCCAGACACGCCGGGCGAGTTGGCTGCCCTCCTAGGTGGGCGATCAGAGAATACCAGTGCCCAGTTGTGTGGGCACTCCCCCAAGGTCTCGCTGATACGTCAGAAGGGAAAGCAGCAGCTGGCCTTCCTTCCATCTCTCAGGAAGGAGACCAGGCTAGTTGGCCATTGAAAGGAAGGGTGCCCCTAAAGGCTACCTGTGTGGGGGGCATACAGGGTATACTAGTAACCTGAAGGTGTTGTGAAAATTCATAGCCTGGCCAGTGATTTTATACTAGCCTTCATCAGAGGAGGACAAATAGCAACTGTGACAGAGTGGACCAAGCAGGGGACTGGGAACCTGAGCTCTAGACCCATCCTTTCCACTCACCAGCTGTGTGACCACAGACAAGTGAGTTGCCCTCTCTGGGCCCCACTTTCCTCCCTTGTAAAAGCAAAGCTTTGACTAGGTCCAGGGTCCTTTTATGTACCTCAAATCGCTTCAGCAGTTTGATGAGGCTTATGGACCCCTTCTTGGAATAACGTTTTGAAGTATATAAATAGAACTGAATTTACAAGGGAAATCAATCACATTGTCATAAAATTATCAATGCATTAGAAGAACAACTTTGGCCCCAGCTGGTATGGCTCAGTGGTTTGAGTGCCGTCCTATGAACCAAAGTGTCGCTGGATCGATTCCCAGTCAGGGCCCACGCCTGGGTTGTGGGCCAGGTCCCCAGTGGGCGGCACATGAGACAACCTCACATTCGTGTTTTTCTCTCTCTCTTTCACCTTCCCTTCCCCTCTCTCTAAAAATAAAAAGAAAGAAAAGAAAGTAATGCAACTTTGTTGTATAGTAACTTCTTAATAAACGCAGTAAAGAATGAGGCCCTGCAGTGGGTCTAACACGTCATTTTAAAGTAGTCACGAGCATAAACAACATTTCAGGATGTCTGTGCCAACCATAATTTGGTGTAAAAGTGTTTGAGATTTTTATCGGTGACAATGTCACAGGTGCTGCTAATGCAGCTGTGGTTTATTGCCCACACTTGTCATGTGCAAAGGAAGTGCCACATTTCAGTTAGGGTCAGCGAAGACAGCGCAGTTTTCTCTTTCCATGACCCCCAGTTTTATCCACAAACCCTGTTGTGGACTGAATTGCATCCCCTCAAATTCCCATGTTCAAGTTCTAGTCCCGTGTCTCAGAATGTGACTGTATCTGGAAACAGGGTCTCCAAAGAGTTAGTTAAGTTCAGATGAGGTCATTGGGCTGGACCCTAATCCAATGTGACCAGTGTCCCTCCAGGAGGAGATCAGGACACAGACACACACAGAGGGAAGACACAGGGAGAAGACAGACAGCCCTCTGCGAGCCGAGCAGAGAGACCCCAGGGAAACACCAACCCTGCTGACGCCCTGATTTCAGACTTCCAGCCTCCGGAACGGCGAGCAATGCATTTCTGCTGTTTCAGCCGCCCAGACCCTGGGCTGACTAACACCAACCCCCGCTCCAGAGACACCAGGTCAAGCATTCCAGACAGGGTAGTCTCCAAGGGGACTTCGACTCGGCCCACGCCGACCCGGCTCTGGGAAGGGCTCTGAGAAGGAAGCTAAACAGGCATGTTCTTTGGGCCTCTGCAGAACAAGCCAAGATGGGAAGGAGACCCCCTCGTGGTGCTCCAGGCCCCCACACTCAGCATGACCGCTGGCTGTCCCCTGTGTGCTGAAAAGTCTCGCCACCCTCCCCCTCAGGGTGCACAGCGTGCCAGCTCTCAAGGACCGCCCCTGTAACTCTGCAGGGGATCTGAAGAAACCTTAAGTCTGAGGTCCTCATGACTTTGAACTTGAGGCTCCATGGAGGGTGCCTGCCGACAAAGAGACGAGGTTGGGAGAGCATCTCCTCTCGATCCTGGTGAGAGACTGAGGGTGATTTTCCCAAATGCCCACCAACCAGAGGGCCTGTCCAGGGCCCCACCGCCCAGCCACGGGACATTCGCCATGGGGGTGGCGAGGGCAGGCAGGGTCTTCCTGGAGTCCCAGAGGAGCAGGAGTGGCAGTAAAGGAGGAGGGAAGGAGCAGAGGAAGCAGAGAAAGGGAAGACAGAGGAGAAGGGCATGCTGAGGCAGAAAGAAGAAGGTAGAAGAAAGGAAAAGAGGAGAGGAAGGGAGGAGTAAAAGAGGAGAAAGATGGAGGAAGGAGAAGAAGAAAAGGAGGGTGGGCAGGGAGCCCTCCGTCCTCAAACAAGTCCCTGCCAGGCTCCCCTGCCCCTCCAGGGGCTGCCAATGACACAAGGACAATGGGGACTGGGAGAAGGACACAGAGAGAGGACCCCTTCACCTCCCACCCAACCCACGATTCCTAACGCTGGGAGCCCCGGCTCCTAGGTCAGCTGTGGCATCAGCAATCTGTGACCAGACACAGACATGGCCCTGCAGAACCCCAGCTCCTCATTCCGGGGATGCAGCCCACGGAGGGGCCATCTATGAGAGGGGCTGCATCCCCCCCAGCCGGGAGGCTGGCTGACCCCACAGCCGGCCAACGGCTCCCCTCCCAAGTGCGCCCGCCCATGGAAAATCATCGGCGGGGTTTATTTTCCTGATGCTGGTTTGTTTTTCAGTCCTGTCGGCCCAGATATGATGCTTAATACTTCCCTGGGGAGCAGGGTGAAGCTGCTGCCATCTCTGAGGTAGATACCTAATTAGGATGCTTCTGAACAAGGTATTATTTACTTGAGATAATGTAGCTAAGGTCAGTGTGCAATTAGGAAGGTTATTATTTTCTCAAGAGAGGGAGATGGTTCCGGCAGGTCCTGTCCTAAAACATGTCATTAGGCGCTGCTTAGAGCATCTGGGGTACCCGGAAGGCAGGCCTCATTTATTTTTGAGAAACTCGCCTACTGCGGCATTCGTACCGCCGAGCCGCTGGGACGAGGGGAGGACTCCTGGCTCTGACTCTGTGGCTGAGGGAGGCGAAGCCATCCTCTGGTTACTGTCCAGCTAACCCGTAGCAGTTAATGATTGAGAGCCAGATAGGGCTGTCAGTTCAACCAAGAATTTAGTCTGTACCCACACAAAGCTCATTGTCTTCATTTAGGATTTCATCGAATCCTCCGCAGGGCCCTACAAGGGGATGTTATTATTATTATTGTTATCATCATTACTAGTTTTTAGATTATGAAGTGGGCTGAGCGAAGAGACGTGCCCCGAGTCCCAAAGCTAACGAACAGCGAAGCCACCACGCTGAGACAGCCCCAGTATAACGACGGTGGCTCACAGGAAAAGAGCTCCTGGATGCAGGCTGAGGAGCAGTGCCTGGGGAGAGACACAAAAACAGAACCACGAGAGGAATCTGAAGACTCCAGAACACGGAGCTGCCGCAAACACTGAGCTCAGCTCCTGGAAAGATGAGCGTGAACTCCCCCAGCAGAGGCCTGCTTGCCTCAGCTCCCGTTACCCACAGCACGCCTGGCTCTCAGTGAGGCATTGCGAAGCCTGGCAGAAGGCAAGGGAAAGCAGCCGGGGAGACGAAGCCGTCGTCAGAGGCAGCCTGGGCTATGACAAGCAGGCTGGATACCAGACAGAGAAGGGACGTACATGGCTGGTGTGCTGGGGGCTAGAGTGGGAGAACGTACGAGAACATGCGGGTAGTATAAGCAGAGAAATGGAAACTCTAAGAGAGCATCAGAAGAAAACTCTAGGAATCAAAACCACTGTAATAGAAATGAAAAAGGCCTCTGACGAGCTCACCGGGAGCCTAGGCAGGGTTAAGTAAAGAAGCAGTGAGCCTGGAGACAGGCGAATAGAGATCTCCAGGACTGACACGCAAAGAGAAAAAAGCGGGACAAAAACAGAGCCAAACACCTGAGCGCGGGGGTGACATCAAACGGCGTAGCATCGGCATCATCAGAACACGAGAAGGACGAGGAAGGGAAAGTGGAGCAGAAGAAGCGTTTGAAGTAATAAGGGCCACAAACCTCCCGAACCAAAGACCGGACAAGCGCAGAGAACATTAAGGAGAATAAATACCTACACAAACAAATAAGAACTAGCCCTACAGATAAGCACATCACATTCAGACCACAGAAGGCCCAAGTCAAAGAGAAGGTCTGGAAAGCAACCAGAGCAGGGAACATCCCTTACCCACACAGAAACAAGGAGGAGAGTTACAGAGGACTTTTCGACATAAACCGGGCACGCGAGAAGAGAGCGGAGCGGAATGTTTGAAATGTCCAAAGGAAAACCCCACCAACCTAGAATTCTATACCCAGTGAAATTATTTTTCAAAAGTGAAAGAGATAGGAGGTTCTCAGACAAACAAAAACAATGGGAATTCACTACCAGCAGAACTGCCTGAAAAAAAATAATAACAGAAGTTCTACAAGCATAAAGAAAGTGATATAAGTCAGAAATGTATTTTTGCATAAAGAAGGGCATAATGTCAGAGAAGGAATAAATACAGGTAAAATAAAATATTTCTACTTATTCTTAATTGATCTAAAATGTAGCTTCGTTTAAAGCAACAACAGTAACAATGTATCACTACATTGGCACAGAACTCGGAAAAGGGGAATGAAAGACAGCAAGGCCACCCGGGGTACAGCAGAGAAACTGGGGGAAGTGGCCTGTACCACTTGTGAACTGGTATAGTGTTATGTAAAAGTGGACTTCCATGAATTAAAAAGGTATTTTTTTTAACTCTAGGACAATGACTAAAACAAAGAATTATCATTGATAGGCTAGGAGGAGAGATAAAACAGAACAATAAAAAATGCTCAGTGAAAACGAGAGGACGGAAGGAGAAGAAAATCACAGCAATGAGCACGGGAAGGGTCTCTGTACCGTCGCTGGTTGGATGAAGGAGAGGCCATGTGAGAAAGAACGCAGGAGGCCTCTAGAAGCACAGTGGCCTCTGGTGACAGGCAGCCCAAGAAGCAGGGACCTCAGCCTGCAATCATAACAAATGCATTCTTTTGAGAACTGGAGTGAACTTGAAAGGAGAACCTGGGGATGAGGCGTGAGAGCAGCCATCTGACACCTGGATTTCAGTTTCGTGAGATGCTGAGCAGAGAACCTCGCTAGTTCCTTCTGATCTACAGAAGTGTGAGATATTAAACACGTGTCATTTTAAACCACTGTTTTTGTTACAAACAACAACAGTTGGAGGAGGGAGACTTCCAGTTTCTGGTCTAGCACGCAAGAAGCTTGGAATTCGCCACTCTATCCTCTCAACAAGTGTGAAGCTGAGCAAACTGAAAAATGAACGGTTCTCCTTACAGCCACAGAAAAAGTGAGGTCACAGGGCAAACCACTGGCACTAAACTGGAGAGACCGACAGATAAATACAGAGACCCACAAGCTGCAGCCTCTGAGGGAGCGGGTGGGGGGACAGGCAAACTGAAGCTGCAGCTAACAGGTTGCTGAAGGCTCAGTGTAGACAGGTCAGGGAGTGAAGGACCCTCCAGATCGAGCCAGTGACAGGGAGACCCCCACACTTCTGTGTAGCTCTAGCCTTCCCCATGGGAGATGGGACATGCCCAACCCCAGCCCTTCCTACCTCACCTAAGGGGGAGGAAAAAACACTGAGAAACATGTGTGAAGTTCACAGTCCGGAGGTACAGGCTCACTCAACGACTGAGACCTAATCATCGGACTGTAGACCGCTTCCACGCACCCCTCCCCCGCCACACTCTTCACCCCCATGTTACTAAAGGCTCACTACTTACGGCAGTTCCTGTGACCTAGTAAATTATGTCCAGCTACCAAGAAGCAATTACAAGACATGCCAAACACAGTTTGAAGAGACAGAGCAAACATCAAAACCAGATTCCAATGTGGCAGTGATGTTGGAATGACCAGATCAGGAATTTAAAATAATTATTAATATGCGAAAGGCTCTAGTTGATAAGTAGGCAGCATGAAACAACAGATGGGTAATGTAAACAGAGAGGTGGGAATTCTGAGAGAGCCAAAAAGAAATGCCAGGAATAAAAAGCACGGTAACAGAAATGAGGACTGTCTCCGGTGGTCTTATTAGCAGACTGGACACGGCTGAGGAAAGAATCACTGAGCTGGACAATATAGCCGCAGATAGCCCCCAACTAAAAAGCAAAGCAACAAAGACTGAAAGCAGAAATAAAAGAACAGAACATCCATGACCGTGAGGCAACGAGGAAAGGCTATCATGGGAAAACCGGAAGGAGAAGAAAGAGGAAACGGAACAGAAGAAATACTGGAAACGATAATGATGGAGGATTTTGCCGAATTAATGTCAGAAAGCAAAGCACAGATCTGGGGACCTCAGAGAACGCCAAGCGGGATAAATGCGGGAAAAAAAACCCAAAACCACCTTAACCTGGGCATGTCATTGTCATTTTAAACTATAGAAAATTAAATATTTTTAAAAGTCCTCATGGGGGTGGGACTTAGCAGGTGGAGAGATCGGGCAAAAAGGAAAAAGGACTCATGGACATGGACAACACAGTGGGGACGGGGGCGGGTACAAAGGGGATCAGTGGTAATGGGAAAAATACAATTAAAGAAAAAAAATCCCGAAAATAGCCAGAAGGAAAAATATTTACTGCAGAGGAACAAAGATGAGAATTACACACAGCTTGCCAGAAACCACACAGCGAGTGAAACAAGTGTTGAGAGAAAAAAACCACCAACCTAGAGCTCTGTGCTTCAAAAATTAAGGAGAAATAAAGACTTCGACAAACAAAAATTGAGAAAAATCTGTTGCTAGTAGAACTGGCTGGCAAAATGTTGAAAGGAATTCTTTGGAGAGAAGGAAAATTGTATAGTTCAGAAGCACGACTCTACAGAAAGAAAGGAATTGCACTGGAGAAGAAATAACTGAAGGTGAAAACCTCTATTTTTCTTACTCTTAACTGATCTAACATAACAATTTGTCTCAAATAATAGCAACAATGTATCCAATTATGTGTGTGTACATACACATAGATAGATAGATGCTTATGTGTGAGTGAAATGAACTAGCAGCAACAATACAAGGGTCAAGAGGGGGGAATTAGGGCTGTTTTGTTATTATAATGTACTCACACTACCTGTGAAGCAGTATAGTGTTATTTGAAAATGGACTTGAATTACTTGTAAATGTATGTTACATACAAACTCTAGGGCAATCAACTAAAAAAAAGTTTTCAAAAAAATCACAACTGATGATACACTAAGAAGGGAGAGAAAATAGAAGAATATAAAATGCTCAATTAAAACCACAAAAAGCAGAAAGAGTGGAAGACAAAAATATGAATGAACAAGGATAACAAATAGAAAATAGTAATAAATATAGTAGATATTAATCCAGCTATGTAAGTAATGTTTTTGAACGTCAATAGTGTAAATACTCCAATTAAAAGACAGATCGTCAGAGTAGATCAAAAAACAAAACCCAACTATATGTGGCCTACAAGAAACTCATTTTAAAAATGTCAACAAAAGGCCGCTGCCACCAATCAATGCCAACATGAGTGCCCCATCGGGGGTGCAGTAAGAGGAGAGACTTTATTCAGGTGAACAGTCTGCAAACCGGGGAGAGGCAGCCTCTAGTGGAAACCAGAAGTGCACTCAACCAGGACAAAGGAGAGGCTGGCTTGTATAGAGAAAGTGCCGGTCCTGGTCCTTGATTGGCCCACCTTTATGCAAATGAGGAATCCAGATTTGCACAGTTTGATTTGTCCACATACCACTGTCCTGATCAGTCAGAATCTCACATCCTGATTGGTCATCTGGAGCCACTCTGATGGGTCAGTAAAGATGCAAATGAGGATACAGCTCCAGTTGGATGGGCAGGTCTATCCCATTGGTCAAAATGCAACTCAGGGGGCTCCTTTACAAGGTTTGGCTCAGCCAGTGGGAACCAGAGCTGCCCCCACCCCACCGCCACCACCACCAAACAAGGGCTGTAGACTGATTATAAATTTGGGCCCAGTTAACCGCAAGGAGTCTTTTTTGACACATATACTCTTTCTCAGGGTCAACAAATATAAAGACACATAGAGATTTAAAGTTAATGGATGAAAGATATACATTGCTAACACAAATCAAAATAAAGCAGGAGTAAGCTACATTAATTTTAGATGGAGCAGACTTCGGAGCAGACTTCAGAGCAAAAATAGTTATCAGGGTTAAAGACAAGCATTACATAATGATAAAGGGATCAGTTCTAAGACGACTTAATGATCCTTAATGAGAATGTGCCTAACAACAGAGGATCAAAAGGCGAGGAGAACGCAGTCAGTAACATTGTGACAAATTTGCACAGTTACAGTTGATCACTAGACATAATGTGGCGTCAGCATTCGGTTCAGCCAAGGGAGCAATTGCGGCAGATTGGATAGTGGGGGGAAAGGGAGAAGGGGGGGTATTTCTCCTCCTCCCTCCTTGCTCATGTAGAATCCTGGCAAAGGGCTGTGTTCTCTATGGTTCCAGCCCCAAGCTGGTGACCCCACCCCTGGAATGAGGTAACAGCACCTCCTCCCTGGGTCCCTCCAGTCCCGCCCCCTCCCGTGGTCCTCCTGCTAATCTCTGAATGGCCTCACCTTCCCCCAATGGCTTCTTAGCTCTGCCATCTGCGTGACTGATTCCCTGCAGTGAAGTTGCTCTGTTTTAAATCCTCAAGGAGCGATGCTGGATTTGAACACAGCTCTCTCTGACTCTGAGGCCATGTTTCATGCACACACTTCCTCCCGCTACCCTCGAACACCCCTCCACCCACTAGGGCCACTGGCCTCAGTTCCGCCCTGCACCTGCGGCTCATCGGGAATGTCTCACTGCCCTCCCTGGATGGCGGACTCCAGGCAACTTGGCATCGGTGGCTGGGCTCCCTGTTCAGGTCGGATGTGTGGGCCCAGCCTCTGAAGCTCTGTGCCTATTACTGGAAAGTGTCAGCCATGCTCCTTTCCTGGCAGCTGAGGACACTGTTCTGGTGAGACTTTAACAGCTGCCTTTGGCTGGCTCATTTCGTCATCCCCTTGAACAATGTCTGTCCTGAGAATCTGTAGTCCTCTCGCTACCGAGTAAGACTGAGCTTTTTCCAGAGTGTTTCCTGCCCCTGCCCCACAAGGGACTGGATGTTTTTAGCTGATGATATGTTAAATGACCCAGACCTTTGACACTCACAATACGGTCTGCCGCCTGGCGGCATCGCGTGGGAGCCTGTGGGAAACGCAGCATCCCAGGCCCCACCCAGCCCTGCTGAATGGGGATATGTATTTTAACAAGATTAGTATCCCCAGGCCACTCCTGTCTGTGTTAAAGTTGGACAGGCGGTGCCCTAGACTTGTCAATAGATACTGAGCACCCATGACGTGTACTTTCATAACAGCAACACGTACCTCGTGGGAATGCAATGAGAATTAAACAAATTAATACATTAGGACAGCGCCCGACGCATAGCAAATGCTGGAGGTTTTAGTTTAATTATCATTCGTAGGATAACTATTTGCTGGGTGTCAAGCCGAGCACTAGGGGGCCCACAGATGAATAGATGAGTGAGACGAGCCTGCCTTAAGGAGCTCTTCGGCTCTGCGGGGAGAGGTGCCCGTAAACAACTCACTCTAACTGCACGCTGCCTGTGCTCCTCCCACTACACGCCCTGCTCCTGGACCTGAGGCTCGGACAGTGCTCTGTGTTTCATAAACAAAATTCACGTATCACACCACTGGAGCACGCGGCAGCTTCATAAAGTAAGTACTGCGACCATTACTTCCCCATTACTGAGCTCTGAGGGCTCAAGGTCACAATGCCCAATGCCCAAGGTCACAAAGGGACTTGAATCCAAATCTTTCAATTCCAAATCCAGTGCTTTTCTGTTCATCCAACCTCCCCCCGCCCACCCTCATGGCCTCTCCAAAAGAGAAGGTTCCAGGTACCAGTGGGTCTTGAAAAGCAGGTGGAAGGAAAACCACAACCAAGGACCAACATCTTAAGTGACAGTGGCGTGGCCTCTGTCTTTGCATCAATCCTTAGAGAAGGACAGTGATCAGTGTGGGGACTGAAGTCGCTGCTGCTCAGAACTCACAGCCCAGGCAATCCACAGGCTGAGGGTTATTCTGATGGCTTGGGGCCCACCACTGTTTGTCTTGTTTTTTATTTTAGAAAGCTGGCCCCCGGCTCCTTCTAGGAGCTCAGCTGAGGGAGCTGTGTCCACTGGACACTCCTTCCTGATGTCCACTCAGGATCGGTGCCCGGAGTCTTGGAAGCAGGCTCGCCCAGCAGTGGGTGGGAGGCTAAGCTCCCCCAAGTGCAGGCCCCAGACCAGCCGCTACAGCATCACCCAGGGAAGTGCGAAAAATAAGAAGTCTCCAACCCACCACAGTCCCACTAAGACAGAAGCTTGGGGCTGAGGCCTAGCATGGAGCGTTCTGACAAGCCATCTTGGGGATTTGGAGCCGGGGAGCTTCCTGCGGTGGTGGGCGTGGTCTGCCTCCACCCTGCACACTGCCGTGGAGGAACCACCAGCCACGTGTGGCTGAGGGACTGGATTTCAAATTTTGTTGACTTTTAGACAATTCAAACAGCCACAGATGGGTGACGGTGCTGGTCTAGAGGACACTCTCCTCACCCCAGGTTACACATTAGAAGGGCACAGGACTCTGCAGCCAGGGGGTAGGTGGGGAGCCTGGGAAGTACAAGGAAGGCATCAGGAGATGAGACTTCAGTGCCAGTCCAGGGCGAAGCCGGATCCTGCTGAAGTTCAGCTGAGTCGGTGGCAGGAGCAGACATTCCCTAGAGACCCCTGGTCCGTTTGTCCCTGAAGGTGGCCCGGAAAAGCCTTGGCCACATTGTCGAGGAGATGCACTAACGTGGACACTTAAGGACAAGCAGGTCACAGCTGGGTGGCAGGTGGGAGGGCTCACTGATGCATAAGCTAATGATTCAAATGGACCAGAAAAAGGGTCTCGTTTTCTGGAAGCATTCCTGTTGTTACACCAACTTCTCAGATACGGAAACTGAGAGTCGGAAGGATTATGTAACTTGCTCAAGGTCACCTACCTGGCCCGTGGCTGAGCCAGGATACGGCTCCAGCAGTTAAGCCCCGCAGTCCACGCTTTCGTACGCTCCTCTACATTGCCTCCTACCCAAGCTCACTTTGGTGAGTGCTCACCTGCAAAACAGCCAGGTGCCGTTAGAAAGGGCAACGGATCGAGAATCAGGACGTGAAGGCCCTGATTCCAGTCGCCACACTTTGCGGCCATGAGCTCCTTTTGCAGCCCTTGTCCCAGAGTTCCCATCTGGGCAATGAAAGGTGTGGACTGACCAGCTGGACCTTGGAGCCGCAGGAGCCCTCACGGTCCTTGGGAAGAAGTGAGGCAGTGCTCCATTCTGCAAAATTTAAATGCGCCTTCACTGGCCAAACAGAGGGAGAGCTGCCTGGAAGTCCCTGGAGGCTCCTTGCAAGTTGAACGCCATTTAAAGGTGTGACCTCATTCCAAGGGCTCAGAGAGGTCTAGTGGAAAATGCGGGAATGTGAGGTGGAACCTAAGATTCTAGTCCTGGCTTAAGAAAGCCATGCCCCTTCTGGCACCTTCTCATAGCCACTGCTGCCTGTACCCATCCTCCCTGCTGGTTTGGCAAGGGATTGACTTTCCCAGCCCCAGGGGTGAAGGTTGACTGGTGCAAGCCAGTCATGTAACTCCACCTCCCTGTTGGTGATTGGCTTAGACCTGAAAACTGGACTCAACCCTGACCAATGAGGAGAAGTCACCCAAGCACTGCTGAGAGAAGATTTCCTCCCCGACACCAAAAGCCCTGCAGGAGAGACTGCTTCCGTGAGGACACTATTGATGCCTGGAACTACTGCAGCCACCTTGTGACCACGAGGAATAGTCAAGAGAATCACAGAGAAGCTGGGACCTGGTATTATAACCCCTGAAATAACCAGTCCTGCAACGAGCAGGATTACTTTTCAAGGAGATAATAAAGCTATTGTTGTTTAGATCATTTTTGGTCCAGTATTCTCTTTCTTGCAGCCAAAGGCATTCTAAATTACACGCCTAATTTCCTCAATTGTCAAATGAAGATAATACCACCAGGTTCTTATGAGGATAAAACAAGATGAAAAAAGTGAAATGCCTAAAACCATCTGTGAGAGTGCCTTAGTTTCCATGGTCTGAAAGCTTTAAAGATGGGAGTGGAAGGACTATGAAATAATCTATCAGTGGGTCCCATTGTCACCCACTGACAGATTACTTAACGCTCAGGGGGCTTTTCTGTGGGGGACAGAAACCCCCACAATTGTATGGACTTTCCTTAATTCTTAATCTGTTACACTTGCATCTAATTAACAGAACTCAGAAAACCAATTGTTCTCAATTATAGGTATGATTAATTAAATGTTCTTAAATAAATTGTAGTTACAAACAATACATTTGATTCTTTCAAATATTTCAGATACCTCAAATGTGGACCAAACATTCAGAAAGACAATGGTCACACAACTGATAGCCACACTCTCTCATGCCCACTATAAAATAGACTCATCGTGGTCTTAACTCATCTTTCTGCACTGATATATTATCTTCCCTGCATTATTGCTACATTTATTTATTCTTTATTGCCCTTTTTATGTCATCTTAGGGTTTCAGTAATATCTTACTCCTTCCTAGGCAGTCATCAGTCTTACCAAAGCCAAAGACGGAGGACACTTTCTCAGACAAGCTGAGGATATAGCGTAGGGCTATTGGCTAATGGGTTGTTGGATGAGACATGGGACCTGGATATACAATGTAAGGTGACTCAGACCTGAGTCCCAGGTCTCCAGGATAGCTTCCTTTGATTTAAAAAAATAAGCAAACAAACAAACAAAAAAAAACAAACTTTTACTTGTGATAACTCGGGAATTTTAAGCATCTGTCTTTTTTATGGATTTTTTTTAACTTTTAAAACTTGGGGCTTCCAGCCAAGATGGAGGTGTAGGTAGACATACTGTGCCTCCTCGTACAACCAAAAGAAGGACAACAACAAATTTAAAAACAAAAAGTAATCAGAACTGCCAGAAAATCGAACTGTATGGAAGTCCAACAACCAAGGAGTTAAAGAAAAAACATTCATCCAGACCTGTAGGAGGGGCGGAGATGGGCAGCCTGACAGGACTCACAGTAAGGCGGTGGCTGGAGGACCAGCGCGGGCGAGATGGCAGTTGGCAGACCGGGCAGTTCCACATTCACCTGCAGATAAACCGGGAGGAACAACTGGGGAGTGAGACAGACCACACAACCCAGGGTTCCAGTGAGGGGGAATAAAGACTCAAAACCTCTGACTGAAAACACCTGTGGGGGTTGAGGCGGCAGCGGGAGAAACTCCCAGCCTCACAGGAGAGTTCCTTGCAGAGACCAACAGAGTCTTAGATTGTACACAAACCCACCCACCTGGGAATCAGCACCAGAAGGGCCCAGTTTGCTTGTGGGGAGGGGAGAAGTGACTGAAAGCCAGCCAAGAGCCGAGCAAGCGGCTCTGTTCCCTCTGGGACCCCTCCCTCACCTACAGCACCACAGTGTAGCCACGTGGGTGGCCCAGCCCTGGGAATACATAAGTTTCCACCCCAAAAGTACAGCTCAAAAAACAGATCAAAGCTTAAAAAATAGAACTAAACGATGAAGAGGTAGCCAAACTATCAGGTGCAGACTTCAAAACACTGGTAATCAGGATGCTCACGGAAATGGATGAGAATGATTGTAAAGCAGAGAAAAAAGTGAAGGCTACGCAAAGTGAAATAAAGGAAAATGTACAGGGAACCAACAGTGACAGGAAGGGAACTGGGACTCAAGTCAATGGTTTGGAGCAGAGGAAGACATAAACTTTTAAGCAGAACAGAATGAAAAAACAAGAATTCAAAAAAATGAAAAGACCCTTAGGAATCTCTGGGACAACTTTAAACATTCCAACATCCAAACTGTAGGGGTGCCAGAAGGAGAAGAGGAAGAGCAAGAAATTGAAAACTTATTTGAAAAAAATAATGAAGGAGAACTTCCCTAATCTGGCAAAGGAAACAGATTTCCAGGAAGTCCAGGAAGCTCAGAGAGTCTCAAAGAAGTTGGATCCAAAGAAGCACACACCAAGGCACATCATAATTACATTAGCCAAGATTAAAGATAAGAAGAGAATCTTAAAAGCAGCAAGAGAAAAGGAGACAGTTACCTACAAAGGAGTTCCCATAAGACGGTCAGCTGATTTCTCAAAAGAAACATTACAGGGAAGAAGGGACTGGAAAGAAATATTCAAAGTCATGAAAGGCAAGGACCTACATCCAAGATTACTCTATCCAGCAAAGCTTTCATTTAGAAC
>CM052538.1:186872247-187050217 GCA_028533065.1 Trachops cirrhosus | reverse complement strand
GAAATGGAGATCACACGGAGGGTTATTAGTGGGGAGGGGGTGGGGGAGAGAGGGGGAAATGGTACAGGGAATAAGCATAATTGGTAGGTACAAAATAGACAGGGGAGGTTAAGAACAGTATGGGAAATGGAGAAGCCAAAGAACTTATATGTACGACCCATGGACATGAACTAAGGCGGGGTGGGGGGAGGCTGGTAGGAGGGAGAGTGCAGAGCAGAGGGGAATAAAGGGGAGAACAAAATGGGACAACTGTAATAGCATAATCAATACAATATATTTACAAAAGCTTGGTGTTTTCTCTGAGATGATGTCATGACAAGGGCCCTTCATCTGGGACGTATTCTTTCCTCAAAGCCATGACTCTCGTCTCACCATGAGAAACACTCCAGACAGACCCAAACGGACAGGCATCCTACAGAACACCTGACCAGTACCCCTCAAACCTCTCAAGGTCATGCAAAATGAAGAAAGACTGAGGGGCTGTCACCGACCAGAGGGGACTAAGGAGAGACCCTGGTCAAATGCAACCTGAGGTTCTAGGTGGGGTCCTGGAGCAGGTAGAGAACATTAGCAGAAAAACTGATGCAATCTGAATAAGACCTGGAGATCACTGAATAGTAATGTACCAATGTCAACACTGCACCAGTGTTGACAAATGACAAATGACTAGGTGATGTATGGGAATATAGTTCTGATTATGGTGAATGAGTTCTAGAGATCTGCTGTATAAGAGAGCATCTAGAGTTAACAACACGAATCGTGTGTTTCAAAAGTGGTTAAGAGGGTGGATCTCATAGCAAGTGTCCTTATTGTAAAAGGGGGGCGGTGTACAAAGGCCGTCTGGAAGGTGTGGACATGTGTATCATCTTGACTGCGGTCATGGAATCTCAGTTGTCGCATATGTCCAAATGCCACAAATCGTGCACTTTTAATATGTGCAGTTCTTTGCAGATCCATTATACATCAACAAAGCTGCTACAAAGTCAGCACCGGAAGAAACTGGGGGCAGGGTATATGAGAAGTCTCCGTATTATCTTTGCCACTTTTCTCTAAATTAAAGTTATTCCAAATGAATTTGTTTTCTTAAATGGCACCTGGGTTTGGGCTCCCTGGAAGCGGACACCGAGACAAGGGTGTGGGTGGAAGTGGCTTCTTTGGGAAGGGATGCTAGGCGACTCTAGGCAGGGTGTGGGGACCTGAGACCAGGCATGGGGGAGTCAGAGAGGCAAGCAGGGTCCCGCTGTGGGTGACCTGGCTCGGTCCTGGCTAGACAGACATCCAGGAGATGGTGTAGAACCTGCCTCAGAGTTACTCCTGGAGGAAGGCAGCGGTGCTAGAATGTTACCCACCCTTCTCACTGGGTCCCGGTTGAGGGCCGCCCTGGAGGTGGGCACTTCCAGGTGGTCCCTGTGGGCGGAGCAGGCTCCAAGGCCAGAGACAGCATAGCCCCAGGCAGCTCATGTTCTGAAGCTGTCTAGTGTGTCTAGATAAGGAGAAGACAAGTGCCGAGGGAGGAGGAACAGGATGCTGATGACACCCACCACTCTCAGTGTCTGTCCCAGATCACATTCCACATTTAAGCACCTATTGGCTGACAGCGTCTAACCCATCGTCCTATTAGAATGCGTGGACCCGGTATGACGACATTATTTGAAATGTTCATTATTCTTACTAGAATTTGATTATAATTCACATAAGAGCAGCTAAAAATTTCTTCTCCTACTTAAAGGATCAAGTGTGCAAAGGGAGCTCCTCCCCTTGGCACGTGAGATGAATCTGTCACTGGGGACATCCTGTTGAGCCCTCTTTGAGCGTGCCCACCTGTGCCCAGCAGCTTTGGGTCGCTTCTGCCTGGATTTTGTGTCACCGCAATGCTCATCGACCCTTCCTGCCCTTGCTACCGTGTCTGTTTATTCTGGGATTATTTGGTTTACTAGCAGTTGCTGGTGTTTATTCTTCCCTGCTTCTGCAGAGAGAACGGTGACATGTTCTACCAGATACTGACCAGGGGACAGAGGAGAGCACGCCAGTCATTTACACAGAGGGAACTTATCGAAGGGCATTGGCCAAATGGGGGGTGGTGAGGTCACCGGAGATTAGTAACCACGGGATAGTGCTAGCCCCTTTGGACTGCCGGGAAAAAGAAGGAGAAGGTGCTTCTGGGGTCCAGGAGCCCAGGGAGGGGTTGCTGTGATGCGAGGGAGGCACAATCTGGCTTCTCCTTGCCTCCCACTCTCCAGGCCACACCCAGCCAGGAGCCTGGGAAACACAGCCTGTGGGCCTGCCCCTGCGTGAGGCACGACGCAGGCGGAGAAGGGCCCAGAGTGAATGTGAGACTCACACACGCCCTCAACTGTGAAAACCAGTCACACGCCTTGTAGAAGAAACAAACTCCTCATATATAGTAACTCCCTTGCTTATTAGAATAAAAAG
Organism: Trachops cirrhosus; assembly: GCA_028533065.1. Taxonomy (NCBI): domain Eukaryota; kingdom Metazoa; phylum Chordata; class Mammalia; order Chiroptera; family Phyllostomidae; genus Trachops; species Trachops cirrhosus. The sequence goes on along the minus strand of CM052538.1, from coordinate 187,047,784 downwards.
TAAATACACCCTACTAGTCGTGCCCCCCTTAAAGCATTCGACTACCCTTCTGTTCAACGTTAGACTAGTTTGTCTCATTGGCATATCATTACAGACTCATAGCCTTTCATGAGTTTGTTCTAATTAACCACATCGTCAGATGACCAAATTGTCAAACTTATCCACGTGAGCATCATCAGGAGGCTCTTGGAACCCTTGAAAGCATTCTTGCTTTCTGGCGTCAAATAAGATGACTTGGAACTTTCCATCGTGAATTTTTCTGGCTGCAGCAGAATCAGCTACCTTCCAAGGAGTCCTTATTGTGTTACTGAAGAACGACCACCCAGAGAGCCCGTGTACTGCACCCTGTGGCCAGGCTGGGGTTGTCCCTGGTCCCCAAACACCTCCGATCCACTGCCACGCCTCCCCCCTCTGCTTGGGACGCCTCCTTGACCTTCATATTCCAGCCATGTCTCAACGCACGTCAGAGCTGTGTGTGTGCATGTGCATCTGTGCGTGTGTGCATCTGTGCAGGCACGTGTGCATGTGTGCGTATGTGAGTCTCATGACACCGTGAGCCCCTCAAGGGCAGGTTCTGCACTTCGCTCACCCTCATACCCACACTGCATAGCGCCGACACACAGGGGGTGCTCCCACCTCGCTTGGTGAAGGAAGAGAGAGGGAAACCCGACCCAGGTAGCTCAGGGAAACGCTTCCAACCCCTGACACCTGCCGAGGCATGCGCCTCTTCCATAGCCATTTCCTATCTGTTAAAAGCCCCCCCCATCTTAAATACGAACCAATATTAGCTGACTGTTTTTCTTAAAACAAGCAAGTCTTTATCTGCTAAGGAAAGTTGCCTGATGTGCTCCTGTTTTCAAGGTTTCGGGTGACGACCCGGGAGGTCCACAAGGAAACCCGCGTGGGGTCAGAACTAAGGACGCACGATCCTTTCAGGGCTCTGAGGGCTTGTGAGAAATCAGCACGAATGAAGTGGTGCTCCTGCCAGCTGGTGCTCAGCATCTCATTCTCTCTCTCCCTCCCTCCCTCTCCCTCTCCCCTTCCCATGCTCACTCCCTCTCCCTCACTCTCTGGTCCCTGCGCCCGCGCACATGCGTGCACTCACGCTGCCTTGGTAACCGGTGGTTACTAAAAGAGCCCAGGAGCAGCCACGCTCCCCACAGTGAGAAATCCCCTGTGGATGCACAGGGCACAGGCAAGTTTCCTCCGGCGTGTCCCACGTGCATGATTCCGGAGCCGCTGGCAAACCGTGGGAGTCCTGGTGCGTGCACAGCCTTCCAGCGAGTGTGCGGTGGAGTGTTGACCGTCAGGATTCCTCAGGTTGAGAATCTGTGGACCTCTGGGCAGCGCCAGGGTCGGCGTGGCCCAGCCTGCTTTCCCAAATGCATAATGAGCAGCGGGTTGTTCTGCCAACGGTCACTGCTGAGTCCTTGCAAACACCCTGTTCCCTGAAATAGGTTACCCCCCTACACCACCTCTGTCACTTCGTTTACACTATTGATTCAGGCACAATGCAATATATGGGAACAAAAATCCCCAAAGAAATGATTAGCGTTGGCATAGCAACAATATGTTAATTGTGTCTTGCCTAAAGAAGGCCAGCAGGACCTCCACCCGGTGTTGAGTTACTGTGAGCTTCGAAACAATAAAGCTGCATTCCTTTGAATAGAGGCCGAATTTCAGAGTCTTCCCTATTTAACCCGAGTTAATAAGATTTAGGTGATTTTTAATGCTTCTCTGTTAAAACAGACCAAAGTGAGTCTTGGTCCATGAAAGAGCCTGAATGTCAGGACATTGAAAGGAAAGGGGCCGCTGTCTTTGCCCGTCTCCTTCCTTTCTCCTGTGCGCCCAGAACCTACCTCCCGGCACCCCTGAGGTCCAGCTAGTCGGGAGGGTTCCTGAGGTCAGTGAGGGGGACAGCTCACACCATCACCATGTTTAGCTGCAAAGCGTAGGGGACCCAATTCAAACTGAATTACACTGAAGAGAAGACCGTCAGCCTCAGGAGAAGGCATCTGGACAGGGTGGGCTTGGGGGGTGGTCAGTTTTGTGGCTCAAGGACAGAATGAAGCACTTGAGTTCTTTCCAGAGCTCTGTTCATCCATCCTAAGTACTAAGCTCCTTCCAAGTCTCGGCCCCTGCGGTCAGGGCTATTAGCACCCCACCCAGCAAAGGGGAGAGAGACAGACCCACAGACAGAGGTGGAAAGAATGGATCCGGATTCACATCCCTCTGCAGAAAATAGAACATTCTGCCCCAGACCTTCAGCAAACCACTTCTTCTGTCTCACTGGCAGAATCAGGTCATGCCTGTCCCGGAATCAGTTGGGAGCAGGACAGATGGGATTACTCTCAAGGATGACCCCGTGAGCTGATGTTAATACTTCAGACTGACGTTCTGGTGTGTGCGGTGGGAGGAACGAGCGCACAGTGGGGATACTGTCACCCTGCCCCTTGTTAGAATACAGGTGAGCCCCCGGGACACAGTGAGCGCTGCTGGGGTGCAGGTGATCATACTAGGACATGGGTAAGCCCTCCTACGCTACGCCACCACTGCTCCTCTTAGCTGCCCTCCAGCTGGGGCTCACCAACAAGAGACCCTGCAAAGCAATGGGGACTGGAGGGTGGGGCCCAGTAATACCCCTTTCATTTGGGAAAGAGGCACATTTGTCCTAGCTCATCTCTCTTTAATCCTCAGATGTGACACATGAACAGGAGCACTGGGCTCTGCCCACGGTCACCGGGAACAGACTGTGCAGAGGAGCGTCTGACACCGACGCTCCGCCACCGCCTGACCCCCGACCCCCAGCACCTCCCTGGCTGAGTCTTCAAGGGCTCTGGGAGAAGACACTGTGCTCCAGGTTGTGTCTGAGACAAAACAACATAGCTTGTCAGCAAAACCCATTTCTCCACACATTTCCCCCTTAACGTGGACCTTTTTAATCTGTCAAGTACACACTTGGAAGGAGCACAACACTGTGCAAATTAAAAAATAGTCATTAGTCACTAACTAATGACTATTTATCCAAACAGCAATGGCGATTCCTTCCCGATGTGCAGTGTTTCACTTGCGTTTGTCACTTGACACTCAGAGTGACACCAGGGAGCAGGCAGAGAAAGCTGCATTGCCCACATTCAATAAGAGGGAGGGCTCAGATGCTTAAATAACTTGCTGAAACATTCATGGATCTCAGATCTGACAAGGGACTTGCACGCAAAAGACATAAAGAGCTCTTAAAACTGAACAATAAGAAAACCAACCTTTAAAAAATGACAGAGTAGACACTACAGCAAAGAGGATGTAAGAATGGCACATAAGCACACGACCAGATGTTCAACCTCCTCAGCCATTCGGAGAACGCAAATCAAAACCACAATGAAATTCCAATTCTGCCACTGGGATGACTATAACTTAAAAAGACAGACAATACCAAGTGCTGACAAAGATGCAGGACAATTGGAACATTTCTGGTGGGAATGCAAAACAGTACGGGCCACTCTGGAGAATAATTTAGTAGTGTCTTATAAAATTAAATGTATGCTTTCCATGTTACCCAGCAATCTCACTCCTCGATATTTACCTTAGAGAAACGAAAACTAATGTTCACACAAAAACCTGGACACGAAAGTTAATAGCAGCTTTGTGTGTGATAGTCCAAAGCTGGAAAACCCCAAATGATCTTCACCAGGTGAATACTTAAACGATATAATGGAATTCTACGCAGCAGTGAAAAGGAACGCACTCTTGACAAACTCAACAACTTGGCCGAATCTCGAAGATGTCATTATGCTGAAGGAGGGAAACCAGTCTCAAAGAGTTACAAACTGCATGATTTCATCTACATCACATGCTCGAAAAAACAAAACTGCAGTGACGGAGAACAGGTCAGCGGTCGCCAGGGCTTCTGGGTGAGGGAGGGTGGGCTACCTGGGGTGTCTTTGGGGCCATGGAACCGTTCTGTATCCTGATTGCGGTGGTGGTTACTCAGATTTGTACATGTGTTAAAATAGAGAGAACTGTACACCAAAAGGAAAAAGAGCCAAATTTATTGCATGATAAATTTTTTATTAAAACTTTTTAAAAATCGCTGACTTGAAACCAGGTCAACTCCCTGCCCACTGCCGTCTCCACCACAGCGCGGAGCCTACACTGGCTCCGGGCTCTGCTCACGGCGCGGCCCACGGGCTCGCCCTCAAAGCCTTGCCTTTCACAGGAAATTCTAATAAGTTTCACCCTCAGGTTTCTCAGCCCATGGAAGCAGGAAATTAGAAGGAAGGAAGCTGCTGGAAGCAGGCAGACCAGCAATAACAGCCAGAGCAGCTGGCAGAGGAAGAGAAGGCAGAAAACTATGAAATGCAAACACTCACATTCAAAACACACCAGTGTCCAGGCCGCTTTGTCCCAGGGCTACCAGCCCCGAACACACACCTGCGTGGCCGTCCTGGTTCCCGATGAGGAAAGTGGATCTCAGTTGAAAGGTTACTTCAGGCTCCGGGCTCTCTTTGCTCCACCGGGAAGTGCCCGTAGAGGAGACCCTTGGCGTCTATGCCACTCACGAGGAGCCCTGAAGGTTGGACATGCAGGGATTTTCCTTATAGTTGGGACAAAACTTTGGACACAAATATGCCTGTTGAGTACACCTGTCAACGGCCAGTGTCTGCCCTCAATATGGCCTCGATGTTGATCATTATCCCTCTAGCCAGTGATCATCACCTCCAACATTTATTGACCACCGACTCTGTGCCAGGCACTTTCTTAAAAACTTGATGGGGACCATTCCATTTAGTCTTCACAACAGCCCTGTAGGTGGAAGCAGAATAAGCCCCATTTTACAGATGAAGAAACCAGGGTCGGAGTGGTCCGAGACGTGCTCACCGTCACACGGCCAGGAAGTGGCAGGGCTAAGACGGTGCGGCTCCCGCACCTCCCCGCATGACCCTGCGCCCACGGTCCCCGAGAATAAGAGCACCGAGAAAGCTGATTTCCAGAGCTGTGACAAAAGTGAAGAGGAAGAGAGAACAATGAAGAAATCAGTGCTTCTTTCACAGGAAGTAGATGTAGGGAGTTACCTATTATATGAAAGGTTTCATTTATACAACAGCATGTTTGTAAGTTATCCTCGCTTTGTTCCCCCTTCACATCTGAGTTTTTGTCAATTCTATCAATTTTAGACCATTTTAGAGTCTATGCTCCCATTGTAGTCACTGCCTGTGTTTTGTCTGGGTCTGCAGGGATGTCGGTCCACGGCTCTCCCCCTGTTCTTCGTTGCAGCTTCTCCAGGCATCTCTTGGTGGGTCTAACCTTACCCTCAAGTGGATTCTGCTATTTGAACGCATAGGAATTCTCCATCGCCTATGTAATTGTACTTTAGTGATGGTTCAGCTTGGAATAAAAGATAATACTTCGAAAAAGAAGAATAAAAAGTTTAGTTCAATGGTGGCTCTTTGACACAGCCAAGTCCTTCGGAAACAAGAGACATTGATTCTTGACTCTTTCAGCAATCGCTCTAACCAAAATTATTTTATTGAGTTGCACACTTGAAACCTGTATGCTTTTATGGATTGGTGTCACCCCAAGAAATTCAATTAAAAATGCGTTAACCAGGCAAGAGAGATTTTAGCAAATGTGCAGGGAACTTGATGAGAAACAGGTGACATCATGAAATCCTGATTCCTGAGAAATCCAGTCACATACACAGTCTTTCCTTTTGTAATCTACGCATTCCCAATGGCCTCAGGAATTACGTATCAGGACAACCAGGGCCTCCTGTAGTATGGAAAGAATTCGGGTGCTTAAAGGGAAAATCCTTCAGTAGTCTGAAAAAAATCTGCTTTGTGGAATATTCATCCCCAAACCGTGAAGGAGGACGAGGACCCTATAACAACTGGAGGTAATTCCCTCTCCGATGCCAAGACTTAAAGTCCTGAGAGCCCCCTTGCAGGGGCGTCTGTGGTCGAGGAACTTCTAGCCTGAAAGAAAGGAAATGGTAGGAACACCAGGGTGATGATGAAGCCAAAGGAACCCCCGAAGTATCTGTAGTGCTTTGAAAACAGGAAAAGGCAGAAGCTGTGGGAGGCAGCCTTTGACGTGGCCGCCAATATCACTGCCTCCTGGTCTCCTCCCCTTCCCGCAAGTCCGGGCTGGATCGACTGACTTGCTTCTAACAAGCAGAGTATGGCACGACGAATGGGACGCCACTTGCAAGAGTAGGCTGTAAAAGAACTGTGGTTTCTGCCGTGGGCCTCAGTCTCTCCCAGATTGCTCACTCCGGGGAAGCCAGTGTCACATCACAAGGCGGCCCTGCGGAGAGGACCCCGTGGTGAGGGACCGGGGACTGCCAACCGCATTGGCGTGAGCTTGGGAGCGGACCCCCACGGCAGTTGGGCCTTCAGATGACAGCAGCCCTGGCCGCCAGCTGGACCAAAAGCTCTGGAGGGACACTGAGCCAGAGGCCCTGAGCTCAGCCACCCCTGATTCCTGACCCGCAGAAACCACGAGACAATAAGCAATGTTTGAAGCTGCTGCTTCTGCGGGCACCGTGTCACGCAGCCAGAGACGACTTCTACACAAGCGAGACACACCGTCAGCGACAGCCTACACGTGACCAGCTGGCAATGCAGAACGCCTTGCCGCTGCATTCCATTTACCGGCAAAAACTCTCAGGAGCCTCTCACCATCCCGGTTTCAAAAAGACATTGTCATTTGTAACTGGCTTTGTACTGAACATTTGAATAGAGATCTGGGTGCAAGGAAAAGAAATCTTGCCTGAGGAGGAGTATGTCTAATAAAAGAAACCTTAAGCGCTCCTGGGCTGTGGTGCAAGGCACCCCAAGGTCGTACCTCCCAAAGACCATTTAATTTTTACCTTTATAGAGAGTGTGTGCACAGCACAGAATGTGATAGATTGCTAGAATTTTCTGCGAGGGGTGGATTTACCTCGAAAAGGTTCGTGTTTGGATTGCTGGCGGAAGGTCTTGCTCCTTCAGTGTCCCTCCCTCCCTCCTACACACTCCGTGGATGGAGTCTGAGCTTCCAGGGCACGAGGGACCAAGTTTATGTCTGTGGAACCGAAGAAGGGGACTCCAGAGTTAAGCAAGGACCTTGTGCGGGGCTGTGGGGGACAATAAACAACCTCAGGAACATTTTCCTTAGGAATTCTGGCTGGGGGAGCTTTCCACAGCCTCCGCTGAGCCTCCCTGTCCACGTCACAGCACTCCCCTTCTGCCATCTGGCAGACTCCCTGGGACCAGGACCCCTGGAGGCCAAAGACGCCCGGGGGGGGGAGGAGGGCTCTGGACAGCCAACTGCTCGCCTGGGCCACATTGCTGAGACTGGTGCCCGGATTCCTCAGGTGTCCTTGGTGGATAATAAAGGCCAGACTCCTCCTCTGGCGTGGGGGGTCTGGGTCAGGGAAGGGGGCAAGGGGAACAGGGGCATGACCCCTCCTGGGCCAGGAGACGCTCACTTCCCACATTTTACAGACATGGAAGGAAGCCAGCTCTTGACTTGGCCCATTCATTTCATTCGTTTGGGAATGTTTTTTATTCTCCTTTTCATTAGTTCAATGCATTTAACAAGATGAATTTCTAGAACTGCCTGAGAGCTGTGTCCTGCTTAAAAAAAAACACGAAAACAACAAAAGTCATTCTAACCATCCCTGAGTCTAATAATGACAGAATCCGCTGTGTCAGCGGTTGCCTGGATTGCAGCCAGCGCGGGGTGGGGGAGGGGAGCAGGTGACCCAGGAAACCGGGGGCTATTTGGGACAAGTCAGATCTCAGAGGGCCAGGACGAACTGTCGGAACAGACGGTTCTAGCTGACACAGTGTTCCTGAGTCCCAGTCTCCACCCAGACCATTGAGTGGTGGCGGCTACCCCAAGCTTGGCATCACGCCGGGCAGGGCCCTAAAGGGAAAGCCAAGGTGAAGAGTGCAAAGGAACCACTAAGGGGCGTATCGGTTCACAGCTGATTACAAAGGGTTCTCCCCACCTGGGCTCAGCCCTCTGCATTGCAGCCCAGACCTGACGGGTGGGAGGAGTTGACCACCTACACATATACAGGAAAGAGAGAATGCTGACCAATTTTTACTGAACTGCATGTGTTCAGAACTGTGCCAGACCATGTATTAATATTATAAGCATGGCTACGATATGATAAATATAGTCTATGTGCCAAGCCCTTTGCCTAGGAGCTTGTAAAGCTAGCATATCAACTCTATACTCCCTACTTTCAGAGTTTAGGTGAGAGAAAAAAACAGTCCTCCATCTTATACGGGCCAACATTATTTCAAGTCTCAGTCAGTAGCAGCCAGAACAAATCCTAAGCAGTACACCCTACTCCCCGCCTTGCTTCCTGGCTCGCAGACAGCCATCTTCTCGCTGTGTCCTTGGATGGACTGTCCTCTGTGCGCATGGAGACAAAGAGAGAGCTCTGGTGTCTCTTCTTCTTCTTATAAGGACACCTGTCCTACTAAATTAGGGCCCACCAGGATGACCTAGCTCACTTTATTTTAATTACCTCCTTCAAGGCCTTGTCTCCAACTATAGTCACATTGTGGGGGCTGGGACCTCAACATATGGATTTTGGGAATGGAGACACCAGTCAGTCCCTAACTCCAGGGCAGAGAAACTAGGCTCCAGTCACTCAGCAAGATGCTGCAAGGGCAGCCTGCTGCTGGCAGATCCCTAAAGGCTACTGCCTTGAGGAGTAGAGATGAGTCTCCTCCCCTTTGCCCCTCAGTGTCCTCCTCCGTAAGGAATGACATGAGACAAAGCCCTGTGCTGGTCCTGGGCCCCCAGGTTCTGATTCGGGCTCCGCCACCATCCAGCTGAGTGACAGGTACGTGCAGGCTTGTCATGACCCAGTCTTTTCTTGTCAACTCAACAGGAGAAAACGACCCAGTTTAAAAGTGGGCACAGCCCTTGAAAGGACTCCAAAGACGATACACAGATAGCCAATAAGCACAGGTGTGCAACAGATGTGCAACATCATTCATCATTAGGAAAACTCAAATGAAAGCTATAGTGAAATAAAAGTCGTCGAATCACTATATTGCACACCTGAAGCTAATATAACTAGTATATAATATTGTATACAGACTATACTTAAATTTTAAAATAAAATAAAAACCTACAGTGAGATACCATCTTATGCCCATAGGGATGGGGGGAAATCGAATGTAACGAGTGCTGGTGAGAGTGTGAAGGAATTGGAAGGCTGGTACTCTGCTGGTGGGAAGGTGAAATGGTGTGGCCGCTGTGAAAAATGCTATTGAAGTTCCTCAAAAAAATGAACTCAGACTCAGCGTATGATCTAGTCATTCCACCTCTGGGTACATAGCCAAAGGGATGGAAAGCAGGGGCTCAAACAGGGATTTGTACATGATGCTCATAGCAGAATTTTCCAAAAAAAAAAAAAGTGGGAAACCATCCAAATGATGGTTCAGCATCGGCTGAATGGATGCACAAACTGTGGTCTGCCCATACAGTGGAATACTATGCAGCCTTTAAAAGGGAGGAGATGCTACGACATGGATGAACCCTGAGGACACCTGCCAAGTTAAATAAGCCACTCGCACAAGGACCCGTGTTGAATGAACCCACTTCTAGGAGGGACCTAGAGCAGTAAAGCTCAGAGACAGGAAGTAGAATGGTGGCTGCCAAGGGCCGGGGGATGGTGAGAATACAGAGTTACTGTTTAATGGGTACAGAAGTTCAGTTTGGGAAAGGGCAAATGTTCTGAAAATGGAAAATAAAGAGGGGTCATCGGATGAAGTCTAAGGCGCCACCCAGCTCTGAAACTCTGTGCCTCTGAGTGCTAACAGCGTAAAAGGAGATTCCCCCCTCCCTTCACCAAAGGGCGGATCCTTAGCCTTTCCTGTGCTTCCAAGACCTGAAAAACAGACCCCCGAGGGGAACAGGTTGGTTTGGCTGCTCTGTCCTTTAGCCGAGGGGAGACTGGAAGTCCCTAAAGAAACTTGCGCTCGGTGGCAGCTCAGGGCAAGTGTTTTGTGGTCCTGAGAGGGATAACATTCTTTAAAATCGGTGTTCTTACCATTTGGAATGATCCTGCTCATTGTATTCCTGAGCTGGGTGAGGTTTCTGGTGCTCAGATTCAGGCAATGTCGACTCAAGGTCCATCTGTTCAGTCTTTGGAGCGATCTCATGGAGAGTGCTCAAGATGAAAATTGGTTTGGGGTTTTGGTGGTTGTCTAAAGAAAAACAATTCCTTCCATCACCATGCAGATAACATCTTAAAACACACCGCCTTGTGAAAACACAGCAAATATCATCTGCTCTCCTGATCTTTGGGTATTCTAATTTCAGACGGCTGCCCTTCAAACGTGATGAGCGGCTATCATTTTAAATGTCAGACGCTTGATTCAGGCTCTCCGTAAGGGACCAGAAGGTCCTGTAGCTATTCGAAGGACTGGCCGCCTCTGCCAGTGCTAATTCCATGGGAATCCCTGGCCAGAATACGTCACGAAGTGTGCGGGGTGTGTACGTCTGTGGGTTCCGGCCACCCACTCCTGCGGGTTCAGGAGTTCCTGCAGACCCCAGGGCTGAGGCTGGGGCTGATCTCCAAGAGCAGGTGCGCAACCTGCGGGTGAGGAAACCTATCTCATTCACCTGTGTATCTCCAGCTGGGGAGCAAAATAGGAACTCGGTCTGTATCACGGAGTTGCATTGAATGTCATCTTGTCATCCCTTAGAGAAGGGAGCATACAGATCAAACTCTCTCAGTCCCAGATAACCCTAACTTAAACACTAACCCTTCATCTTCCTGGGTAGGTAAACAGTGAAGAAACACCCAAGATGTGTTTCTTTGCATAAATTAATACCCAAATTTTAAACCCTGAAATCATTGTGTTATTTTTATGACCTAGGATTTATTAACCTTGAGAAACAAAGACAGTTATAATGAGGTTGACAGTTTTTCTCATTTCAGTTTACCCTTCTAGCACGTTTCCTCTTTCTGGTAGATGACGAATTTAGACCAGGGGATCTGTATGCTGCCCAAACAGGTCTGCCAACCCTGCGTGAGACAGCAAGGCTTGGCACGCCTCGATATCGAAAGCCCTGGGTCTTGCCACTAGGTGTGTGTCTAAGGAAGCTCCGACGTAAATCAGCTTGGATAAAGCCCTTGCATCTTGTATTACACTTGCACTCTTCAAAGCATTTCTGTATGTATCTATACCATCTTATTCTCACAGCCACCCACTTAAATCCAAAGGATTCCCATTCTGCAGAGGAGAAAACTGAGGCATGGAGAGGTCAAGTGATCCGCTTCCTTGAGTTCATACCATAGTTTGGATCTTAATGACTTCCCTATTTCTCTCGTTTAATAATTTCTGATGTTAATGCACATTTATATGTTTAAAACGTATAGGGCCTTGCTATTGTTTTAAATAGTCTGCCCACCATCCCTGGGGCACACACCAGCCAGTGCAGACAGCCAGGATGCCTGTCAGCTGCCAGTCACCTCTCGACTTAGCAGGCTTCTTAGACTCCACGCTGTCCAACCAGCTCTTTGGTTTCAGGAATTAGGGATGTAAGTCGGAATCCAGAGGCGGGGTAACTCAGGACGTGCTGAGGAGTTGGACTGCAGGGAAGTCAGGGAGTCATGGCTGGTTCTGGGCCCAGAGTGGCCCAAGTCTGCGGCAGCAGGAGTGTGCAGACCTCCCCAGCTCAGAGCTCTCCTCTTCACGAGCCTCAGCTCTCAGAGGGCCATTCGGGGTGTTGCTCTCTGTCTCGCCTTCACTGGCCTGATGCTTAACAGCTGCTCAGAGCATGTGGGGCTCGTGTTCTGAGGTCAGCACAGTAGGTGAAGTTCCAGTGGAGTCAAAACTGGCCCTCGAACATTATTTTTAATCCCCCAGAGAGTACAGTTAATGTGCTTTGATGCAGAACGCCCTATTTAGTTTAAGTACATTTTATTGATTATGCTATTACAGTTGTCCCATTTTTTTCTCCCCTTTATTCCCCTCTGCCCTGCACTCTCCCTCCCACCAGCATCCCCCCCACCCCACCTTAGTTCAGGTCCATGGGTCGTACATGTAAGTTCTTTGGCTACTCCATTTCCCATACTGTCCTTAACCTCCCCTGTCTATTTTGTGCCTACCAATTATGCTTCTTATTCCCTGTACCTTTTCCTCCATTTGCCCCCCTCCCGCTCCCTGCTGATTACCCTCCATGTGATCTCCATTTCTGTGATTCTGTTCCTGTTCTAGTTGTTTGCTTAGTTTGTTTTTGTTTTTGTTTTTTACTTTCAGTCATTGATAGTTGTGAGTTATCATTTTACTCTTCATATTTTTTATCATCTTCTTTTTCTTAGATAAGTCCCTTTAACATTTCATATAATAAGGGCTTGGGGATAATGAACTGCTTCAACTTGACCTTTATCTGCCCTTCCATTCTAAATGATAGCTTTGTTAGATAGAGTGATCTTGGATGTAGGTCCTTGCCTTTCATGTTTTGGAATACTTCTTTCCAGCCCCTTCTTGCCTGTAAGGTTTCTTTTTGAGAAATCAGCCGATAGCCTTATGGCAACTCCTTTGTAGGTATCTGTCTCCTTTTCTCTTGCTGCTTTTAAGATTCTCTCCTTATCTTTAATCTTGGCTAATGTAATTATGACAAGCCTTGGTGTGTGCTTCCTTGGGTTCAACTTCTTTAGGACTCTCTGAGCTTCCTGGACTTCCTGGAGACTATTTCCTTCGCCATATTGGGGAAGTTCTCCTTCACTGTTTTTTTCAAATAAGTTCTCAATTTCTTGCTCTTCTTCTTCTCCTTCTAGCATCCCTATGATCTGAATGTTGGAATGTTTAAAGTTATCTCAGAGGTTCCTAAGCCTCTTTTCATTTTTTTAAAATTCTTTTTCTTCATTCTATTCTGGTTAGATTTTTATTTCTTCCTTCTGCTCCAAATGGTTGGTTTGAGTCCCGATTTCCTCCTGTCACTGTTGGTTCCCTGTGCATTTTCCTTTATTTCACTTTGCATAGCCTTCACTTCTTCCTCTATTTTGTGACCATACTCAACCATTTCTGTGAGCATCCTGGTTACCTGTGTTTTAAACTCTGCATCTGATAGGTTATCTATCTCCTCATCACAGTTGTTTTTCTGGAGTTTTGATCTGTTCTTTCATTTGGGCCATATTTTTTAGCCTTAATGCACCTGTTACATTGTAAGGGGTGGAGCCTTAGGTATTCACCAGGGCGGGGCAACCCTCTTTGCTGTGTTGTGGCGCTGTGTGTGTGAGAAGGGTCCGAGAGGGAACAGTGCTGCTTGCTCAGCTCTCTCCCTGCTAAAGCCCTATTTAGTAATATGTGCTACATGCAGAATGTATGGGTTGCAATCCTGACAAAAACTTGGTTTTTGTCTCGCACTGTCACTCAGGCCAGACCCTTGAGCTGATTTGCCCAATGAAAATAGTTCCACAAAAGCTCAAGCATTTCTAATGTCTGATGGCTACTTGCAGCATAAAAAGAAAGCATGTACTGAAATGCTGAAGTATTTTTAAATACTACACCAGCTTTATTACAGCTACTTTGAGTACAGATAAAAATATTGTAATGTTTCACAACTGCTGCCTCTATTTCAGTTGGCAGAATATCGCAGCTGGTTTGAATGAACTAGAAATTGCATGTGCATCTCAGCCAATTCCAAGGTCATTGCTACTTGGTAGTTTAATTTAGTAAACATATCATGTTTATCATGAAGCTGTGTTTCACCAAAACATATATATATGTGTGTGTTTGTATTGAGACTACAGAATTTTATCTTCCATATCAGATATTTTAACTAAATTTACAGTAGTGTTTACATTAATTTTTGATGTTTTACCTTTGGCAGAAGGTCCTAAAACGTCCTAAAGCTTTATTTTGATCCCATGAATTGGTTGGAAAACAAACCCACATTGGAGTTAACTAATCTACTTAAAACACCAGACCAAATTGGCATCATGGAATGGTCTGCAAAACTGTTCTGCCAACGGAGCCAACGGTACAGATTAACATCCGTACCCCTTCTCTGTGTACGTGTGCAAGAACACTGGGAACCAAGACGAGCAAGATTAATTTTTTACTGTGGTCACATATACGTAATGTAAACTTTGCTGTTTTTACCATTTTTAGGGTACAGATTAGTGACATTAAGCACATCCCAGTGCTATGCAACCTTCTCCACCGCCCGCCTCCAGAGCTCTCCATCACCCCGAACTGAAACTCTGGACCTATTCACTACCAACTCCCCATTCCTCTCTCCCTCCAGCTTCTAGTAATCAGTATTTTACTCTACTCTACATTAGTCTCTTCTTTCTCTATGAAATTCACTATTCTGGATGCTCATACCATACTTTTTGCGTGCATCTGGCTAATTTCACTTAGTATAACACCTTCAAGGTTCATCCATATTATAGCACATGTCATAGTTTCACTCCTTTTTAAGATAAACATTATTCCATTGTATCATTTTGTTCGTCCATTCCCTGTTGATGGGCATTGGGCATTTAGTTTGTTTCCACATTTTGGCGACTGTGAATAAATGCTACCGGGAACGTGGCTGTACAAATGCCTGTTCAAGTCCCTGGTTTCAGTTCTTTGGGGTTTGAACCTAAAGTGGAATTGTTGGGTCATTCTGTTTAACTTTTTGAGGAACATCGCACCATTTTTCCATACACATTACACAACTGTCATGAGCAGGGCACAAGGGTTCCAATCTCCCCACATCCTCTCCAGCACGGGTCATTTTCTGGGTTTGATGATAGCCATCCTAATGGGTCTGAGCTGCTGTCTCATTATGGTTTTGATTTGTATCAAAGTGATGAGCATCTTTTCACGTGCCTTTTGGCCCTTTGTATATCTTCTTTGAAGAAATGTCTATGTAAGCCCTTTGCCCCCAAAATGGGCCAGATGCATTTTAAAGAACAATCATTTGATAGGATTCCAATGTCCTGGGTTACAGAGAGGTGTGTAAACATACTTTTCTGTAGCTGCGCGTGCTAAGTCATCCTCTTTGGGCATCGTCTCCCCCAAAACAACCACTACCTTTCGCAGGGATGTTGATGCGGCTTCAGCAGACTGGTGTCTTCTGGCTTTCTTGTGGTCAGTGACAACAGCCCTGGGGCACCCTGTGCTATGTACAAGTTCATTTTTTGCTAGGTACAAGTTCATCATTGACTTTCTAGAGGAACAGAAACATGGTGTTCAAATGTTCATTAATGCATGCAAAGTTTTTGAGCTCATTATGGCTGGAAGCGTTTATAGAAAAACGTAAAAAAGCATCGCTGAACCATATGCTGAGTTAAATAGCATTACACCACGTGACAAGGGACAAGACCACTCAAAAAAGGGCACTTGGGCTCCTCCCTGCTCTACGACAGGACTGCTCAGCTCCTGGTTCCCACTCAGATTTTCCAAACACCTAATCTGCAATTTCCCTTACTTCCCGCTGACACCTTCACCTGGTGGCCCGGTGGCTTTGGACATTTTGTGTGCCACATCCCAGCCCACTGGCACAGGCCGTGGGCAGAGCTGGCTGGCATACCGAGGGGCCACTGGGTCCGCAGCATCAAATACACCCCGTCTCCCACCACCAGACAGGAGTGGCAGGTAGCTTTCCCTCGTCACTCCTGTCACATCACACGTCATTTATTTGCGAGTGCCCCGCATGCTGTCCTCAAAAGCAAGGTGCTGGTTAAACTGCGCAACCACGACAGAGGGAGGTTGCTAGGAAACTTCCGGTTTAACCTCACCTTAAAGTGTGCGCAGGGGTCGCACACGACTAGAAGAGCCCGTGGGGGAAGCTGCAAGTACCAGCCAGAGGCTTCCCAAACCCACCTAGCCTGTTTGAACGGAACTATGAATATAATATGCTCGGGCAAAAAATGAAATGCGAAACAGGATGAGACTCCAGTGAAGAGGCCCCAACTGCAGCTGTCGGGACGAACTAGGGCAGGTGGTCATTTACCGGTGGCCCACCATGGGCCTACGGGAAAACCCACACACCCTTGCCCGGATCAGCTCCGGTCTCCCCACACCACCGACTCCCCTTAGCTCTTCCACCAAGACAGCTCATGGGCTCGTCTTTCTTGCCTTAAAGATTTGCCAGGCAGGAATTAAGTGCCGACATCCCCAACTGCTTGACCACGGAAAACACGCATCTCCTTTGAGATGCGGGGCATCTCACTGTTACAGGATGTGAAACCGGTCAGGGCTCCACCGAGACAGACGAGAGGGCGGGCTCCGGAGTCAGACTGCCTGGTGCACACCAGCCCCGCTACGGAGCAGCTGTGTGCACCTGGGTAAGGCACTTTAGCGCTCTGGTTCCTCGTCTGTAAATGGTAGTAGAAGCGCTTGCCTTGTCCTGACCAGGGGGCTTATTTGCTTGGACTGTTGTCCTGTACATGAAAAGATTGCACGTTCAATTCCTAGGGCACATACCTAGGCTGCAGGCTCAATTCTCAGTCAGGACATGTGCCTCGGTTGTGGGTTCCATCCACGGCTGGGGTGTGTGCAGGAGGCAACTGATCGATATTTCTCTCTCACGTTGATATTTCTCTCTCTCCCCTCCTCTCTGTCGTGAAAAACAAAACAAAACAAGAATACTTGCTGTATACATAGTATGTCAGGCTGCCAGATAAAATGCAGGGGGCACTTAGTTAAATTTGAACTTCAGGTAACAGGTGAATTTTTAGCAAAAGCATGTCCCCAATTGAACTGGGCATCCTAGATTTTTATATTGCTGAATCTGGCAATCCCGTTGGTGCAGGTGTTAAGGCAGCACCTGGTATGTTGTAAGTTACACCCAGTTAACTGCTTTGATTGTTAAGCTGTTGGCTATAAGGAACAAGGCACTCACAGCACAGGAAAGGGGACTGCAGGTGTGTGGGGATGCAACTGTCTCCTATATTTCTCAGGTGCCTTGCGACTTCTATTTCCTGTCTCTCTGAGGCCACGTGGACCCTCACAGCTGACTTCTCTTGGGTCCATCTTTCTGTCACCTTGCTTTGTGCAAATGTCTGTCTAGCGTGGCCTCCCGCTCCACGTCTGCGGGACCCAGGAGACTCGGCTATCTTAGTTCAGGTTGTTCCAGGAGCAGACCTCGACAAGAGGATTCTGGGTAAGTAGTTGAATTGGAGGTACCCCACAAACACTGTGGGGTGAGAAAGTGAGACAGAGGAGAAGGAAGTCAATAAAGGGGTCATTATCAAGCAAGTTACCACCAAGGGCAACAGACCTCCATCCCGCTGGGGAGCTTGGAGACGGAGTTACCCAACGGCAGGCCAAGGAAGGTGTTTCTCCCACTGGATCTGCTCATCACGGTCGGGACTGCCTCTGGGATATTCAACTCGGGCACTTCTGGCTTGCCTTGTGCACGGGCCAAGCAAGCTCCCACTGCCAGACCAAAGTCCTCCGAAGGAGAGCATGGGTGTGCCCAGTTGCTGTCCTGAGTGTGCAGAGATGAGGGTGGAGGAGACACGCCTGGGGCACTGCCAACGTCTCCTACAAGCACCCACCCAAGTTGAGGAATTTATGCCTCTTAGTACAAATTCTCAAGGGGGAGCACCTGATTGGTCATTGTCCAGCCAATAAGCTGGCTGGCCCAAGGTCACGTGGTAACCCTCCCTCCAGTCATCCAAGGCTGGGTGGTCAGAGTCTAGGGAAGTGTCATGGCCTTCTCCTTCAGCAGAAGCATTGGGATGGGTAGTTAGTTATCACAGAAACAAAGAGTGGGGAAGACCCCCAAAGCACATCCACTCATTCCAAAAGGTAATCGTGTTTGTGTTTACATCCAAAGCTCAAATCTGTCTCTTGACTCTGCCCCTTCTGGGTCAGGCACCCCCAGACCAGGCGCAGTCAATCAATCTCCGATGGGACCCCTTTCCCACGGCCGAGGCTGCTTTCATGGGCCCTTGTGTCTCCGCCCTTCCAGGCTAGCTCAGCTCCCCTGTGTCTTCATGTCTCTTCGGGGCATGCTTGTGTCTTCATTTGATCAGAAGAACCCTCAGTCCAAAAAAGCAGGTGTGCGTGAGGGAGGCAGGGGCGGGACGCTGGACCCTCACGCTTGGACTCAGGCCACCAGTGTGCGGGGCGGCTGGCGAGGCCAGCTGGCGGGGAGCTGTGGGGCAGAGGGCCCGGCCTTGGTCTGAACCATCTCGTTCCAAATGTCCCAGAAGCCAGATGGTGCTGCTCCCTTCTGTCTCCAGGAGGAGCCTCGGCGGGGAGGTGAAGGGCCTGCTCTGGGCCACCCACGCCCAGCCAGCTGTCCAGGAAACCGAAGTTCATCGTCCTGCTGGTGGCTGAAAGGGACTGCGCCACTGCCGACAGGGCCCCTGGAAGGCAGAGGAACTGTGTGAAGAGAACATGCCCCCGACGTGGACCTTCCTGTCAACAGGACCTCTTCATTAAAGAGGGGCAGTGCTCATCAGGGAGGCTGACTGGTGTTGGACAAATGACAAAATAGGATGAAGAGACCAAAGGACCCCTGGCTGGCGTGGCTCAGTGGATTGAGCACCGGCCTGTGAACCAGTAGGTCACTGGTTTGATTCCCAGTCAGGACACACGCCTGGGCTGTGGGCCAGGTCAGGTCCCCAGTAGGGGGCGTCCAAGAGGCAACCACACATTGATGTCTTCCTGTCTTTCTCCTCCATAAATAAAAAAATCTTTAAAAAAAAAGAAAAAAAGAAAAGAAAAGAAAAAGGAAGAGAGATCAAAGGAACAGAACTACCCATGCTTGGCCAATAACACTTCTGTCTGAGTTTCATTTCAGGGTTCAGTAGCTCTAACTCTCCCTGGCCCTTCTCAGACCTGAGTCCTCCTGGGTCCAGCCAATGACTCAGTGCCACCCAGAAGCTTTCTTTAGTCATTAGTGGCTTCTGTCACCATCAGGACTGACTTTTCCTTCAGTGGAAATTACCAACTCTGTTGGGTTTACTGAGACTGCCCTGACAGATTATCAGCTTAAACCAACAGGAACTCATTCCCTCCCAGTGCGGGAGGCCAGCAGCCCAAAATCAAGGGGCTGGCAGGGCCCCAGTCCCTCCAGCAGCTCCAGGGAGCATCTGTCCCTTCCTCCTCCACTCTTAGGTGATGTCAACGTTCCTTGGTGTCACTGGCTCATGGCCACATCCTTCCAATCTCTGCCTCTACTTTCACGTCACCTTCTCTTCCTTGTGCTTATTTCTCCTCTCCTTCTCTCATAAGGACACTTGACATTGGATGGAGAGGCCACCCACTGAGTCCAGGATGATGTCATATCAAGATCCTTAACGTAATTACATCTACGAAGACCCTCTTCCCACATAAGGTCACAGTCACAGCCTCCCAGGATTCATATGTGGACAAATTTTTTCAGAAGCCACCATTCAACCCACTATGGCAACTAATTGAAAAGTTCACTCGGGAAGTATTTATTGGACACCAACTCTATGCCCAGCTTGGTGGGGCTTGCTCTCCTTGGCAACAGCCCTCGCCCGAGGCCTAGTGGGGTTTTGGGGAATTACTACACTGTGTTCATCTTGGTCAGCACATGGCCAGCCAGCCACTGACCGTTGCTGTCCCTAGCAAGCTAGGGAGGGCCAGGGCTTGCCAAGCAGGGATTCGCTTTTTCCTGGTCCATCTGGCTGTGAGACTATCAGGGCACCCAGGAAAAGAACCTCCATCAGGAGGCTGGCATGATATAGCCCTCCCAGCTGGAGATGCCAACTCAGGCATCTGGCCCAGGGGGCGATGGCATTCGTCTGCCAGGGCTGCTGTCCCCACGTGCCACAAACTGGACAACTTAGCAGATATGTTCCCTCGCAGTTCCGGAATCTGGACGTCTGAAATTCAAGATGCTTAGTAAGGCCACGCTCTCTCTGAGATTCTGGGTAGAAGCCTTCCTTGTCTCTTCCTGGTTTCTGGGGGTGGCTGCCGATCCCGGGCACCCCTTGGCTGGTAGAAACATCACTCCGGGCTCTGCCTCTGTTATCACGTGACCTCCCCGTGTGTCTGTCTTCACGTCATCTTCCTCTTCCTAAAAGGATGACAGTCAGACCGGATGAAGGGCCACCCTACTCCGCCTTCCCTTGATCACATCTGCACAATCTTATTCCGAATGACGTTGCTTTCTGCCGTCCTAGGGGTGGGGACTTCAGCGTGTGTTTTGGAGGGGCACATCCAATCACAGCAAGCAAAGGGCGACACACAGTCAAACATATTTATTTGGTGTGTTTCTTGGGTCCCCCTTGCCCCTGGAATAGACTCCACAGGGAATGTGTGAGCACTGCTGTTCATGGATATACCCCCAGTGCCTAGAACAACTCCCAGAGCACGGACTGGGCGTTCCCGCATCCATCCATTCATCCAGTCAGTTACTCAAGAAATATGTATCGCACGTCTGCGAGCGTCAGGCACATCAGCATGGTCTTCACCCCCATCCCTTGCCTTACGTTCTTCCCCGAGCCTGGCCTCTGTCTCACTGCTGCCCACACCCTCTGTGTGCCCTGCAGTGCCCACCTCTGGGACGGGATGCTGGGCCCTTGGGCTGCTGTTCCCCACGGCCGGACCCGCAGGGAGAGCAGGCAGCCCCTGCTGCGTGGCAGGATCACGGCGAGGCTCTTCTGACTGCTTCCTGCCCCCGTGTGAGGCCAGAGTTCCCCGGTGGGCTCATTTTTAAACAGTGATACAGTTTACGCATTCGCACTTCTGCCCGGGCCCTCAGAGAGCCAGCCTCCTCCTGCTCTGACCAATCGGCTTCTTTGTCAGCCACTTCCAGCTCAGCAGGGGCTTGGCAGAGTCTCCCCTTGGAAGTTGCTTCGTGGAACATGATGAGACCGGGTCTTTGGAGGTGCGAGGGGGTGTCTGCATTCTCTCTCAGGACTAGAGATCATCGAGCTCTCCAGGCATTCTCCGGCAACGTTCCCTGAGAGTTCTGGAAGTGTAGCGAGATAGAAGCCAAAAAGAAAACCTGCGCATGCACGATGCCCTGGCTTTAGCGGGCGTGTTACATGCGCCACGCTGCGAAAGCGAGGAGACTGTTGATGGAGACTGGGATCTGCACTCTCGGAGGCCCTGGAGCAGCCAGCGCTCCCAAAGGGGACTGAGAGGGTGAGGTCTTGGACTTGCCTCCAGCTTCAGGGAAGTGAGCTGGAAAGTCGATGGATTGGCACAGCACAGGTGTCCATCGGGGTGGGTGGTGGGCGTTTCCGGTGCTTTCCACGGGTGGGGCAGGACCTCCAAGACACGACTTCCTCGGGCTCCCTAGCTCTGAGAGACAGAGGGGAGAAGGACAGCACAGAGTATCCCGGGGTTCCCGATGGGCCTACTGCTAAAAGACAGTGCTTCAGTTCCGGCACAGAGAGTCTGTGTTCTCTCTGGTTGAGGTAAGAAGGAAAAAGAAAGGGAAAGATGTTGGAGTGGACGCCCCTGGGGGCACCCCTCGCCCAGTGAACAGGACTCGGAGGATAAATGGTCCAGCGTTCTGCCCGCAGGGAGGGGCAGTTCCGACGCAGCTCTGTGCTCTGCCCCAGAGGCCCCCAGCGGGACTGACCCCCGTCGGCCACGGGGTAGCCTGCCCATGAGTCTGTCCTGCCTCCTGCCTTTCTCCTCGCCCATCGCCATCCCTTCCAGTGCTTCCCGAGGTCGCCTCCCAGTCAAGCCGCGTGCACTCCCCTCTCCTCTGGGCACCCACTTCCTGGGAAGCCCCACCTGAGACCCTGCGCTCAGCAACTGGACCACCCCAGCGATCAAAGATCAAATCACGGAACCTGCACTGCAACGGCTTTTTGGAGGCCAGACAAAAACGCCCTCCCAAAGCTTCTGCTTCCCCGGAGCCCTTCCCTGCTTCCCACCACCCTCCTCTCTCCCCACTCGGGTTTGCCGAGGGCAGGAGCAGCCGCAGGTGCACGGTTCCTGCTTTACTGACTTGAGGGAGGCGAGGGGGCAGAGAGCAGAGAGAACACCGGCTCCGGACTCCGGAAGAGGGCTCCTGACTCCCCCCAAGCCCCTTCCTCCCTCGTGATGTGTGACCGTCCGCTCAGCTGCCCAAGCCCCGACCCCAGGGGTCCACCTGAGTTCCTCCTGCTTCCGTTCCCTGCACACCCACCCCCCTGGCAAGTCCTGCTGCTGGAGCCGTGGGGACCTGCTTGCAGTGCGTTCACCCCTCTTCCAAGCCACCGTTACCTCTACCCTAGGGCCACACCAGCAGCATCCCATGGACTTGCTGCCCCCCTATTACTCCCCGCAACCCAACTTCCACACAGCATCCGGAGAGACCCACCCAGAACGTGAGGCAGATGCCTCCCCCCTGATTAGAGCCTTTCCGTGACTCCCAACCTCAGAATAACACCCAGACCCTCTCCCACGGCCTGCACGGCCCCAGCATCCGCTCCTGCCTTCCTCCAACCCCGTCCTCTCAGCAATCCCAACTGCTTACTGAGCGCCAGTCACCATGGGCTACCCCCCTCGGCAACTCGAGTGTCCCTGCTCTCCGCTGCCTCGGGGACTCTTAACTTGCTGCTGCCTCCACCTGCAAGGCCCTTCCCTGGGTCTTCTTGTGGCGGCCGCAGCTCCTTCATGTCCATCGAGGCTTCGTTCCAATGTGACTCAGTCGCCCCAAAGCCTCACTCATCCAGGCACGCCGTCTAAAATGTCCCCTCCCCTCCAGCACATCCCAGAAACCACAGCTGCCTCTCACTGTGCCACCCCGTGTGTTACCTTGGCAGCGATGATCGTGAACCTACAATGACCCTGACCTTGGGCCACTAGCACACTGCCGGCCTCCTCCCCTAGGGTGGAGCCTCCACCAAGGCTGGACTTGTCTGTCCCTTGTGCCCGTCGCCCCAGCCCCTGGAGAGGGCCTAACATGGAGTGAGCGCTCAGTGGCTTTTCCGAAGTCACCCTAGCTTAGAATCTTACCCTAGCACTTAATAGGTGACCTTGTGCCATAAGCCTGTTTCCTCCTATGTAAAATGGGGACAACGTGGTCATTCCCTAGTAACACGCCCAGCGCCATCGCTCGTGCTGGGGAATTGGGCAAATGCCAGTCTGCCTGGATGCTGTCTGCCGCAAGGACCAAAACACCCAATGCAAGCGGCTTAAACAATCAGGGGCTTCACTGTGTCACATAATTAGAACACCTGCCCGGGGATGGGTCTCAGCATTGTCATCCGGGACCCAGGCTCTTCCGTCTTCCTGCTCAGCTTTCCTCAGCGTAAAAGCCTAGTCCTAGGCGTGTTCCTGTGGTCACGAGATGGCTGCCACCTCCCAAGCAGAGGTGACAACATCTGCCTGGAGAAGAAAGACGTTTCCGCCCACGCATCTGCTGTTAGTAGGGAAGCACTCCTTGCCCAGAAGACACCTCCTCCCGCTGGTCCCATCGCCAGGACTGGGGCACGGGCCCCTCCTTCCGCTGCCGAGGAGATCTGCGAGCTGCGTGCCTGGCCACGTCCGCCTCTGGGAGGAGAGGACGGGTGGAGAATGGTGGGTGGGCGTGTGTGCGAGGTTCCCTGCATCTTCCTTCCCTTTCCTCTCTGCTCTCCCAGCGTGATTCCTGTTCCCAAGGTGCCCTCCCAGGCTCGGCTGGTTTTGAATTAGGGAATCCAGGCCTCTCTCTGAGCCGTGATATTCCCTGTTGGAACTGGAGGCCCGCAGGTGCTGCTGGGTGGGTGTGTGGGTGTTTCGAGGCCGGGTTGCAGGGAGTTAGTAAGAATAAGATAGAAAAAGATGCAGATGTCGCTGGAGGCGGGTGGGACCCCCGGTGGGGAGGGTCAGCGGAGGCCGAGGCAGGAGCAGGGGAGTGCCTGCGCTGCCTGGGGCCGGACCTGCTCTGGGGACAGGGCCAGTGGGCCACGGGGAGGAAAGGGCTTTCATTTCAGAACCTCAGCTGGACCTCTGCTCTTCCCGCTCAGCCCACCGTCACCCCCTCTCTTCCTGCCTGTCCCCTCTAGACACCAATGCTGCTCAAAGCTCTGCTCTGGCCTCCCGGGGGCCCGGGTGGGAGGAGCCCCCCGCCTGCTCCTCCTCCCATTCTCCGGGCACCATGCTGCTCCCAAGCCAGAAAGGGACATTCCCTGCTGAAGGCGCACATGGTGCCCGAGGGCCCAGAGGGGATCTCGGCATGGGCAGGGCAGGAGGAGCGTCTGAAGCCCGGGGGAGGCCCAGAGCTCGCCACCCTCCTGGTGGAGGGCATGCCCATGCATGGCTGTGGCTGTGGGGGTGGCCGTGTGTGGGGGTGTGGTCCACAGTCCCTAACCCATCCCAGCCCGAGTGGTTCTGGATCCTGGGAGCAGCGTTCGGGCACCACCTCCAGACCTGCCGTGGAGTGGTCGAAGTGCTTAACCCTGGTTTCGAAGGGTCAGAAACCCAACTTGCGTATTAATAGTTAGAATGGACATTTGCCCTTTTTTGGCCTCTAGCACCTCGAAACCCCTTTATTTTGGGGTGAGCCTGCCTCTGATGATAGAAGTTGAAAATGCCAGGAGTTCCCAGTCCCTGCCTCCCTTGCTGCTGCTTCGAAGGCCCAGGCCCCACGTAGCCATCCGTTCAGCCCATGGCTAATTCCTCTCTGCTTGACACTCTGGGGTGCTCTTTCTCTTCCTGACTGCACACTCACGGACACTCACCGACACAGGCCAGGTCCACGGTCCAGCGAGACTCTGACCGGTTTTCACAGCCACGTGTCTCTAAACCAGGTTCTCGGGTCCCCTAACAGTGCCCCTCCCCTCCCTCAGATGTATTTGGGTGTTTTCTCCAGCTTTATTGAGATGTAATTGACACATATCCTGGTGTAAGTTTAAGGGATACGGTGTGATGATTTGATACATGTCTATTTGGGGAAATGTTTACCTCAATAAGGTTCGTTAACACATCCTTCACGGCACATAATTACCATTTTGTTGTTGTTATGGTGACAACATTTAAGCTCCGGCCTGACAGCCTCTTTCGAGTACACAACACAGTATCGGTGACTATGGCCACCACGCTGGACCTTATGCATCTGAAAACTGAAAGTTCAGAGCCCTGGAACAAAATCTCCCTGTGTCCTCCACCCCTCAGGCCCACCCTTCTCCTCTCTGCTTCTATGAGTTCGATATTTTTAAGATTCCAAATATAAGTGAGATCACGTGGTGTTTGTCTTTGACTTATTTCACTCAGCACAAAGCTCTCAAGCTCCAGCCATGCTGTCACAAATGACAGGCTTTCCTTAATTTTTTATGGCTGAATAATACACCCGTGGGTATGTGCATGGGAGCGGGGGTGTGTGTCTGCAGGCGGGATTTTCCGTATCCGTTCATTCATTGGTGGGCATTCAGGTGGTCTCTGCGTCTTGGCTATCGTGAAATAATGCTGCAGTGAGTGGGGGAGGCAGAGAGCCTTCCTGGCTGGTGTTCTTATTTCCTTCGGATACCTAAAAGTGGGACTACGAAGTCATACAGTAGCTCTGTCTTTAAGTTTTAAAGGAACTGCCATACTCTTTTCCGTAGTGACTGTACCAATTTACATTCCCACCAACACTTTTGCAAAATTGCTTAGGCCGGTCTAAGAGCTTCATTCCATCACATAAGTATTAGAATCGGCTTGTCAGTTTCTCCACAGAAGCCTGCCGGGATTTTGCCTGGGATTGTGCTGCATCTGGAGACCAGTTTAGGGACGATCGTTGTCTTCACAATATTGAGTCTTCTGGCCCGGGAACACTGTAGATCTCCTTTATTTAAGTCTGTATTTTTGTAGTTTTCAGCTTACAAACCTTACGTATTATTTATCCCTAAGTATTTTATGTTTTTGGTACTACTGTAAATGGTATCTTTTTAAAAAAAATTTCCGTTTCTGCATTGTTAGCACATAAAGATTTAAACAGGTAAATAAATAAAGTGTAGTCTATTGATCTTTTATCCTGCATTCTAGGTAAACTCATTTGCTAGATCTAGCAGTGTCTCGGTTTTGGATGTTTCTAAGTCGGCAATCACATTGCCCACGGTTTTTTTTTTTTTCTTCACTATCCTTATGCCTTGCATTTCTCTTTCCGGCCTCATCATGCTGACCAGGATATTGAGCAGAAGCGGTGAGAGTGACGTCCTTGCCTTCTCCGCAGTCTTTAGGGGAAAGTGGCCGGTCTCTCGCCATGAAATGTAAGGTGAGCTGTAGATTTGTGTAGCTGCACTTTGTTAAAGCGAGAAAGTTCACAATTATTTCTGGTTCGCTGAGAGTTCTCATCATGAATAGATACCCAATGACCTTTTAATACATTTCTTTTCTGCTTCAACCAGCCAGAGTTGGGTTCTGTTGCAAACAGGAGCCCGGATGGATACACTAGCTGTACAACGTCGGGCAAACTCTTTAACAGAACAGCCCGAGTGTTGGACTGACTGAAGTCTGCTGGTGAAAACGTAAGTCCGTTTAATTCTTCCACCTCACGAAACTGGCCATCACCCTCAAGGCTATCGCCTGTGTGTGGGAAACCCTTGTGCTCAGTGTACTGTTTTTCTCCCACTCCCCCCAAATGCCCTTGCTTGTTGTATGTAATTATACAAACAATGTATACTCACGGTAAAGACCCTGAGCAGAGGTGAGAAGACCAAGGTCTTGCTCCGATTGGAACTTACTTTCTAACTCGGGTACACAGACAACAGACAAGCAAATAAGTAAAGCTAAACAGAAAAAAAAACCGGAAGTAATTCAATAAATTAAATGCGAGCCCTCTTCCTCCGAGGTCCTGGGAGCTTTAGCAGAACTCGGTTTCTGGCACTGTTACCTCCGAGCCCTACCTACACTTTGGGGGCGCTGTCCCAGCTGGCATCCTCCGAGAGAGAGGCCACACTCATTCCTAAGGGCGGCGCACAGAGCGACAGTCAGCAGCGACCGCACAGAGCATGAGAGCCGTGGCACCAGCCAGTGTGTGTTGCTGTGGGACTAACATAGGCAAGCCTCTTGTGGCAGCGTCTCGCACATAGTAGGTGCTTTGTCAGTGTCTGTAGAACGGACCGCCATATCCTCAAGCCTCAGACAAACAGTCAGCCCTTCCGCTGCACGTGACCCAGCCACCCCGCGGAGGCTTCTGGCCGCCACCCACCGACCCCAGGCGGGGCTGCGTGTGCGCGCACGTGTGTGCGTGCGCGGGAGCCAAGCGAACACGGACCCTGTCGTGCTTGTTCTCAAACAGGCCTTCAGTGACAGTGACAAGCAAGCCTGCTCCACCTGCCATGTCAGGAAAACTGCCCAGGGTCCCCTCAGGGGCTGCAGCCCAGTGGGCGGTCACTCGCTCATTAGCACAGCCCTAGCAAGGGGACACGCTGGCCTCACCTTGGAGGCCAATTACCCCACTGTCAGGCTTCACGGCGCAGCGTCAGAATTCAAACCCCACGGCTGTGAGGCCCGGGACTTCTGACCTGTGGGAGGACCAGCAGCCGCCCTTGCAGGTGGCCGTGCTATGCCATGCTGTGGCTTTGGAGCCCGGCCACTCTGTTAAGCCGCTGGCTTACCTCATGTGCCTTCCAGCCCCGGTAAGTAGGCTAAGGCCGGCCTGGGAAGATTATTTGCAGGGAATTAGAGCAGGGGAGAGCAGGATTAGGGCAACTCCCAACCAGTGGCTCCTCCGTAGCTGCCATCTGCAAGGAACGGGTGCCCCCTTTCACTGGGTGGGGGCAGTGCTGGCAGGAGGGAGTCGGTCATAAGCTAGAGGACCCTCTCCGGGGAGGCACCTGTTCCCGTCACCCCCTCCTGGCACCTCTGACCAGCTGCACCGGCTCTGAAGAGGTCAGGTGGGTGACAGTTGGAAATGAGGGGGTCTGAGTGGGTCCCGGCCCTGTGTGACCTGGGCCAGCCACCTTCCCTTTCCAGGCCTCCGCCCCCTTACCTGGAAGATGGCAGTGCTGGGCCACCTGGCTCTTGAGACACCATTCAAAGTGGAAGGGAGGAGGTTGAGAAGGATTTGGGATTCCTACTGGGTGTGAAGGCGACAACAGCAGAGACAGTGACCGAATTGTCACCTACATAGA
This sequence comes from Trachops cirrhosus, assembly GCA_028533065.1. Lineage (NCBI taxonomy): Eukaryota > Metazoa > Chordata > Mammalia > Chiroptera > Phyllostomidae > Trachops > Trachops cirrhosus. Next base: position 187,019,814 of record CM052538.1, on the reverse strand, counting down.
GACGGAATGTGACGAATGAATAAGCGATGAGTGACAGATGGAACAAATGGAAGGGCCAGGAGGTGCGGGTGGCGTAGGGGCAGGTAAAGGGCCGCAGAGTTTCCTCCCAAGGACGTGGAGACGGTATCACTAAGTACACTTGTGAGGGTAAACTATGTAATCTACATAAAATCGATTATTTGGGAAATTTAAATAATATGGACAGTAGCGTTTATTGAGCACTAACCACCAGACACTGTTCTTTGTGTTTTGTAACTATGACCTTATTTAATCCTCACAATAATACAAAGCAGGTACTGGTACGATCCAAATCTACACATGGGGAAACTGAGGCACAGAACTATTCAGGTGAACCCCTAGTCTTGCTTCTGAGCTCCTGGACCAGTACTTCCTACAGTAGCCCGAGTGGCTCTTAGGCCAGAGCAGGCCTTGGCCACAATGGCACTGAGTTGAGGACTGTTGACCCTGTCTAAGGGTGAGAGTCCTTGACATCGAGTAGGGCAGGAGAAGGTCTGAGCTTCGGACTCCCTGGCTTGTCCAGCTAGAAACCCCTGGGGCCCCGTGTCCTGTGCCGGCTCTTCCAGGCACCAGGCTCAAAACGCAACTGCTTGCTGCTGGGAGCCTGGGCAGAGCGCTCCCTCCCCAGGCACCAGCGGCCGGGGCTGTGAGGCAGGAGCACCCCGCCACACCCCAGCAGCACCTCTCCTCAGGATGGGTGAGCACAGGGGCTGGGGGCTGGGCGCCCTACAGGATGACCGCAGGGGCCGAAAGAGCCCCCGTCCTGCACAGGGGCTTAGAAGTCTGGGGACGAGCATGCGGTGAGTGGGCGTCCTCATGCTGGTTCCACTACTTAAAACATTAAGAGATGTTTATAAACATGAGAACTTTTTCTCTAAAGACACAATGAGCAATTGTGTACCTATTACACAATCATTTCATTGAAAAAAGATGGCAATAGGCCAAAGTGATAAAAGTACTACATTTAGTATAGGGCTCTTTCCTATTTCTGTTTTTCTATACCCTCTATATTTTCTATAACGTGTATTACTTATTAAAGTTTATTTATTTTAGAGAGGGGAAGGGAGAGAGGGAAATATCAATGTGTAGTTGCCTCTAGGGCGCCCCCTACTGGGGACCTGGCCAGCAACCCAGGCGTGTGTCCTGACTGGGAATCCAACTTGTGACCCTTTGATTTGCAGGCTGGCACTCAATCCACTGAGCTGCACCTGCCAGGGCTAGTATTAAACAGTTTTTTTTAAAAAGCTGTGGCAGGTGCTGAGGGGGAGTTTACTAAATAAAGGGCTCTAAGTGTGGTTTACCAAAAGAATGAAACGGGGTCATCACCATCTTTATTAGAAGCAGTCCGTTGGTAATTAGAGTCCATTAGTCTATTAGCAATGGGGCCTGCACTCGCTGCCTTTTTGCCAGTCATCTTTACAGTCCCGTAAAATGCTTTTATTGTCAACCTAGGATCCTAGGATTTTCCTCTCCGTTAGATGTTTGGGTCACTGGTTTAGAAAGACAGGTGACATTTCATTTTCTTCAGTTTTGCCCATTGTCCCAACTTGTCATGATCCCTGTAGGCTCTGATTCTGTCATCCCGTACAGGAGCTACTTCTAGTGGCAGGTGATTTGCACATTTTCTTAACCTGCCACCGATACCCTCAACCAGAAACCTTACTAAAATGCCAAGCAGGCGTTCCTGATGTGGGCAGAGTTGCACCTGGCTTGGTGGTGCTTGTCTCCTGTCAGCCAGGGACGAAGTGACTCCTCGTTTATCCCAGGTTGGCTTTTGGCCTGTGCCCATGCCTGGTTCAGCCTTGGACACATGGGGGGAAAAAGTGAGGTAGGGTAAAATGAGGACGGAGCCTGCCGAGTCTGCGTAACAGAGGGCCATTAAGGAAGCAGCTTCAGAGGAATTAGAAACCCACTCGACCGAATCCTAGCCTAACCCACATCCCTACTTCTTATCCCTAAAGACCTCATGGGAAAGGGCTGGATGGCTTTTTGGAACCAATATATAAGCATTCTTGGATGAGTATGGTCCAAGAGTCTCATGCAGCCTGTGGATTTTCTCATTTCCGACCAAGGCTTGCCCGTTTTCTGTAATTCTGTGAGAAGAGCGTAACATCAGCTGTGTAAAGACAAGAAAAGATTCAGTATCCCTAGATTAACGGTATCACTTTGACCAAACCAGAAAGTTTCCTGCATTTAAACTGTCCTAGAAAATGTCTTAGGATAAAAGATGTCTTGGGTCTACTTCAGGTCATAGGGTGAAAGCCCCGCTGTTCGAAGAAATCACGAGGAACACATCGGAAATGACTGGAAAGGGTTCTCATCGGAGGCCTAAAGGGTAGGTATGAAAGCCCCTGTTTGTGGATCAAGTGGCCGTAGCGAAAGCGCCGGCTTCGTTACTGACCAGCTGCGTGACCTTGAATGTGCCACTCAGACCTCCCAGGGCCAGTTTCTCTGTTTGCAGAAGCAGAGGTGACACCGAGCCCTTAGGACTGTAATTAAGAGTAAATGGGACGACGTGTGTGACAGGTGCTCGCTCTGCGCCCGACACGCCAAGCGTTTTGCATGGCTCACGTCATTTAATGCTCCTGGGACCCTTGCATTTGCACCCAAGTAGGTGTGAAGTGCTGATATGAGTGGTCCAACCCACAGAGCGGTGGCCGTGGCATGGGAAGCCCTGGACTCCACAGCCTGTGCTCCTCACTACAAGCCCCACTGAGTGGATTTTTGCTGTCTCTGCCTCCCAGCGCCCATTCTCCTGCCTTGCGGTGAGAGCCCCTCAGATTTCTTGTGGGTGAGCACTGACAGGCACGGTGCCCGTCACTCTGGCCAGGCTCAGCATGGGACCGACGCCGGGCCGGCACCGCGCTTCCCTCACGACTGTGCACGGCGAGGGGCCCGACCTACAGTGGACTCATCTCCTCGGTGCTGCCTTGGAGGACCGCTGGGCCTGCTGCCCGGATCCCCTGGGGTCAGTGTCTCAGTCCACTCCCCTTGTCCCTCAGACAGCCAGAGATGGTTTCTTTCATTCAAAACTAAAGAACTCTGATAATACACCCAGACCAGTATACCCTGCAGCGCCCAGTATGTGTGCGAACTGGAGGGCTGACCGACCGGAAGCTCCCGCTTCCTCCTAAGTCAAATGGGGTGACCTCAGGGCCCACCACCCACGGTCACTGTGATTCAAGGAGACGAGGCATGTCAAGTACTTGGCCCGGGACCTCACACACAGAACATACTCCGTGCCAGCTACTATTGCCAGGGCTCAGTGACTTTTCAGTAAAAAATAAATAAATAAATAAAATAAGCACTGGAGCAATTACTCCCATGAGGTGAACCAAATCTCTAAGATGCAAATAATTATGGCCGTGGACTCCATGTTCCCACGGGCAGGAGTGAGTTCTAGGAACGGTGCGGTCCCCGCATTGGTTACATAACTGCGCTCCATGCTGAGCGCACCAGGGATCATCTGTCCGGGGCAGAGGGCATCACTCCACCCACTGCAAACCGCGGAGACGGGAGAACACCCGCCTGTGTAATAAAAGAACACCCCAGCACTCAGTGCAGTGAACTTGGTCCTGACACTCCTGAAACCGACGGCTTACGGGGGTGGATGAGCCAAACGATGCACTGAGAGGCAAAGTTTCCTCAAGGACAGTTATAAAATAATACTAACGGAGCCTGAGATTTTTAACTGTGAACATGTTTCCACTTAGAGGCGATCACCACCTGTGTGGTGTCCTCCCTCCGTCGTTCCCACCGCCCCTCCTTCCTCTGCATACTCCCCTGCACTAGCCCCTCTCCACGGCCATCACTGCTTTGTCTGGTGTGACCACAGGGTAGAATGTACTGCGGAAAACACGGTAACGAGATAAATGAGGCAAATACCCAAAGACGATACAGTCCCATTCACAGCAGAAGCTTCGGACCCGTGGTGGTCCCACTACTGCTGACCACCACGTACACTGGGACGAACACCCCCTGGCACTGCCATCGGAGCCACGGCGCCTTCTCTCAGACACCGGCTCCGGGGTTCGGCTGGCAGGTGCCGCCACGGATCGAGGAATGGGGGGAACTCAGTCCTTGCAGCAGCCACGGGCAGGGGCTGGGAGCAAAGCAGCCAGCCCCACGGTCGGGGATCGGTTAGCCACAGGGCGTGAACGAGTAGGGGAACGTACTGAGGATTATGGGAGCCCCGGTTTTTACGATAAAGGAAGTGCCAATGTGGACGGGGTGAGACTAGAACAGCCTTGTGGGGTAGAAGCGGACCTGAAGATCGGTGTGAACTGTGGCTTCTAATGTGTACAGATGGATGGATGAGGAGACAAGCACAGAGGTAGGTGTTTCCTAGTTGTCCACACAGAGGACCTACCAGCAATGACAGCTCAGTGGCAGTGAGCACAACCTAGCACCCAGAGCTGGGTTCCAAATACTGTTCTCCACTAACGTGAACCAGGACTCTTTGGCAAGATGGCTGACCCCAGGAGTAGTGGGGGAAAACAAAGCGTCTGGAACATTCTGTGGTACCCGAAAGTAAGAAAGTGCTCTAAGAACCATGGGGATGTGCAGCCATTATGGAAAACAGCTGAGCGTTCCTTGAAAAATTAAAAAATAGAACTGCCACAGGACTGAGAGGTCCCACTGGTATGTATCCAAAAGAACTGAAAGCAGGATCTCAAAGAGGTATTTGCACACCCATGCTCATTGCAGCATGATTCACAATAGCCAAGTGGTGGAAGGAACCCAAATGCACAGCAATAAATGAATGGATAAGAAAAGGTGGTATATATCCCCACAATGGAATATTACACAGCCTTAAAAAAGGAAATCCTGCCACGTGCTATAACCTCAAGGGCGTACCCTACGCTAGTGGAAATGAGCCAGTCACAAAAGGACCAGTACTGCGTAATTTCACTCATGAAGTAACCAAAACTGTCAAAACCCTAGAAACGGGAAGTAGAAAGGCGATCACCAAGGGCTGGGGGAGAAGGGAAGGGAAATTCATGTTCAGTGGGTACAAAGTTTCAGTTTTGCAAGATGAAAAGTTTTGTGAGCTCTGTTGCACAACAATGTAAATACACTTAGCACTACTGAACTGGATACACTTAAAGATAATTATGATGGTAAATTTATCATGTGGTTTTTACCACAAGGAAAAACAAAAACAAAAAACAACCTCAGAACAGGTCAAAAGAACACAGAAGCAAGCTTGAAGTGCTCCCACTAGCCAAATCCAGGCCAGCTGGAGCATCAACATAAATCATGATCGTCTGAAAATTATAAAGCAGAATCCATGTTCCACACTAAAATAAACAATGAAAAAAAATAAACAGCAAAAAGAGAAAGTGCCTACACTCAATGCCAATTAAATGTAGAAGCAACAGCGTGAGCTGAGAATCACCCTTTGGCAATGACTATTTCAGGTAAGAATCGTGAACAGATGCTAAATCTAGTGGGTAAAAATTTATAACGCACAGGATGTTGATACAGTGTCAGTGTAGCGCCCCACAAAGTACTCATCCCTCATTAATTAGCAAGTACAATGTACTGACATCGAGGTGGAGGAACCTTGCAGACAGGACCTGCTGTTACAAAGGGCGTCACCAGAACTGGGAAGAACGGGTCCGTGTGCCTCCTGAGACATCGGAGGACACAGCGTCACTCCCCTGGTGCTTGTCAAAAACTCACGACCTGAATCTAACAATGAGAACACGTCAGACAAATCCACAGAAGGGTCACTCTGCAGAGTAACTGGCCAGCACTCTTCGAAGACGTCGGTCATGAAGGAGACTAACACAGGGAGCGCCCGAGGAGGCGCTCCGGGGCTACGGAGGATGGAGGGAAACGCTATCTAAACGCACACACGCCATCCTGGGCTGGGTCCTGGAACAAAAGGAGGAGATGGCAAGTACATTTTTCTGCGTTTTGGTAACATTTGAATGTTGTTTGTGGGTTAAATGGCAGAATTTTGTCAGTGTTGGTTTCCTGATTTTGATGGATGAACTAGTTATACAGGAGAGGCCATTTTTTTTTTTTAATACACACCAATGTGTTTAGGGCTAATGGGACATCTTAACTGCAACTTAGTATCAAACAGTTAAAAATATGTAAAGATAGAATGGTAAGGTAAACACGCAAAATGTTACCAACAGAACTGGGAGAAAGGATACACAGGCTCTCATGAAAAGACAAGATACATGTAATGGTCTTTCAGCTATCAGGAATGCATTAGCCAGTCTCTATACTACTCGAAACATCTGCTTAATCGTTTCATTACCTCTGGCTAAACTGTTCAAAAGAATACTTGAAGTAAAACATGAAAACTTTTCTTAGGGGGCAATAATCTGTAGATATAAAATTCTGCTTAAAAGTTAAAAATGCACGAAGTTCTTAATTTTCATTGAAGATACTTCTTCCTGCAATAATTTGTCTCCTTAAAAAAAAATCACTACATAAGATAGTGAAAAACATTACAAATTTGAATCCTGTTAATTTAGGATAAGTACATTTTTCTTATAACTGATATAAGAATTATACAATTTAATTAGAGATTGATATATCCTTTGATATTTAAATATTAAATTTTAACCTGAACCTATGAGTGGGTGATGTTGGAAACTGGAGTAAATTATTTCAAATCCTCACTCAAGGATGTTTATTGAGCTTATAGAGGGAGGAAGAGAGGGACATCGGCACATCGCTCAGCTGCCTCCTGTCCACACCCAGCCAGGGACGAACCGTGACCCTTCGGTGTACGGAACGACACTCCCGCCAGCTGAGCCACCGGCCAGGGCTGAAACCATTTTTAATATTAGAAATCTCCTATGGTAGAAAGTGTCTGTAGAAAAGGGGGGTTTAGCCTTTTTTCTTGTCATTTAAACTGGTCATGTCCTGTTGGACCAAGACCACGGTCTTTCAGAAAAATCACTGATGTCCCGCATACGTGTGGTAAGGGACTGTGAAAGGAAATGACAAGGCCGGCAGCAGCGCCCGTGGAATACAAACGGCTCCCCCCGGGGCTCTGTGTGAAGGACTTCACTAGTTTTGAACGTACAATTTAGCAGTACCTTTTTTAAAAGTGTAATAATTGTATCGGGGAAAAAAGGAAATACACACAAGAAGTTGGGTATTGAACATGAAAATCAACAATCCTCAGGAAATGTTGTAAGTCCTTGTGGATCCTTTGTGCATTCTCCCCGAGATGATAACTCGAGATGTGATTAGGATCCATGGAATACATTAACAATGGCACAGAAGAAACACACACTTTCGGCTCTCTCCAACTATGATGGAGAGGGACGGAAAACTCCACACACTTCTATTTCAGGCCTTGAAATCACATTCTGACTTCAAGAACTAAAGCATAGAGAGCTGGGTGCATGTACAACGGTGGGGAGGGGGAGAACGGGAGAGAAGCAAAGATACCCTCGCTTCCAGGAAAGTTCTGGGTTTTTAATTTACTTTAGTAATTGTCAGTGTTTTCTCCCAAACACAACTGAAGTGGTAAAAGTGAGAGAAAACCCCCAAAAGGGAAAGAAACCCTTCCCTTGATTCCTGCCCAGGTAGGCAGATGTCAATGTTCCTTCTCTAGTTACTGATGGTTGAATGAAAAGGAGCCTTGGGGGTGCATGGGAACCAGCCCCACCCCCACAACGAGCCAACAAATCACCAACCTCTCAATCACTGAATTACTAACCACCATTACACCCTTTGACGTAAGTGGTCATCAGTTCATCGATATTTAGACAACCTTATGAGATAGCACCTACCCTCTCTCCCTCCCCTCCCTTTACTGACCATCATATATATTAATAGAATGGACATCAATCTCTCTCTTTGCATGCTATTGTCCTAAGTACTGGTGAACTGGATATACTTATTCCTAAGCCAAGTGAACGCAAAAAAAGCAGTGCAGAGAAATGTAGTTGAAACTCACAGCTTAAACTCTCCGAATGCTGTGGCTGAACGGGGCTGCGGAACTCATCCAGTCCAGCACTCTGACTTCAGTACTGAGTGACTGGACTCTGTAAGGGTCCTAGATTCATCCGCCTAGCACTGAACGACTGGACTCTGCAGGGCTGGGCTCCAACTCCGTCTCCAACCAGCTCCCTGGCTCAAACCCTTCCTTCCATAGGCCCATTAATTCAACACTAAAATAAGGTGCCAAACGACAAGACTTCCATAGTCCCTCTCAGCCGTTAACACTCGAAGATGTTAAACTCTAAATTTCAACCACCTCCCCCACCCCTGTGGCTTTTATTGCCAAAATTCATAAGCTGATCTAAAATTTATATGGAAATGCAAGAAACAATAGCCTGTTTTGGCTATCTTGAAAGAGCACAAAGTTGTAGGACTCACACTTGCCAATATAAAGCTTAATATAAAGCTACAGTAATCAAGATACTGTGATATGGTGTAAGGGCAGATGTATGAAATAGCATTTAGAGCTCAAGAACGAATGCGTACATTTACGGGCAACTGATTTTCAATGAGGGTGGCAAGAAAACTTGATGAAGACATCATCTTTTCAACAATGACACTGGGACAACGGGGCATACTCATGCACTGGGCCCCCCTCACACCTTACACACAAATACACTCAGAATGGGTCCAAGACTCAAATACGAGAGCTGCAACTATAAAACTTTTAGGAAAAAAAACATTAAAGTCTTTGGACTTTGGATGAAGTAATGGCTTGTGAGATATGACACCAATAGCGTATGGAACCAAAGGGAGAAAAAGATGAATTAGACAATCAAAATCGAAAACTTTTATGCTTCGGGCGACATCAAGAAAGGGAACACACACGGAGGGGGAGAAACATTTGCAGATCATACATATGATACAGATTTAGTACCCAGCCTGTACAAACAACTCTTATAATCCAACAACAAAGAAGATAAAAACCCAATTAAAAAAACAGGCAAAGGATCTGAACAGACATTTCTCCAAAAAAGATACACAAGTGGCCAGCAGGTACAGAAAAGATGCTCAACATCATTAGCCATTAGGGAAACGCAAGTCAAAACCCTAACGAGACGCCTGCGCGCACACAGGACGGCTAGGGTGAAAAAGACGGGTGAAAAAGACGGAGAGCGACCAGCATGACCAGCGTGGGGGAGGCTGTGGGAGGGCTGGAATTCTCTTCCACTGCTGGCGGGCATGTGAACAGAGCAGCCCTCTGGGACCCAGGCCCGCAGTTCCTCCAGAGGGGCCACCACGGGATCCAGCCATTCTGCTCTTAGACGGAGGGCTCGGCAAAAGGAGGTTTTGAGTTGTGAGGATGCGAAACACAGTTTATTCCCGCATTATTATTTATTAGCCATTGTACTATTTTCCATATGAACTGTAAACCTACTTTTGCCCCATCCTGTACATACCCAAGAAAACTTAAAACACATACCCATACAAAACCTGGTACATGAATGTTCACAGCAGCATTATTCGTAATAGCCAAAAGCAGAGACAGCCCAAATGTCCGTCAGCTGATGGAGAAACAAAACGCGGTCCGTCCACATCACAGAAATTGTTCAGCCATGAAAAGTAACCGATACATCAATGAATCTTGAAAATATTACACCAAGTGAAAGAAGACACAAAAGGCCACATATTTTATGATTCCATTTCTCTGAAACATCCAGAGCAGGCAAATTCATAGGAGACAGAGAATAAATTAACAGTTGCCCGAGGCTGGGGATAAGGGAGCATGGGAACCGACAGCTGATGGGGACGAGGTTTCTTTGGGGGGATGATGAAAATGTTCTGGAATTAGAGAGTGGTATGGTCACACAACACTGTAAATACACTAAAAATCAATGAGCTGTACACTTTAAAGAGAGAATTTTATGGTATGTGAATCATATCTCAATTTTTAAAAAAGGCAAATGGCTCTTAGAAAACTGGTTCCTCACTTCTGCTTGGGACCACCTACTGGCTCACAGAAATACTAAACAGTCAGCAGTGACATCTGACATTTATAATCCCACTGCAACAAATGCAACAAAAAATATGTTTAAGCTATTTATAGATACCAGCTGATGGTCTAGTTGTGTTTATTTTGCTTCTAACGAGTAAAGATCTAAAAATTCCTGAGTTCATGATTTATCTCAGAGTCCTTTTTAAAATTTGTATTTTTCTTTAGTAATTGAGGCTAAACAAATGTCTTCATTTTCGAAATGTTAGTAACAGTGTCATCCAGAAACAGGTAAACATGTTGCTCCTACAATGACATTGGTTAGCACAGCCACCTTCGGGCAGTACTTGAAAATTTAATTCTTGTTCTTGGGTTAGGCAAAAATCAAATTTTCAGTACCAGGATTTCAATGTAATATGTATAACCAAATCCTTTAATCCATGAAACAAATGCAGACTTTGCTTCACCTGGAAAATAAATAGAATTTTAGGCTTACTCTATTCAGTAAGAAGAGTGTAAGTGAATTTTTTTCAAAGCTCTGCAAAGAAAACATACTCTTTATCTTCATCTTCTGTAACATTGTCTTGTGTATCTGGTTTTCAGTATCAAGAAGCCTGTAAACTCTGCATTAGCGCTATAATCCACAAGAAAAGCTTTGTAAGCATTTGAAATAGAATGAATTAATTGCGGTCTGATATCACTGGGTTGTACTGTACATAGTTCTGTGTAAGTGAAATAAGACCGATCCTTCTAAAAGCGCTAATTGTAAAGAGGGGGGCTTAGACACTTAGGAAATAAGCCTCGGGTCTGCCGTGATTAAGCTACAAGCTAAAAAAGCACTGAGATGACAACAGGGCGAAATGATTTCATTTTTAAGCCCAATGGAAATTGCATATGCTCAGTTTTTATTCTTAAATACAAGTGGTGGGCACTGTATCAGCACCGCCAGCCCCAGGAAAGGTGCAAATGCAGAAAAGACGGCCGTACCCGCCTCCGACATTACTTCTGTGGGGACGTGCGTGGACTCCAGCCGCTGCGGAGGCAACCTTAACAGAAAGCAAGCCTGAGAGAGGAAAACATTTACACCTTGTGACTCAATTATATTGCTACCTCCCAAAAACGTGAGGTTCCAACTTATTTCTTGAAAGCAGAGCACAAAACAGTTTCTAATAGTAATCTAGATGACGGTTAAGATGCGTCTGAAGTGTAGGCAGAACCCTTAAGACTGTAACACACCGAGGAGTTCTTTTGAATTACGTGTATTCAAATGACAGTATTATAATTCATACTGAACAACAACAGAATCTCGGTAAAACAAGAAATGGGAGAAATAAAAACGGATTACTTCCAGCTTCACACTAGAGCGCGTCTGGGAAATAAAGGCGTGGAGCAGACACGCCGCCTGGGAGGACAACTGTGCATTGTAACTCAGAAGGGTCACAGCCTGTACTCTTTGTTTTTTGGTTTTTAACTAAGCAGGACTCAAAAAACTTGCATCAGTTTTTTTTTCTAATAGCTCATCTTTTCTACATAATTCTCACTTTGCATTCCAGAAAATGTAAGAAACAGTTTGCAAGAGTTCATGCAAATATGTTTCTCTAAGGCCATGAACTGGTTTGCTAAGTTGCATTGTTTTATTCAAGTAAAAAGCCCTTCCAGAATGAGGGGTCGGCAAAGGAAGCGTCAGCCTCACCGCTCAGGCCTGCACACGGGTTAGGATCTCTCCCCTCAAACCAAAGGGGGGAATGCTCACTGGAGCATTAGCAAAAAATCTAATGCATGTTAAGTTTCTCTGGCAGATTCTTTTTGTATATTACCAAAAAAAAAAAAAAGCGCAAAAGCTTAGAATAAGAATTCCTTTTTTCTTATAAAGGTCAAACAGATACTTCTTGACATGATGTCCTTTACACAATGGCATACTGTTCGTATAAAAGGTCTCTTATCCTATAAAAATCTTGACAAAGGCAGCCTTCTAATCCAATGCGTCCAGTTTCCGTCTAGAAACCAAGTAAAAAAAAAAAGTTCTTTAGTATGTTTTTCTACCATTATAATATGCAGACATAATAACCAGAGTTACTTTACGACTGGTCAGGAAGTGGGTGGCTCTGAGTCACAGAATGTGGATATGTCACTCAAATCATGAGTTTCACAGACATGTAAATGTCGGAGGATACAAATAAAAGTTTACAGTGACATTAAATGATCAAGTCTTTGAAGGTCACTTTTTAAAGCCTTCAAGGTCACCGTTACAAATATAAATTACTGGTGTCCAGTTTTGAGAAACTACCAATTAGAAATTACAGAATTCGAAGTGACAGCATCAGAAGCATCTGTCCAATCCAACCCTTTTGAAACACACTTACTCTGCGGACAGCTACTTGATTGTTGCAAACGAGGACACCTCCTACAAATTCAGCTTGAATCCCCTCCCGTAAAAGAACTTGTTTGAAGTCTGACAGTCTTGGTTCGTTCATAAAAACTGACTGATGTCCAGGAACCTTAGATAAGGTTAAAGGGGAGAGAAAAACTTCAACTAGAATACCAGACACATAGTTGTACCGAATAAAGTGAAATAACATGTGATCTTTAAGACATTTTCTATTATTCCCTCGAGTCCTTTGACAGATCATTTCAAGACTGTAAATCACATTCCAAGCTGTTATTCTGAATTCTACCTCATTATTTAACATCACAAAGCCCTTCACACTTTCTGATTGTTTCACGATCAATTTTATTAGTCATGCCTCACAATAACAGGGAGACATTTGGTAACGTTATGCCTTCTCTCACCCACTTGCCTGACGGGGTCAACTAGAGTGCCAGCAGGCGCAGCTGAGCCAGATTCTTTTTGATTCGGGCCCTAGTCCGTGGCTTGGTTCAGAGGATAATTTCCTCCTGACCCTGGTCCCACTTCCCCTCCTCCGTCAGAGCAAATGTGGTGGATGCTACAGGTTTTAGAACCGGAGAGGCAAGTGGTTCAACCTAATGCTGCTACTCTGAAACCACTATGAAGAGGGCCAGCGTTAGCACAGAGAGAAAACCAACTCCGACTTCTCGCAATTTCACGCGCAGAGCTGGGGTCCTCCAGTGACAGAGGCTGTCTCTCTATCGTCATTGCGTGGAAGGGCTAAGGACGTAGGAGTCACCGTCTTGAACACTGTTGTAAGCTAATTCCATGACACCTTTGCTGATTAAGCAGGCGTCTCTTGCGGACATGTCAATACTGGACTAGAATTCTATCTACGCTAAGTGAAAGCTTTTGAACTCTATCAAAACCAAAAGTGATGTGAGCTGAACTGACAGCAAAACTGGAGTGCAGGCGTATGACATTCTTAGAAAACCACACATCTCCTGACGAGAAGCGGGCAGATGACTCACAATCATCGAACTTCATACTTTAAAATCCTTACTGAAAAACAAAAGCAAATCATGAAACAATTATGTGTCTTGTAAGAAGATCGGCTACAGGTTTCTTTTAAGTTATTATTGCTCCCTAGCCGTACAGGGGACACACACACACACACACACACACACACACACACACCTTGAAGAATCTTCTCTAAAAACTGCAAAATCAGTCTACATACGACCTGTTTTAAATGGCTGGAAGCATAAAGGAAAATTCAAAGGACGACAAATTAAGGAAGAGATAGAAGCAGCACACGCCCACTGACCTCATTAGGCGGCAAGGGCTCCAAAGTCGGAATGATCTCGCTTTCTTCGCCCGTTTCTTTCTCGTCGTCTCCAAACAGACTCTTCATGGCCTTCTGCTGCGCGATGGCGCTGGAATCGGACGGCGCGTCCACCTGCATTTCCGAGTCTTCCCCATCATCCTTCAGTTCCCCTTCTTCTAAAATCACTCCCGTGTCCACTTTGGAAACCCGCATGTCTAAGACACCATCTATCCAAGCCAGTTCGGCATCTTTCGCTTTACAGAACTGCAGGGAGCTAACAAGCGAGTCTTTCAATCGCACCTAGATGTGCAAAGGGGAGGAAGAGAAATAAAACCCACAGACTATAAATTAACAATTAAAGGTAACCTATTATTTACTATTATCATGTGCCGAGTCTCGTAATGTGCATTAAAATGTCAAAGCCTCTCGCTCATCTGACCTTCACCGTGACTGGTGATGACCCAATGGCCTGTAAGATCTCCGGGCCCCTGTCCACTTTCCAAAACAAAGGCTCCTGACCCTGGCTGCACACTGAGGCCACACGGCCATTTTCTAAGTTTATCAGTGCCGGGCCCCACCCGCGGTGGTTCTAATAGAACTAGTGAGGCGAAGACCAGAGCATCGAGACCCTCGATCACCCCAGAGTCCCCAGAGGACCTTCCTGTACAGCCGAGAGTGCAAGCCGCTAACACACTTGACGGACCAGAGGATTACTGATTTGCTATTGGTTTTCTAAACCACCATGCCGTTTCACACCTCCATATTCTTGGAATGCTGCTTCCTCTCGCTTTGCCCAGAATGACAGTTTTGCCTGCTGAATTCCAATCTGTTTTTTCCAGACAAATAGACATCACTTCTGCCTTAACGGACACCATCTCCCACTACCAAGTAAGTTAATCCATCTCTCCTCTACTATTTTCTGTGTCTGCCTCCATTTCTTTCTATTCATAGGAACCTGACATCTGTGCATTTTTATAAAACTTTTGAATTCTTGTTCCCTCTGGAACACTCTCTCCTCCCTCTCTTTCCCATTCTACACACACCCCTGGGAAACCGTGCGTAAGGATCTGGCTTAGTTATCCCTTTCCCCGGGAAATCTTTTCTAATCTCTACATTTGGTTGGGGTCTCCTCCTGTATGTTCTCATAACCTCCTCTACTTCCTGTCAAAGGCGTAACTGTAGAATAAATCCTATTTCCTCGTTACAAACCCCAGAAATCTGCTGGGGGATCTGCTGGGGCAGGGGGCAGTCTCACTCGGTCTTCCTCAGCACTGTGCCCTCAGGCACCCGCCTGCCCTAATCGGCAGCACAAAGTGCCTGGACGTGGCTCAGGCGCCAGCACGTTCACTCACCTGGTAGATGTGCGTCTCGCTAGTGGCGTCGACCGTTTCGTGCAGCTTCGGCATGTACACTTTGATGTCCTTCCCGCCGAAGGCCCGGCAGCACTCTGCGAGGTCCTGGCTGGCCTCTGGAGGTCCGTGGACGATGATCAGCTGGCGCGGCTTCATCTGGTTAATGATCTTTTTAATGGAATCCCCATCAGAGCGTCCTTCATAGTCTATGTAGGTAACCCTGGCTCTGCAGTTAAGCAGGATTATTCAAACTTACTTTTCTGATAAGTTCACTCAAATACTAGGTGTTTAATGGCTTTTATTACCGGGAAACATATACAGTATATATATTTTTTTAAAAACTAAAAGAAAAATGTCTACAGTATTAAAATGAGGATTTGAAAAAGACACATGTTCTATTATGTATTTTGGGGGATTATGGATTCTTTAATAAGTGTCATTAGAAAAAACGGCCCACTGTATAAAGAAAAATACAGCTGGATCCTGCCCTAATGCCACATAAAACCGCAGGTGAGTTGAAGCCATTACAAAAAAAAAAGTGAAGTTTTAGATTACCGAATAAAATGTAAGAATTATCTTTATGACCAAGTACAGGGAAGGAGGACTTTTTAAAACTATATAATGGGAAATACTTTATTATTTCCTCACATCAAAATTAAAAATGCTTTTAAACAAAGTAAACCATGGAAAACTCTCGAAAGCCAGTGAACAGAATGGCAGATGGCTTTTATTTGCATTGTCTAAAACCAGCCACCACCGACGTCCAGAACACACAATGAACTCCTGCAAATCAGCAGCAGGAAGGCGGCAACCTCTAGAGAAAAATGCACCACAGGAAGAAATATGGACTGTACACAAACAGAAACAGTAGCAAGCATCTGAAGAGATAACCAAACTTAATAATAATCCCAGTAAAGCGGATTTTACGAGCACCTATGCACTACCTTCCACTGGGCCAGGAAACATGACAGAGGGGACAAGGCCCCGGGCCGGCAGTGAAACAGGGACGAAGGCAGCCCTGCTCTGCCGGTGGGAACACCCGCTGGGGCAGCCACGGGACAGCGTTCCGCGGCACCACCCACACGCACCACTG
Source organism: Trachops cirrhosus (assembly GCA_028533065.1). Taxonomy (NCBI): domain Eukaryota; kingdom Metazoa; phylum Chordata; class Mammalia; order Chiroptera; family Phyllostomidae; genus Trachops; species Trachops cirrhosus. The sequence goes on along the minus strand of CM052538.1, from coordinate 187,003,767 downwards.
AGACCTCGGCACACCCGGGGTGCGCGCTGCATGGTATCACCGCACAGGCACACCGCCTGGCTCTCTCGTGAGTTTTGTCAAATTCCAACATGACGACTTTCTAGTGTTACTAACTATACCAAAAGGAAAAACAAATCTTAACTACTTCAGGTCACTGTAGTATTTTTAAGACATTAGGGCACTACAGATGTTTAAGTCAAGGAGTATATTTTATGAAACAAGCACTGAGGAAAGTTAAACCTCTGAACTGCATCCCTCACCTGCTGCTGAACACACTAAAAAGGCCGAAAGAGTGCTTCTTTATATAAGTGTACAACTTAATGTTTAACTCCCCCGTCCACCAATTCAATTACTTTGGCATTCAGATATAATTAACAAAGAGAAAATATCTCCATACTTCACAAGTCTTTACATGAAAAAAGAAATTAAAATTTAAAAGTGCAAACTTACTATAGGATATTCAGAAATTTCACCTTGGAAGCAATGCAAATTGTAATTCAAGTGTTTAAGATTTGTATTTCCAAAACGCAAAGAAAGCACTTACTTTATTTCAATAGATTCCGTCATGGAAATGCACTTGGTAGGAACATCGGATAAATCCTGATCCATGGGTTCATCTCCGTTTGTCAAGCCAGATTCTAATTTGCTTTTTTCTTCTTCAGTAGCTTGAAGTTCTGGCACCAAGAAATCCTCTGGTCTAAATAATAAGTCTCTAATTAACGAGTAAGCTAATATTATGTTACATATAACTAACTAGTCAACTGCATAATTTTTAGACGCCTTGCACATCTCAAGATTTAAATACACATTTGATCCGAAGCCGTTGCAACTTCACGGTGTCAATTATCAGGTGACTGCACGCATTAAGTCCCTTGTGACCGCTAGGGAGTACCCTTCACACCTCACCCTGTGGGCTGGTGAGAGGCCCCAGACAGATCCCTGGGAGGGCTCAGGGGTCAGCAGACGCACTGTGACCACCCAGCCCTGCATCTGTTTCTCAGCTTCTGTGGTTTCCCTGCCAACTCCCGGTTCTTACAAATCCCAGGCCTCCTTTAAGTTCCGTAAGGCCCCAGTCCTCCCATCCCTGATCAAAGAAGGCAGATAACTCTCCATTTGCATATTAACAAGAAAGCTTCATCTTTATTTCAACAAACTGATAACCAGAAAAACCAAATTCACTGAGCTCAAATGATAAATAACACACTCGATTCCTACAATCCGTAAGAGAGAAAAGCGCATTTTGCTCACATACTTGATAATCTCTCCATATTCATCCCATTTAATTCTCTCTTCTGGGGCGGGAAACATCGGGTAGGACTTCTTAGCCTGTTTGAAGAAGCTGCCTTTGCGGCTGCCTTCGCCCTTCATCATCAAGTCGTGCTTGGCCTTGTGGGCCGACGGCTGGTCCGCATCCTCCTCCACGTCACTCTCGTCGCTGGAGTCTATGTCTGCCCTGGGAGGGAGGGGTCGGAGAAGGTGGGGGTCGGAGAAGGTGAGGGTCGTCAAGCCCCCAAGGGCTCTGAACCAGTGCTCGTAAAATTATTACTGAACACCGACCATTAACCGGATGGTCGTTCAAGGATCATCAATATTCCTGGGTTGATACTGTGTGAAACACAGCATTGACTACCAGTTAATGAATGGGTATCAATGTTAGCAGTGAAAGAATCTGGTATTCTAGCACCATCTGAAAGATGAAATGCAAGTAATGAGGCCAAATCAAAAGTTAAATATTTTCTATTAAACTTTTTTGTCTTAGAAAGTTCTTCTATGGGTGGGTTGGCTGGAATGGGAGTAAAGGATAGAAACTGTACTTGAATTATGATTAAAATTTAAAAAAAAAGAAAAGTTCTTAAATTACACACATAAACTTGCATCTAAAAATAACTCACTCTTTCGACTGCTCAAGCTTTTTAGCAGCTTCTTTCTTCAGTTTCTCCTTTTCCAAGTATTCTTCGAGTTCCTTCCCTTCGAGCTTTACACGTTTCCTCAACTAAAGGAAAACAGAAAACGCGAGGAAATACCAACACCAGGGCTAGGGCAGCGGGTATGGGAACCATCCCGTCTCTAAACTGACTCATCATCTTTAAAGAAAATGCCCTCCAAAATTATTCGTGGGTCCATTACATGTACTTACAGATCCTATTTAGAGTAGTATGAAAATTGAGCTTTCACATTTCTAGGATAGGTTTAATTTAAATCAAACTAGTTCAAAATCAATCAGGAAAAGAAAATACAGCTAAGTAATTTCATAATTTGGTGTAGGTAAGGCCTACGTATGACATAAACCCAAAAGCCCCAAAGGAAAATACGAATCAATGGGGCAACATGAAAAATAAAATCGCTTTAACATTTTAAATCTCATGAAATTAAAAGAAACTGAAAAAACTACTTGCAGCACGGTATGACTAGCAGAAGCTGCTTTTTCCTAAGACCCTTTCCAAATCAGTTAAGAAAAAGGTGATCCACACATCAGAAAAGAACAAAATTGACATACAGGCAATTTCTAAAATAAGAGAAACAAATAACTGATAGCCACGAAAACATGTCTAATTTCACTAATGATTATTTTTTAAATGCAAAATATTTTAAATGTAATGCCATTTTTTAATCTGTGAGGTTGACAACACTAAGTCCAATACCATACAGGGAAAGGGCGCCTTCACCTGTTATAATATCTGTCTACAGGGAAATCCACGCAACTCTGTTGGAAGGCAACATGCAACACTTACAACGACAGACCTGCCTGTCGTTTAGCCCAGCATTTCTGCTAGCAGAAGTTTATCCCATTGAAACAATCACACAAATGCAGCAATGCTGGGAATAGTAAAAAAGCTGGACACAATTTAAAATCTAACAATACAAAGTGATCTAATCAGTAGTTCTCTAACTTTTTGATCTCAGAATTCCTAAGACTTAAAATTACTGGGGTTCCTGAAGATCTCTTGTTTTTAGTACTGCTTTTTAAATTAAAATATAACTGACATGAAACATTGCATTAGTTTAGGTATACAGAACTTCTGTTTTTTTTGGTTATATTTATCAATATTTACCATATCAGAAATTGAAACTGAGAAATTAAATAAATATTTATTTATTCATTAAAAATAATGCCATCACATGCTAACATCAACCTCATATTTTTGCAAAAGATAATTATATTTTCTAAGGAGAAAAAATTAGTGGAAAATACAGTGTTATTTTACATTTCCTTGCAAGTCTCTTTAAATGTCTAGCTCAACAGCAGACAGCCGGATTCCCACGTCTGCTTCTGCATTCGCCCTCTTGCAGTGTTCTGCTTCTGTTAAAGTGTATGAAGACAATCCCACCTCATACAAATGTATAGTTGGAAAAGGGAAAAATACGCAAACAGGGGTGTTCTTATGAAAAATCAATCTTTTTATAAATATTCTTCTTGATGCTACATTAAAACTCACAAGGTGTGTTATACTGAGGACTCTGAAACCATAAAGTTTTTGTACTGTTACATGAAAATGTAGCGACTGATCTTGCACTTTGAGTGGGTCTTTCATTTGTACATTTCTTTGTAATATCATGCATTGGAAAATACTGCTTCACCAGGTTACACAGATCTTACAAATGTTGACGATATTTGAGAAATCACATTTGCAAATATCACCACCAATCTCATCGGAAAATCTTTTAAGTTCAGCAGTTAATCTGACAGAGATGGGTATTTAAGTTTTATAAAATTCTAATTTCCACCCGAAAGTTTGAACTTTATCAGATTTAAACAACAAATACTATCAATTATTTTACTTAAAGTGAGTGGCTCAATTTATTCGTTTCTGAGAAACTATCTGCCAAACATCAGTCTGAATTAGCCATGTCATTATTTCAAGTAAAAATAGTGTTTCAAGAAAAAAGTAGCCAGCCCAGTTAGTGCTGCTCAGTGGACTGACTGAGTGCTGGCCTGCGAACCAAAGGTCACTGGTTCGATTCCCAGTCAGGGCACATGTCTGGGTTGTGGGCCAGGTCCGGGTCAGATCCCCAGTAAGGGGCGTGTGAGAGGCAACCGCACATTGATGTTTCTCTCCCTTTTTTTCCCTCCCCTCTAAAAATAAATAAAATCTTTAAAAAAAGAAAAGACGAAAGTGGCTAGTCTAACCCACAACTCACACAGTTATACCAGTGATTTTCTTAGAGACAACTATGGTACTTCAGAATACAACACAAGTGCTTAATGCAAACTTCCCATCTTGTCACCCAGATTAAAAAAATATTTTATTGAAAAATTTAGTGACGTTAATAACTTCTACCACTCTGGCACGGACATCCGTGAGTGAGCTGGACTTCCCTAAGGGGCGTGTGGCGATGACAAACGCAGGGACTGCCGGTGCAGCAGGGTGCCGCTGCCTTGATTACGCTGAGGCTCTGCTCATCAGTACACATACAGGGACGGGGGGAGGAGACAGCACCTTAATACATTATGAAAAGCCCTTATGACTTTGTGGACTTCCTGAACGGGTCTCAGGGACACGCCAGGGGTCCTCACCCTGTAGTTTTGAGAACCACCGTATCAGATACTCTTCTGCGTGCTAGGGATCAAAAAAAAAAAACAAGATCCCTTTTCTCGTGGAACTTGTACTCCAGTTGGTAATGGGCAGAAGAAGACAACGAGGGAAATAACAGTGATGAGTGCTAGGAAAAATAAAGTTAGGTGATGGGTTGGCAGCTGAGTAATCATTGTCGATTGGCAGAGAAGGCCTCTCTGAGGAGGTGACCTTCGAATTGCGACTTGAATGACAAGGAACCAGCCAAGTACAAGGCTGAGAAAAAACATTACCGGCAGAAGAGGCACCGCCTGGTGTGAAGATCCCGATGCCATGTAGCAGGACAGGGCACTGAGCAAGTGGAATGAGACGAGGTCAGAAAGGTGGGTAGAGAGATAGGTCATGGGGGCTCTTAAAGGTCTGGGTAAGGAGTTTGGATTTTTTCCAAATAGCAGAAGGAAGCTGTTGGAGGGTTTCCGGAAGGGAACAGTATGAAGTGGTGAATGCTTACAAAACGCCTTTGGGCGTTGTCCAATGGGTGCAGAGTTTCAGTTGTGCAAGATGAGAAGTTCTAGAATCTGCTGTAGAATAACGGTCATATAGTTAATATGACTGTGCTTAACCCTTAAAAATGGTTAAGACAGTCAAGTTTTGTCATGCGGTTCGTACCATAATAAAAAGAGAGGCCCAGAGAGAAAGACATATCTCTTTTGATGCTACGGGAAGAAAGGATTAAGAGCGTAGGAAGATGGAAAGAGAGGAACCAGCTAGGAAACTCCGGGCAAGCCCATTTGGCACAGGCCGGGCCGACGGCAATGCAGCTGCACAAAGCAGACAGATTCAGGCGCATCTGCAGCCCACGCTGGCTGGACTTGTGGCTAGACCGACTGTGGGAGTGGAAAGAGAAGGAAGGAATTGAAAATAAGTTTTAACGACCTGTGCACTAGGAGTCAGGACAGCGGTCCCCCTTGGAAGAGGTGGGGAAGACCCGACAGGGGTGTCCGGGGTATTGGTAATGTTCTAGTTCTCGATCGAGTTACAGCCTGGACAAGTGTGTTCAATTTGTGAAAATTCATCACACTACATGCTTTTAATATGCACACTTGTCAGTTTATAGTCTAGTTACATTCTTTAAAGTTTCTGGGGCTTTGGCTTGCGTGAACACGTGGAAAGTGCCACTCCCTGAGATGCAGACGGCTCAGAGAAGAGGCGACACGGCGAAAACGCTTTTGGATGTGACCAAGCAGAGGGGTACGTGATGAGTAACAGACAGGAAAGGGGTAACTACAGAAGAAATACCCCTAATAAGGCGAGAGAGGAAAAAACCCTGAGAATAAGTACACTTATGAAAAAATAAAAAATCTAACATTTCAAGTTTCAGCTCCAAATGTCATTTTCTATTTTTTAAACTTAAACCACTTTTAATATTCTTTTATGAATTCCTCAAATGGCACATCTACCTTAATTGAATTTCTAGTAATTAATATTTTCTAATACTGCATTTCATATCTGATGAAACTGTTTCAAGTATTTCTGAGTTCTTTTAATTTTGTATTTCTAAGCTATTAAATAACCCAAGAGCCAGCATTTTACTTTGGTGTGCTTGCTTCGGATCTTTCCTCAGTGATTCTGCGTTTCTAATGAACGTGTATCAGCCTTCAGTTACCATTATTATGCTTTTCTTAGGTGGAGTTAATAAGATACCCTTCCCCCTCAGCTTTTAACAAACTAGACATTCCTTTAAACAGCTTCTATGAGGACAAAATGGAAAGCAGTCCCTAAAAATCTGTAAAGCCCTGGCTGTTATTAACCTATTCACCATCAATTGCTGCAGACTTTAAGTTAGTGACACTAATTTCGGAAAACTGATAGATTTGATGGGTTGGTCATTAGTACAATTTTCTTTGGGCATAACGCTCATCTGATGAACTGCCTCGCTCCTATAACTAGAGACAAGGCAGCAAGCGCAAATGCAGGACAGGTGAGGCATTTCTGTGGCGGGAAGGAAAGGGAACTCCTGTCTGACTTCCGCTTCTCCGGCAGGTGTGAGACGAGATCACGTGCTATGGGTGAGGCCTGAGATGCAGGTGCAGGTGCAAGGAATGAAGTTGTCTCACCGGAGGCAGCGGAGAGGAATGGCCCACAAAATGCTGAGTGCTGGTGGTGGGTGCCCCTCTGAGACGCGAGGTCACGCGTGCGAAGGAGAACCCGTCCACACAGTGGTGTGTCACCCCAGCTAACACAACGTTGCTCGGGTACAGGCACGAACTAAACAAACGGTTTACCGGGAATCAAGGCTTGGCCAGGTGAGTAAAACAGCAGAAAGAAGGGTAAGGGAGTTAAAGGTGTTTGCAAAATGATGATGGACCCCTGGCTCAAAGCCTGAAGGATGATAGGGAGTAAGAGTGGTGGGGTTCATGAACTTAAAGACCCCAGGGCACCAAAGACTGATGGCACAGCAGTGACAGAGAAAGCCATCTCTAAGATCAGAGTGCACAACCTGCGGGAGTAGAGGTGTGAAGGTTGTTCAATCGTAACAAGGTTAATTCGGGGCGTGACCATGGAGTAGACAGCATGACGGTGGGACGGCGGCTGAGGTGGGCTGCAGGAAAAGATCACTAAGAAACAGGAGGTCAAGAAACTGGGAGCCAAGGCACTGGGTAGACAGGAATGCTGAAGGCCTCGAGAATGAAGGCCTGGGTGTGAGCGGACAGGAAGGCTAGCAACCGGAGCCCAGCGTCACTGATGAATGACAGAGAATGACCGAGCGATCAGTACATGTCAGGAACAGGGAGGGGTTAGCGCAGTGTCAAGCCTGACACACAGACTACAGAGGGGAGAGAAATGGCTTCGAAGCCGCAACGCAGAACAGGAATCTCTACCCCACCCAAAGTACACGGAGCGTGAGAGAGGAGAAAAGCACATCTACTTGACAGGGCCACAGGAAAATGAGTATCATTTGGAATGAGCCCGATCCCAATTATGGAAAGGATGAGAACAGCTTTTCAAGAGACACTGAGAATACAGTGCGTATGTATACCATCAGGGTGTGATTCCAGAGGGTACAAGGGAAGGGTCCAGAACGAGAGTTCCCAATGAACTAGCTCTGAAATTTGTGCTATTAAAGGCTTCCTACCGTATTCTGACGAAAATCCTGAAACAATTTTTGCCTTTGTTTTTGGTCACTGATTTGTATCCATCATGCACAATGTATTCAAAAGTGTTAAGATAAAATCCACATACAAGCACTTACCTCTATTTCTGTAATTTTTTCAGAAGGATTGTCAATTAAGAAGCGTGCTAAGGTCCCAGGAGTAGTTCTATAAGTCAGAATGATTGAGTTTTTAGGGTCCTCACACCACTGAATGAACAGATCTCTTGAAAATCCACACTCCAGGTCGGGCTGGCTGGCAAGCACCACTTTAGGGCTGGGGACCCGAGCCAAGTCAGAAAGACCGTGACACAAAGAGAGATGGCGAAACTGAAACGGATTATTTCTTTTGTCTTCAAAACACCTCATCAGTTTGTCGCTCATCCACTCTACCTAACGAGGGAGGAGAGATGACAAGAGCGAGGAAAGGCTGTGTTATGACTTCAATGCATTCTTCACCAGTGAAGGAGTTCAAGTTCTACCTCAAGTCTCCCCTTCTCCGCTCCCCACCGACTGCTCAGACTGGGGCTTTTTAGACAATTTTGTTTCTATTCCCCGTCAGATCCTGCCGCCCCAGTGCTCATCCCTAAAAATCCAATTTTGCATAACGTTTCACTTCTGAATTACTTTCAATCTATTGAAAAGGTTATGTGTAAGTTCTAAATGAGTATCTTACCCCAGAAATTGCTATTTCAAGGATAAGAGCTTCATTCAAAAAGAAGAGGAAAATGAATTCTAACATTTACAGCCTATGAGGCTGGTTCAGTTTTTGTCCCCGTAACACAGATTGCGACACTCAGTGTTAGAGGAGCGGCGACTTGCTCAGTCTGTGAAATGGGGAAAAGCAGCGCCAACTGCACAGTCTAGAGGGTTAAACGAAATTATGCAAGTAAAGCAGAACGAATAGGAAGCAGTTAATTTTTAGCTTTCACTGTTGTCGTCACCATCCACCTCATCAACAGAAAAACAAGCTCTGAAGGGCCCTGTTTTCCACAAGCCCACTCCCTGCAGCAAACCTCACCCAAACGACAGCGGAGGGGAGCGAACCTGGGACTTGGAAAACTCCACCACGTTGTAGCTGACGTTGTTCAGGAGCGCCAGCGAGTACACGCCCAAGCCCGCGTCTTTGGTTCTCCAGATCTGGTCGAGGAGCTGAGCGAGTTCCAGCACCCTGCCCGCAGTGTCCACTGCGATCAGCACGTTGCCGTCCCCGCGCAGCGTCTCCAGGACGTTTGCTAGGAAACGAGAATGGAAAACCTCGTGGAACACCAGCGCGCTTGGCCGCCAAGTTAGAGGTAACTGTGTCTCAGAGTTTTTACCGTAACAACGGTAATTTATAAATAAACCGTCACCAGGCCAGGAACAAAATGAAAGAACTTCATTCAGGCCACTGCAAATACTTTCTGTTCTGTGAATATATCCTTCTAGGAATGAAAAACAATGCCATTGTCTCTGTTTTTTTCACTGACAAATTATAAGTCACTGGTTTCCAAACCCAATCACCCACAGTACACACAAAGATATTTTCACAGTTCCCTGGGAAAACAATGTGTAGGTCAAGGGCAACCATCCTGGGGTTTCCGGGTCACTCCCGTACTGCCTGTCCACTGCAATGAACGTTGTTGTTATAAACAATTCCCCAATTTACACACACACGTATACTTCATATTACTACATACATGTTTTATATGTATGTCTGCAGAATAAAATAGATATTCTCTCTTCAAACAAAAGTATTTTTATAAATAGATTTAAATAGATTCCCTTGCTCTAGACGGAAGTCTGCTTGAAAATATTTAGTAAAACCAGATTCCAGCAAAAACAAGAACTGCAAACCTTCTTAAAGTTAGTGTAACATAGAATAAATGTTCTACTTTTTTAAGTAGATAGACAAAGGCAGTGGCTTCAAACATGTTTAAAAGTGGAATCAAAGCTTCCCTGCTGAAATCCCACGTAGCTTATGAAGAGAGAATATAAGGCGAAGCAACTGGAGACAAGCAGAAGCAACCAGGGGTGGCCCACAGGCACCCCTCTAGATCCAAGACGACTAGATTCGCATGTAAAACCCCCAACACCAAAATCGGTGAACCGTCTGCACCTCCATCCACCTTTCTTCCACAGTGTGTTTTTCTAACAGAGCCATGTGAGACCTTACACCCGGCATTCCCTCGACCTACCCCAGTGAACGCCAGGGAGAGCCAGCTCTGTGCTGAATGGCAGGGAGAAGCCGATCTGTATACCTTCCCACAAAAGCTAAATTCAAACCAGCAGAAGCCTCTTTCTGTACAAAATATTAATATGGTCATGCAGTACTTCTTAAAAAAGTACGAGTGAGCCCAATCTCTTAGACCAGAGAAGTGGCACCCAGCGCGGAGGAGCGGCAGTCCCCACTGCCGTGCACCCGCAGCGCTCTGCACAGGGCGCCATGCGGTACATACTCAGCAGCTGCTCATCTCTCTGTTTTCTCCTGGGCTGCACATACGTGGCATTAAAGGAATCGGTGATAAGCAGGGACGGTCTGCTGAGCATTTCCAGGGAACATCCATTTAAGTGGCTGCAGCAAATTTGAAGAAGAGAAACATTTTATATCACTTCAAATAAACAATAGTTTACCTTACCTAAAATTATGCAACTTCTTTTATAAGGTTTTTTCCTCTTCTAACTATAAAAGTATACATACATCTCACTTGTAAGAAAATCTGGTAAATTCAAAAAAAGGAAAACCAAGATCTTCCAGAGTACCATCATTCAGATATAATTGATACAATGTGCTCTGAATACAAAATGAGTATTTAAAATTAAACACTTGTATGTCCTTTTAAAGGGAGTCTGACTTTACATATGGTTATATTAGATGGAAATTATTATTGACTCTGACAAAAAAAATCACGAAGTTCCTTTAAATAACAGGTCAAGAACATAAAAAGCACAGTTTGATATACAAAAATTAATCTCCTTTGCAAATCTCCAGGGAAAAATCTGTTTTACAGAGTGGACACTAACATGTAAATTTCAAATACATCTTTTATCTGTTTCACCATAATTTTCCCTTACAATGCAATTAATTAATTCTAAAAACATGCACTAGTTGGTACTTTTAAATTGCTTTAGATTTCTGGCTAAAAAATAACTTTGTTTCTAATCTTTCCTCCAAAGGACAAAATAATACCAGTTGTATTTTCTATCAGCTTTTTTCCTGATATACCTACATCTCCCTCTTGTGGTTGAAGTCAACTGCGTAAACAATTTCTTCTTCGCCATCTTTGACTATTTTCCATATTGTTCCACCTATCATGTGACCGGCGGGCAAAGGTGTGATGGACAGGCCGTGTCCTTTACCTGTATCAGCAAGATAACGGCAGTGCTCAGATTCCTTTTAATCCCCAAAGAAAGGCTATTTGTTTGTGAACTAATTTTAACAGGTAATACAAACGATGGTACAAAATTCAAAAGTAGAAAGGCGCAGAGTGGAACGCAGCCTCATCGGCTGCCCCGACTACTCCGTTCCCTCCGGAGGCAAATGCTGCTGCCCCTCACTGAGCATTCTTGCGGACAGTCTGCGCCTGGGGCGAAAGGCTAGGGACCGGGCTCCAAGTTACTCTTACCAGTACATTCACTAGGAGGAACTAACGCATCTGAGACGTACACTGTGCACACAATTATCAGGTGTTCCCGTTTTTGCCAGCCTCTAACTGATCATTCCACTCTCGTTGCCGTACAGAATCTGTCCTATAGAAAAATTCGGGGCATGCACACCCGCTGAGACCCCTGTCAGGTCCCGGCCAGGTCGTCCGATTCCACTGCTGCACGGTTTTCTCCCTCAACGCTAGGGCTCGTACCTGAGATCTTCACTACAATTCTGTCTGTAGAGGACACACACGTACGTGACATGTGACTTCCTGACCTGATGAAAGAATGCACGTTTTCGTGCCCGACTCTAGGATTCAGTCGTTTTGGCCTCTGTGCTGCCGTCAGACTGTTTCCTTCCGTCACAACAGTCAGTCACCTGAGCGACTTCACGCCCCCGCCTACGTGGGAGCTCCGGGAAGGCGGGTCTGGCCACGGCGCCTCTGCGCCCTGCACAGAGCGGACAACAGACGTCGCTCCGCGCTAACAGTGCGGAGGCCTGAGCTGTTCACATTTTGTCAGTATTCCACCTGGAATATTTTTCCATCTAAATGACCTGGGGGAGGTTGAGTTCTTATTAAAAAACACCACTTTTCTGTCCCTCGGACCATAATGCCTACAATTTCTACTACAAATTTCCCCTGTACTTTTCAGCCCATTAAACCCCATTAATCCAATCATTTACTACTGGAAACACTTTTTACCTTTCAAGTTCACAATCTGAGAGAACTTCAGCTGCTGGATTTTATCAAAGGCTGCGTCCACGTCGTCCAGCGTGAAGAGCGTGAAGTCCTCTGTGTTGTGTCGAGACTGACAGAGCAACACAAACAGAGGTTGGAAACGATCGGGGCAGAAGCGCTAAGCATCTCCGTAACTGCTGAAATTACCTGGTAAAGGTCGTACATGAACATCTGCCCCATCTTGTACACGGGGATGGTCGCGTAGATGGCGCAGTTCAGGCCCAGCTTGCCCACGGCGTAGGGGAGGGCCCCGAGGTGGAGCGGGTCGGGGTGTGACAGCAGCACCGCGTCGATCTGGTGCACGTGCCTGGGGGGACACACACAAAGACCGCGGCGCAGAGTGCGTTTTACGGGTGAAGGCGGGACAGTGAAAACTGTTTCACCAATTCTGATTCCTCGCAGTGTTCTGAACCGAAGACTATGCTGGAGTAAAAAAGCTGAAAGTATGATGCCCACAGATTTCAGTTATTACTACCCGTCAAAATTGCTGCAGAAGTCACACGTAAATATATAGTGTCTAGACAGATTCAAGAAAGAAAAGTCAAAGAAACAGTGGACACCACATGTAAGCTCATTTCAAATGGCTATCTTACATACTATTAATTTAAGTTTAAGAACTCAGCTTGGAATTTCAGAAATTAAGAAGATATTTAGCCCTGGCTGGTGTGGCTGTGGATTGAGTGCCGGCCTGTGAACCAAAGGGTTACCGGTTCGATTCCCGGTCAGGAGAAGGTATTTAAATGGCCACATATTTATTACGGATTTTTGGCCCAGCTTTTTATCATGGTAACTGACAGGCATATTCATTATAGTAAAACATCAATTAATCAATGAAGCATGTTCTCATTGACAAAAGAAAAAAATTTTGCTACAAGCTCTATGTTTTTTAAATGTTTAAGTCCCCTTTCCTTCCATAATTAGGACAATACTGCAAACATAACTGAATTTTTCTCTGATGGGTTAGTATCACTTTGTAGCTCACGGTCATTATTCTGGGCTCCGGTTCTCACTGTCTAGCATCAGAAGATGCAAAGGTAAGTTAATGGGGTCCAACCGCATAACTTTCACATGGAAGGTGTTTCCGCTTTTCAAATTCTCATAAATTAACCTTGCTCTTTTCTAAAATTCAGGTGCAGTGACTTCTACTGAGATCCATTAGCTAAATAACCATTAATTTAAGATTATTCTAAATTTCAAATAACACAGTTCGTAAGTCAATAAAACTTTACAAGTGAAAATAGTCACTCTTTGGCATAAAGAAAACTAATTCTTTTACTATAAACTAAATTACAGCAAAGGAGAAACACTGTGTAACATGAAAATGGCACTACAGTGTAGGTAAGAAGAGCTGGTTAACTAATCGTCTAGAAACACTCAGCGTGAAACTTACTTCCTCAGCGAATCGATAATGTCCAGAGAGAAGTGCTCGTCCCAGCCGCAGTCCAGCAAGAACCGAAACTCATCGACTTGGAGAAGGTAGCAAAGAGCAGACTCCTCCTGGACCCCAGACAGGGTCGTTAGCTTGATAATAGATGTCATTTTTGGTCCAATAACAACAGTCCAAAGGTCCTTTCAAAAGAAATAAAAATATAATGAAAAATACAAGTATAGTCTGACATACGTAGTGACAAATTAATTTCTAAGTAGGAAGAAGTTCCATAACCATGGAAAGCAAACATTTTAAAGACCTATTTCCACGTTGGTGAGTTTGGAAGGACAAACATCTGACACACTCCCATTTACACAAGTCCCTCAGTGGCTCCCCAGTGGGATTTGTTGACATGTAGTGAACTTTGGAATCAGACAGACTCAGACTTAAATCTACTCCCGTGTGGTTCTGGACAAGCTAGTTAACCCTTCTTCACCCGTGTATCCCAGCCAGTCTATCACACGTGAATATTAATATAGACATAGAAAGGATGTTACAACGTCTGTCGAGATGCCTATACATATATTCAAGAAGATATTCCATGAACACTGCTGCTGTACAACTAGAATTGCGGGCTATTAAACAGATGTAAAAATATTCCTTAAGAAAATAGAGCTCGCCCTGGCTCGTGTGGCTCAGTGGATTGAACGCCAACCTGCGGACCATAAGACCGTCGGTTCAATTCCCAGTCAGGGCACATGCCTGGGTTGCAGGCCACACCCCCAGTTGCAGTGTGCGAGAAGCAACCAATCAATGTTTCTTTCTCATATCAATGTTTCTCTCCCTCTCTTTCTCCCTCCTTTCCCCTCTCTCTAAAATGAAATAAATATTTCTTTAAAAAAGAAAACACAACTCTACATATAGAAACACTCCAGATCTTAGCCCCTTAAAATAAATCAGCCTTTCCTGGCTACCTATGCAGCTAGGAGAGGTCACTGCATATCTGAAAACATGTCACCATCTATCTGCCTGCGGTCAAATTGACAAAACAGGATGCACTGACTGCCCACCTTTCGGAACAGGCTGTCAGGGGCTAATCCCACCACACCTGCCATCTGGTTCTCCTGGGCCAGAGCCAGAACCCAAGAGTCCCCCTCGTTCATCATCACCGATGTGCATACGTCCTGGTGGGCCCCCACCCCCTCGCTTCCAGCCCACCTCTGGAATAACGATTACATTCACCTGGTACTTCGACCTCTTCTTCGAAGGTTCTCTCCTCCGGCTCATCATCAGAGATCTGACTTGGTGCTCTCTATTGTCAACTTGCTGTTTCTTAATTTCCTCACGTTGCCCATTCCCTTCTCCCCTCCCAATCCCGACACTAGCATGTGGACTCCGTGAAAGCAGAGACCATGCCTACTGTGATCACAGTCACAGTCCAATGCCTCCAGCGTGCCTAGCACACAGCAGCGGTCAATAAATGCCTCTTGAATGGGGGAGGCACGGCTAGTATTAAATGAGCTTCACACCCTTATCGCACCATGAACAGTCACCTATTTACATGCATTTCCTCTCGCTTGGGAGACGTATCTGAGTGCCGGGCTAGGCTTGATCTGTTTTCGTATCCTTACTATAGTAGCACATGACTTAATCACGGTGGATTTTCAATAATAGTTGTTGAAACAAGTTAAAATTAAAAATATATTGACTTAGCGTGTTCCTGTTTGTAAGGTACGAGAAGTACAAAGACACTAATGCCCTGCTTGATAAAAATGTGCATAAATATGACTTCGGAAGGGAGCTGAGAGATTCTTTCTCCCTGCCAAAAGGCTTCCCGAGCCCCAACGGTTCCTGCAGGGGCGCTACCCCTCGTAGGCCCTCGGTGGCTGCGACACTGTGGACCCGAGCACGTGTGGTGGGGACCCACACGCTGCCCAGCAGAAGCCAACGCTGAGCCACTGCTGCACCTCCTTTTCTTTTCTTATGTCTATCATTTTACCTAAGAAGCCCTGCAGCGAGACAGTCCAAAATGAAACTTGAGACAGTGCTCCAAGATGAGACTCCCAGGTCGTTACTGGGGACGAGCAGGAACAAGTACAAAGAGCACGGTTGCTAACGACGCCACCAGACCAAAGCCGAAAGGACTTCTAGCAGCCGACGTGCACAAAGGCAAGTGCGATGCTGCCCGGCGCATGGAACGGACGTGGAACCTAAGCAGCATGAGCCAAGGTCAACTGGAAACCGTAAGACACGGAACATCCAAACACGGCAGTGCTTGGTGTCAGCAAATGAAACGCGCCGGAATGGAGCGACTACCAGCGTCCCACTCTGGAAACGACCCACTCGGGAGAGACAGAGTGGCTTTAACCCAGGGCAAGATGGAGCACAGGCAGTGAGGGCCGACACGCAGTTTCCGACCGACAGCATCTATCTGACTTCTAGGAAAACCTGGCAACAAAGCATCATTCAAGTCCACGCTCCAACTGCAGAGGCTGAAGAAGATGAAATTGAAAGCCTTTAGGCAAGCAGCCAAGAGGAAATTCATCACGCATCAAAATGAGACATGCTGATAATTACAGGTGACTGGAACATGGAAGCAGGAGATAAAGCAGAACCAAATGTCGTGGGAGCACTTGCACTGGGGGTCAGACACGAAGCAGAACATTGGCTCGTGGGTTTCTGTGAAGCCACCAGCTCGTCCACCACAAACCCATGCTTCTAACAACTGATGCCTGTACACAGGGACATCGCTAGAGGGCCAATATAGAAATCAATAGATGATGTAATTAAAAACAGGAGATGGAAACGTTGTATTCTCCCTGCCAAAATAAGACCAGGAGCAGATTGTGGTTCTGACCACGAACTGTTAATATCCGACATTAGAGTAAAGCTGAAGAGCACGAAAGACTGAAAGCACCAAAATAAAATGTAAATAACATCCTGATGGATTATAAGTCCACATAAAAAACTGTCTAACTTGACTGACTGAGAACCAGAAGACCTGTGGACTAAAACTAGAAAATCAGAGAATGGGAAAAGACAAAGGAAGAAATAAAAAGGAAAGAAAAATGGAGACAGATGACAGAAGAAACACTAAAAGTTCGACAGGCAAGAGGCAAGATGAAAAGGTGACAGACAAAAGCAAGTTAGAATCCGGAACAGCTTTTCAAAGACCACCACAAAGATATAAAGAGGATTACAGGAGTTAATGAAAGACCTAGAAGAGAAAAGCAAAAAGGAAAAACAAGAACTCTCTACCAGGAGATTCAAGAAACACAGAGGAGATTTAAACCTGGATGCGGAGTGACCGACCAGGAAGCACAGCATCTGACCGGGGCGAAGACAGGGAGGGCGGACAGAACACGGAAATCCTACACAGAAGGGACGAAGGGACGACAGGCACCCCGGCGAAGATTCCTGAGGAAGCACGGGCAATTCTAGAAGGCACCGTGAACGCTTCCCTGAGAGTGCTGGGAGGAAATAAACCACCGGGGTAGATGGGGTACCACCCGCTTTAATCCCACCCATAAAAACCGAATCTGTTAAATCCCTAACAAGAACTTGTCAACAAGCACGAAACATTCAACATACACCCAAATCTTCACGCGAGGCGACGCCAAGGAGCGCGGCAACTGTCGGGCCATCGCTCTAACTTCCCACGCAAGGAACGCGATGCCCCGGGTGATACAACGCGAGTCTTCTGCCTCACGTGGAGCCAGGCATGCTGCACGCTCCAGCTGGGTCCAGCAGAGGAGGAGGCACTGGAGAGCCCACTGCGAGCGTTCGTCAGATACATGCTGAAGCGCTCGAAGACTTTCAGAAGACGTCGGTCTACGTTTTACAGACACAGGAAAGCCTGACTGTGGGGATCACCAAAAGCTATGAGTCGCTCTGGAAGAAATGGGCGTGCCTTGGCCCTGGCTGGGTGGCTTGGTTGCTTAAGGCAGCGTCCCAATACACCAAGGTTGCAGGCTTGATAGCCAGTCAGGGCGTGTGCAAGGACCAACCCATGAAGGCATGAATAAGTGAAATAATAAATTGATGTTTCTCTATCAATACATTAAATTTTTTTTTTAAAAGCGTGTGCCTCAGCGCTCGACTGTCCTAATGCATAACCTGTATTATGGACAGGAAGCCACCATAAGGACAAAATATGGAGGGACAGAAAGGTTTCCTCTTGGCAAAGGTGTTTAGATGGGGTGCACTCTCTCTCCCTATTTGTTTAATCTACACACAGAACATGCCGTGTGGAAAACTGGGCTAGACTCAGCGGGTTTTCACTCCTCCTCCTTCTGAGTCTGGTGGAAGAAACATCAATAACTGAAGGTAAGTACATGACACCGTCTCACTGGCAGGAAGCAGCCATGATTTGGAACGACTTCTGACAGACGTGAGAGAAGACAGCGCATCTGAACATCATAAAGACAAATACCGTGACTACAGAAGAAATACAGAACTTTAACGCAGGCGATGAAGGCATCAAAATGGTTAAATGTTGTGCTTATCTCAGTTTAGTCATCAATTCAAATAGGGACTGCAGTTAAGAAATCAAGAGGAGGCTGAGACTCGGAAGAGCGGCAATGGAAGAATTGCGAAAAACCACCAGGAGCGCAGGTGTGTTATTAGGGACCAAGGCTACGCTCATCCACACCCTGGCATTCCTCACTCCTGCGCACAGATGTGAACGCTGGACAGTGGAGAGGGCTGATAGGGAAAAACTGATTCACTTGAAATAATGGTGTCGGCAAAGAACCTGACTAATACCTTGAATGTCCAGAAGATGAACAGGCAGGTCCTAGAGCGAATTACGCCGGAAACATCACTAGAGATAAAAAAAACGACAGGACGAGCGCTGTTCCACTTCGCACTCACTGTGAGAAGGCAGGGCTCTTTGGAGCCGGGAGTAACGCTGGGAAACACAGAGAGCCACAGGGAAAGAGGGAGACCAAGGCAGAGGTGGACGGACTCCACGCAGGAAGCCACAGGCAGGTCTACCGGAGCTGAGCGGGGCTGCGGAGGCCAGGACTCCTGGGCGTCACCCACTCACGGAGCTGCCAGCAGTGGGAGCCAATGAAACGGCACGGAACACACACGCCACAGTCATATTTAATGGCCTAAGAGAAACTCTGTTCTTCTCAAATCTACCTTACCTCCTGCTTTATTTACATCATGAAGTGAAGACACCAGCTACCTTGCAGATAGAACGAGTTCATGATAAAACATTCTTGCAGACAGACCCGGATTTCAACACGTGAAAAGTATTTTTGTTACAACTGCTCAGAATATAACGAAGCTATTTCTTTATTAGACATTTATTACTTACTGATATCTCAGCCGTATACAGGAGGAAATACGATGACTTTAAAGGAAGAGTTCTTCATAAACCTAAAAAATAAAGAAACAAGAGCCTCATGAGTCCCCGCCGGGAAGCTCAGTTGGTTAGATTACTGTCCCTATACACCACGGTTGCAGGCTGACCTCCCAGCCAGGGCACGTGCAAGAATCGACTGATGAATATACAAATAAGTGGAACGGCAAAGCGATGTTTCTCTCTCCCTCTTCCTCTCTCTCTCAAATCAATAATTTTTTTTAAAAAGATAAAAAGAGTCTCATGAATGTGGAACAATGATTTACTTCAGTTTTAATTATGCTGCTTAATTTCTATGTCTTTGCCACTGTGAGTAGCAAAAGATAGTATACTACATGATATTTTTTAAAGAAACTTGTGATAATTTTAGAAAGCTTAAGCTTACATAAAATAAACAGGAATGAGATAACAAAAAGATATAATAATAGAAGACAAAAGTAGTAATATACCAAAGTAATAATCAGGGGTTCAAATATGCAGTTTACCAACTTCCGGCCAAGCTGGAGGCATAAATAGATACACTTTGCTTCCTCGCACAACCAAAAGGAGGACAACAACAAATTTAAAAGCAAAAAACGACCAGAACTGCCAGAAAATCCAACTGTATGGAAGCTCGACAACCAAGGAGTTAAAGAAGAAACCTTCATCCAGACCCGTAGGAGGGATGGAGAGGACCCGCAGTGAGGCGGCGGGCTGGAGGACCAGGGTGGGCAAGGCGGAGGATGGGGGGGGTCATCCCCACATTTATGTGCAAATAAAGGAGGAGGAGCAACTGAGGAGTGAGAGGGTTCCAGAGCAGGGAAATAAAGCGTCAAAACCTCTGGCTGTAAAAATTTGTGGGGGTTGTGGCGGCAGCGGGAGAAACTCCCAGCCTCAAAGGAGTTTGTTGGAGAGACCCACGGGGTCCTAGAACATACACAAGCCCACCCACCCAGAAATCAGCACCAGAAGGGCCCAACTTGCTTGTGTGTGTGTGTGGGGGGGGGAGTGACTGAAAGCCAACCGGGAGTGGAGCAAGAGGCATGGTTTCCTCTTGGACTCCTCTCCCACAGAGAGCGCCACAACAAAGCTAGGTGGGTTGCCCCAACATGGTGAATATCTAAGGCTCCGCCCCTTACAAAATAACAGGTGGGCTGAGACAATGTCATGTGGGTCCAATGAAAGTACAGAAAAAAACTCCAGAAAAAGCCCTGGCTGGTGTGGCTCAGTGGATTGAGTGCAGGACTGTGAACCCAGGCGCTGCTGGTTGATTCCCAGTCAGGGCAGGTGCCTGAGTTGCAGGCCAGGTCCCCAGTAGGGCAACTGGGGCAACTACACACTGATGTTTCTCTTCCTCTTTCTTCCTCCCTTCCCCATTTCTAAAAATAAATAAATAAAATCTTAAAGAACCAAGTGAGGAGGAGATAGCCAACCTACCAAATGCAGAGTTCAAAACACTGGTAATCAGGATACTCACGGAAAGTATTGAGTACAGATGCAAAATAGAGGAAGAAGTAAAAGCTATGCAAAGTGAAATAAAGAAAAATATATGAGGAACCAGCAGTGAAGGGAAGGAAACCAGGACTCAGATCAACGATTTGGAACAGAAGGAAGAAATAAACATTCAACCAATACAGAATGAAGAAACAAGGATTCAAAAAAACAAGGAGAGGCCTAGGAACCTCTGGGACAACTATAAACATTCCAACATCCGAATCATGGGATATGATTGCCAGAAGGAGAAGAGGAAGAGCAAGAAATTAAAATCTTATTTGAAATGCAAGCCACAAATGTATTTTAAAATTTCTTCACAGCCACGCTGAAGTTTTACAGGTGAGATTAATTTTAATATACTTTTGCTTAACCCAATATATCCAAAATATCATTTCCACATGTAATCATTAAATTATTCATGAGCTATTTTACATTGTTTTTTTTGTACTGCATCTTTGAAATCCAATGTGTATTTCCTATTTACAGCACATCTCAATTTGATCTAACGACAATTTCAAGCGCTCAAGAGCTACATGTGGCTCCTGGCTACTGAAATCGCGCAGGTCCAGACGCTAAAATCAATGCTTCAGAGTGCAGGGCACAGTGTTCCGCCACTCCCACAGGACTGCTTTGCACGACTCTATTTTTACGTACATGCCTTAGGCTTGATTTTAATGGTATCACCAACCACTTGGTCTCCCAGGCTAAAAATTATGGAGTCACCCTCTTGCCACCCAACTGGCTCCCACAAGTTGAATCCTATTTGACATTTCAGAAGTGTCTTTCTGACATCCTTTACTATCATACCTCAATTGAATGAGTGCAATTTCCTCTTATCTAGTTTTCCTGTTCCAAGTTGATCCTCCATACAGCTGCTGCCGTCCTAAAAAAAAAGACACCCAAAAAACAAATATACTCATCCCCCTTCCTCAGGCAAAGCATTCACTGGCTTCCTACTAATTACGGAATGAAATCTTCTCAAAACTTCTCAAATCTTTGCATCCCTGTTCTCCCTCTAGGAATGACCTTTTCTTGAGTTTAGTAAATTCCTTTTGACCCTTTGTGACCCAGCTCAATTTTTTACTCCATAATAAAGCTTTTTTGGTGTCCTCAGGCAGTACTTTATTCTCACCTAGCCCAAACTGGGCACAAAGAACACTGGTTGAATGGGTGTTGAATGCACAGGTGAGGAATAAATGTGAGCTCACCTTTGCATCGTCAACACCGAGCACAGCACCCAAAGCAACGTTAAGTGTGCTGGGGGAAGGAATGAACGTTAACTGTATCCTAAGTTCCTTCTGGGCAGTGACCCTGACCCATACTACAATAATGCATCACAATTACCTATCATAGTTAGTTGTTCTCTCATTAATGACCCTGAATGTTGATGACAATTAAGGGAAATTCTGCAAAATGCCATGGAAAAGGAAGGGGTCTGGGGTGGCCTCTGAGCTCAGAGAGCAGAGTCTCTTCCGGGTCAGTTCCGCAAAGGCAGTGGTGTTTTAACATGATCGAAGGGGTTGCAAAAACAAAAAAGCTATGAGATGGGCAACTTGATAATGCACGTCCGCCGGGCCATGGTAGACGAGACTTGCCGGACTTATGGCTAATCTGATCTCCTGTTTACTGAAGAGTCTGAAATAGGTTGGCGGTGGCTGGGGAGCGGGAGACAGGCAGGGCCAAGACCATTTTAACTAAAAGAGACGTTTACTTTCTTCCCAATGCTTAGTAGCCTCCTGGTCTCTCAACCCGAGACGACGGATAAACGTGGAGCGAGGAGGCTGAAAACACGCTAGCCACGAGACCAAGGAGCCAAAGCGGGCGTAGGGTTAACCCCTCCGGCACCGCGGGCCCGCAAGGGCAGAAGGAAGCAGCAAAAAGGGAGGGAAAAGGGCGAGAGAGTGAAGCGTATGGACTGCCACACACGATCGGAAGCTTGAGACCCACGGGGAAGTCACTTTTTCCGTCGCTGAGCACTTTTGCCAAAAAGTACCAGGGCAGTCGCAACCGAAACCCGAGAGCAAGTCCCAACGGCGTCTAGGTGGGAGCTGGGGCCAGGCTGTCCCGGAGTGCCGAGGACGCCCCCTCCCCCAGCCAAAGGCTCGCTCCTTTTTTCCGCCCTCACTTGCCTCGTCAGTCCTCCCCCAACGCCGTCCACTGCCCTTCCCAACCCCTAGTCGAATCCAGGTTCAAGAGCGAAGAAAGCTGGCGCTCGCTCAGCAGCAACCGTGATTATCAGCCAGCAGAAGGTCCGCAATGGCGGCCGCCATTTTGAAACCGGAGACTGACCGCCGAGGCGGGGGAAGCCCGGGGCAGTACCACTTCGGGGGGGGGTGGGGACGAAGTTTTAGGAAGGAGACGGCCCTTACACCAAGTCTTATCACCTGGGACATAAATTTTATTTTTAAATAACTTGTATTATGTTAAATGTAACATATATATGAGAATAGTCGAATATTAAAAGGAAAAAGAGGCATGGTGTTTCGGTGTCACCCCTGTCTTGGAGCGGGCGCGGCGAATGGCGGGTCCAAGGGCCCTGGCTTCCGCCGGAGCCGGAGGCTGGACTTGTCGCTGTCCTTGGTTGTGGGGTCGTTTCTGGTACCGGGACCGCAGGTAGGTGTGGGGTGCAGGTTGTTCGAGGAGCTGCGAGCCACTGCTGTGCAGGCGAGGACTGTGCATCGCTAGGAAGGCCCTCGACGATGCGGGGGCGGTGTCTGGGCCACCCCGGGCTGCAGAGCGAAGGAGTCGGGAAAAGGACAGTGAAGTGGGTTTTTTTTTTTCCTGGTGGACGGCTGGGCTCTGGTTTCCAGTGTGGTGGCTGCTCGAAAGCGTACCCCGAGGCTGTCGTCACTAGGAAACGTATTAGAGATCCCGCGGTGACCGCCCCCGGCCGGCCCGGAAAGGAAAGAGGCAGGGACACGGTGCTAGGCAGCAGCTGCGAGGGAGCATTTGAGATGCGACCCCGTGCCAGCGTCTGTCTTCCTCGTTCCTCACCACTGGAGGCTGACCTCGCCCTCGCTTCTAAACCTCAGACCCTCCTGAGCCCACCATTCCACAAAATGTGCACTCTTTTAAAACGTTTCTTGGGTGTCTGTGTCGTTAAGACACGTGACTTCAGGAGTTCCGTTTCTCCGTGCATCCAGCACTCCTTTCCATGGGTTAGGCCGACACTTTTGAGTAATATACATAAAATGCTCTGGGGGCCAATTAGAAATTAGATATACATATATATGTATATGTCTAATCATCTTTATTTTTCCAACATGAATTCGGAGTGACTTGCAAAAATACACACCAGATAGTTTTCTTTTTAAAAGCTGAGCGAGAAAAACTGGGTTGAAGAAAAACTAGTATGTACTAGGAAACGTAAGATAAAGTGAAGAGTGATATTGATATAAATATTTACCTCTGTGCTTACCTTAAGAGACAGTAAGGCACAAATAAAGAGCTTGGGTCAGGGAGCCAGCCTGCCTCTTAATCCGGCTCTGCCACTTTCGGCATCTGTGATCTTAGGCACGGCGATTGTCCCTGGATTCCCTCACCTGCAAAAAAAGCGCCTACTGCATTATTAATGGATACTTGTATAGATAGTACTGTGAGAGTCACATGAGTTGGTGATTACGAAAAGCATTAAGAGTGGTGCTTTACACAGAGTGCATAAGATTCAGCTTTTTCTAGAATTAGGCAAAAAAGCTTTTGACAGTTTTATGGTTCCTTGAGTCCATAAGATAAAAACCAAGTAGTTATTTTGGGTCTTTTTTCCCCCTTCCAGGAATACCATAGCTACTCCCAGTTCTGAAGTATTTAAAAGCAAAGTTTTTCTTAAGAGTCTTCATATAAAGAAGTCACTGATAGAGAGTGGGCAAAGTAGGTTTACAGTTGTTCATATGTAAAATAATACAGTAATTAAAAATTAATAATGCCAGAATAAACTTTCGCATACTCACAACTGTGAACTTACTTGTGCCCACCCCCGTGTATACAGTGGCCTGGTGGGCACCCATGTGGATGGATGTCACTCGTCATCCAAGCCAAGGCTTGTCTCATCAGAGCCTGTCCTGAGTCCTCACTGCCCCGTACCCACCTCTTATGTTCTGGGCCCATGACCAAGAGCCTGAAAGCCATTCTGTGCTCCCTCTCCTCTCCATCCTCCCGCGAGTCATTCTAGCTCAATTTTTATGTCCATAAATCTTTGTAATACAAACAGTATGTCACAGTTACGCTGAGGGTTCGAATTGACACCTGGTCAGAAATTTAAGGAACTTAATGAAGGCATGCGGCAAATAGATGATGACTGGACTTCTACAGAGACCTGCATTGTCTTGTATTTTTGCAGTTTAGTGCTTTCAAAGTTTACATTTTCCTGTTTGACTTGGGCATGCACGATTAGTCCAGTACTTGACCGGCTCAGTGTATAGAACAAGTGGCTAGCTTGGCGGGCGACGGTCAGAATCATAAAAAGGATCAAAGTGATCTAAGGGTTGGTCAAGAAGCACTTCAGAATCTAAATGCCAATAACGCCGATAGAAGCACCGTCTGCTGGGAAATCAGGTGAGATTAGTCACCTGCACGTTCATGTGTCCAAGAACTATTTCAGCAAATCGGCTGGAGAGTTCTTCCAACTCGACAGATTTTTCCAGCGCACCCCAGACGGAGGGCCGAGGAGGCCGTGTTTGGAAAAAGGCTCCCTGGGTGATACCGACGGGCAGTCACGTTCGAGGATTCCAGCTGTAGACTATAGACTAAAACTTACAACTCATCGGTGACTGCATTGTAAAGTATTTGTTTTAAACATCTTACTGCACCGTAATTTCCCAGACCAGGGACAGCCAGACTGGAACCTCTGTAACATCGCACTTTGTGAAAGGCGGCGGGTAGTGCAGCCGCGCCTCGTTGACCGTGCTCTGCTGCGTTGCGCTTCTCTGGTGCTGCGTTTTGTACACATTGAAGGCCAGACCCTCCACCAGCAGAGGGGTTGACTCACTTTACTGGGACACTTGCTCTGTTGCGTGGTGTGGAACCAACCCTGCAGTGTCACCAAGGTGTGCCTGTAGTTATGAAATTTTTAACTTCATGGCCATTTCCTAACCCAGTGCCTTTACATAGAAGTGAGGGATTAAAGTTTGAGAAGTGAAAAGTCAGAATGTGTGAGTGTGAGAACCAGTGTCTTGGGAGGAGAGGCAGGAATGCAGTCGGCGTGATTCTGGCACAGTTTAGGGCTAAGCACTTCTGGGGGCAGTGATGTATAGTCCTGCACCGAGCCACGACGTTTCAGTCCACAACAGACCGCGTAAGCAGAGGTGTTCGCATAGGGTTGTAACAGCTGGATGTCCTGGGAGAAATGGAAGCGTGTGGTTCAGGGGGAATCTCTTCCTCTGATGGTCTGAGTATCTGTGGGACTCGGCCACAGGTTCCCTGTCACTCACAGCAGCTCAGTTTTGAGTGCACAGGTGACGTCCCTGTCAGTCAGCGCAGTGCAGCCTGTGCCCCCGGCACGACACCTTCAGAGGGCACTGCGGCCCTCCCAGGTCCGGCTCGGTGGTCTCCGGAGAACATTGCTGTAAATTCTGCGTTGGGGTCCTTGGACCCTGTACGAGGACACAGGAGCTACCTTAACAGGTACTCAGTGCCACTGCCACTTTAGTAAAAGCTGTCTGTGGTCATGTGGGGCCCGCCTGTCCCTGTATTTGGGAAGTGTCTTTGGGTTGGAATGATGTAAAGCATAGATGAGTTATTGCCCCCATCAGCTCAGTGCCAGTGAGGGCCCTTTGTGCCAGACAGGGTCAGTGGAACCAGAAACAAACTTCCAGGGTCAGACTGTTGTGTCCCGCGTGCTAGCCCGTCCATGTTAAATGCCTGTTTTATGAACACCACAGAGTTCCTCAGTCTGACCACTGCTCCAATGAGCATTAGAAAACCACGTTGCCGTGGCATCCCCCCCCCTCCATGTTCCTTTATCTCTTGATCTTGATTCCTTATTCCTGCTGATCCTCCGGCCACCTGTTGCTCCCTCCTGATGGTCACTGTTATGGGCGACCCACGCTCTACCCAGCCAGCTTCTCCCGGTTCTTCCCGTCAGCCCAGCCCGCCTCCCGCGCAGGGAGCAGCGCTGACAGCTGCAGAGCTTCTGACCCCGCTGTCAGAAGGGAGCAGGGAGGGCTGTGGGGCCGTGTCTGTGCCGTCTAAGGTCGCGTCCCGGGACGTCCTGGCCCTTCCCACCCACTCCCACCCACTCCCCGACTCACCCAGAGCAGCTTCCAGCCCTGCGGGCTCCGTCCAAGGTCAGTGCCCTGGACGGGTGCACCTTTTTTATCTTTTATGTCATGTTGTTACTGCACCTTTTCTATGTTTAGATACACAGTTACTTCCCTTTGTGTCACAGTTGCCTGCTGTTTTCAGTCCAGTAGTGTGCGGTTGGTGTGTAGCTGGGGGGCGATGGGTCGGACCGCACACCCTGGGTGGGTGGTGGGCTGTGCCATCTGTATTTGTGGAAGGGCACTCTGTGATGTTCGCACAGTGACAGAATCTCCTCGGGATGAGTCTCAGAATGTGTCCCTGTCACATGGCTGAATTCTCTTTCCAGGGTATCATCAATGTCTTCTGAGCCATTCTGTATGATTTATTCATTTTTTTATTGATTGATTTTTTAGGGGAGGGAGAGACAAACATCAGTTTGTTGTTCCACTCTATGCATTCAGTGGTTGATTCTTGGATGTGCCCTGACCAGGGATCAAACCCGCAACCTCGGTGTATTGGGACCACATTCTAACCAACGGAGCTACACAGCCAGGGCCTGATTTATTCACTTTAGATTCATGCACACAGGATGTGTTTTGTTCTTTGGTTCATTTGTTTGTTTCAAAGATTTTATTTATTTATTTTTTGGAGAGGGGGGAAGGAAGGGCAAAAGAGAGGGAGAGAATCATCGACGTGAGAGAGAAACATCGATCAGTTGCCTCGCACTCACCCGACCAGGACCTGACCTGGCGACCTTCTGCTTTCGGGGACGACACCCAACCACCTGAGCCTCACCAGTCAGGGCCAAGGAAGTATTTTGATTTCATCTTTAGGTGCAAATTTTTACAGAAAATTGACAATTCAACTGTTTTTTTTAGTACAGATTTATTTTCCATATGATGACTTCTAGTTTTCATATTCCTCCTCCTTTGCTTTTGGAAACTTGTAGAACTTAAGCTCTTAAGTACCGTAAATATCAGTTCGGGGAGGAGCCTCTTCAGGAAGTATTGTGATATGATCGAAGGTATCCAGAGCTTTGGAGCAAACCCAGTTTGATTTCCAGCTCTGCACTTAATACTTATTTGGGTTAAGCTGCTTTCTTATTTATAATGAGGATAATAAAAGTTGCTTCATGCTATATATAGAGCTATACTGTGATGTCTCTGGTAGCTAATAGTCATTTTATAAAAAGTTCCCTTCTCTCCATATCTGCTTGTAGACTCATTTAATTGACATTTAGATCTACTGTGACATTATTGAATATGGTTGTTTTTGAAAATTTCTCTCAGATCTTTTAATTTCCTTTCAAAAATTAGTTTACAGCTTTGCACTGTGGCAGTATGATAGCCCATGGGGTTTATGCAAGACAAGATTATTGTTAATTAAAAAATTAATATTCAGTAATTATAGCTTTATCTAAAGAGTTCAGCTTCCGCCCTGGCCAGCATGACCCGATTGGAATGTTGTCCCCTGCACCAAAAGGTTGTGGGTTCAGTCCCCATTGGGATATGTATGGGAGTCACCCAATCGATGCCTGTCTCCAACATGGAGGTTTCTCTCCCCTCCCCCTCTCTAAAATCAGTAAACATTAAAAAAAAAAGATTTCTGCTTCTGGCAAAATAGTGTTATTCTGTATTTGTTTTAGCACCGTGAGAGGTGCTAACAATATTTTTCACATTTAAAAGTTTTAAGTCAATTCTAGGTGAATACCAATACTCAGCTTTTGCGGGTAGAATTTTTTATACTCTTTCTTTGCACTGTATCATCAGATCCCTGATGGAACTAGGAAAAAGTTAATAAACTGACTTAGTGCATTGTAATGTTTATATTAATCATTTAATCATTGTCACCTATATAATCTTCAAGTGGATTTTAAGTAGTACTACGTTCTGATGACAAGTAAATTTAAAGAGACTTTTAACATCTGTTCTTATCTTCCTGTTTCAGATGCAACTTAAAAGATATTTCAAAGGCAGTTATATTTCTGACAATTTTTTTTCATAGCATTCAGGATGAATTTAATTCAGCTTGTGCGTGACCACTGGGTACATATACTTGTCCCTATGGGATTTGTTGTTGGATGGCACCTAGACAGAAGGAGTGAGGAAAAGCTAACTGCCTTCCGGAACAAGAGTTTGTTATTTAAAAGGTCAGTTTGGGCATTTTTAAATCACCAATTAATTAGCCAGCTTTTGGAAGTATTCTTACTATCATATATGCCAAAAATAAACAGAAGGGGTAATCCCCTATCCCAAGGACTTAGATTTAAGTGATGTTATTTTGTAGTTTTGTTGTTTAATGCTCGCATAAAACTGCGGGATTACATTGGGAATGTAAACAAGTCTTCACTTTGTGAACAGGCTATTTCAGATCTTTGAAAAATCCCTCTCTCTCTCTTTTTTTTTTTTTTTGTCAATTCAGGATGCATTTTTAACATAGAAACAATGTTTTAAATTAAGCCAGTTTACCAGAGCCTACTTTGTATACAGCTTTCACAAACGTTATCTGGTCTGTTTTACTTAAGCCATTATGTAGCGCACATACATGGCAGTGGTCACAGCTGAGAGCTCTGTTCTCAGCAGCACTGCCTGAGAGCTTTAGACGTGGTGGCGGAGTGACGCAATGGCAACTGGTAGTCCCCTGGCTCTGCTGTGTCTCCGGAGGTGGCTCCTCTGGCAGCAGAGAGCGTTAAGGAGCCAGGGTGTCTGCCACTGGGGTGCAGCTGGGTAGGAGGAAGCCCGAGGCGGAGGAGGGCTGAGCAGCAGTCGCCGTCATTGCAGGGAAGGTTCACGGTCAAGGGTTTCCAGAGAGATGAAGTGAACTGGAAAGGGTCTAGAAACACTAAGCGAATGCCTCGAGCTTTCATGTGAAGGTAGACTAAGAAATTACAGCTCTTTAATCTGGAAAAACAATGGAAAAGACGGTAAAAGTTTAAAATCATGAGAGAATAGAATGAATATATTGAATCAACATAAAAAAATTTTAATGGGTCGATATAGTAGAAGATAAAATATTGAACACATATTAATCTGACTCTCCCTTTTATCGCCTCATAAAAGTTTTATTTATACTTTGTCTTTTCCTTCCTTTTTTCTTCCCACACAGGGAACTGAGACCTAATGAAGAAGTCACCTGGAAGTAAGGGCTGGGGCTGATTACAGAATGTTCACATTTTTTAAATTATGAGAAAAATAAAAACATCTAATTTAAACAATTTGGAATGGGGTTCTTTTAATGCTGAAGTAGTCTTCCACATTTTAAGTAAAAGGCATACTAACTTTAAAGACACTGAGTGCCTGAATGTGTACATGGATGTTAACTTTATAATTAGCATTTAATTTGCTGTCACTTATTTTCAATCACAATACTGTTAACTCATGTAGCCAGTTTTTTAAAAATATATTTTATTGATTATGCATGCTATTACAGCTGTCCCATTGCCCCCCCATCCCCCTCCACCCTGCACACCCTCTCCCACCCACATTCCCCCCTCTAGTTCATGTCCATGTGTCATAAGTTCTTTAGCTTCTACCTTTCCCATGCTATTCTTGCCCCCCCCCGTCTATTTTCTACCTACCATCTATGCTACTTATTCTCTGTACCTTCTCCCCTCTCTCCTCCCACTTCCTTGTTGCTAATCCTCCATGTGATCTCCATTTCTGTGGTTCCATTCCTGTTCTAGTTGTTTGCTTAGTTTCTTCTTTTTGTTTTAGGTGCGGTTGTTAATAATTGTAAGTTTGCTGTCATTTTACTATACATGTTTTTTATCTTCTTTTTCTTAGATAAGTCCCTTTAACATTTCATAAAATACGGGCTTGGTGATGATGAACTCCTTGAACTTGACCTTATCTGAGAAGCACTTGATCTGCCCTTCCATTCTAAATGAAAGGTTTGCTGAAGAGAGCAATCTGGGATGTAGGCCCTTGTCTTTCATGACTTGGAATACTTCTTTCCAGCCCCTTCTTGCCTGCAAGGTCTCTTTGGAGAAATCAGCTGACAGACTGATGGGAACGCCTTTGTAGGTGACTGTCCGCTTATCTCTTGCTGCTTCTAGGATTCTCTCCTTCATTTTAATCTTGGGTAATGTAATTATGATGTGCCTTGGTGTGTTCCTCCTTGGGTCCAACTCCTTTGGGACTCTCAGAGCTTTCTGGACTTCCTGGAAGTCTATTTCCTTTGCCAGATTGGGGAAGTTCTCCTTTATTATTCAAATAACTTTTCCACTTGTTGCTCTTCCTCTTCTCCTTCTGGTACCCCTAAAATTTGGATGTTGTAACGTTTAAAGATGTCCTAGAGGTTCCTAAGCCTCCTCATTTTTTTTGAATTCTTGTTTCTTCATTCTTTTCTGTTTGGTTGTTTCTTTATTCCTTCTGGTCCACTCCATTGATTTGAGTACCAGTTTTCTTCTCATCACTATTGGTTCCCTGTGCATTTTCCTTCATTGTATTTAGCGCAGTCTTCATTTTTTCATCTAATTTGCTACCAAATTCAACCAATTCTGTGAGCATCCTGATGACCAGTGCTTTGAACTGTGCATCTGATAGGTTGGCTATCTCTTGGTCGCCTAGTTGTATTTTTCTTTCGTTTGGGCCTTTTTTTTTTTTTTTTTTTTGGTCTGGTCGCACCTGTTACGTATGAGGGGCGGAACCTCAGGTGTTCACCAGGGCGGGGCAACCCAGTGGTTGGGTTGTGATGCTGTATGTGGGGGCGGGGTCTGAGGGAACTTTGGCACTTGCTCCACTCTCTGTAGGGCTTCAGTCCCCTCTGCCGCTTCCCCCAAGCAAACTGGGTCCTTCTGGTGCTAATTCCCGTGTAGGGGGGCTTGTGCATGTTCTAGGACCCAGTGGGTCTCTCCAACAAACTCTCCTGTGAGGCTGGGAGTCTCTCCCTCTGCCCCAAACCCCACAGGTGTTTTCAATCAGTGCCCCGAAGTTCTTATTTCTCGGCGCTGGGACCCTGGGTTGCGCACAGTGCCTTGCTTCACAATCACGGCCTCGCTGGGTGTGCCGGTTGCCACCCTGTGCCCAGGGTCTGCCAGCCACCACCTGCGCGCCCATGGTCCGCCTGCTGCAGTCTTGCACACCTGGAGTGCCTTGCATGCCTGGTTCCACCTCTTTTTGTGTCTCTCTCCGCCCGGCTGCCCGACTCTGCCCCTCCTACCGGTCTGGATGAATGTGTCTATTTTAACTCCTTGGTTGTCCGACTTCCATACAGTTCAATTTTCTGTCAGTTCTGGTTGTCATTCTGTTTCTAAATTGTTGTTGTTCCTATCTTGGTTGTGCGAGGAGGCACAGTGTGTCTACCCACACCTCTGTTGGGAACTGCCCTGCCTAGTTTCAGAAGCTATAACCCCCGCCAAGGCTGAGGCTGAGTGAGTGACCTTGGACTGTAAGCCACTAAGGAGACAAAAGCTTATCTCCCTGGCAGGAGCGCCACTTCTGCTCCTTTTACGTCATCCATAACTGGCCCCCAATGCTTGGTCGGTTAACCAGTGATGGGTAAGATTCCCTAAGGGGGGAACAACTTAAGACAGGTATGATCACGTGGGAGGCCCCCAAGGAAGGACTTTGGGGGGTACAGCAAAAGGGGGTGATGGACCCTCACCCCTCAGCTTTGACAAAGCCTGAGTCCTCATTCTGTCTGCAAGAAGTCTCCTAATCTCTTGGCTGCCTTACTTCCCCTGCCTGACTTAAGCCTGAAACAATGACAAAGGGTGGTGTAGCCCTGTGCTGGAAAGGGCGGGTTCCCCAGGCAATCAGGCCTAAGAAAGAATTTGTAAAATCCTGTGAAACCTGCTCTGCCGAGAATGCCCTCAATGAAATGATAAGGGTCTGAGCAGGAAATGAGTTTGTTCCTCAAAGCTTTACAGCTCTTTGGCTATCTGACCCTGACTCCAAATAGGCCCTCAGAGTTCTTTGTCATCTATTGTTTGATCCTTACTGCCTGACAATGGTTAATGAGCTTTATCTGTAATCCTGTGCAAATAAACCCAATAAAAGCCCATTGAGGAACAGGCTCCAGGCCCTTCTCCTTTGAGAGATTGGCCACCTTTCCTCCCCAAGCAGATCTGTCTTGGTAGACTTATTCTCATCCGGGCGGAGTCCCCCCCCCCACTCCTCCATCTTGCCTGGAAGTGTCCATGTAGCCAGTTTTTTCCTCAGATGTTTTCCAGGAAAATTTTTGCAAGCCATTTGCTTCAAAGGCATTTTAAAAGGATGATGCTAAGGGTTTTTTTGCTAAAAATCATATAGCCAAGAATTGTAGTTATGCTGTGTTTTGCAAGATTCTTTAGCACTTGTGCTTATGTGTTAAAAACACAAAGCATGAACTAGTTTTAAAAATCAAGAAATTGTACTTTGTTGAAATTAAAAACTTTTGCTCTTTGAAACACATTGTTAAGAAAATGAAAATGCAGCCACAGACTGGAATGAAATATTTGCAAAATGAAGAACATAGTATCTAGAATATGTGAAGAACTTTTTTTTTAAAGATTTTATGTACTTATATTTAGAGAGAGGGGAAGGGAGAAAGACAGAGAGTAGCATCAGTGTGTGGTTGCCTCTTGTACACCCCCAGCTGGGGACCTGGCCTGCAACTCAGGCATGTGTCCTGCCTGGGAATTGAAGCAGTGACTTTGGTTTGCAGCCTGGCACTCAATCCACTGAGCCACACCAGCCAGGGCTGAAGAACTCCTATAACCAAGGAAGACAAGCCCAATTTTTAAAGTAAACAAAGGGTTTTTTTTGTTTTTAAGATTTTATTTGTTTTTAGAGAGAAGGGAAGGGAGGGAAAGAGGGAGAAAAACATCAATGTGTGGTTGCCTCTCACGCACCCCCTACTGGGGACCCGGCCCGCAACCCACACACATGCCCTGACTGGGAATTGAACCACTGACCCTTTCATTCACAAGCCAGCACTCAATCCACGGAGCCACACCAGCCAGGGCAATAAGCAAAGGGTTTTAACAGTCACTTCACCAAAAAAGATAGAGTGGAAAACAAGCACATGCAAATCTGTTCAACATCAGTAGTCACTAGGGAAATGCAAATTAAAAACAATGAGACACCACTACACCCCTATTAGAATGCTTAAAATTTAAAAGATTGGTCTTATCAAGGGTTGGCAAGGATGTGGAGCACCTGGAAATCAGGTAAGCAGTTTCAAATTAAACATACACCTACCATGTGACCCAACCATTCCACTCTGAGGTGTCACCCAGGAGATGAGAGCACACATCCACACGAAGACTTTGTCATGAATGTTCATGGCAGCTTTATTTGTAAATTAAATAACCAAGATGTCCATCCATGAATGAACAGATGAATGTGTTAAATCCATATAATTGATTACCACTCAGCAGTAAAAAGAAATGATCTATGGATACAACAGATGAATTTCAGGTTAATTATCCTGGGTGTAAAAAGCCAAACAGCACCTACTGTAGATCCCATTTACACAACACGTTAGAAACTGCAAACTCATCGGTAGTAACAAAGATCACTGGTTGCCTGGGGAACCGGGGTGCAGAAAGTGGTCAGAAGGGAAGAAGGCCAAAGGGACACATGGAAGTTTTTGGGTACAGTACGTTCATTTTCTTGATCGTGATGTTTTCATGAGTGGATATATATGTCATCTGTTATATTCAACTACCTCTTCTTGGGGAATTATTTTGCTTTAGGTAAGATTGAGTGTAGAAGTAAAATTACAATGAAATACTCCCTAATTATCACTGATTCTTGCCAGAACTCAGGACACGAAATGACACATAAATTTTTAAATGTTTTTATTTATTTATTTATTTATTTTAATATATTTTATTGATTATGCTATTACAGTTGTCCTATTATCCCCCCTTCATTCCCCTCCACCCTGAACACCCTCTCCCACCCACACTCCCCCCTTTACTTCAGTCCATGTGTCATAAGTTCTTTGCTTCTACATTTCCCCTACTATTCTGGCCCTCCCCCTGTCTATTTTCTATCTACCTTCATTGCTACTTATTCTTCGTATCTTTCCCCCACTCTCCTCCTCCCACTCCCCTGTTGCTAACCCTCCATGTGTTCTCCATTTCTGTGGTTCTGTTCCTGTTCTAGTCGTTTGCTTAGTTTCTTGTTTTTGTTTCAGGTGTGGTTGTTAATAATTGTGAGTTTGCTGTCATTTTACTACACCTGTTTTTTATCTTTTTCTTAGATAAGTCCCTTTGGCCTTTCATATAATAATGGCTTGGTGGTGATGAACTCCTTGAACTTGACCTTATCTGCGAAGCACTTGATCTGCCCTTCCATTCTAAATGAAAGTTTTGCTGGAAGGTTCCTAAGCTATTTGGGTTTTAGTAACAAAAGGCCAGTTTAAAAGGTACCGTGTTCAAGAAGATAGAAATGTATTTGTGCAATCTTAACAAAGTTTCGGTGAAGTGGATTAGGGAAAGGCTGTGTTCAAGGTGACAGGTAGGAAGCAAGCAGAGGTGCATGCATTCCATCTTCCCTGTCTCCAAACCTCTCCCGATTAGCTTAGTAACCTCTCTTCTACTGAATTATTAATACTTTTATTGTGCCAATGAGTCAAAAAGAATCCAGGCATTTATTCATTGTTCTGTACCAACCTTTATACAGTGAGTACGAATCCTGTGACTGTGTACACACACTTAAAAAATTGAAAAAAAAGTTTTGTATATTTCTTCACTTCATGAGACCACCACGATTTCTTCCCCAGTTAGGCCACAATTCCTTAAGAACACGGACTGCTTCCTCAATGTCGTACAGGACTGCAGACTGAGCACACGGAGATGTTCAGTACGTGGTCATTGAACCCTCCCCCCGAGCAGGGTCCTCACTAGCAGTCTCCTCTCCTAACCTCCCGCTGCACCTTCTGTTCCTCTGAACCCGCACTCGCTAGTCACCAGTGGTGTCCATACCAAAATTTAGTGGTCCCTCGACCTTACGTTGCCGGACCTCTTGGCAGCAACGTGGCTGCTGTGTGCCACGTCCTTTTTCAGGGCTTTCATAATACTACACACTGCTGCTTTTCCTCCCTTCTCCTGGGCTAGTCCTCTGCTCTGGGTCCTCTTATCAATCTCTTCCTTTTCTGCCTTGGTGCTTTTACTCACCCTTGTGATGTCCATCACCTTTTATATGTCAACAACTCCCCGGTCCACAGCCAAAGCTAGTTATCCAACCATTACTCAACATAATTACTTAACCTCGTTTCAAGGTGCAAGATCTGCCCCTATTCTATGCGTTTAGCTTCATCAACACCCCTCCCCCCAACTTTACTGAACTTCTTACATCCCTCAACTGACACTCTTCAGGGTCCCCAATACAACACACATAACAAACTGGATTTGGACTCCAGCCCAGAACCTTGGACATTGTGCTGTTCACACCTCTCTATGTCTGTTTCCTCGTGTGTAAAATAGAGATAATAACAATGCCTGCATCAAACATTGTATTAAATTCATTAATATATGCAAAGCTCTTAGAAGAGTGCCTCCCCTACAGTTAGCCCTATATAAATATTAACTGGTGGAACGTATTGGGAGATGCAATGATGCCAGTTTCTCTTTAAAAAATGATTGATTTTAGGGAGAGAGGAAGGGGGAGAAAAAGAGAAAACTCCTATTTGTTGTTCCATTAATGTATTCATAGGTTGCTTCGTGCATTTGCCCTGACCGGGATGGAACCTGCAACCTCGCGGTATGGGGACGACGCTTTAACTAACTGAGCTATGGGGTCACGGCTGATGCCTCTTACTTAATGGGGCTTTTAGTGGGTGGAGGAGTAAGACATTAAATCATTGTAATCAGATATCGTAAGTAGAAAATACAAAGTAAATGGGAAAAATAAAAAGAACGTAGAACCCGGGAAGTCCTTAAGAACCTAGAGCAATGGGTGGGAAATGGAGAAGATCCTCCAAACGGCAGGTGGCGCTGCAGCACCTCCCCAACCTGCCAGCTAACAGTGAATGAGTAGATGAGTTATAGAGGTCACGTGTCTCCGGCTTTACAGCCCCAGCGTTCCCTCACCCTTCGTTCCACGTGATTCTCACCCTCGGGGATGATTGGTCTACAAGAGACACGTGGCCAGAGGCGGGCCGGAGTGGGGCGGGGCCGGGGTGGGAGGAGGGGTGGGGCCGGGGTGGGGCGGAACAGTAGGGGGTGGTCCAGCGCGGGGGCGGTTGGCTCCAGACAAATAAACATGGAGTCCATATTCCACGAGAAAGTGAGTATCCGCGTTCGGGGGTTACCTGTGTGCGGTGCCGTGGCGGATGTAGTGCGGTACGGCCACCTCCCCGAGAGCTGGGTGGGGCACGTGTCGGCCCCTTCGCGATCTTGCCGGGGGGAGGAGCTTCACTGGAATGGGATCTTCGCCAAAGCCCCCATCGCATCCTCCGCCCGTGAGGCCCGTGCCCGAGGTTCTCGTAGAGTCCGGGGCCAAGGAAGTCCTGGGAGCCGGACGGAGTAAGGGCAGGGCGGGGCTGGGGGCGCCAAAGGGCACCAGAGAGGGGGTGGCACCGAGTGGGCTTGATTCTGTGCTTCTCCACTTTCCGTAGGATTCCTTCTCCAGTCCCTTTCCCCCATTATCCGCAGCTAGTCACCTCTCAGACACCTCCCTCGATCCTTCCCAACTCTTCCAGTCCTACCCTTGGCAGAATTAACTTTCCCTTCTCTGGGCTCCTGAAGTCTGTGTTGGAGTCTCCCCTACAATTAGCTTCCTGGGGTTGTATTCATGTCTTCCTCCTGCACCACGTCCGGGAGTCTCTGAGTGCAGGGAGCTTGGCTCCATCCCATGGAGGGCCTGCCATTTAGGGACGTAAAGCAGGCATCCCTTGTGCCCATAAACAGGGAAGTCGTGAAAGAGTTTTTGTTACGAAATGTTTGGGTTTCGTTTCTTTGCGTAGACCCATCTCTGCGGATTAGGAAACCAGCTTTCTGATTAGATGTTAGGGGTGGACTTAAGTGATAGCGTTGGGGTCCGCCTAGCTTGTTTTGCTTTGATTCTTCGATGGCCACGCACTTGGAAAAATTCTGTTGGTGGCATGTGGAGAAACTCGCCTTTTCCCATGTACAATTACCAAGCCATTTGGGTGTGAGTGACACCTTCCTCGGGAGACTTTGGCACATGATACCTTGTTTCATAAAAGTTTCATGTTTTGAAAGGGTTGCTGGTGAGTCTTATTTAATAGGAGAAAAGAGGTTTTGTTTTGTTAAATACTTGTAAGTGATCATTTATCTGTTTGAAAAGCCTCACATACTCGACCATCAAGTAAAGACTAAAGAGGCACAGCATAAATATAAACAAATTGTTAAATGGAGCGCTTTTCTTTAGAGAAAACATTTCAGAAGTTTTGGCGCTAGAGTAGACCGATTTTTATATTTGGGGAGGAAGGACTTATTGCTGTAGTTATCACTAATCTTGGTTGACATGATTGATGAAACTTGGACAAGAGAAATTTAGCTGCTTGGCTAAGGAATTGGATGAAGAGAACCCTGTATGTACGTATTTTTTTGTTACTGATTTTCAGAAGCTTTGGTATAAGACCAAATGTTTCAACACCATTTCTTCAGAATTATGCAATATATATTTTAACAATATTGTTACTTATTTTAGCTAGATTTCAATAAAGGTAACTACTAAACCATGGGATGAAAGGAAGCTGAGTGATGGCCTAATGAAAATCTGGTTACATGAAAGAAGTCACTCAATTATCAGCATGTTTGTAAGCTTAAAGATACTTCAGGAATATATTTACCCTTATCATTAACTTGCATGTTCTTCGCAAATGAAGCCTCTTGAATTAAAGTTCTTCAGGCATATTTCAAGAGTATGGGAAACACCCGTAATCATAGGGCCCATTGTTAATTTCATCAGAGTCCCTTTCGGGAATGTTAATGTGACGTTTTTCAGCATCCTCCCTTCCCCTCCACCACATGTATTTAACCCTTGCCACATCCTGGGTTTGGAGAGCCAGAGGACCAACCCTGACTCCAGGGAAGCTGTGCATGAAGGGGTGTCTGCCTGCAAAGGGGACCTGCAACTTGCAATGTTGGTTTCCCCATATTCAGAGCTGTTACTTTGAGTGCCCTTTGTTAATTAAAAGGTGAACCCAACAATTGTTTACCACTGTGTCCCCAGTACTTCCTGTAGTGCCTGGCCCAGAGTAGATGTTCGGTAAACATTTGAATAACTTGAGTTCTTGGAGCATCTGAGATGTAGATGTTGCTATTTATCTAAGCAACTTTTTCTGGAAATATTTTAGGCTTTGCGGGTCATAGATGGTGTCACATATTCTTGTTTGTGTTTTCACAGTCAAGTGAAAACGTAAAACCACTCTTAGCTACAGGTGCAGGCTGAATTTGGCTCAAGAACGAGAGTTTGCCAGTCCCTAACTTGAACCCTGAT
The DNA here is from genome assembly GCA_028533065.1 of Trachops cirrhosus. NCBI lineage: Eukaryota > Metazoa > Chordata > Mammalia > Chiroptera > Phyllostomidae > Trachops > Trachops cirrhosus. The sequence continues at coordinate 186,964,890 of CM052538.1, read as the reverse complement.
GTTAACTGGCCACTAACTGTTGTTTTGTTTTGTTTTTTGTTCTGTTGCCTGCTTTCTGTCATTTTTGTTATTGCTTCTATTGCTGACCGCTCCTGGTGAGGTCGCTGTGCGGTCTGAATTGGTACTTTTACGTCCTGTAAACTGCGGATGGTAGCCACACTTGTTGGGATTATATTTCAAATCAGTGAAACTACTGAAAAGATTCTGAGCATTGACTTTGTGACATCTGTTGTGCTCTTTTGTGATTGCTGGCTCTTAGCCGTCTGCTGTATATTTGAGGTTTAGGAATAACCGCATTCCACCTAAGTGGCGGGAGGAAGTGGTAATGACACAGACCTTAAACCTCTGCCTGGGTTTGGAGCCTGGCTTTGCCATCTCACTACCTGTGTGCTCCTGGATAAGTTACTTATGATCTCTGTGCTGTAGTTTCTTCCTCTGTGGGTGAGGATGTTACAGGGTTTGCCTCGGAGTTCCGAGCGCCTAGAATGCTGCCTGGCACGCGCTGTGGAAGTGCTGGCCTTCGGCACTCGGACGCCTGTGTTTGCCGAACCTCGAACTGCAGTAGGAGGTGGGACCTTCTTGTCTGTCAGAGGGGATGACGGGCTGCTGGGTTGACGGGGGCGGCCCGGCTGGCTCATTTCAGACACGCCCTTAGGTTTGTGCCTGGCTTCTTTTGTAGGCAGCAGTGTCTGTGGGAGTTGGAACTAGTTTCAGGTTGGTCCTGAGGACTTTGAGGGCAGTGAGGAATGAGTAGGTGCTGTTCCCTTTTGTGGTTTTATAAAGTATCATGGTAAAACTGGAGATGCAGTCTGTTCATCCTCTGATCGCAAGACAACACATTTGGGCCAGAAATCAGGGAATTTGAATACCTCTGAACTTTGACTATAACAAAGTGAACTTTTATTCAGCTTTGGTTAAAGCTTGATAAGAAGGAAGTGGCTGGGGATAGGTTGTGGGGAGAGGGGGTTGCGTAATCTTAAGTGGGGCCATTGTGCAATTTTTTTTTGGTCCGTGTAGAATTGGATTCTTCTTAGGACTTTAAAATGTGATTTTAAATTTGGAATGGACGATTAGTTCTTTCCTTCCATTAAATCATAGAAGTACAGAACAATATTATTTCCTATAGCAATACAGTTTCTCTTAGACAGGATTTAATTTCAAGTGCTTATTTTTCCTTTTTTATTTTAATATTTACTTTTATCCTCACCAGAGGATATTTTTTTACTGCTTTTAGAGAGAGAGGAAGGGAGAGAGGGGAACATTGATTTGAGAGAGAGGCATCGATTGGTTGTCTCCCGCACATGCCCAGACCTGGAATCATACACACCTGGACTCAGGACCAAGCCTACAGCCTAGGCCTGTGCCCTGACTGGGAATTGAACCTGCAACCCTTGAGTTATGGGTTGACACGCCAACCAACTGAGCCACACCGGCTAGAACTCAAGTGCGTAATTGTCATTTTTTAAATCAAATAATTGGATGTCACTATTCTATATATGAGGTCTGTCCAGAAAGTATTCAACCATGTGATATGAAAAATGAAGACATTTATTGAAGAAGACTGAAGGCATATGACAATGATGCCTCAGGCCCCTTCCAAGTAGGCACCTTGGGACCTCACACAGTTCTCCCAGTCACCATCAGCTGCCCCATCGGATTTTCCCAGATCTCATCAATGGTCAAATCTCTTCCTTTCCACAGGTGATTTTAGTTTTGGGAAAACTAAAAATTTTCCCAAAGTCACAGGGAAATTTTTTCCCAAAGTCCCAAAGCCAGAAGTCACAGGGCACCAAATTGTGCTGTAGGGGGGCTGAGTCACCTGGGTGATTTGATGTTTTACCAAAAAACTCTGCATGAGACGTGACGCATAAGTGGGCACATTGTGATAAAGCTGCCAATCACCATTTGCCCATAGCTGTGTCCTTCTGAATCACTCGAATAGCTTCTGCTGAGTAACGTTCAAGCTTAATGCAAAACTTGATGCAGATTCATTGCTGTACTCCCTCAGTCATTTTGAGTGCCACAGCCACACAGTGCACATGCTCACTCAGTGACGTCTACAGCCCCCACTGACTAGTGCAGTGAAGTCGTCGTCGTTCTGCACGCACACTCCAGTCCACTCTCCTTGGCTGCCAGGGTCCATGGATGTCCCCAAACCCTTCTTGCTATATTAACAATGGCTGAACTTTCTCCAGACGGACCTTGTATAGTATTTAATATGGTAACCATAGTCTGAGAGCCCTAAACTGAGGCATGTGGCCTGACAGCAGGACAGAAAGTTTGCATTAGGACTGTTCCCAGAAAAGTCCTTGTCTGGTCACCATATTTGATAGCTCTTGCTGTGTGCAGTAGCTATATCTTAGCAGAGGCTTTTTTGTGGTTTGAAATTTTTGCAGTATTTATTTATTGACTTTATGTATAGGGAGAAAACTTCAGTTTGTTGTTCCACTTATTTATGCGTTCGTTGGTTGCTGCTGTGTGTATTTGCCCTGACCAGAGATCGAACTGGCAACCTTGGCATGTTGGGACAAAGCCTTAACCTACTGAGCCACCCAGCCCGAGCTGCTGTTTGAATCAAACACATGTAGGGGCACACAGATCGTAAGAGTGCAGCTCAGTGAATTCTCTCCAAGTTAACACACGTGTGTGAATAATACTGTGATCGGATAACAGACGTGTATTTCCCTGAATTGTCTAAGCCTCCCTATGGCCTCCTCCGTCCCGCCTCTGCCCCCTGCAAGGGCAGCCAGGGTCCTGAGTCCTAACATCATAGGCTCGTTGTGCCTCTGTTTTTGAACTTCTGTAAATGGAATCATGGTATCTTCTTTTTTTGAGTCTGTCTTTTTTTTAACATTGTTTGAGAGTCATCCATGTTGTCGAAAGTAATTGTAGTTAATTCATTCTTATTGTTATTACTGTTCCTTTGTGAGTATAACACGATGTATCCATTTTACTGTGATGGTCATTTTAGTGGTTTCCAGTTTGGGGGCCATTATGAATTAAGCAGTGCTTTTTTTGAACATTCTTACACATGTTTTGATGAACATATTTTTGCGTTTCCTTTGTTTGCATTCTGTCCCTAGTAGTGGAATAGCTAGATCATAGGGCGTGTAGATGTTAAGCTGTAGTAGGTACTGCAAGCAGTTTTCCAAAGTGGTTACTAATTTACAATTTCACTAAGTAGTAAATAATAGTTTTTGATGTCTAGTCCTCTCCAACATGTTAGCCCTTTTGGAGAGTGTGGGGTAGTAACACACTGTGGTTTTAATATTTATATTCAGTACATTTCCCTGACGGTAATGAAGTTGAGCACCTTTTCGTGGTTTTTTTTAGCCATTTGGCTCTCCTCTTGTGAACGCCTGTTTGCCGTGTCGTTTTTCAGTGGAATATAAGTAGGATGTCTGTGTATCCTCAGTCTGCATGTGGTATTCAGTGGGAGTTGCCCTCTGGTGGTGAGAACACAGCAGAAGGAAAAGGAGGTGGAGACAAGTCCTCTCCCACCGTCATACCAGGTTGTGCACTTGACCTTAGCCGAAGGCCTAGAAGCGACCAGGTTATGAAGATAAATTTATATCAGCCCCTGTCTCAGCCTCAGACTGTCTCAGTCCTGCCTTCCTGTTCCTTGCATGTATATTCCTTATATCTTTTCCAGCAGCTGCGTTTTGTTCCTAGAATATTAATTCACCAGGAAGAATAAGTGTCCTGTAAGGAGTTGTTCTTCGGGGCCACTGTCCGTTGTGTGACAGAGCTCAGGACGAACTGCAGGGTTCAGACAGCCTTGCGGAGTAGCCTTTCTTAGGGAAGGGTTCGGGGCCAGAGTCAGCAGGAGAAGAACGTGTTCTCCCCTCTGCCGTCATCCCACAGAGAGGCACACCTCTGGTTTTTGTTCACCGGAGGGGTTTCCTTCACTGGTGAGTCTCTCTGCTTACAAGGCAAGCTGGGGAGGGCGACACGGTGGAGGGGTGATGAGTGGGCTTCTCAGGGCCGGGCAGTCTGGACGTGGGCTTGGGTTGTCGAGTGTGTGAGAAAGCCAGCCGCCCGGCACCCATGGACCCTGGGGCCCGTGGGAGGTCGTGCTCCCTCACCTCGTAGCAGGAAATCAGTGATCCTACGGGCGCTGAGCTTGGGTGCAGCCCCTTGTCGGCTTGTCCAGAGGTGCGCTCGCTCCGGGGATGCTTTTGGTCAGTCCCACCGGGTGTGTATTTTCTTCAGAGTTCCCTGGAGAAAACCTCAGCTCTGTAGCTGCAAGTCTTCGGTAACATTCAGTACCAATTCAGTGACATAAAATTCAGCAAGAACAGAATTTTTCTTACGTGTATCAATTCTTGAGATGGGAAATTACGTGAACAAGCATTTTGATCGAGTAGAGATTATCTTGTTCTAGGGATTAAAAAGAACAAGTGTTCTAGGGATTAAAGTTTCCTGTCAGCATTAGTAATTTGCCATGGGATCTCTAAAGATGAATTTATTTTAGGCACTGAACATGAGGGAGGATAAATGCTTATAATTTTTAATGAAATAGGAGATTTGGTATATTTCATAGATGTTCATTTAATATAAATCATTCTTAAGTTTTTGATCATTCAGCTAAATTATTACAGTTTCATTAATGGTAGAATTGTAAAATAAGTGTTCGATGAAATTGCATGTGCCTTATGTTAGTCCTGTTTGTCTAAAGCTAAAAAGGTTTGGTTTGACAGTGTTAAGAAGTTAATGATTAAAATCCTCTTTAAGGAAAGACACTGTACAGATCTGTTTAACAAATCACATTGGAATTTTTTCTTTTGGAACCATTAGCAAGAAGGCTCGCTCTGTGCCCAGCATTGCTTGAATAACCTATTGCAAGGAGAATATTTTAGCCCTGTGGAATTATCTTCGATTGCACACCAGCTAGATGAAGAAGAGAGGATGAGGATGGCAGAAGGTGGAGTCACTAGTGAAGACTATCGCACATTTTTACAGGTACTGATTTCAAACTGATCCAGTTGCCTTTTTAAAAAATAATGGGGTTATTGAGCCCTGGCTGGTGTAGTGCAGTGGATTGAGCGTGAGCTACGAACCACAGGGTCGCAGGTTCGATTCCCAGTCAGGGCACATGCCTGGGATGCGGGCCAGGTCCCCAGTGGGGGCCATGCGAGAGGCAACCACACATTAATGTGTGTGTGTGTGTGTGTGTCTCTCTCTCTTTCTCCCTCCCTTCCCCTCTCTAAAAATAAATAAATAAAATCTTTTAAAAAAAGTGATTGGTGGAGATGATCTCCCAACTTTAAAAAATAATAATAATAATAATGGGGGTATTGAAAAAAAAGAAGGGAAGGTGTGAGTATTGTTTAGAAGATAACATACCATTCTCCCTGTCAGGATCTGACCTGTTCATTGTAACTCTGCTCTTGACTTTCTAAGTGGGAATGCATAAGATGTTACTTTAAATATGCACACTAACGACAGTTTTTCTTTCTCTCTCCCCCTCCAACCCTGCCTCAACTACCTATCCAAATTAAACAGCAGCCTTCTGGAAATATGGACGATAGTGGTTTTTTCTCCATTCAGGTAAGTAGTCACACGCAAGTGCTGTGTGTCGTGTTTGCCCCAGGCTCTGTCGAAGCTCAGGGTGTGAGCGACATGAGTATCTTTAAAGTCACCGTAATGATGTGCCCCTCAGAAGTTCCTCCGGTAGATTGTGTCTACGAGGGTGAGATTGTACTCCAGAGTAGAAAGTTTTTCTGTAGATAAACATGAACGTTAGGATTGTAGAGTCTTCAATTCAGGGTATGGTTTTTTTAGGGTATTATTTATTTTGCATGCGGATACTAACAACCTTAACTCTAATAAGTCAGAGCCTGTTAAACTTGCTGTCTCTCGTGTAAATTGAGGAAAATGCAACACTTGCTGCCTTCCCTTCACATCGGCCTAGTGGGACTAGATTCTTCCAGGGTGGTCTGTGGCTGTGCTTTTTATTTGCTGTTTAACATACATTTACTCCTAGAATTCAGAGGAAGCTGTATTGCTTGTGAGATTCTTTGATCTGTAGGTCTCTCATTCTGTTTCTAATGCCTGGGAGGTGTATCTGGAGTCCTTTCCAGAGCCGGGCCTCAGGGCCCTGTGTCTGCAGATGTCTTGGTGTGCATTCCCCTTGTGCTGTCCTGGACTCCTCACTCGCCGGCATTTCCATTCAGTGCTTCCCCGTGGACCGTAGGGGTAACAGATACCAGAGGGCTAGGGTCCAGCCGTGAGGGGCCCGCCCTCGCCATTCCCCGGGTGTGGCGCTGCCCTTGGTGCTGATTCACACGCGCCCACTGCGTTGCCACCGCTTCTGTCTGCTGGTACCAAGCGCGCTCGTTTCTTTGCTAGCTGCCTTGGAGGGTAGGTAGTGAGTAGTTAGAACTCTCCATTTTATTTCCAGACAGTTTGAGATAATCAGTATTACCTTTTGTTTTTTCCTAAAGTTTTAAACATATGGTAACAAGTTTAAAACCTGCAAAAACTTCATTTTAAATCCCTAGAAAGAACTCATTGTAATAGACATATAATTATCACTATTACTGACATATCAGGAAGTGGGTTGAAATACAACTTTTCTACAGCAGGACACATACCAGCCAAAATATCGTATGTGTATGTAGAGGGAGGACTAGTTTTAAGAATGCACTTTATGGATAGACTCTACATCTGGATTTTTGAGGCAGTTTTATCTAAGAGTTGTGTGGATCCCTAGAATATCCGAGAAACCTAGTGTTACGAAGTACTATTTTAAAAATACCGTATTGATTATGCTGCTACAGTTGTCCCAGTGTTTCCCTCTTTGCCCCCCTCCACCCAGCACCCCTCACTCCCTCAGGCGATTCCCCCACCATTTGTTCATGTCCGTGGGTCATGTGTATAGAAGTTCTTTGGCTGCTCCATGTCCTATACTGTAACCATTACATCCCCATGGCTATTCTGTAACTACCCGTTTGTACTTCTTAATCCCCTCACCTCTTCACCCATTCTCCCCACACCCCCTCCCATCTGGGAACCATCAAAATGTTCTCTGTATCCATGATTCTGTCTCTGTTCTTTTTGTTTGCTTAGTTTGTTTTGTAGATTCAATTATTGATAGATATGTATTTATTGCCCATAGATTTGATCTTTTTCTTAAAAAAGTCCCTTTAACGTTTCATGTAATAATGTTTTGGTGATGATGAACTCCTTTAATTTTTTTCTTGTCTGGGAAGCTCTTTATCTGCTCTTTGATTCGAAATGATAGCTTTGTTGGATAGAGCAATCTTGGCTGTAGGTCCCTGCTTTTTATGACTACATATTTCTTGCCAATTCCTTCTAGCCTGCAGTTTCTTTTGAGAAATCAGCTGACAGTTTTATGGGAACTCCCCCATAGGTAACTACTGTATTTCGCCTTGTATAATGCTTACTTTTCTTTTACCCAAATTTTTGAGGGAAAAATAAGGATGCTCATTATACAGGGGTAGTACTAATTCCTTATCTTTATGAATGCTTTTAATTCTTTTATTTATGCTTATGTGTTAAAAGTGTAACTCTAGAAAGCAATAATGATATCTGTATGCAAAATAATAATGTGGAATACAATAATTGCTTTTGTTTCTAAATATAAATAAAAGATTGAATTAAAAGATTAAAGGAAAGGTTTTTTTCCTGAAAACTTGGACAGAAAGGTGGGTGCACATTATACACAGGACCGCATTATACATGGCAAAATTTGGTGACTTGTTTTCCCTTGCTGCTTTTAAGACTCTTTCTTTCTCTTTAATCGTTGGCATTTTAATTATGATGTGTCTCAGAGGGCCTCTTCACTTCCAATTTGTTTGGGACTCTGTGCTTCCTGGACTTGCATGTCTATTTCCTTCACCAAATTAGGGAAGTTTTCTTTCATTGTTTTTTCAAATAGATTTTCAGTATCTTACGCTCCTTTCCTTCTGACACTCCTATGATGCGAATGTTGGACCTCTTGAAGCTGTCCCAGAGGCTGCTTACACTGTCCTCGTTTTTTTGGATTCTTTTTTCTGGTTCTGATTGGTGGTTTATTGCTTCCTTATGTTCCAAATCATTTGAGTTAATTCTCGGCTTCATCCACTCTACTGTTGTTTCCCTGTAAATTGTTCTTTATTTCAGTTAGTGTATCCTTCGTTTCTGACTGGGTCTTTCTCATGCTGTTGAGGTCCTCACTAATTTCCTTGAGCATCTTTATAACTGGTATTTTGAACTCTGCATCTAATAGATTGCTCATCTCCATTTTGTTTAGTTTTTTTTTTTCTGGAGTTCTGATCTGTTCTTTCATTTGGGTCATGTTTCTTTGTCTCCTCCTGTGTTTGTTTCTATGTATTAGGTAGAGCTGCTTTGTCTCCCCGTCTTGGTAGCGTGGCCTAATGTAGTAGGTGTTTAGTAGTGACAGTGTTACAGCCTCCCCTATCATCCAAGGGGCTCTGGGTACTAGAGGTGTGCCCTTCGTGTGGGCTGAGTACACCCTCCCCTTGTAGTTGAGCCTTGGTTGCTGTTGGCAGGTCAATGGGAGGGATTTACCCAGGTCAGTCGGTTGCACAGGCTGTGGTCACTGTCCACCAATCTCCATCCTTGGTGGAGATCAGCTGTGGGGGGGCAGTGTGGTGGTGCCCCAGCGTGGTCTGTAGCTGTCCACTGGGTGCAGAGGCTCTAGGGTTTCCCGGGTGGTGCGGGCCAAAGTCAGCCCCTACCTGTGTTTCGTCCGGGGCCACCCTGCCTGAGCTGTAAAGCTATCTGAGATGGCTGCTGCTTGGAGATTCCTTGGCAACGCTAAGCTGTGAATCTTGTCTGGCTGCTGCTAGTGCCAGGCCTGGGACTCACTGAGACCAGCTGTTGCTTATTTGAGAGCCAAGACCAGCCATTCATATGGAAAAGCAGCTTGGGTGTCCCTTAAGTTGGGTGGGGCAGAGTCTTTGAGGATCTCCAGGGCAGGGTAAACAGTGTTAGTCATCAGTGGAGTCTCAGATATGGCACCAGCCTGCTGGCTCTGTGGCCCTGTTGGGGGAGGGTTCAAAAAAGGGACAGTGGCTTCTGTCCACCAGCTCTCGCCTTGATGTCAGTCTCTTTACTTCCTTCCTGTATGTCACTGGTGCCTTTTAAGCTGCTACCCTGGTGCTCTGAGGGAATGAGTCTCCATGTTTGGGTCCTTTAAGGGAAACTGCTTGAGACTTCAGAAGTTTTTTCCACTGACTCTATCCCTGCTGGATTTTGCAGCCAGAAGTTACAGGAACACTTTCTGGCTCTGGAACCCTGGGCTGGGGGGCCTGGTGTGGTGCTGGGAGACCTCACTTCTGAGATATCCCTCCCGAATTTTTATCCATCGCACGTGGGTGTGGGGTCAGCCTGTTCTGTGTGTGTGCTCCTCCTACCAGTCTGGATGGATGTGGTTTCTTTAATTCCGTAGTTGTCAGACTTCCATTCAGCTTGACTTCTGACAGTTCTGAGTGATGGTGGTTCTATATTTTAGTTGTAATTTTCATGTGGTTGTACGAGGAGTCAAGCCGTGTTTACCTGTGCTGCCATTTGACTGTAAGTCCCTAGAAGCATTTTTTAAAATGCTATGTTTGTGTGTTATTTATAGATGTAGTGGTATATCTTACACACACTTTTGAAAAATCATAGCCTTCTGGAGAAATTGGTGTATGAAGTACAATTATTTGCACAGCTAACATGGCTTTTCCTACTTAAATTTGAAATTGAACAGCGTAGCTCATGAGAAATTGCTGTTTGTTTTTTTTTTAACAGGTTATAAGCAATGCCTTGAAAGTTTGGGGTTTAGAACTAATCCTGTTCAACAGTCCAGAGTATCAGAGGCTTGGGATTGACCCCATGTAAGGTTTTATTTTGCTCTTCCTACATTTCTTTTCTGAATTTTGATTTTGAAAGTTATCATTTCTTAAAGAAGAAAGATATATGTTCAGTGCCTTCGTCTTGATGTGCCCTGTGTCACTCCCTTTTCGCCCTTTGGGGCGTCCGTGTGCCCTCAGCCGTCCTGGCAGCACAGTGTCTGGGCACAGGGCTGCTCCTCGGGCGGCCGTGACGCCGTCGTGGGCACAGCGTCACGGACCTGCGCCCAGATTCACTCTGGTGTGCTTTGTAGACATCTGTGATACTTAGCTGCAAACCTAATCTGAAATGACAAGTTTGTATAACCCTCACCAGTAGACAGACTTAATATTGGGTCTCTATTTTTTTTCCTTTTCTAGAAATGAAAGATCATTTATATGCAATTATAAAGAACACTGGTTTACAGTTAGAAAATTAGGAAAACAGGTAATGTTTCTCCTTCCTTTTCATTTTTCTCATTCCACACTTTATTTGCAACTAAAGTGTAAAGGATTAGATGAAGAAATTCATCAGTCACGTGTAGGTGGCATAGATAGAAATTTCCTATTTTAAAAGACAGTGTCAGCCCTGACTGGCGTAGCTCAGTGGATTGAGCGCGGGCTGCGAACCAAAGCATCACAGGTTCGATTCCCAGTCAGGGCACATGCCTGGGTTGCGGGCCAGGTCCCCAGTGGGGACCACATGAGAGGCAACCACACGTTGATGTTTCTCTCTCTCTCCTTCTCCCTCCCTTCCCCTCTCTAAAAATAAATAAATAAAATCTTTAAAAAAAAAAGATAGTGTCAGTTCGCCTTACAGATTTATTGGTGACAACCATATGCAGTTTTGCTGTATCATAAGAAAAATTCTTTATTTAAGACAACGGCAAACGTGGTTACTGTTAAGTGGGCTTTATGTGATAAATGTTTTGTCAGGTAACTACTCCATTAATAGATTCGTATTTAGCGTAGTAGTGTTCCAGAGCCTGAAAGTGTCCAGAGGGAGTAAAGTTTTCAGCCATGTTTGCTTTAGCTTGACAAACTCTTCACATTCCAAACTGCCACGTAATACATGTATCCCTATAAAATCATTTCTATTGAAAAGAAAAAAGAACATGAGATGTGTCTTGAGCAAGCCTTTTTTTTAAGATCAAGGAACATACCTAAAATGTTATTTTTTGAAATAATTACCAATGATCTTTGTACACACAGTTCTATTTTTGAAGTCTGTTTTTAGAATTTTGAATCTTTGAATGAGTGTAAATGAAAGTGGGCTAATATAATAAGGGATTAACTATTTTTAAAAGGATTTTATTTATTTTTATTTTTAGAGAGGGGAAAGGAGGTAGAGGGAGAGAAACATCAACCTATGGTTGCCTCTCGAGTGCCCCCTGCTGGGGACCTGGCCCACAACCCAGGCATGTGCCTGACAGGGAATAGAACCAGTGATCCTTTGGGTCACAGGCCGGCACTCAGTCTACTGAGCCACACCAGCCAGTGCAGAAGGAATTAACTATTGATATATGCATCAACATTGGTGATCTCCAAATAATTATGTTCAGTGAAAGGTAGATACCAAATACTACCTACTGTGTGGTTCCATTTACGTAAAAGTGTAGAAAATGCATACTCACCTGTATTGATAGAAAGCAGATCAAGCAGTGGTTGCCCGGGATGAGGAGGGCAGGGAAGGGTGAGCAGGTTCCAGGGCACAGGGACTCAGCAGTGATGAGGGCGTTCACTCTTTTGGTTGTGGAGATGGGTTCGTGGGTGTGTGCGTATGTTAGAACTTTTCAGATTGTGCACTTTAAATATGTACAGATTATTGCACACCTATTATACCTCAATAAAGCTATTTTTAAAAATAATACAAAAAGAAAATGAAGTCAAGAGAGAGTACTTTGAATTAATTCAATAAAAGCTAATTCAAAAACCAAAAGCTTTGCTATTATCTTTTTACTCAGCTGCCTAAATGCAGCTTCATCTTAAATGGTTGTCTTTTTAAAAAGATTTTATTTATTTATTTTTTTGGGATGGTGGGAGAGAGGGAGAAGGAGAGGTAGAGAAACATCGATTCGTTGCCTCTTGCACTCCCCCAATTAGGCACCAGGCCCAGAATCTGAGCCTGGTACCTGGGTACCTGAGCATCGTACCTGGGTACGTGTCCCAAGTGGAAATTGAACCAGTGACCACTTGGTTCACAGGTCAGCACTCAGTCCACTGAGCCACACCAGCCAGAGCTTAAATTTCTTCTTTTTTTTAATTAATATATATATATTTTTAAGATTTTACTTATTTTTAGAGAGAGGAAGGGAGGGAGAAGGAGAGAGAGAATCATCAATGTGTGGTTGCCTCTCGTGGTCCCCACTGGGGACCTGGCCTGCAACCCAGGCATGTGCCCTGACTGGGAATCGAACCTGCGATGCTTTGGTTCGCAGCCTGCGCTCAATCCACTGAGCCATGCCAGCCAGGCGAGCTTAAATTTCTTAAGGTCCCTCCTGAGGAACTCAGAGCTAAGCAAGGTGCAGGAGATGTGGTAGAGCAGAGGGCGACCCAGACGGGAATCGGCTCGAGGGCAGAGCGAGGGCAGGACACCGGGATCTTTACCTCTGGTTTCATTTATGTCTTTGAAAATTATGATCACATGTTCTTCACATTTTGTGTCTATAGTAATCCATGTATTTTTTTTTTTTTTTTTAAGATCTGATGGCCTGGATTCCAGAAGTTTTTTTATATTGATTTGCATGTAGATTTATGTCATTATTTTGAGAGGTTTTTGAAATTTTAGTTCTTCAAAATTGTATTTTTACATTTTAAATTATCTTTGACAAAGACAGGAAATGTCAAACATTGGCTAATCTTTAGCTGTAATTTATATTTTTGTTTAAAATTGTATTTTTCACTATGGACTCTTTTGTCTGAGGTCCCTTGTGGGTTAACTTAGGGCTCCTACAAGCAGTGGCTAGATGATGTTAATTACATGCAGCGGTGGCTTTCGAGGTCCTTTCCAAATGAGTTGGTGATTTAAATTTCCCCTGGTGTAGATGGGCTTTCTCACAGTGAAATCTTTGACCAAAATGATCAGTAGTAGGAAAACGTGGTGTAGTTGTCATTTTTCTTCCACATCAATATAGTGTGATTATATTAGGGTTTTCTTAGGCATACTTTGAAAAAAGATTCAATTATAGATATTAATAAAGATAATTTTTAAAGTACTATCAGTGTCTTTTCAGGGGATTTAAAGTTTATGGTTTAAAACCCATTTTTATTAAAACATTGAATAGTGATAAATCATTCTACTTCAGGTTTTAAAACATATTTATTTATTCTTTAAAAATCTCAGTTGGATGTGTTTTCACTGTTTAGACAGCCTTACTAAGTTTAGACGGTTTATATTTGTTCTTAACATGTGAAACATCCTTATTAATTATAATGTACACTAACTGAAACATTGGCAATTTTTTTTCCAGTGGTTCAACTTGAATTCTCTCTTGACGGGTCCAGAATTAATATCAGACACATACCTTGCACTTTTCTTGGCTCAATTACAACAGGAAGGTAAGTTAAAATGGAAAATTTTATAATGTTATCCTTCAAAGTAGCTGAATAAAACTAACTCATTAGATGTGAGTGTAAGAGTGCTACTTTTTAAAAGATTTTATTTACTTATTTTTAGGGAGGGGGAAGGGAGGGAGAGAAACGTCTATGTGCAGTTGCTTCTCATGCACCCTCCACTGGGGACCTGGCCCACAACGCAGGCATGAGCCCTGACTGGGAATCGAACTCGAGACTCTTTGTTCCACAGGCCAGCACTCAATCCACTGAGCCACACCAGCCAGGGCCTCGATTTATATTCTTTCCACAATTGTATGCCATGCTGCCTCTGGAGCTACAGTAATTTTTAATTGGTTTTGAATCTCTAACTAGCTGTTTTAGTTTATTTTTGCCTTTTTTTTAGGTTATTCTATATTTGTTGTTAAGGGTGATCTGCCAGATTGTGAAGCCGACCAACTCCTGCAGATGATCAGGGTCCAGCAGATGCATCGACCAAAACTGATTGGAGAGGAGCTGGCACAACTGAAAGAACAGAGGTAAGGCGAACTCGCATCGTGGAGTATGTGATAGCATTTCGTTCCACGAATGAAATTGTCATGCCAACGTGGAGTGGGTGGTGGTTTTGTTATTGGTGATGTTTTGTAGACCCATATGTTTCAGTGCAGTTTGTTGGTGCAAATTTGAAGGAACTCTTCCAATTAAAAATATTAGCTTAGAGTCACATCACAACATAGTCTTTATATCGGACCTAATCTGCAAGAAAATGTGTGAGTTTTGACTTACACAAAATCTTTGGTTTATAAATGTCTGCAAGACCGGCCTACAGTCATTACCGGTGCTTTCATTCTTTAGAGTCCAGAAAGCCGACCTGGAGCAAGTCTTAGAAGCCAACGATGGGTCAGGAGCATTAGACGAAGATGAGGAGGATTTGCGGCGGGCTCTGGCGCTGAGTCGCCAACAGATTGACATGGAAGATGAAGAAGCAGATCTCCGCAGGGCTATTCAGCTCAGTATGCAAGGTACAGACGTTCAGCGTGGTTTTTCCCTTGTGGAAGGGTTGATTCAGATAACTCTTGGTTTCCGGGGCGAACGGTGAGAAGTTGTTGGACAGCCTGACAGTGACTGAAGAAGCAGTGGCCATGGACAGTCAGCTGTTCTGGTGGGACACAAAGGAAGGCCTGGACAAGAGCGTGAACTGACTTTACAGGGAGCTAACGTCGGCATCTGTGCGACTTGTAGCTCGAGTGCCCCTCACTGGGCTGCTGTCACCATGATGACAGTCCGTCAGCGGAGGAGCGTGTACACGTGGCCCCTGGGGAAGCCAGGCCTGCAAAATGTCTGGGGGAGGCCCAGAGTGGCTTCATGGGAGCGCGAGGGGTTTCTTTGGGTAGTTCTGTTTTTATCTAATTAACGTGATTTTGCCTTCCTGTTTTCTAATGAAATTATTCATTGAATTTCTTAAATCTCTAAAAATTGAAGTAATGGCAGGCATCAGCTTCTACAGTTTTAGATATATTGGGGTAATTCACTCTTCTCCCCACTTCATTTCACAATCTGTGGGAAGTCTCTGGTTGGGTAGTACACGTGTGTGTGGAAACATGCTGCAGCTGGGGCAGGACCCAGACTTTGGAGGGTGGAAGACCCTGGAGGCTGGGTTTGTCCTGTGGGCATCCACTCCAGGTTGCTTCCGAGGAATCCTGTGCCTTGGAAAGCGTGGGTTTATGTCCAATCAGTCCCGGAGAGCACCCTGGAGAGCTGGTGGTGGCTCTTCCCGCCACGCTGGTGGCCGGGCTTCAGTCCCCACATCTGCTGCTGTGTCCGGGCAGCAGCTTTGGTTGTAGTGGACACAAGTTAGAGTCGAACTGCCTCGTTCAGGTTTTCCCTGAGGCCTTCAGAGCCTGCCTTAGGTTTGCACAATGCTAGCAGAATATTTCTAAGTAAACTTATTTTTTTAATTTTTAGAGGGAGAGAGAAACATCTGATTTGTAGTTCCACTTATGTATGTGTTCATTAGTTGACTCATGTATGTGCCCTGACTGGGGATCGAACCGGCAAGCTTGGCGTATGGGGCCAACGCTGTAACCAGTGGAGGTACCTGGCCAGGGCAAGAAGAAAACCTTTTAAAAATTTGTTCACATAAATATAAACATATTGTTACTTGACCTGGTAAATAAAATGATTGTTTTTGTGTTCTATTTTGTTTTGTTTTCAGGTAGTTCCAGAAATATATCTCAAGATATTCCACAGACATCAGGTACACATCTTACTTCGGAAGAGCTACGGAAGAGAAGAGAAGCCTACTTTGAAAAGTAAAGTAGTTCATACAGTATTAAAATTGCATCTTTGGTATTTAATTTGGCTGTTCTCTTTGTTGTGAACTTACAGCTTTGGCTTGAACTGTTTATTTCATTTAAGATTCTCGTTTTTTAAAAAAGACTGGTTACTGCCTGACCCTGTGAGCATTTGAATGTATTTTTTAAAAACTCACAACAAATAAACTGAAATGAAATGTAGCTTTAGGGGCAAACATCACCCCAATACTAATGAAATTTACGTGAATTAGAGGCAAGGAAACCCTGCAAAATTTCAGTCATCGAAAGGAAAATGGAATTGGGTCATGGCAAGAACAGCGCCTAATGATCCTCTGAATGGGCTTCTGGGTTACCTGCTCCTGCCGAGTCCCGCTCCCAGGCGGAGATGCTGGCTGTGAGCTCTGCTCCTTGCCCTCCAGCAGCGCTGCGTCAGCGTCTGAGCTGTGAGGGCAGACCATCAGTCTGAATCGGCACCTCCGAAAACCCAGCTGGGTACCCAGCTTTGTAAAAAGGACTCCTAAAATAGAAATGTCACCCCATAAAAATACCATTGTTTCCAGCAACTGTCATTCACAAGTCTTCTTCCCTTTTTCTTTTTTTAATGATAAAAACTCATCTTAGAGATTACAAGATCTATAATAGATATTCGGATCCTCTGATCCCAGATCAGAAACCAAAAGGCCAGTGGCTGAATCTGGCCTGTTAGTTTACCATATTTCATCAGTCCTGAGATGCACATATTCTCACATTTCAACATCTGGGCACCTGAGACGCATCTTACAGTCATAATTGGCAGTAGTTAGTGGTATTTAAGATATTGAAGCATTTTACACTTGATGGTGAAATGAAGATAATGTTTACCTTGTTTTCTGTTTTTTTTTAAGTCACAACTCAGAAGTATATGAAGGAAATTCTGATCAACTGACAACCTCTTAATGTGAGATATTTCCAGTCTTTATTCAGTGATAGATTAATGGATTTAATTATATAAAATTTCAAAATAGTGCTTATCAGTGCTTTTACTTCCTTTTAAATTTTAAAATTAGCTTTTATTTTTTAAATACGATATAAACTTAGAGCTTGTGTAAAAGTAGAGAAACCAGCGTAAGGAGCCCAGGTGTGACAAACATCAGCACGTGAGCGGTCCTGTTTTTACACCCCGCTCTCCTGTGCGCTTCACCCTTCCACCCCCATGCTGGGGTTATTTCGTAACAAATCTAAATCATCATGTCATTTTATCTATATTTACTTCAGTACGTGTCTCTAAAATATATGGGCTATTTTTTTTAAATAAAGCCACATGCTGTTGTCATACAGTAATGCTAGTAATTATCAAGTGATACTTACTAATGGTAATTCTATAATATCAAATATCTAGTTAGTGTTAAACATAACTTAGATAAAAATTAATAGCCTACTGTGGCTGGTGTGGCTCAGTGTATTGAGCGCGGGCCTGCAAAGCAAAGGGTTGCGGGTTTGATTCCCAGTCAGGGCACACGCCCAGGTTGCAGGCCAGGTCCCCAGTAGGGGGCGTGCAAGAGGCAATCACACATTGGTGCTTCTCTCCCTCTCTCCTTCGCTTCCCCTTTCTCTAAAAATAAGTAAGTAAAATCTTTGAAAAAAAGTGGTTAAAATGGTAAATTAAAAAATTAATATCCTAAAAAACTTCTTTTAAGACATCTAAAACTTAAAAGAAAATATAATCTTTTCCTCTTTTCAAACATTTTATTTATTTATTTTTAGAGAGAGGGGAAAGAAGGCAGAAAGAAGGAGAGAAACATGGATGTGTGAGAGATACATCACTTAGCTGCCTCTCACACACCCCCAACTGGGGACCTGGCCTGCAGCCCGGGCGTGTGCCCTGACTACAACAGAACCAGCTACCTTTTGGTTAACAGGCTGGTACTCAATCCACTGAGCCACACGAGCCAGGATTAATCTTACTCTCCTTTAATAACTGATGTTAGTATTTTGGCACATCACCTTCTAGTTACACAGACACATATATATTAGTTATACCCATTTCCCCATGATAGTAAGTATTCTTTGTATTGGTAAATAGGATACATGGTATTTCATAATATATCATATATATCATGATATATGTATATATCATAATTTACATATGAACATTTTATTTTTGCTATTGTAGTTAATAGTGCAACAGATTATCCTTGTACTAACTCTGTGCCTTAAATCTTGCATCATTTCTTCTAATATTTTGAGGACGTCAGATTCTGGGGTTAAAGTACATGGACATTTTTAAGGCCTTGGTACAGATTTCTAACTGCTTGCCAGAACAACTTCCAAGTGATAACTTCTGCCGTGTTTTTTCAGACTCTGTGTTTTGCCAGAATAAAATTGTCCAAGCAGACATACTTTATAGAGAATCTACAAAATTCAGAAACACATCTAAGAAAAGGAAAACATCTTCAAAGTATAGAAACAAATCCCTCTTATTTAAATTGTTTTTTAGATGTTTTGGATTACAGATGTGGAGCTTCCAGTACATTAAACTTTTTAGAATAGAAAGAATAATGCATTAACAGTCCTTAATGGTTAAGTAAATTACAACAGGCACAATGCTGGTGATAATGCAGATGTTTCAATCAGCATGGCGCCCTTTTGGAATGATTGAGTGTCGGTGTGCCTCCTTCGTGTTGGAGAGTAGGTGACTGGGGAGGAGGGTGTGCAGTGATGGTTTCCGGCTTCGGCTCTTTATCCTCTGGCTTGACCTTAGAAGTACTGATGGGAACCTAAGGAGAACTGGAGACCGTTTAGTCTCATGTTGCTGAGAAGACTTAGGAGCTAACTTCCTGGTGTCTTGTTAACATTGGCTCACATTCAAAATCTTGTAGGGCTCATGAGCAAAGGAGCTGAGAAACCGTACACAGTCAGACCTCAGTTCTCGAACGTCTGCCGTCTCGAACAGTTCAGTTCTCGACCAAGTTCACAGAAACACTGTCTTCGCTGTCAAACAGCACTCTGGTTCTCGACCCGGCATTGCTTTCGTGCTGACACCTGTGTGATCAGTCACGAGTCTCTCAGGCAGCAAACAAAGGAGAGAATGAGCGAGGATGAGTATGATTCCGTGTTTGAAGAAATTGTTTCTCGAACAGCCTTCCAGAGTGAATATGACCGAGAACCGAGGTTCCACTGTGTTCACCTCTCACCAGAATTTCTGATCACTAGGCCTAGGTGGGTAGGTGGGTCTTTCTCTCTGTAGCCTCCATCTTCGGGAGCGTAGCTGTAAGGTCATCAAGCTAACTTTCTTCTGACCCTCTCCAGGTCGACCCTGGTGCTAACTAGTTATTCCTTCACATCTGTAGGTTTGTGGGTTGTTTGTTTTGTACAGTACTTGAAGCTTCACCCTTAATGAAGTAACCACAGTACTCATGCAAAAAAGCATAAAAAAACTGTTAAAAACCTACCTGTGCAAACTCATATCTTCCGAGTAAGAGTTGTTAGATATTTTCATAGCCATTTTTTCAGTAGTAATCTCTAATTCCATGTTACCTATCATAAAACTCCAGGCAACACTATGATATCAGCTTTGTCATTGCAAAACCTGCCTTAACTCACATGCTGTGAGCATATAAATTAGGCAGGGTGTGTCAGACTGTTTTGTAAACTGGAACACGTTCCACGGGCATGCGTTGGCATCATTAACGTCTTCTCGTAGGCGTGCCTCGGAAGTGAAGAAGGGTAGAAAGAATCCTTTCTGCCACTTGGAAAGGGTTTGCAACAGGGAGGAAACGGGTACTGTTTTCATGGTTGTCGGTCGCCACGATTTTTTGGTTGCCTCATACCTGAGCCACCACGTCAGTGGCGGGGCATCGTCAGGGTTCAGTTTAAGAAACACAACCCACTAGAGGTGTCTGAAGCACGAAAGTATTTAATACAGAAATTAAGGCCTTATACACTCTTAGGAAGAGCTGGAACGCAGGCGGTAGTCCAGGCCCCCAGAATTCCAACGTGTTGGAAGAGCGGCGACCACTGCCCGAGCTGGGGCGATGGCGAATCAGGGGACTGAGACTAGGAGCGTGCTGCCCGAGCTGTGATGCTGGGATCGGGACACGGCCACCACAGTCGCCTAGACGTGAAGACGTGGGAGCAGGAGGAGTCTGGCCCCCACTGCAGCTGCCACGAAGCCGAATTCTGGGACTGGCTTCTTCGTGACGTGACTGGCTAACAGAGAACAACCAAAGCAGCAGGAAAGTGACCGTGCCTCGTTTCTCTTTCCTGCCTTTTAAAAGCTCGTGCGAGTGCTTAATCGGTTTCCAGAACCCTAGGTGTACAGAGTTTAAAGACATGCAGTTTTTAGCTCTCTGGACTCTGTGATTCTGGAGGCACGTTAGAAGGCTCAGCGGGAGTGGCTGCCGAGTGCTCTCCGAACCTCTCTGTCTCACAGTGTCATCACGTGTCAGAGTTGTTTCCAGGTTGGCGCTTCATTTACTTCTCACTTTTCATGAATTTAAAGTAGAATAAAAGTTACCCCTCTAAAATCGCTGTCACCTTGCATTCTGACATGTTTTCCTGAGTGAAGGAGGAAGCAGTCCCGAGAGAGATCGGATGTGCCAGGAAATCCGCCCGACTCATGGCCTTTCTCTGGCCACGTGGAGGCAGTTGGGCGGTGCCATTGGGAGTGTGCCACCCGCCCACGCGTACATCGCTAGCGTGTGCACTGGAGTCGGTGTGCTGGCCCAAAGGCCGCAGGGGAAAGGGCGACTCCCCACTGGCTGAATTTTCTTGGTTGCTCCTATTTGAAACAAAAGATTAAGGGGGACCCTAGGAAAAAATGTGCTATTCTATTAATAGTGTTACTGGTAATTTAAAAATTCTGGTTCCTTTAAAAATCCTCACACATTTTTTGAAAGCTATGGATTCTCAGATTGTCAGCTGTTTTTAAGTTCTTCATGTTTTAGCCCATATATGTACATATGAAATCATTTTAAATATACATAAAACCAGAAATAGTTCACAGAGCTCCTGCACCCTTCGCTCAGATTCTCCAGTTGCTGACATTTCTAAACTGTTTGAGAATAACTTGCGGGCATGATTTCTTACTACATCTCAGTGTTTATTTTCTAAGTACAAACACCTACATATTACATCATAACCATCATGTTTAAATGTCCTATGACATTGTTTTTCTTGCTTAAAAATGTACAGGGAGAAGTTATTTTAATGCAAATAGCTGTTACAGAACCTTGATTATGTATGTTAAATAGTTTTCATTCTTTCATTCATCAAGTATTTGGCGAATGCCCACTATGTGACTGGAACAGTTTTATGCACTGGGCAACGGACAAGATCAGGTGTGCACCCTTGTTAGCTTACTCTCTAAAGAAGGAGACAGACAGGAGATACCAGCTGCTGGTAAATTTATGCTGAAAATTAAAATGAAGTGGTGAGACAGGAAGAATGCCTGGAGGCTGCTTGAGGAGGGTGGGCGGGAAAGGTATCTGTGAGGGGACACCGCAGCTCAGATCCGAGCGCAAGAAGGCGCCAGCCATGGAGGGATCATGTTCACTTACACAGTGACCTGGGGTGCTTCGTTTTTCCTTAAAGGTGTTTATTTTCAGTGACTTCCCACAATATTAAGGATCTGTAAACCAACACGTTTGCATAAAAGTAGGTACCAGTGAACCCTTTTGTGCAGTGTGTTTTGTGATAAAAACACCTACCTATTAATTTCTCCGAATAAATTCAAATTTTATGTCTAGGTTTCCTGGGATTGCACAGTGATACTTCCAACTCATATACATCAGACCGATAGCTCTTGCATTCTTTTGTGGTGGCCATGCCAGTGGCTTGTGGAACCATTTCTTTTCCCATGACTAGCGTTTCTCGTGGCGTGTTTTTATTTATTTACTTTTTTAATGTGCATTTTCTTTTGCGTGTCTCAGGCAGCAGCGGCAGCAGCAGCAGCAGCAGCAGCGGCAGCAGGACCCACCAGGACAGCTTTCGCACCCATCCGAAACGCCGACCACAAGCTCAGGAGCCCTGGGCAGTGATCCAGGTACACCTCCGACCACGCGCCACGGCTGGTACCTACTGCACGCACTCTGACACGCAGGCTCTGTGTGGTTGTGGCTTTACAGGCTGTTTTCTTCTCCTTTAATGTATTGAAACTTTGAATGAACTTGCTTTCCAAATTTCCCTGGATGAAGGAGCTGACAGACTAGAGCTCCCAGAAATGTTTTGCTTTAAAGTTACAAACGATACCTGCAACTTCACGAGTAATTGGTACATTCTGTGAAAGTTTCTCAGATAATGGATAAAACCGTTCATGACGAAAGACTTCCAAGCAGAAGGTGTAAAGAACTCAACACTGAGATGAGAAAACAACACAAAAATGGGCAAAGGATTTGAACAGACACTTCACCAAATAAAATGTATGGGTGACACGTAAGCACGGGAGAATACACTCAGCATCACTCATCATTAGGGAAATGCAAATTAAAACTACAGTGAGATACCATTACACACCTGGGAGAATGGTTTAATAAGAAGTTAAAGTTGAGAGTACCAAAGGCTGGCAAGGGTCAGAGCAGCTGGGACTCTCACACGTTGTTGGAGTAAAATGGCACAGCACCTCCGGAACACAGTTTAGTGTTGATAAACTTCCACTAAACCACGCGATCCACTAGACCCACCCCTAGGTGTACACTCGAAGAGAAAACCGAGGCTCACAAAAATCTCGCATGTGAATACTTACAGCAGCTTCATTCATAATCGCCTCAAACTGGGACCTGCCTAAGTGTTGTCCTTCAGTTGGGAGGTGGCTGCACAGCTCGTGGTACTTCCAACAGTGGACCGCATTAGCAATAAAAAGGCATGGAATGGTACTACTTCTGCTAACCCCAAGCATCTGTATTAAGCAAACAGGAGAATCTGAAAGGTAGAGAGAAGACAGACAGGCTAGGAAGCTCGGCCCGGAGGTTGACACAGTGGTGAGTGGTCTGGGTTTTCTTTTGGCCTCATCTGTCCATCTGTCACAGACTTTGTGCTGGAGGAGCCCCAGGTGCAAACCAAGAAAAATGCCCCAAGGAAAGCCTGCTCTGTGTAGCCAAAAGGGACCACCTAGCAAGACGGAAACTTTTAGATAATAAACACTAGTCAGCCAAACTGGACTAGGTAAATAAACTGACTCCACTGCCACCTCACCTGACAAGTGGGAGCCTCGGCCTGTATCCCTGCCCGGCTGTCAGGAGGCCCTCCCCCGCCCCCCACCCCCTAGCCAAGGTGGTGTCAGAGGAAGCCAAGTCGGGAGTGGTGCTATTTCCTCCAGGAAACAACAGGCCGCCCTTGTCCTGCTGTTACTGGTCACGGGGAGCCTGGACTTGCACCCGCAATAAAGAGGCATCCCTCTGCCTTCCTGGCGAGGTAGTATCAGGGGCGAATTAGTGGAGATTCAGGACTGTCACTGATCCGTGGCAGTAATGAGGCCACCCCACAGTGTCAGTGGGAAACAGGAACAAGGCATTGCTGCCTCCCAGTCAGGCGGGTACCAGCGGAGAGCAGTGGGAAGCCAGCGCCTCCACCTGCGCTCAGCAGTTACGATCACACGTGCGCCCCTCCCCCCCAACGTGGCAGTGGCAAGGGGGCATTCCTCCCCCACTAGCACTGTCAGGGGAGGCCGGCTAAAAGCGCAGATTCAGGTAAGATCCACAGTCTTACAGTACCCAGATGTCCCGGATTCCATCAAAAATCGTATGTCCTTCCAAGAGCCAGGAAAACTTCAACCTGAAGAACAAAGACAGTTAATAGACACCATCACCAAGGTGGCACTGATGTTAGAATTTTCTGACATGGATTGTTAAGGCAGCCATCATCCATATGCTACCGTGAGCAATTATAATCATGCTTGAAACAAGTGAAAAAATAGAAAGCCTTAGTGAAGAAATAGAAGCTGTAAAGAAGAACCAAATGGGACTTTTAGAACTGAAAAATGACTAATTGAAATTTTAAAGTCAGTGGATGGACCCAACATGCAAATGGAAGGGCAGGAAAGAATCCGTGAACCTGAAAACGGAACACTAGAAATCACCCACTCTGAGCAGTTATACTGGAGAAAAATTAGCACTGTTAGAGACTTGTGGGACTCTAACAAAAGATCAAACATTTGTGCCATAGGAATCCAGGAAGGAGCTGGGGAAGGGGGTGGGCTAAAAAAGTGAAGAAATAATGACTGAAAATTCTCCAAATTTGGGAGAAGATGGAAACATACTGATTCAAGATTAGTGGACCTCAAACATGCAAAACCCAGAGAAATCCACACCAAGACACAGATAATATCTGAAAACGAGAAAAAAAGGAAAATCTTAAAACCAGCTAGAAATACCTTAATGTATGACAGTTTACACGACAGCAGATTTCTCGTCTGAAATCTTGGAGGTCAGAGGAAATGGCACGTTTTTCAAGTTCTGAAAGAAAAGAAGTCTCAATCCAGATTTCTGTGTCTGAGGACGGTTTCCGTTAGGAATGAAAGGGAAGTTAGAAGAGTCGTCACAGCAGACCTGCCCTAAAATAATGGCTACAGGAAGTTCTCTAGACAGAAATGATTAACAGAGTCGTCTTGGAACTTCAGGAAGGAAAAAAAACAATAGAAAATAAAAATATGGGTAAACACAGTAGACTTTCCTTTTGAGTTTTCTAAATTATGTTTGATGATTAAAGCAAGAATCATAACATTTATTTGGTTTGTAGTGTATATAGAGGAAACATTCAAGGCAATTGTAAACTGAGGAGAGTAAAGGAATATAGAGGGAGGTCAGGTTTCTACATTTCATTTGAACTGGTACAGCCGCTCTGGAAAATAATTTGGCAAGCTTCACAAATTCAACATACACTAATCACACAACCCAGCAGTTACACTCCTGGGCATTTATCCCAGAGGAATTAAAACTTGTCCATGCAAAAACCTGTATATGAACATTCATGATAGCTTTATTTGTCATAACAAAAACTGGAAACAAGCAAAATGTCCTATAAGGGGGTGAATGGTTAAATGAACTGGTTCCTAACGTCCTATAGGGGGGAATGGTTAAATGAACTGGTTCATAACGTCCTATAGGGGGGAATGGTTAAATGAACTGGTTCCTAATGTCCTATAAGGGGGTGAATGGTTAAATGAACTGGTTCCTAACGTCCTATAGGGGGGAATGGTTAAATGAACTGGTTCCTAATGTCCTATAAGGGGGTGAATGGTTAAATGAACTGGTTCCTAACGTCCTATAGGGGGGAATGGTTAAATGAAGTGGTTCATCCACACTGTGGAATGCTCCTCAGGATTAAAAAGAAACCAGCTGTTGGCCCCCTCCTTGGAGCACAGCTGTGCCCTTCTCTCTAGCACATACTTTTTAAAAAACACTGGAAGTCCCTACAAGACTTGCTACAGGGAAACAGCGTATCCCAGACTGACCCCCTGAACCTATCTCCAAGGCCCCCTCTTCTCTGACTTCTCTCTCAGTGAGCCAAAGCAGCCCTGCGTAGGCTTGGTCCTATTGAGTCTATCCTAAGCCCTTCCTTTGTTTTACCATCCCCAGCTTTTATTTTTTTAAGATTTCATTTATTTTTAGAGAGGGGTAAGGGAGGGGAAAAGAGGAAGAGAAACATCCATTTGTTGCCCCTTGTATGCCCCCAGCCAGGAACCTGGCCTGCGACCCAGGCATGTGCCTTGACCGGGAATCAAACTGCAACCTCAGTTTGCTGGACGATGCCCAATCAAAAGAGCCACACCAGTGAGGGCTCACCACCCCCAGCTTTAATAAATATACTCTCAAAATAAAAATAAAAGATAAATTTTAAAAAAGAGAGAAACCTACTGTTAATACGTGCAACAACTTGGATAACTCTCAAGGGGATTATGCTGAGGGCGAACAAAAACCAGCCTCCAACGGTGTGACACTGTGGTTCTGTTTGTGGGACAGTCTGAAAGTGGCAGATTCATGAAGTGGAGAACAACTTAGTGGTTGCCTGCATTCGGGGGAGGTGGCAGGGAGAGAAGCGGGTGTGAATATAAAGCGATAGCAGGGGCAGGTTTTTGTGGTGCTGTCACAGTTCCCTGTCTCGGTGGTGGTGGTCACACAGCCCGCACTTGAGGTCAGATACCATAGAACTATGCGCTACATTGTCCCGGTGTCAACGGCCAGGTTTTGGGGTGAGCTATGCTTATGTGAGGATTGGGCTGAAATGTACCAGGGTTCTGTCTGAACTAGCTTCCGCCACTTCTGTGAATAAATGTTTCAAAACTTTTTTTAAGTAATGAATTTTCTTGCTGCACAACGAAGTTAAATCTTCTTTCCCTTAGCTTAACTGCACTGTGCTAAGTGAAGGAAGTCTTACGCAGAAGGCTCCATACGTATCTTATCATCCATTTGTGTTGACCGGCGGGAAAAGGCAAACTATAGGGCAGAGAATGTACCTGTGGTTGCCTAGGATTAGGGGTGGGGGCTGGCCACAGAGGGGCAGCACGAGGGAGTTTGAGTGGGGGTGGGGGGCCATGTAACGGTCTGTATCTGGGTGGTGATGGCGGTTCAACTGTATGCTTTTGTCCAAACTTACCAGACTGTGAAAGAGTGAATTTTACCGTGCGTAAATTTTTAAAAATCAGAACAGGAAACTAGTCAGACAGAAATAGATTTTCGAAGAGCTTGTCTTTTGATAACTGATAATTTTCTAGAAATGTCTAAGAAATATGTGTATTTTCTTTCCCAACAGGTGATCCTATGAGTGAAGAAGACATGCTTCAGGCAGCTGTGACCATGTCTCTAGAAACTGTTAGAAATAATTTCGTAACAGAAGAAAAAAAATAACTTCTCCAAATCTCTAACATATTCGTACTTCCCAGCACTATCCTGTGTGGTTTCAAGCATGGGGCCCATTTGATCATGTGTCAGAGAGGACAGTGTTCACCAGAGGACACAAGACTTGTAGGTGGTTTGCAAAGAAAAAGATGAGAGAGCGGAAGAATGTGTCCGTGAAAGGACTAAATAATGATCCTTCAAATACTAGCCAAAGAGGCTCTCAGCAATTAAAGAAATTAAAGATAGTTTTTTTAATGTTCCTTTTTTGTTTTTGAGTGTGCAATATCTAACACGTTGAAAATTAGGGCATTTTTCTTGGATCTTTTTGCAGACCAACTAACAAGTTCTTGCCACAGAACTTTTTCCATACATCTCGTTTTCCTCCCTTCTGTGTAGGCACTTTGGCTCACCTTCATCACCTAACGCTTGCTTCGTGTCTCATGAACTGAAGGGGCTTTTCAGGATGGTGGCTGTTCTCTGTGTTGATAAAAGCAGTGGTTCCGGAAGGAAGAGCACCCCCCTCCCCCTGTGTGTTGTGCACTCGGGTGTTTTCTCCTCTCATCATGTCTCTGATCACAGTTTATCTGCTGCCTGGTTTTTACCATTTTTCTACAACTCTTTAAAAAGATGGTTATCTTTCTTAGGGTTTTGCTTGTTAAGGCCCCCGGGATGGGTTCATTATTCCGTGATTCTGGTGCATTCCTAAACCCTGAAATCAGCTCTGCACAAGTGTTTAAGAATAAACGAGCATTTTTAAAAAGTGTGAGCCCACCCTTTCCCAGACGCTCTGTGAACGTCTTCTCGGTGTCAGCTTCGCAGCTTTGTCGGAACCCTCTGTTCGGCACCTCCTTGTTTCCTCTTGGCCGGCTGAGAAAAACAGAAGCACAGTATGAGCAGGTTTCCTTCTGTGGTCAGACAACGTGTGAAGCCCACCGTGCATATAGGAGACAAAACCCGGCCTTCAGTTTTAGCAGCAGATTCGTTTGACTTCTTCTCTTGTGACCGGAGCTCTCCGTTCTATCTACAGCTGAGTCCCGGTGTACATGTCTGCTCTGCTGTCTGCCTTCTGATAAGAGTAGCCAGAGATGACGATCTGGGACATGAACAGAAGCTACTGACAAAAACGTGTTTGAATTTGTACTGTGACTTAACACTGGCATCATGTTTAAAATAGCTTAAGAATGCTAGAAGTCACATAGTACTGAATGGGTCTGTAAATAAGAAAGTCTTTAGTTTTGATAGACAGTCTTTAATTAGGATGCACAGAGAGTGTCTTGCTAGGTCAATGCAATGGTGTGACTTAGGGGAATACGCACCATGTCTTTCTGAAACGGGCATTTTAGATTCTGTCATCTGCTTTGCATCCCTCCTTCTCTATTCCCATTTGAAGCCCTTTTGGATGCTGAATTATTCATAAGCTAACATTTCAGGAGTAATTTCAGCCAGCGACTTGGAAAATTAAGGTATGTGTGTGGCAGCGCACGTTTCATCAGGGAAGTTTTTTTACTAGGATTTATTGCTAAGCAAAAAGATGAGAAAATGCCTTTTGTTTATGATTTTGATACAGCTTTTTCTTGGAAAGATACAGACTTTTTTAGTCATTATTTTGTGCCAAATGAAATTTCCTGAAGTTTTCCTTACATAAAATTAGACAGTTTTACTTTAAAATCTAGTTTTCCTTTGACAATTGAATATGTTTCAGAAGAATTACAAGAATTTAGAACTGCAAAGGATGTAAGAGTTTTATACTATCTCAAGATACACAAACAAAAATATGTATTTGGCCTTGCCTTTTCCCATTGGAAATTTACATAGAGCTTTTCATACACTTTAATTGATGAACTATCTAATATAAAAATGACAAAACATGTATAAGTTTTAACTCTAGAGTTTATAAAGTTCTTATATTACAGACCCTTGTTAAAGCCTTTAAGGAAATATGTTGACCTTCATTTGTTAAGGATTTTTTAAAAGCAAAGCTGAGCATACACTGGATACATTTGAATGTGTTTATTTGTTTGTGTGACATTGTTACATTTGGCAGGCAGTTGCAGAATCACTTGTAAACTGCCATCTTGTTTAGATTGGCTTAAATTTAATTGAACATGCAACACCATTGATTGGCCAGTATGAAAAGATGCCAATGCTCATAGCCACAATATCAGAAAATTTCGAAGTCACCCAGAACTATGGGTCACGCAGCAGGAACTGCTGTTTACAATAAACCACCTGCAAGAAAGTCCAGAACAATGAAATTCACTGTAACTGTCCTGCTAACAACTCTATATTGAGATTTCCATTCTGTTTTACTAATTGGGAACACCTTACTGTTTAACATTTAAACTCGTGGTATCATTTTCTAATGTATAATTTGTATAACATGGATAACATACGTGCAGTGGCAGTGCTGGTGTTACAAATGTAAACAAGCTTTAGAAATGCCACTTGCATATTTTGAGATGTCATAGATTTAATAAGTAGTTTTTTATGTTTTAAAAATTCAGAATAGTTCTGATCTAAAACCATCAATATACATTTTTACAGTAATTATAAGCATTTCTGTATTGTACATTGTTTGAAATGGTTGCTGTAGGTAAACTTGATTTCAACTCTAAGATCTTGGCCAAATAATTTACAATTCACAGAATATTTAAGGAGGTGCTTTTTTCCCCTTAAAACTTGATTTTTCTTAAATAAGACTTCATTCATGCCAAAGTTAATGAAAAAATAAGCTCAAAACTAGTTGAGAATCATCATAGGCAAAACTACCACTAGTCTACACCGCTTCACTAAATATCACGTTTAGTAAAGTCAGTCACATGTTTAATGTCTGCATGCCTAGATAGTACCATGCTAGTGCCAAGATTCACTAAATGTCTTCAGATCGGCCCATTGAACCTGTGCAAACTCAAAAAAACTGATTCAGTACATAAGCAAAATGTAGTAACTTAAATGTCTTCAGTTGGAAAACTTTAATGTTTTAAATCCTGAAGACTCAGTAATCAATACCGATGACTTCCTGTTAAAAACTTGAGCTGACCTTAGAGAGGCTTGTGACCACGGCTTCCAAAGTGGGTGGTTACATGGGGCCCTGATGAGCACGGAGGGCTGTGTGTGTGGTCCTAACCGAGAAAAACCAGACCGGACCGACTGATCGTCTCAGGGGTGTGAACGAGCTTCCGTGTTTTCATATAAACGCTTTCCTTCAGTCCTGGCCCCTTTATTATCAGCATCTTTTGCTAAAAAAGTGAACTGGCTTGTATATCTTTTAAAAAGTCTTATACATAAAAGTATTTTTGTTCCATTCTGCTTTCATGAATGAGAAGATTGACATGGTTAATTCTTGAATTTTGATTTTTTAAAAATTTGAATAAAACCTTTACTGTTTTAATTTTTTTCCAAAACGATCTGGAATTTTAAGAATTAATGCTAGTAACATCATTTTTAAATGTACAGAAATTGGCATGCTGAATTAATAATGTATCAATATTTTAAGACTACGGACTCACAGAAAGGAGTGGGGAGCGACAGTGAAATGTACTTGGAAGTTTCTGATCTGTTGAGGAAGCACTTCAGGTGTTTCTTGCATAGTTCAAAGGTGAATGTTTCCAGGGTTGTTGTTTTAAATTGAATTTACTGGGGTGACGGTGGTGCACAAAACCATGCAGGTTTCAAGTACACAACTCAGCGAGATGTCACCTGCACACTGCACAGTGTGCCTGTCACCCAACGCAGGCCCTTTCCCGGCCCCGTTTGGCCCGGCCTTGGCCCGCGCGCCTCTACTTAACACTCCCACTCCCCTCTGGCTGACACTGCCCCGGCGTCTGTGTCTGCGTGTTACGTATGTTTTTGTGTTTTGTGTTTTTCCACTTAGTCCCTTCACCTTCTTCCATCCAGCCCCCCAGTCCCTCTCCCTCTGACAGCTGTCAGTCTGGTGTATGTATCCATGCCTCTAAAGAGGAAAACATGCATTTGAATGTGCTTATCTATTTTCTACAACAGTGGGTTACTAGGAATAACTTTAGAAACTACTCTTCTGTATAAATACACGATTTGGAATTCAAGTTCAAAAAACACCTGAAATGAAAAGCATTGTCTTTTGGCCACGACCCAAGCACTGCGACTGCCGTTTGCTCAGGACTCAGTTCTCAGCCCCTCCGTGGAGCCCCTCTCTGAGTCCCTGTGGTGTTGCTCACGCAGGCCTTCCTGTCTGGCCCTGGGGAGAGCTGGGCTTCCAAAGCACTGTCGGACACTGAGGATTCTACTGTGGTGTGGGTGTTCCATAAGTTGTATTTTAAATATCAAAGATTATTAAATAAAGATGTTTGCTTTTTATTTTTGTTTGTGGTGTTCATTTTTTATAGCTTACCATTCAGAGTTTGGGTGGAGGAACAGAAGCATTTGCACCACCCGAGAAATTTTCCTAAGTGCAGAGTTTCAGCCCACACTCTGAGTTACTGTGAACCTGTGATTTTAACAGTGGCCAGGGGATTCACGGGCAGAGTGAAGCTGGAGAAGCATCGTTTGCCGGTCAGGAGGGAGGTGAGTGAAGCAGGCCCGGGGAGCCCGCTGGTCCTCTGTTCCAGTGGTTCCTCACCGCTGCCAAGGACCTTCCCTTACTGCAGCCACCGATACTTTCTAGGAAGCTGAGTCCCGCGTTTTCATTTGACATTAAATTTTAAATGTAGGCTCTATTTTTCAACCCTGAGGGCCAAATTGCATTAGTAACAACTTTTAAGAGTGCTGGTTTTTCCTTATTTTATCCAACTCTGGGCACCAGGATCCAACTAATAATTGGACTCCACCGGGACTGATTGAAGATAATAGAGTTCTCCAATTTTATTATGAGGGTTGCGTATCCATTTTAGCCTTAGATGATGAGACAGCCATGAAGAGGCGTGGTGCCACCAAACTGTCCGGAGATGACAGCAAGCCAGATGGCCCTTGGGGGGGTGGCTGCTTGTGTCTGACAGAGCAGTCCGAAGAAGATAGAGAATGCAGTGAACATGAGATGAACTTGGGATATGCACAGAACCTTCCCATGTAAGGTTTTATAAGTATAAAGTATGGAATGTATTTATATTTTCTTACACCAGGCACTCTGGCATCACTTTCTAGGGTATTCTCAAGTCTTAAAAAATTTTAAGGCTTTTTAACTGCATCCTCTACCAAAGAGCATGCCAGGTCCCCCTCAAGTAGCCCAAAACACTGGCTGGATGTTTGACACTAAAGATGTGTAACCCATGTCCGGTCAGGATTTTAGTCCAGACTCCCACTGCCCAGTTCTGTGTTTTGTTTCCTGTTAATTCTGTGCAGTTACTTTCATCACCATCAGACTACAGTTCAGTTTTGAAACCTTATTATCATTTCGGTGGTTAATCCACATCATGAACTGTAGTCATTAACATCTGTCTTTTGCAGCCACTCCTAATCCAGGACCACATAGCACCTGGACACGTCGCAGTAACAGCTGTTCACTCAGCCCTCAGCCTCTCTGTGTTTGAGTCGAGCCTTCCCAAAGCTGTTTAGCCCCATCACTCCAGTTCCCTTCAAGTGGACCTTCATTCCTGTCACGTGCCATTACAGGGAATAACGTGTAAACATGGATGGGGGGATGCCAAATCATTATTTGCTGAAATGACTGTACGCCTAGACAACCCAAGGAAATGAACTGAAATGCTGTTGAACTAACGAGGGAGGTCATTTTACAAATAAACTGATGCACAGAGAAGTTACGTAGCCTACTCAAGGTCATGCAAGCTCACAGGTGAAAGATACAGGCCGTCAGCCCCAGAGTCTGCACCTCTAACCTGTGGGCAAACGTGTAATAAACTGCCAGAATGCGATGCAAGTGTTCTTTTAAAATCATTTCAATTTCAGGGAGACCTTCTGTGGCCTGGTGACACCAGATTCCAGCTCCTGGAGGCACTGCCGTGTTCCACTCAAAACTAGTGCCGCCTGTGCTTGTCCCTCCTGCGAATAACATCAAAGAGAAGGAGAAATGCAGTGCATTGAGTGTTATGCTTAGGAGACCTGCAGACCTATCCTCTTCTTATCAAAACAAAAAATGCAGTAGTCTCTCTGGCCAGGTAATTCATGTCCTTGTACCACTGCAGCAATGGCCTGTAAATCACGTGACCTTCCTTTAAGGAGGAAAGCAAGCAAGGCAGGACACTCAGGTGTGTGCAATTTGTGTAACATCGAGTGCCACCGATACCATAGTGAGGCAGGATAGTAAGAAGCCAGGAAAATTCCCTGGCAAGGGGAATGAAGAAAACTGAGACAAGATAGTTAAAGACAGCCAAGCAATTAACAGCCTACTAATAAACTGCAAGATCTTATCCTGTAACCAAGGACACTCAGGAGCAAATAGTACATACCTCTCCTCCCCAACCAGAGCGTGAGTAGCTTACTTAAATCGCCCTGGCCAGGGAGATGGATAACAGAGACCCAGCTGATGCCATTAGTGCCAGCCACACCCCCAAATAGATGAAGTCAGGAGGATATATAACAATAACCAAAAAACCAATTTGAGCCAGACAAATCCAAGACAAAAGTAAAGCAGTGAAGCTGACCAGAAAACGATCCCAAACTCCCCTATAAGCTCATTTTCATGTATCAGCATATTCAAGGTCACACCTGGAAAGCTGCTGAATATTCTGTTGAGACCCTCCCCTGAGAAGCCCCCTAAAACCTTTCTGCCTTTAGAAAACAGGTAAGAACCCTCAAGACAGAGGATTCTGTCTAGCACGTGCTCTCCAGCACACCCCATGCTCGCCTTTCCTAAGGCTATACTTTCACTCTTTCTCCTAAACTCTAAGAGGCCCCACGAGACAGCACCACCTCATCCCACCTAATCCCACCTAATCCCACCTAATCTCCTGAACTGTCTCCAAAGGCCCTTCTTTTGTCTCTGTATCTTTCCTGAGTCCACACAGCCCAGTGTGGCTCTCTTCTGCTACTGTAACTTGTTTCCTGAATCCACGAAGCCCAGTGTGGGCCACTTTTGTTCCTGTGACTTCCACTCCTGGGTCCAGGCAGCCCAGTCCAGGCTCACCCCTGTTGCTGTGAACTTGCCTCTTGCATCGTACACCTTTCCTCTGTTTATCTCCAGCTTTAATAAACATACTCTCAAAATCCCCTGGACTCATGTTATGAAATCTTGCCTACACGAAGTCAAGAACCCACACATTCCAGACCATGCCAGGGCAGACCGGCCTCAGTCCTGGTCCCTTTTCAGGGGCAATAGGCAAGTTTCCATTAGAATAGCGTTTCTTCCGTTTTAAGTTGCTGTGCTGTCCTCTAACGAGATATTTGGGGAAGAGGTGGTCTGTGTTTCTAACTTCATTGGTTAAGTTGGCTTCATGGATAAAGGTCTTCCTATATTCAGGAAGGCAGGGTTTCAACCTTGAGCTGGAAAGTTACCTTTTGTCTACTATAAAAGGTAACCCATAGTGTGTGTTGCCTGTTCGGACGCTTGAACTTGCAATCCATCCTTTCTGTGCATCCCCAGCACTTGCCACGGGGTCGGCCCGGGGCACAGCAGCCCGGCAGGAGTTGCCGGATACTGGATACAGTAACCTGCGACCCCGCGCGGTGGAGCGACCCACCGTGTCCCCTCGCACCACTGCCTCCGCGGGTGTTGCAATTAAAACACTAAGGGTTGACCAGCACAGCGAGTCCACGGGGTTCCCGAATCACGCCGGCTTCGGGGGCACACCCACTGAGGCTCGGCTCTGCCCGACACACAACTGCCGCCCACTGACAGTTCCGCTTCGCCGCGGGCGAGCTGGGGGTCGGCCTCGCCCTCTGCGGAGCGCGGCGACCCCTGCCGGCCGCACTCGGTCCTCCGCGATCCCACGCTCCCTTGCGCCCAGGACACGTCCGCCGGCTCCGCGCGGCCCTTCTATGCCAGCTGGCGCCTCTCTATGGTCCGCTGCCGCGTTGCGAGTGGGTGTCATGGCGGCCGGCGTCGAGTTGGCAGGACTTGCCCACCGAACTGGGGAAAGTCACTAAGCCGGAGGAAGAAGTGGCGCAGCCCGGACGGTGGGAAGTCGTGGGAGGAGCAGAGGCCCCGCGGGGCAGACTGTGCCGCAGGGGGCGGGCCCCCGGGGAAGTCACCGGCCTGGCCTCCGCGTTCCCGTGCGGAGCCGGACGTTGGTGGGCGCCCCCGAAGCCGCCGTTGCCTAGGAACCCCGCATTGTGCTGTCGAATCCTGAGTGTGTAGATTTTGGAGCGAAGGCAGCCTTTCGAGGACACTTGGCGGGGTCGTCCGACGGTGCTGGACGCTTTTCTCGGAGCGGACCAGGTCGTTCTCTAACCCGCAGCGATGTCGTCCTGGCTGGGGAGCCTCGGCTCCGGCTTGGGCCACGTAGGGGGCAGCCTGGCTTCCCTCACTGGCCAGATTTCAAATTTTACCAAGGATATGCTGATGGAAGGAGCGGAGGAAGTAGAAGGTAACAGCCGGAGCGATGGGGGAGGGCTTTTCTGGGACCCTGGGAGCGTCCGTTTGGTCCCCACGTCCATCCGTCAGGAGACGTGTACGGGTCTCGGAGGAGTGTCTCTCCGCCCTTTTCTTTTTCTTTACACTTCTTTTGCCTCTTCCTGGCCGGTTTCATCTGATGAGAAACCACCGGCGCCGGGAGAAGAGTTCTAGTTCTCCCTTTAAATACTCTGGATCTCTCCGAGAGGAGCGAAACTGCGCCGACATTGAGCTGAGTTTATTTTTGTTTGGTTCGTCCACGCCCACCGCTTACTTTGCCCTGAACTTGGGGGCGGAACTCATTTTGATACTCTTTATACTGACAGTTTAAAAAAGTGGTTTGTGTGCGACACATAGTCACTTTTGTCTTCGATTTATGTAACAATCGCAGCAACTGATAAGTTATTTAGTATCGTTTACCCTGCCCAATTTGAATATAATGTGGGTGAAACGTAGCTATGTTTTTTTAATATTTTTGCTTATTCTGGTGACATAGCGTTCCAACTGAAAATGTGTTTTTCTTCCCAGTTGCCCATTGCCCAAGTAGAACAAGGGAGATACTTTATTCTTGGGCGTCCTTAGCAACCTTCACTCATTTTTGAGGGCTTCATTTTTTACAAATGAATAGTGACTCAGAATTACATGGTAATCGATAGGGAATTACTATTTTGATTTTCTGAACTAGTACTGTTTCTTTCAGCAAGTGGTATTTATATCAAAAGAGGCCTTTTATCTCAATCTAGATCTGCTTCCAGCGAGGTAACGAGCTGGTCTTTTGGATGAGAGCAGTTCCTTTGACAATTTTATTATTAATACATTAATACGTTAGCATTCTGGTTTAATTTTTAAAATCCTCATTGAACTGAACTTTCATTTTTTTTTGGCTGAAGTAAAGTTAGTTTGATAAAAAGGTAATATTTACACTTAGAATTTCTATTTAGAGGGGAGTTAAATTGGGGAGCTGCCTCAACCCATTTTACTGCCAAGGGTACCCCTGGGTGGGAGGTACCTCAGGTGGGGAAGGTTGGGAATGGGAAGGAAAGGGGCATGTGTGTGAGGACAGTCAGAAGCACGGAAGGGCTGGATGGCACAGGAAGTGACCAATCTCTCCTTGACTCCTGCAGAGGGGAAAACAGTTGCCAGTTCCTTTGACCCTAAACAAGAAAACAGGCTGAATGTCCTTTAGGCTTTTGAGGTGGAATTCATTTTGTTCTTCCCACCAGACATGTTCCTGCATTCTCTCAGTCCTAATGGTTTCGCCATCTACCAGTCTCTGAAAGTAGAAATCTTTATCATTTTTGCTTTGTCTCTTTTTCATCTCTTCCAGTTGGCCACCAAATCTTGTTCATCCTGTGCCAAAATTTCCTTTTATTTGTACTTTCCTTTATTCCTCCTACTTCCTGAGTTCATAGCCCCATTATTTTTTTCCACACACTGTTTCTCTTTCCATCCCGTCATCCCCCCTCCACTCCATTTTCTATTGTGGTGCCAGTTACTCTTCTAAAAACTAATGTGCTTTAGAATTTCTTGACCCTATTATTAGGGAATAAAACTCAAACCTCTTAGTTTTGGAAGACCAAAAACCTATCCAACTGGGTTCAACCCACCTTTTCCAGCCTTACCTCCTGTTCCCTCCCCTTCTCTTCCAGGTGCCCAGTGTAGCACGAACATACACACGCATGCTCACACCCAGCGCTTAGGCCACACGGGCCTTTGTGCGCCTGCACAGCTTCAAGCCACTGTATGGGAAGCCTTTCCTTTTCTGCTTCCTCCTCTGTCCTTCTTTGCCTAGCAGATATTTCCTCCTGTATGGCCCTGCTCACATGTCAGCTAGTTAGTGAGACCATTCTGACTCCGTGGGAGGGATCTGTGTTCTAACAGAACTTTGTGGAACTCTCTGACAGCACTTACCATGTTGAGTTATAATTTAGCTCTTTCCTTGATGCCCAGGTACTGTATTTTATTTATCCTTATATTACCAGTATGTGGCGTGTTTCCTGGTACGTAGTAGATGCTCAGTAAAAATTGCTCAGTGACTGAAAAGCTGCAAAGTTGCTTAGTGCTTTTGTTTTCCTTTGTATTAAAAGGAGACGTGCTTAACACCTGATTAATTTATTGATTCTGTAAATCATTTAAAAACAGGGTCAGAGTACAGCTCATTTATTCATACAACAAGTATTTATTGAGTGTGTATTCAGTGTCACCATTGAAGAAGATAATAGTTCCAAAACAGCACTGTTGGTGCAGCTATTTACGTGTTTACAATATCAGAAAGTTGCTATTCTACCAAACTAACACTGTGCTGATTTATTCAAGGTTAGGAAGCTGAGATTTTAAGTCAGACATGGGTTGAAATTCTACTTCCATGCATTGCAAATTGTGGGATCTTTGGCCAGTTAAGAAATATTTAACCTCTAGCAGGCAGGGTTCCCTTGTCTGTTAAATAGGGGTACTCAGCCATCTCAGGAGGTGGGGAGGATTAAATAAAACCGTAGTGGAAAATGCCCAGCACTGGGCCTAGCGAGTAGTAAGTCTTAATGAACGGTAGCTATCGTTTTGTTTTCTTCATGGAGGAAGATTTTTTTTGTTCTGTGTAACATCTCCCCTTTGTTCTTAAAAAGACCAGGGTTTTTTTTTGGGGGGGGGGCGCGGTGAGAGAAGGAGGTCTACACTAACCATTTTTAATCCCTCTTTGAAACAATTGCTTCTTCTATAATTATTTTCCTGAACAGATTAGATTGTAATTTGCTCTCTTTGGAGTAGCTATTAGTCTGTCAAAGTTTTAAGCAAGATGTATAAACAATCACAGAAGCAGCCCCACCTGGTGATTTTCAAAACAAGAAGAGTAGGTTTGTCTCTTTTATTGAATGCCACTTGTATTTTCTTTTGATTTAAACTGTAATTCAGAGAACTTATTTTTATAGTATTAAAGTGCTACGAGTGCCCTGGCAGTTGTAGCTCAGTGGATTGAGCGTGGGCTGCAAACCAAAGAGTTGCTGGTTCGATTCCCAGTCAGGGCACATGCCTGGGTTGCAGGCCAGGTCCCCAGTGGGGGCCACATGAGAGTCAACCACACATTGATATCTCTCTCCCTCTCTTTCTCCCTCCCTTCCCCTCTCCCTAGAAATAAAGAAATAAAATCTTTTTAAAAAGTGCTATGAATAATGAAAAATACTAGTATTAAGAAAAAAACCCATTGTGGATGAGGATTTTTCTGGCCGCATCAGTGGTGCCATTTTGCCACTGTTGACTTCTGACTCTTCTTTTAAATGAAAATGTACAAAACCAGACTGTTATTCCCATTTTAAATAAATTGCGTCTATGTTATTTGAAATAAGTGTTCTTTTAGTGTAGTTTTATTCCTTGTTTATAGGTCATTGATTATTTGATAGTATTGGGAGCAGAAGACGTTAGAAATAGGGCTTAAACCCCAGTTGCATAAATTTCATCTAAACAGAGATTTACTTTGTAAAACTTAATTTCCCAAATTTTAACGAACACTTCCAAGGGATAAAGGTGGACATCCTAGGGAGAGAAGATAGACAAAGAGAAAGCTCTTTATCACAACAGAACATTTGTGGCAGTAGAAAGCTGTGACAAAATCGAGTGAATTTATCTTTTTAATATGTTCGCAGGTCAGCATGCCATTCTGTTTAAAGCTCAGTGAAATATATTTCCCTTAAAATGCCTGTTTATTAATTTATATGGTGTTGATCACATATTCAATATGTGCTGCTATTTCTTTTGTAGCCAAATTACCTAATTCTATAAGAAAGGAAATTGAAGCCACTGTTACAATCTTGCGATCAGAGGTAAGGAAAATTAAAGACTGTTATTAAACTTAGATTTTTCTTTTTCTAAGCCGTGAAAGTGACTTATGCTTTATTTTGGTCTTCTCTTTTTAATGCACTGCTTAGCACTCTTTATCTCTTGCTCTTCATATAAATTTTTTTAAGCATTATCATCATCCTTTGGATGAAGGATATATTTCCATGTTACTTTACTTTGCTATTTGATATTCCCATCTCTGCTTCTACATGCTGGAAGTAGGAAAACTGCCAAATATAGAAATAATAGTGGCGACAATTTACCATTGTCTAGGATTTACTCTGTTTTAACAGTGTTGCAGAATTGCAGTACTACCTTTATTGAAGTATAATGTGAAGAATGCAATTCTGTTCATCTAGAGCTTTTTCATCCCCTAACATTAAAAAAATGTGCTATTTATATACAAAGAAGTTAATAATATAGGAATAGCAAATGAATTTTTCATCTTTTTCATTATTAGTCAGTGCCTCACGGTGACTAGTTTTGGACATTGTACTTAATAGGGATGAGGAAAACTTGGAAAGGGTTCAAAGGAAGGCCATAAAGACACGGAAGGACTTACAGTGGGATCCACTGCAAAGTGCTAGACTCAATGATTTAGCCTTCGGTTGAGAGCAGTGAGGGAACACTTAATAGGAGGTCAGCAAAAGATATTCCTAGAGAACTGTGGTAAGTGTGTTTTTCTATCTGGTAAGCCCATAAAGAGAAAATTGAATTTAAGTATAAGAAAATACTTACAAGGAGCATTTTTAAGCTCTGGTCTAGATTACCAAGATGGGATTGTGGAATTTGAAAGTAGAGGGGCCCCTCAAGAGGAATTGCAGTAGTAGTCTGCCTCAGTAACAAGAAGATGGCAGTTTTTGGTGGCACTTAAGAGACCTTGGCTGTAATTACCTGATAAATAGGTGCTTTAGTGACAGATGAACTAGTAGCTTCTTTCTTTGTGAGGCTGAGATAGGAAATTGTTCCCGTAGTCCCTAGAGAAATCTTTACTACAGGCCCACCAAGAAAAATTATGTCCAAGATGTGTAGTGGCATTAATTTGGGTACATTTGCCAGTGTACATTGGGGGGGCAGTAAGTGGGGTTAACCTGCTTAGTGAGGGTCTGCTCTGCATTGAGCCTGAGAAGGAAGATGGAAATCTTCTGTCCCTCTTTGACCTCAGGCCTCATCTCTCATAGTGCTGTCATTGTACTACATGGCAAATGTGATTCTAGTGTTTAGAAATACAGATTTGTAGTGTAACACATCCCCAGATGAAAGCCAGCTTCCTCATTTGCTGCTTATTCAAAGTAATGTGAGCTACTTAGTTACTAGGGGAAAACAGGCTATTGGACTTCCCGAGGGCTTTGTTTAAAGGTGATTTAAACTATACATGATTCTTGCCTTAAGTCAGCACACAAGCATTTCACACCCTGCACCCTTATGTGACTGTGCAATGACAGAGTAAGGTGAAGGCATGACCGAAGGTGTCAGGAAGCGTACAATATAGCATTCTGTTTAGAAGGTCTTAGGATTGACAGAGGGCACTGTGTATTCCACAGGAAGTTAGGTTTGCGCGCAGATGTTAATATTTGAAGGTGTCTGAATTAATTGGGTTTCTTTAGTTGCAAGTAACAGCAGCCAATCTGAGCACATTTAACCCTCTCTGCCAAGAAAAATAGTTCTTACATGTGCCATCTGGATCCAGTGGGCTCTTGTAGTTTTTTGATATCAAATCATTTTAAAAGTAATTTACAGAAGTAAGAATAAAGTTGTAGTGCAAAACTTTATTAGACATTTTAATAAGAACTTACATGTAGCAAATCCACATTTTTATTCTATATGCTTCTGGTTTTAAAAACATACTCAAAATAGGCAATGTGGTTTACTGCTTATTAATTCTCACGCCTGAACCAGGGTGTGTCTTACCTTGTAAATACTGGGTCTGGATTCACTTACATTCCTAGTAGACTGTAGCTTTTCATCATTCCTGCTCTTTCCCTCTGCTTGTGTCGTTAAACCCAGTACCTTTGAAAACTCTGATGGCTCGTGATTTTGTTGAAGAGGCTTGTGGTCATTGTTCCATAACTGCAAAGCATTTTTATTCTTAGACTTAGAAATACCGATTTAGGTGATCGGTCCTCTGATTTCTGTTTATGTTCGTGTTACCCCTTTCCTCCCGATCACCTGTCTTCAGCATTCGGCTGTGTGTGAAGGTGTCAAGTAAGTGTGCAGGTGCTCACGATGGGAGATGCTGTCGCTTACCCGTCTAGTGCCGTGGGGAAGGTTCAGGTCCTTGTCAAAAACTGTCGTGAGATAAAGTCTTACGACGAGAACAGTCTGTATTTCCTTTTTGTTCTTAGGAGTGTGTTGCTCACTCATCAATTCTCGAGTTTGAGAAAGCTTCCCAGGGTGTTATTATTTGAAGACCTGGCTGAGATTTTGCTTCTGCACTCGGTTTCTCCACAGCCGTTAGGCTCTGGAGTGCTGTTTGCTGTCCCTTTGCATCGATCTTCTTAGTTGTGTTATAATTATTTAATATTTTTCTGTTTTCCTCTATTTGCTGAAAAATGAAAAATCTGAATTTTCAGCTGTGTTTAATGAAGAATAAAAAAACAAAAAAAACCCCACACAAAAACTACAAAGATGATATCTCCAGAGACCTTTTATCTTTTTAAAAAGGTGGAAGATTTATACAGTCTGAAGAGAAATCGGAGAAAAGTTATGAATAGCAGTCCTTTTAGATATAGTTAGGACTACTCAGAAAAGAAACTCACAAGCTAAAATTGGTTCCAGTAGACCTCGATGGTGTAACAGGGGTTAAGCAGGATGGAATAATTAAAGGATGTGACGTCTCATGGATCCCAAGCGCAGAAATTATAGCCAGTTTTTAGGAAGGGGCTGCACCCAGAACTGGAGGCCCTCGGGAGTCTTCCTCTCTCGTTACTGCTCCTCTCTGCTCTCCTTTCTGAGTGTTTATTCTCTTCTCCTTTCAGACTAGCCCCCTCTGCTCCGTATTCTACATAATGGACAGTGGCCCATGGCGGCTCCTGCTGAGTTATGGGTCAGCCACCTGAAAAGAAACTGTCTTCCATGTCCTTTATCAACCTTTCTGACTCACAGAGCTGAGGGGAGGAGGGGAGACGACCAGTTAGGTATTGGCAAGTTGAAAGTCTCTGGGTTCTAGTTATTAATCATAGTTGAAAAGTAGCCGTAGGTATTTTTTTTAAAAAGCGTAGAGTGGATTTTTATGAGTAGGTTTTGACTTCACTATATTGCATCACCTCAGTTATGCACGGTGTTTCTCTTGTTAACAGAAAATCACGTAAAAGCAGCCAGTAGAATAGAAAGTAATTAGCTGTGTGAACATTGGCCCTGTTTCTTATTAATATTTCTTTTAGGTAACCGAGATCTGTGTCAGGTTTCTGGAGACAAGCTCCCAAAGTGAGATCGTGTGTGCTGGAGTTTTCCCATTAATTTACTGCACTGATTTTCTCTGGGATTTTGTATAATCTTCCTGAATCACAGTTTTTACATCAATCAATATAAGAAATTCCTGGAATTTAAGAAGAAAACATATGACCTTTAGCAGCAGCTTTCTTTCCCACCATCAGTTTCCTTATTCGCAGTTATCGTTATTAAACTGTTTGTAGATATATTGTATTAGCAGAATTCCTAATAAATTATTATCTGTAATGATTTATAAATTCCTTTTTGCAGAAAGCTTTAGTGTCCCATTTCTCTTGCTCCATCATGTGCTACTTACTCATTCAAATTTCAGAGAATGGTAATAGGTTAAGATAATTTTATATTTAGGTGTATAAAATTTAAGTACTTTTTTCACAATAGGTGAACGTCTTTAAACAATGGACTATGATATCTGGGCTCATTGAAGTATTCTTAGAATATTTTGTGTACTTCTAACTATAGTTTTACAAACCAAGTAGTTTACTCATTGGCTTGTGTGGAGGTGCCTCGGGGCCCTTGGGGATCAGGGAGACAAGTGACATAAGTCTTTGGCTTCCTGTCTGTACTTAAGCCAAAAGGGTTTTTAAAAAACAATTCTTTTAAAAAGTTGTTTGGGGACAAAACCAAAGTTTAAGCATGTAATCAAGTTCGTTCATTTACCAGACATTTGCTTCCTGCTGTAAGCTAGACACGGGGCGTGCAAAGATGGGGAAACATTGGTCAGTGGCTTTTTCTCAGCAAAAAATCAAAGTGAGGAAGTTTTCTTTTTAACTTTGGTTCAGAATTATGCATAATCTCTATAAACATGCTTATTACACTAGTGACTTTAATTAAAAGTGTATTTTAAAGGCCAGAATTTTGTCAGACCTGTATTTTACATCTTTTTTTTTTTTTTTTTTTTTTTTTGGTATGAAGCAATGTTTTTCATAATGTCATGAATATAACTGTTACATGTTCTACTTTTTAGTCTTTTTGTTGAAAATACTTTTTTCTTTGCTTCTAGAATGAACGGCTTAAGAAACTTTGTACTGATCTGGAGGAGAAGCTTGAAGCTTCAGAACTTCAAATAAAGCATCAGTCAGCAAGTTATCGAAATCAACTACAACAAAAAGAGGTAAAGGTCATTTCAGTCACTCCGTGCTTGTTTTACACTAAGGCATTTAGGGAGTTTCGAGTTATAATAGAGATCAAGCTCTGTTTAGGCTTCTGGCTAAGATGGAGGTAGAGTGTATCTACCTTATCACAGGTAGATACACTTTACTTCCTCGCACAACCAAAAGAAGGATAACAACCAATTTAAAAACAAAAAAATCAGAACTGCCAGAAAATTGAACTGTATGGAAGT
This sequence comes from Trachops cirrhosus, assembly GCA_028533065.1. Lineage (NCBI taxonomy): Eukaryota > Metazoa > Chordata > Mammalia > Chiroptera > Phyllostomidae > Trachops > Trachops cirrhosus. The sequence goes on along the minus strand of CM052538.1, from coordinate 186,921,268 downwards.
CGGACAACCAAGAAGTTAAAGAAGAAACATTCATCCAGACCAGTAGGAAAGGCAGAGGTGGGCAGCTGAGGTGGGGGCGGGGGAGGCCCAGCAAGGTGATGGCTGGCGGACCAGGAGGTCCCACATTCGCCTGTGGGTAAACCGGGAGGAACAACCGGGGATGGAGACAGCACAACCCACGGTTGCAGTGCTGGGAAAAGAACGTTTCCAAACCTCTGGCTGTAAAAACCTGTAGGGGTTGTGGTGATGGGAGAAACTGCCAGTCTCACAGGAGAGTCCACTGGAGGGATCCACAGGGTCCTAGAATGTACACAAGCCCACCCACCCAGAAATCAGCACCAGAAGGGCCCAATTCATTTGCGGGTAGCAGGAAAAGTTACTGAAAGCTGGCTGAGAGCTGAGCAAGTGGCCCAAATGAAAGAACACATCAAAGCTCACAGAATAAGAACTGAGTAACGAGGAGATAGCCAACCTATCAGATGCAGAGTTCACAACACTGCTACTCAGGATGCTCATAGAAATGATTAAGTGTGGTTGCAAAATAGAGGAAGAAGTGAAGGCTATGCAAAGTGAAATAAAGCAAAATATACAGGGAACCAATAGTGAAGGGAAGGAAACTGGGACTCAGATCAATGATTTGGAGCAGAAGGAAGAAATAAATATTCAACCAGAACAGAATGAAGAGACAAGAATTCAAAAAAGTGAGGAAAGGCTTAGGAAACTCTGTGACAGCTTTAAATGTTCCAACATCAGAATCGTAGGGGTGCCAGAAGGAGAAGAGGAAAAGCAAGAATTTGAAAACTTATTTGAAAAAACAATGAAAGAAAACTTCCCCAATCTGGCAAAGGAAATAGACTTCCAGGAAGTCCAGGAAGCTCAGAGAGTCCAAAAAAGCTGGACCCAAAGAGGAACACACCAAGAAACATAATTAATTTACCTAAGATTAAAGATAAGGAGAGAATCTTAAAAGCAGCAAAAAAAAGGAGATAGCTACCTACAAAGGAGTGCCCATAAGACTATCAGCTGATTTCTCAGAAGAAACCTTGCAGGCAAAAAGGGGCTGGAAAGAAGTATTAGAAATCATGAAAGGCAAGGACCTACATCCCAGATTGCTCTATCCAGGAAAGCTTTCATTTAGAATGGAAGGGCAGATAAAGTGCTTCCAAGACAAGGTCAAGTTAAAGCAGTTCATCACCACCAAGCCTTTATTATATGAAATGTTAAAGGGACTTACCTAAGAAAAAGAAGATCAAAACTATAAACAGTAAAATGACAACAGACTCACAACTATCAACAACTGAATGTGAAAAAACAAAAACAAACTAAGCAAACAACTAGAACAGGAACAGAATCACAGAAATGGAGATCACACAGAGGGTTATCAGTGGGGAGAAGGAGGGAAGAGCATGGGGAAAATGGTACAGGGAGTAAGAAGTATAATTGGTAGATGGGGAGAGAAGCCAAAGAACTTACATGTATGACCCATGGACAAGAACTAAGGCGGGGAGTGCTGGGGGGAAGGGCGGGTACATGGTGGAGGGGGATAAAGGGGAGGAAAAAGATGTGACAACTATAACAGCATAATCAATGAAACATTTAAAAAAAGGAAAAAAAAGAAATCAAGCTTTATTTAGATCCATGAAAACATTGAAAGGTTGTTGAAGTTAATAATTACCAATACAGTTTAATATGACTAATTTAACAAGAACTCTGTAAGGTTTCTATTCTGTTTACATTACATAAACTGACCTTTGTGGAGTTTAGTTTCTGCTTTCCAAAAGAAGAAAAGTCTTTGTGTAAAATATCTTTAGGTGTCTGTTGCTTATAATTTCTCATTTTATGAAACCTAATTTCTCATCTATTTACCTAAAATTGTTTGAAATCAGCACGATCATTGCTGATTTTAACTACAAGTGTTAATATATACTGTGTTGGCATTTACTTGATTTACTTGATTTTCCATGGAAAAACAATATGGAGTGTTTATAGTTTACTTATACTGTTCTATAAATTTTTTCCCCTTAATTTGATAGAAATAGTTATTTTAGAATTGGCTTATCTTTTCTTCGCAGTGCCAGTAATAGATATAATACAATATAACTAATGTTATCATGATTCCTTAATAAATAGACTGTGTCTGTGTTTCATGCTGTTGCTGAATTCTTTCAATGTTCAGTACATAACTGGAATTTAGTAAACACTTCTGTTGAATCGAACCATTTCTTGTATCATTACCCAGATCATTTGAGTGTTCTTCATTTTGTTAACTAAATGTTCATTTCTACCATAAATTCATAATTAGGTTTTTAAAATGTAGATGCATTGATTTTTATTCCTTTAGTGACATATTAAGATGAAAAATGAGAGCAAACCATGTTAAAGGTAAATATAAACTTTAAAGAAGAGCTTAATTTTAAGTCTGTTGGGAATTTCATAAAATAAAATGAATTACTACAAAAAATGAATGTAAAAAACCAAAACTACAAGTTTGAATTAAAGTTAAAAGCCCACCTTTTAATTTTAAGACTCAACAGATATAAAATTACTCTGTGAAATTGCTTTCACAATGTTTAAGTCTCACTGTTTCAGTTTCCGCACTTTCCATGGGCAGGGCAGCAGACACTCATGGTGTCGGTCCAGCGACCACGCTGAGCAGACTGACTGACCGATGTCACAGTAGAGCAGTAGTTCCCACCCAGGGGTCTATGGCTGAGTCATGTGACACTTTGAGAAAATACACATGCTCGTGTTTTTCAGGAGATTCAGGTGATTTAGTGTACTGGGAAATGGCCCTGGTACTGGTAGTTTTTGAAAATTCCATTGGCGATTCTGATGCTTAAATCCTAATTGAAAATGCTGCTGTGGAAAACTTTGGTATTTATATTCTACTTAACTATTGATATCAGAAGGCAGATTAAGCATTCAAGTTTAGAAATGCCTCTTTGGCACTAGAGCTTACATTTGTTAACTTACAGTTCAATATAAATGTCTATGTGTAAAGAGATCTTTCTTTGTAGTATAGCTACCTTTGGAAAAATTGGATTTTGGAACTTTTATTAGAACGAAAGATAATATATTCATATGCTTCAGCAGAATGGTCAGTTCTGCTACTTTCTGGATGTATTTGCTGTCCTCACCGTGATGTTCATATTCCCTGAAGATGCAGTTGCCTCCTGTCGTTTGTGGGAGGCGGATGAAATTGGTGTGCTACTGCAGACCTCCATTAGAGAAGGAACTCGGACGTGAAAAGGTTGTTGGTTGTGACATTTGGCAGAGTTGTGTGGTTTTTGTCTAGTTGCTTGACATTACACGAGTAGAAGTACTATATTACTGGCTGGCTTGTCTCTTCAGTATCCAAGTTTCCTTACTTGTGGCAGGGTGTCTTTTGAACCAGCTCAAATATTTTACAAAGCTTAATTTAGGTCTCTCTAGCTTACATCTCTGTTTTGTGTAAGAATAGTTGTGGCATTGTGGTTAAACCCTGCGTCCATAACTTCTTTTGGACAATGACTTGTCAAAACTGTGCTTGTGGTTTTAGACGGTTTATACTGTTCTCTCCCTGAGTAAAGTCGAATTTTCACTGGCTTCTCTTTGCTGAGGCTAAAGCCAAGGCCTCCTTCTTTCTTTCTTTTTTGAGATTTTATTTATTTTTTAGAGGGCAAGGGAGGTAGAAAGGGAGGAAGAGAAACATCAATATGTGAGAGAAACATTGATTGGCTACCTCTCACACACCCCCAACCAGGGACCCAGCCTGCAGCCCAGGCCTGTGTGGGCTGGTGCTCAACCCACTGAGCCACACCGGCCAGAGCCAAGGCCTTTCCAGTGCATGATGATTCCCTTCTAAGACTCACACGGCTCATAGCCACAGGTCACTGAGTTATCCGAGAAGACTGGAAATCAAAGTCTCTTTCTCGCTGGGCAGCACAGACCACTACAAAGTTACTCGTGGTGCGCATGCATTTTAATCCTCAGTCCAGCCGTAATCAGTTACATCAGACTCTTCCAATAGATGTTTTCTTGAGATGTTCTCAAAACTTTTCAGTGCATAGACTGACTCACCTTTCACTTTCTCATCATTTGAGGTTTGATAATCACAAACAGAACTCTGAGAAATTGCCTATCCTACCTGATACATAGAAGATAGTAAACCCATGTTTAGTGAGGAGTTCATTGCTTCAGTTACCATATGAGTAAAATTCTCATATCCATACTATTTAAAACATTGTGCTTTAACTATGGTTATTCTGTCTCTTCAATAGAAATGTCATGGTTGGTATGTTATATAATAGACTTGAATTCAGTTGATAGAGTACCATTGGATAGAGTTAACGTTGGATAATGTTGAATAAATTATAACTTCATATTAATAAAGTGTGCTTATTTTTAAAGTGCTGTCTCTAAAATATGGGTTATTAATCTATAGGTGGAAATCAGTCATCTTAAAGCCAGGCAGATCGCACTGCAGGATCAGCTGCAGAAGCTGCAGTCAGCTGCCCACTCGGTAAATTCTGGAGCTGGCAGCGGGCCAGCAGCCAGTGCCGCCGCCTCTTTCGGCTATGGCATCAGTCACCACGCTTCAGCCTTCCATGACGATGGCATGGACTTCGGTGACATAATTTCATCACAACAAGAAATAAACAGACTGTCAAATGAAATTTCAAGACTTGAATCTGAAGTTGGACATTGGAGACATATTGCTCAGGTAGTAAACTTTTCATGAACTTTGGAAACTGAGTGAGTGAGTGGAAGTACTGGTGCTATGCTACGCGGAGAGCTTTCGGTGTCAGAAAGAACTCTGGACTAGGAAATTGAAACCTGTATTCTCATTCTGCCAATAGCTAAGTGATTTTAATCAGGTCGTCTTTGTCTCAGCCTCAGTTTCCCCTTCTGCACAGTATGTAGAATAAACCTTCAGAATAAAGATGGCGTTGTTGTGGTTGAACCAGCCCCTTTTGCCCTGGAGTCCTGAGACTTCGCTGGTGGAACGCAGGGCTCCAGGACACGAGATGCGGGAGTGCTCTCTCGGGTGTTGTCCGAGGCGCCTGTCTGCGTTAGTTATATGGAAATGAAAAACTGGCCATTGGTATTACAAGTTTATTAAGCTATGTTGTTTCTCATGCATTCAAAATTAAATCCTTGCTATTTTATTTTATAGATATTACTAAGATTGTCAACAGACACGAGATTCAAAATAAATTGGGACATTGTATGAATTTAATTTCATCACTGTAGAGAAAAATACAGTATATGAGTAAATATATTATTTTCTGTCTTTTTGTGAACATAATGTAATTGTGGAAGGGAGAAATCTTCCTAATTAAAATGATCTCCTTGCTTCCCAAGTGGCTAGACATTCCTAATACCCAAAATAAATCAAGGCAGCCCTGGCCAGGTGGTGGCTCATTTGGTTGCAGCGTTGTCTTGTACACCAAAAGGTTGTGGGTTCTCGGTTCTGTCAGGCACATCCCTAGGTTGTGAGTTCGATCCCCAGTTGGGGCATGTACAGGAGGGGGCCTCTCAGTGTTTCTCTCACATCATTGTCTCTTTGTCTCTCTCTCTCCCTCTCCTTCATCTCTCTAAGATCAATGAAAAACATGTCCTTGGGTGAGCATAAAAAATAATAAATAAGTCGAGAGAGAATGATCTGTCTATCCGTCTTATCTCTAAAAGCATAGTTGTTCTTAAACTTTGTGTGGGTAAGACTAACCTGAGGAACTTGATAATATTGTTAAGATTCCCTTCCCTTCAGAGGTTAGGATTGTGTAGCCTGTTTTGGATCATTGGGAACTACATTCAAACAAATAAATACCTTAGGTGATTCTGACGAGGCATACATTCTAAGAAACATTGCCTAGGGTAAGATTTTGTAAGGAAGAGATGGATTTTTTGTGTGCATACCTTGAATGCCCACTATACCCCAGACCGGTACTGGGATATAAAGGTGAAAACACAAACGCAACCTTTCAGGAAACTTAATTTTCTAGCATGGCATAATAAAAGTTATCATTTACAAGGTGTTTTCATATATACTATTCCAATATATGTTATACTATTCTATTTTTTAAATTAACATATTTTATTGATTATGCTATTATAGTTGTCCCATTATTTCTCTCCCGTTTATTCTGCTCTGCTCTGTTTATTCCCCACCCCCTCCCACCAGGAGGTCCTTGCCTTTCATGACTTTGAATACTTCTTTCCAGCCCCTTCTTTCCTGCAGGGTTTCTTTTGAGAAATCAGCTGGTAGACTTATGGCAATTCCTTTGTAGGTAACTCTCGCCTTTTCTCTTGCTGCTCTTAAGATTCTTTCCTTATCTTTAATCTTGGCTAATGTAATTATGATGTTTCTTGGTGTGTGCTTCCTTGGATCCAACTTTTTTGGACTCTCTGAGTTTCCTGGACTTCCTGGAAGTCTATTTCCTTTGCCAGATTGGGGAAGTTCTCCTTCATTATGTTTTCAAGTAAGTTTTCAGTTTCTTGCTCTTCCTCTTCTCCTTCTGGCACCCCTATGATTTGGATTTTGGAATGTTTAAAGTTGTCCCAGAGGTTGCTAAGCCTCTCCTCACTTTTTTGAATTCTTGTGTCTTCATTCTGTTCTTGAATGCTTATTTCTTCCTTCTCCAAAGCATTGATCTGAGTCCCAGTTTCCTTCCCTTCACTGTTGATTCCGGTATGTTTTTCTTTATTTCATTTTTCATAGCCTTCACTCTTAGCCCTATTTCGTGACCATATGCAACCATTTCTGTGAGCATCTGATTACCAGTCTTTCAAACTCTGCATCTGGTAGGTTGCCTGTCTTTCATCACTCAGTTGTATTTCTTTGGAGCTTTGATGTGTTCTTTCTTTTGGGCCATATTTTTTTTGTCTTGGCACGCCTGTTCTAGTAAGGGACGGAGCCTTAGGTATTTGCCAGGTTGGGGTGCATTGTGGTGCTGTATGTGGGGGAGGGGTCCGAGAGGGAACACTGCTACTTGGTCAGCCCTCAGCCAGCTTTCAGTCACTTCTTCCCCTGCCCCCAAGCAAATTGGACCCTTCTGGTGCTGATTTCTGGGTGGGTGGGTTTGTGTACATTCTAGGACCCTGTGGGTTTCTCCAGTGAACTCTCCTGTGAGTCTGGGAGTTTCTCTTGCTGCCTCAACCCCCATAGGTTTTTATAGCAACAGGTTTTGAAGCTTTCTTTTCCTGCACTGGCACCCTGGGTTGCGTGGTCTGTCTCAATTCCCAGTTGTACCTCCTGATTTATCCTCAGGCAAATGTGGGACCACTAGGTCCGCCAGCTGCCTCCTGACCCACCCAGGTCCTCCAGCTGCCGCCTTCCTGCGAGTTCTCTCTGCCCAGCTTCCTGTCTCTGCCCCTCCTACCAGTCTGGATGAATGTTTCTTTACTCCTTGGGTGTCGGACTTCCATACAGTTTGATTTTCTGGCAGTTCTGATCGGTTTTTGTTTTTAAATTTGTTGTCCTTTTGGTTGTGCAAGGAGGCAAATTGTATCTTTACCTACCTCGTATTATTCTTAATAGGTATATGAAGTATGTATTACTTCTGTTTTGCAGGTGAGCAAACTAAAAGTTTAAGGAATACACCCATTATCACAGTGATTAAGTTGTGATTCGAACACACGTCTTCTGGCTCCACCTCCTCTGCTTTTTCTGTTACACTGTGTTCCTTCTTTCACCCAGAGAGCCGTTTGGGTTCCTTATCACACTGTCCGGTAAATGTTGGGAGAGGTAAATGAACAACATGCGGCTTTGAACGAGAAGAGAAGAATCCGAAGTTCTTTTATTTACTTGTCAAAGCAAAGGTTATTCTGTATTGGGGTGCAGGACTTCTGGATAAAATCATTCTTTAAAGATTTTTACTGTTATTATTATTAATATTGGATAACTTTTCATTTTTTAGAAATTACCTTTTAGGAAGCTGCTTAGTTATCATCAAATATGCATTTTGTTAAGTAAGTAAAATATTCTATGGTGCTTTCCTTCTTAGTTTGTAAAAAAGTTAACATACTCTTGAATGGCATCTTTTTTGTTTTAAAGAGTTTAGAGTTTATTTATTTTCAGAGAGAGGAAGGGAGGGAGAAAGAGAGGGAGGGAAACGTTGATTGGTTGGTTGCTGCTTGGACGGGCCCTGCCTGGGAACTGAAGCTGCAGCCCAGGCATGTGCCCTGGCCAGGAATGGAACCGGCACGTTCTTGCTTTGTGGAACGACGCCCAACAGCTGAGCCACACCAGTCAGGGCTTGAATGGTATCTTCTGTTTATTGTGTGTTACTCACTACTGGAGTTTCTCCAGAGGTTCTTGGCATTCTTTCATCATAATTTGTCTGGGAAATGCCCTATTTTTGAAAAGTATTTTCTAATAAAGCTAGTCTGTGACTGTATTTTTTACAAGAAGACCGATATAATTTTCTGATCGTTTTTCTGATCTAGGTTTCTAAAGCACAAGGATCAAATGGCTCTGATCAGAGCGAAATCTGCAAACTACAGAATATCATTCAGGTGAGCCAGGTTGTCGGGGCAGTGGCTATTCTACATTTAACATTTGCTCATGGAAACTGTGAGCCTAAATTAATAAAAATCTGCTATAAAAGTAACTAGATTATGGTACTCATTTCTTTTTACTGTTTTGTATCTTTCTTATTCTTTATGACAACTAAGTATATAAATAAAATATCTCTCTCCAGAATAATTTGTTTTAAACATTTATTTATTAGGTAGTTTATATTCTGTCTCTGTTTTCTCTTGTTTTCATAAAATGGTCCTTATTAAAACAATTCTAATGTTGCTGAAGTTTCAGTGTTTAGGATTAAAGGATATTGACAAAATGCTCACGTTACTCATTACAACTAATTATTTTCTCCTAATGCTGGAATGTTGGTAGTTTGTATCAGTTATTTCCTTCAAGAAAAGTCTTAATTACATATTCTTTTCATGGTAATGAATTGTTACTGTGTATGTAGAATGTTTAGTTTTTGTTTTTGTTGTTACAGTACTAGTGTAGGTTCTGAATCAGACCTGTGTTTGAATCCAGGCTCTATTATTTACAAGCTGTGCATCTTTGGGCAACTTACGTTCTGTTATTGTTAAAGTAGATGTCACCTTAATCCTGCCTTTGTAGAATTGTTTCGAAGAGTAAATGTAAAGCTCCTTGCCATGTGCTGGCACATAGGTGCATAGGATTAAAGAATAACTTCACTTGTCTTCTCAGAAAATAGAAGCTAATTTATAGATTAGGATTCTTCATTACAAGCAACAGAAACCAGAGGTGGCAAAGTGAAGCAAGAGGATTATTGATTGGTTGATCGATCGATTGATTGAAATGATCCAGGGTAGCTTGTTTACAGGACTGAAGGAAGATTGGAGCATTTTGGCCTCGGAAAAGACAGGAATGGGAGCAGCATCGAGGATTTGGAATACGGGACACAGTAGACCGTCTCTTGAGGGCGCAGCTCTCATAATGCTTCTGGTTTAACCAGTTTCCCTCTTGGAGGGACCCAACCCGAGATCTAGCTTCCAATGAGAGAGCTGGGGGTTTCCACGTGGGCAGCAAGCCACTTGGTTGACAGTCTGGGAGTCCCATCGAGACTGGGGGGAGGAACAGTTGAGCGGGAGGATGGGGTAACAGGACCACAGTCACACACTGGCCCGAAGGTTGACACTGATATTGGTGGAATGTCATTAGCAGGAGTTGTTTATGGTCACAGGTACTAAGGAAAAATATATTTTTGGCCCTGGCTGGTGTAGCTCAGTGGACTGAGTGCGGGCTGTGAACCAAAGGGTTACCAGTTCGATTCCCAGTCAGGGCACATGCCTGGGTTGCAGGCCAGGTCCCTCATAGGGGGCACTCAAGAGGCAACCACACATTGATGTTTCTCTTCTTTCTCCCTCCCTTCCCCTCTCTCTAAAAATAAATAAAATCTTTAAAAAAAAAAAGATTTTTGCTTACTTTTTATTTCAGTTTTTTCTTGCTGGTATTCCCCCATTAAAAGTAGGAAAACTGTTTTTAAGGCCCAAGAAAAGAAAGGATGAAGTCTCAGAATTGTCCAAATTTGGGGTTTGTGTTTAAATTCTTTTCAGCCTTAGCATATTTGGAGAATTATTTTTAATAATATAGACTTTTGGACAAAAATGAAATAGCTTAAGTAAATTCATTGATTATTAATGTGGTTAACTTTGTGTGTGTTTTTTAAGGAACTTAAACAGAGCCGAAGTCAGGAAATTGATGATCATCAAAATGAAATGTCATTTTTACAAAATGCACATCAACAGAAATTGACAGAAATAACTCGTCGGCATCGAGAAGAGTTAAATGAATATGAAGAACGAATTGAAGAACTGGAAAACCTGTTACAACAAGGTTATGAATTTCATTAACGTAACATGTTAGGTGACATGTTAAGTGACGACCCTGGCACTGTAAGGTCAGGGCACTGAGTGGGACAGAGCTCTGGAGAGTGAGTGACTGACCAGTCTTGCCCCCCCCACCCCCCCACCCCCCGCCACAGAAACTTGCAGTGGCACCACGCAGTCCGGATTCTGCAAAAATGGGAAGGTCCTTTTGCCTTTGTGGTAAAAAGTTACAGTGCAGAGACTGTTTCTGTGTTGTTTAATACATTTCACTTTCTTTCAAACTCAGACACATAGGCTTTTTAGCGTCGGATTCAGATATCTTTCCCCAACTATTTACTTTTAAATGCTTTGCTAATTATATGTCGTTATTTAACTTTTTTTAGACTTAATTTTTGTAGAGCATTTTTAGTTTTACAACAAAATTACGAAGGACGAGATTTCCCTTCTATCCCCTACTACCTCCCTCCCCCACCTGCGTATTTTCTCCTACCATCAACATCACTCATCAGAAGGGTACTTTTTTTTAAACCAAGGAAGAAACTGTATTGACACATCAGAATCACCCAAAGTCCATAGTTTATTTTAGTGTTCATTCTTTGTGTACATTCTGTGGATTTGGGCAAATGTATAATGAATGACACGTATCTATCATCATAATGTCATACAGAATATTTTCACTATGCTACAATCCTTTGTACTTCACGTATTTATCCCCCTCTTTATCCCCTGCAACTGGTCTTTTCTTTTTTTTTTTTAAGATTTTGTTTATTTATTTAGGGAGTGTGGAAGGGAGGGAAAAAAGAGGGAGCGAAGCATCAGTGTGCAAGAGAAACGTTGATCAGTTGCCTCTCGCACGCCCCCAGCTCGGTGCCCAGCCTGCAACCCAGGCATGTGCCCTCACTGGGAATCGAACCAGCAACCCTTTGATTTGTAGGCCAGTGCTCAACCCACTGAGCCACACTGGTCAGGGCTGCAGCTGATTTTTTTATTGCCACCATAGTTTTGCCTATTCCAGAATTGTCATAGTTGGAATGATACAGTAGGTGCCTTTTTCAGATTGGCCTCTTTCACTTAGTAATATGCCTTTAAGTTTCCTCCATGTTTCTTCATGGCTTGATAACTCATTTCTTCCTAGCACTGAAAAATATTCCATTGTCTGGATATATTTCAATTTATTAATTCATTCACCTACTGAAGGACATTTTGATTGCTTCCAAGTTTTGGCAACTATGAATAAAGCTTCTATAAACATCCTTGTTGAGGTTTTTGTGTGTATATAAGTTTTCAGCTCCTTGGGGTAAATACCAAGAAGTATGGTTTCTGGATCACATGATAAGAGTATGTTTAGTTTTGCAGGAAATCACTGAACTATCTTCCACAGCAGTGTACCATTTTGCACTCCCACAAACAATGGGTCAGAGCCCCTGTCGCCTCACACCCTCACAAGCATTTGTCGGTGTCACTGTTCTGGGGTTTTACCGTCCAGTAGGAGTGTAGTGTGATATCATTGTTACAACTTTTCAAGCCTTGCAAATTCTGAAGTCTGTGTTGTATATAACAAGCTATTTAAGTCTTGGTACATTTGTTTGTGGTTCTAGGTGGCTCAGGAACTGTGGTAACTGATCACTCCAAAATCCATGAGATGCAAAGAACTATTCAAGTTCTACAAACTGAAAAAGTAGAGTCTACAAAAAAAATAGAAGAACTTGAAGATACAATACAAGACATACATAAAAAATTATCCTCTTCCGAAAATGACAGAGAAGTTTTGAGGAAGGAACAAGAACGACTACGTGTGGAAAACAGACAAATAATTACAGAATGTGAAAGTTTGAAACTGCAGTGTAGCAAATTGCAGCTCTACCCTGTGAAGCGGAGTGATGGTGTGGAGGAGGGGGAACGAGTTCTTCCACTGACTGCATCGCCTGAAGAAGACGTATTCAGACCACAGCAAGCCTTGTCGGGTATAGAATGTTTGGAGTTCATTGCATACTAGTTGTTTTAGAGACAACCTCTTTCTATATACCTGGGTACTTTGTGGAAATGGAATATTCGTGGAATTGACTGGAATTTGGACAGAATTGTTTGGTTTAGATTCAGTGCCATAATAGATCACGAACAGGAATTTCCTGCTAAAAAGGGTTAAGTATTGGCTAGTCGCCTCTTAATCTGCTTTCCTCATCTTTTAAGTATCTGTATGGAACTCATTGATTTAGGAGGCCATGTAGATTTCTGAGAAATGTTTGTATGGACATTTCTTGGGAGGAGAAATGGGTCTTTTTCTGTTCATCTATATGGAACCAAATATTTCCTATATGAGAATTCATGAGTGCCCAGAGCCCCCAGTTAGGGAATCAGCCTACCTTCTTCAAAATTTTGTATTATGTTTTGAAATGAGCTCTTGAAGCTGAGCAAACCTGAGAATGATGAGAGCCTTAGGTCTTGCACCATTGTCCGTGCTCTAGGTATTGTATTACCACACCAGTGCTCTGCGTTACAGAAACGCAGGGAGTCACGGGGACAGGCCAAGCAGCAGTGCGCACGCACGCCAGGAAAACAGTGGGCGCTCTTCAGTGGAAAGGATGCGCTGTATCCTCTTCTCACAGTGCACCCTATCGCTCCACGAACTCATTCATTCCTGCTCTGGAGGCCTCTAGCCCTTGAGTGCTGGTGAGCCTCCTCCCCCGTCTGTATTCCTCGCCTCGTTGTTTATCACGAATTCCTGCCCTGGATGGCCAGCCTTCTATAAATTCAAAACCAAGTAAGGTTCAAAGTAAAGTTTCCATGCCCCTGCCCTCGTATTTTCCCTACTTTGGTAGCATTTATCAGTCTCCCAAAACAGGAAATTGGAAGTTACCCTTAGCAAGTTCTGTAGGTTCCATTTCCTTAGCTCCTCTTGGGTTCGGTGACATTTTGGTATTAATCCCAGAGGGGCTGGAGGGTGTCTCAGTGGCACTTTAGTCCTGGGGGCAGCCGCGAAGGCAGAGGGAAAGCCGTGCAGTAGGATTCTGCACTACTTTCTCGTTGGGCTTCCAGGTAGCTCTGGGCTTTTCAAAATAGATGTGTCTATTTAATGTATTGGGCGATCCATATGAATCTACTGCCCTAGGCCTTCCCCTTTTTTTCCCATTTCTACTGCCACTGAAGAACTTCAGCCAGTCATTGTGTGTGTGTGTGTGTGTGTGTGTGTGTGTGTGTGTGTATTTTTGGTCTAGTTAACTTTCATAGTCTGAATGAAGCAGGATAGCATAGTGGTTAAAAACATGACAGAGTTGGCATCCAGTTCTATCACTAACTAGCTGAACTTTTTTTTTAAGATTTTATTTATTTTTAGAGACGGTAAGGGAGGTAGAGAAACATCAGTGTGTGGTTGCCCCTCACATGCCCCTACTGGGGACCTGACCTGCAACCCAGTCATGTGCCCTGACTGGGAATCAAACCAGTGCCCCTTTGTTTCGCAGGCCGGTGTTCTGTCCACTGAGCCACACCAGCCAGGGTCGAACTAGCTGACCTTGAGCAAGTTAATTAATATCTCTGTTTCAGTTTTTTCATCTATATGGTTGTGATAATACTATCTTCTTCATAGTTGTGGTAGTAGTAATAAGGGTTTTATGAGTTACTAGCTGCAAAGTTCTCTTTAGAATAGTTTCTAGCCCATAGTAAGCATTATAAAAGTGTTAGCTATTATTATTCTCTGTTCTTTATGATCCTTTTCAAACAGTTTTTTCTTTCTGCAGCCAGAATGATTTTTCAGAAATGCAAAGCAGGTTACTTTCCCAACTTGAATACTTTGGGGCTCCCAGTGAACTTCAGGATAAAGTTTAAACTTCTTAATCAGTTATATAATGTTGTAATGATTTGTTTCCTGTCTACCTCTTCAGTTTCAATTCTTCCTTTTCTAACAGTCTTAAGGTTTAGCCATTTTGAACTTTCTACATGGCTCTTTAAGCTGGCAGTGTTGTCTCTCGGCTCTGTTGCTTTTGTGTCTCCTGCTTTCTCTGTGTAGAGTGTTTCTCTTTTCGCTCTTTGCAGAGTAGAATTCGGCACAGGTGTTTGATTCCCTCGGAGGCAGCTAGAGCAGCTGCTTCCCCGGCCACACCGGCACCGCCGGCTCCCCGCCAGCCTGGGTTAGGAGTCTGCCCTCTCTGGGCGGGTAGCACCGAGTGCTGCCTGTATCGCCCTGTAGTGCAGTCATGTGCTTGTTTGTCTTCCCTCTCGCTCCTGAGAGCCCGCACGCACCAACTTCCCCATTTCGTTGTCTGGCAGCTGACCTCCTGCTAAATGTTCAGTGTTTCCTGTGTAAACATGGGGGGAAGTACTTCAGCTGAGCTCATGGTATTCTGTCTTTGGGTTCTTCTAGAACCTGTCTATTTATAGATATATCTGGAATACCACGTTGAATGGTCTTTTTATTAGTAGTCATGTTTAAGTCACTTCAGGGAATTGATAGATTATTGTATTGTTATATAAATATAAATTTATATTTTAAGTGTTTTCTTCCCACTTTTAGTCCTTATACTGTTTCCTTCTACACAGACTAATCAGCTCACTCTGAAACACTGTAATTGTTTTTATCAAGGCAATAAATAACTCATGACTCACTCAGAATACAATTATAATTCTGTCTTATATTGTTTCATAGAATTGGATTTTGACATAGTGTATAACTGGCATTTATATTATGATTTCTTAGAATAGTCAAAATACAAATGCAAAATAACAAAAATACACTTCATCTAATAACACCAAGGGCTTACAAATTGTTATTAAAAGACACTTTATTTTAATTGGGTCTCATTTCTGAGTTTAACTTTAGGAGATGAGTATTAAGTTATCTTAAAGAATGTTAATGTCAGACCCGTTGTTCTGTTTACAGATGCTGGAAATGAGATAACAAGACTGAGTGATTTAAACCAGGTAAATTCGTATTAAGAGGGAATGCTTTTGGCATTGGCTTACCGAAAAATAAGTATTTTGATTAGTATAGTTGCTTATTTTGTATTTTTATTTTTTTACAAATTCATGTTAATTTATCCTAAGAACGTTTATCTTAGTAATTTTATGTTTGCTGATTCATAACACACTTTTTGCATCATATATTGACAATTTTAAAGGCTGCATAATTTAAAAATGCAAGTGTATTTCTTTGGAGATTAATTTGACTAATGTGATATTTGAAGTGACAGTGGAAGCCAGTCCTCTACCAAAGGGAGGAGTGCGTTTTGATCTCCCTTTATGATACTCAGGAAGTTGGTTTTTTTTCTCATGACTACGGGTTATTTTGTAAATGTAATTATATATATATTTTCAAATGTAATAAAGAAATCTCTACAGATGTCTATAAAGTGAGTGACTGGCTTCGCTTGTAATTTTGATATATCACTAAAGAAATGCTGAGTAGAAATGCACAGTTGTATAGCTTGCCCGCTTTCTTGTAAACTTGAAATTTCCTGTTATTTGAAACACTGTTTTTAACATGTTTATAGGATAATCTTGCTGAAGACAATCTGAAACTTCAAATGCGTGTCCAAGCGTTAGAGAAAGAGAATTCCTTGTTGAGTGGAGAGAAGGTGGGTGCCATGGAAATGGGGGCTGGCGTGTGTGTTCTGGGTCAGCCTCAGCCGAGGGCCAGTTTCTGTCAGAATGAGTGTTTAGTTCTGGAGAGTCCTGAGGATAAAGCTGATGTCACTGATGATTGCCTGGCCAGGTTGAAGTTCAGAGTGTGAGAGGCAGGCCAGAGTTTATGTTTAGAGATAAGCCAGTAGGCATGCAGATACGAGCAGAAAAGGTAGGTGGAGGTCCTCGGTCTCGGATGAAGTCCTGACAGCAGCAGCCCACGCAGGCGGGCCGGGACTGGAGCAGCGGGCTGTGGTGACTGTGTCCTGCTCCCCTGGCCCAGAGCATGTCTGGTGTGGCACACAGGGCTTGCTCGGAGGGGAGCGGGGGAGGGGGCCGTTCTCAGTGGGGAGATAGGGTGTCTGGCATACATTGGTAGCAAGGGTAGAGCAAGATTCTGTAATGCGGTGTCGGGTGTGCGGAAGGTAATTTTATGTTTGTACCACTTGGGGAGCTAGTTCCTTGACCAAGGCAGCTGTTTAAATACAGGAATGTGATAAGCTGGTATTTATTACAGGCAAGTGTCTCCACTCAATTTAAGATCTTAATTTTTAAATAGTAGTAACGTAGTTACTGATGCACGTATTCAGTAACATTCTGAAAAACTTCAGGCGGTGCAGGCGGGCTGTCCACACTTCTGTCGGCTGCTCCTTCCCGAGGCCGCCTCTCTCACCAGTTCTTACACACCTGCCAGACTACAGCCATGCATGTATGATCGATGCATAATTTTTTAAAATACAAATACTAGCATACTGTTCATACATACCTCAACACATTTTGGATGTTCTCTCGTGTTAGTATCTAGGCAGTGTTTCTCAAAGGGGTGCTGTTGCCACTGAGCCTGGGACAATTCTTAGCCCTTAAACTGTCCTGTTCGTCGTAGGTTCCTTGTGCCCACTTCTCGTGCCCCCGTGGCACCAGCCCCGTCTCCCGGTCATCTGGTTCCTGTGTTTTACATGTTTGCTCTGCTCTGTTCCGCTCCCCGTGCACCCTGCTCCTTTTAGCCGTTTCCTTCTGCACCTGGCCCTGGACTGTTGTGTGGTTTGCAGGGCTCTGCACACGTCTGATAGGGTTGTGGCTTTCTCCTGGTATTGTTTGTCTGTAGCTATTTCTGATAGCTTTCTTTTGATGTTGAGTGATCCATTGTAACTCTTCCCTGAGTTGTGCCTGCTCACTGGTTAAAAATGCTGTATGTAATCTTAAGATCCACCTGAAAAAAACAGTTTTGTCGTTCTCCTAACTACGGATAGCTCTAAAAAGGCATAGGAGAGTCCTGTTTTCATTTTTCAGTTGTAATTCAGAATGGATGCTTGTATTGGGAGAAGAATGAGAACTGTGAGGCAGATATTCTAATACAGTTTTCATTTGTCTCTTTTTGCAAGCTGTATATTAAACTATAGAAATTTGAGATTTCTTATTCATTTTAATGTACATTCCATAGAAATTTGATTTTTAAAAATATAGTAATGAAAGAAGGCATTGCAGCATTATCACAAACATAATCAGAGGTTGAAATAATATTGAAGCATTGAGAACTGTCCTACTTCTTGGATTTTGGAGGGAAAGCATGAAATACCACTAGAAGAGAACATAAACGCACTAAAAAAACACATGTAGATATATCTTTACAAATGTTGTTTGAGAAAGGAGAGCCTCGTACACGCTCAGGTTAGAAGGGAAAGAAAGGAAGGAGGGCTCTTTCTTGGGTGAAGAAAATGTTTCGTGGTGACAGAAGCCAGTTAATGCAGGAAATACATTAATTCCTTTAATGAGGGAAAAGAAGCCTTTATATTCTAATTAGAGAGAACAAACTTCTGAATGAACGGGTGTTGATTTTTCACTTTTTGTCTGTGGCCGTTGGTGACTGGCTGTCAGGAAGCGGAAGCTGAGAGAGCCAGGACACGTGGCTGTGTCGGAAAGTGTGCCGTGGGCGGAGGGGCGGGGACCCCGGGGAAGCAGCGCTGGGAGTGGGCTGGGGGTCTCAGGTGGCGGCGCGTCTCTGCAGAAGCAGGATGGGAAGGCGACTCCCGCCTAGGGTTGTACAAATGTTTTGCATACAGATGAAATCTGTGGCTTGTGAATATTATGTGTGATTGCTGAGGTATTATTCAATAATGTTTCTGACACAGCATTAAAATTGATTCCCAAGTTGTGTTAATGTTTTTACTCTGTATCTCTTCCTCCAAATGATGGTATACATTATCTTTCTCCTTTCTCATTTAAGGAAGAACTTCAAATATCACTTTTCAAACTAAACAGTGAACATGAGGAAATTAAAAGCACAACTGTAAAAGACATGGATTTGGAATCAAAATTGCATGACTTACGACGTGATTTGGAGGCGAAGGAACAAGAACTCAACCAGAGTCTTACTGAGAAGGAGATGCTGGCCGCTGAGTTGGAGGAGCTGGATAGGCAGAACCAGGAAGCTACGAAGGTGAGGAGCGCAGTGTGGAAGGCAGCGTGGCGGGGCGTTCGCGCAGTGGTCTGCGTGCCAGGTGAGCCGGCACAGGTGGTCAGTGTGGTTTGACTGCACGTTCTGGCGACGTTTCAGTTCCTCGATGCTCTGGTTGTAGAGGTCGGCGAACTTTTTCTGTAAAGCGTTAGGTCAGCGAACTTTTTCTGTAAAGCGTTAGAGAGTCAGCTTTTTCGGCTTTGCAAGCCACACAGTCTCAGCGGCAGCTGCTCACCTGTTGTTGTAACATGTAAACCGATGAGCGTGACACTCTTCCTGTACAACTGTATCTGCTAAAACAGGCGGCCCGATTTGCCCCATTGGCTGTGGTTTGTTGACTCCTGCCCCTTGTTTAACAGTTGAAATAAACAGCGTACCTTCTTTAGCTTAAATTCTGATCTCTAAAATGATAAAATAGATTTGCTGTAAAATATTAGTAATTTTGTGGGGATTTTTTAAAAAAGCCTTTAAGAAGGATTGGAAATATCTGAGGATTATTATTTTATTGTGTATGAAATTTTATAAAATTTTCTTTAGGTACTAAAATGATATTTTATCAAATGATAAAACATTTAGCTACTAAATGTTTTAAAGTTAATATGCTGATTAATTTTTCTTTCAGCACTTGATTCTGATAAAAGATCAGCTATCAAAACAACAAAAGGAGGGGGATAACATCATCAGTAACCTGAAAAAAGATCTGAATGATGAAAAAAAGAGAGTTCATCAACTTGAAGATGATAAAATGAACATTACTAAAGAGTTAGACGTGCAGAAAGAAAAGTTAATTCAAAGTGAACTGGCCCTGAATTGCTTGCGTGTAACCAAGCAGGAGCTAGAGGATAAAATAGAAAATTTAGCAGATCAACTAAGTAAATCACAAAACAGTAATTTAAATATGCAGAAGGAGAGCCTTGAACTTAAGGAGCATATTAAACAAAAGGAGGAGGAACTTTCCAGAGTCAGGCGTGAGTTTACTCAGCCTCTTAATCGAGACTCTGACAGTAATTTTAAGGATGACTTACTTAAAGAAAGGGAAGCCGACATCAGAAACTTAAAGCAACATCTTTCAGAGGTAGAACAGCTCAATGAAAATTTAAAGAAAGCTGCTTCTGATCTCAAAATGGAAAATGAAAAGTTGGTTTTAGCATGTGAAGAGGTAAGACGTCAGTTGGAAGAATCCATTGCTGGTAACAGTCAGACTTCTCTAGAAAAAAACACTATTTTGGAGACCCTAAAAATGGAAAAAGGACAGTTAGAAGCAGAATTGTGTCGGGCTGAAAGGAGACTGTTGGAAGAAGCAAACAAGTGTGAGCGAACCATCGAAGAGCTGTCGCGTGTGCGCGGTTCGAGGGCCGCTTTGCAGCTGGAGCAGGAGCGTCTGGTGAAACTCAGCCAGGAGAAGGACTCCGAGATAGCTGCCCTCAGAAAGGATATCCAGCAG
This sequence comes from Trachops cirrhosus, assembly GCA_028533065.1. Classification (NCBI taxonomy): domain Eukaryota; kingdom Metazoa; phylum Chordata; class Mammalia; order Chiroptera; family Phyllostomidae; genus Trachops; species Trachops cirrhosus. The sequence goes on along the minus strand of CM052538.1, from coordinate 186,901,406 downwards.
CTGGAGAGGGATCATAAAGCCACTCAGGACATTCTGTCTTCCAGTTTGGAAGAGCGGGAGCAATTGACACAACTCATGAACGAGAAAGAAGTTGCTGTGGAAAAGCTTAGAGAGAGAAGTTCAGAGCTTCAGGAGGAATTAGATACATATACTGAGGCCTTAAGAAAAAATGAAATTTTGAAGCAAACCTTAGAGGAAAAAGACAGAATTCTTGGGTCCATGAAAGAAGAGAACAGTCACCTAAAAGAGGAGCTGGAGCGACTCAGGGAGCAGCAGAGCCGGGCTGCGCCTGCGGCTGAGCCTAAGAGCCTGGACTGCATCGCGGAACTGGAATCCGAGGTGTTCCAGCTGACTGCAATAAAGGGTAGCCTCGAAGAGAAAATAAAACAGCACCAGAAGGTAATCGAAGATCAAAACCAGAGTAAAATGCAGCTACTTCAGTCTTTACAGGAGCAGAAGAAGGAAATGGATGCATTTAAATACCGGCACGAGCAAATGAATGTCACTCACACGCAGCTCTTTTTAGAGAAAGATGAGGAAATTAAGACCTTGCAAAAAACAATTGAAGAAATCAAAACCCAGCTGCATGAAGAAAGGCAGGGCGTTCACACAGAGAATTCTGATATTTTTCAGGAAACAAAAGTTCAGAACCTTAACATAGAAAACGGAAGTGAAAAGCATGATTTATCTAAAGCTGAAACTGAAAGGTTAGTAAAAGGAATAAAAGAGCGAGAATTAGAGATTAAACTTCTAAATGAAAAGAATGTATCTTTAACTAAACAGATTGATCAGCTGTCCAAGGATGAGGTCGGTAAACTAACTCAGATTATCCAGCAGAAAGACTTGGAGATACAGGCCCTCCACGCTCGGCTTTCCGCTGCTCCCTGCACACAGGATGTCGTGTACCTGCAACAGCAGCTGCAGGCCTTCGCTCTGGAGAGAGAGCAGCTATTGGCTGTTCTGAATGAGAAGACTAGGGAGAACAGCCATCTAAAGACAGAGTATCACAAAGTGATAGATATAGTTGCTGCCAAAGAAGCAGCCCTCATTAAGCTGCAAGATGAAAATAAAAAATTTTCCACTAAATTTGAAAGCACAGGCCAGGATATGTTTCGAGAAACTGTTCAGAATTTATCACGTATCATTCGAGAAAAAGACATTGAAATAGATGCATTAAGTCAGAAATGTCAGACCTTATTGACCGTTTTACAGACGTCCGGCACGGGTGACCAGGTCGGCGGCGTCAACAGTAATCAGTTTGAGGAGCTCCTGCAGGAACGCGACAAATTAAAACAACAAGTAAAGAAAATGGAAGAGTGGAAGCAGCAGGTGATGACCACGGTACAAAATATGCAGCACGAGTCAGCCCAACTTCAGGAGGAACTTCATCAACTCCAGGCACAAGTTTTGGTTGACAGTGACAATAATTCAAAGTTGCAAGTGGACTATACTGGTCTGATCCAAAGTTACGAGCAGAATGAAACCAAGCTCAAAAACTTTGGGCAGGAATTAGCACAGGTCCAGCACAGTATAGGGCAGCTCTGTAATACCAAAGACCTTCTTTTAGGAAAGCTGGATATCATTTCCCCCCAGTTCTCTTCTGGACCATTGCCGACTCCCCAGTCGGCGGAGGCTGTTAGAACGGTTAAGTCTGAAACATTGAGCGAGTCTTCTCAGCAAGAGGTAGAAGAGCTCAGAAAGTCGCTGGAGGAAAAGGATGCAGCTATTCGAACTCTCCAGGAAAATAATCACAGATTGTCTGATTCAGTGGCTGCCGCCTCAGAGCTGGGGAAGAAAGAACACGAGCAAGCAGGGGCAGAAATCAAGGAGCTGAAGGACAAGCTAGACGTCCTGCAAAAGTCACTGAAGGAGAAGGACCTCTTAATCAAAGCCCAAAGCGATCAGTTACTTTCCTTAAATGAAAATTACACTAACAAGGTCAATGAAAATGAGCTGCTGAGGCAGGCAGTGACGAACCTAAAGGAGAGAATATTAAATTTAGAAATGGACATTTGTAAATTAAAAGAGGAAAATGAAAACATAGTAGAAAGAAACAAGGAAAAGGAAACAGAGTACCAGGCGTTACAAGAGACTAACATGAAGTTTTCGGTGATGCTGCAAGAAAAAGAGTTCGAGTGCCACTCAGTGAGAGAGAAGGCTCTTGCTGTCGAGCAGCTGCTGAAAGAAAAGGAGGTAAGTCCCGGATGGCGCGTCGTGTGTGTGTGTGTAGAGGGAAGCGGGGCGGGGGGGGGGGTTTGTCAGGGCCGCTGTGTGGGTGTCATCCTCGAAGGGGGTGTGAATTTGTTCATTCACAAACACTTATTTCAAGGTGTTGTGTTTCATTCTAAATAAATATACTCCAGAGGCACCTAGAAGTTTCCCAGTTACTGGGAATTTCCAAATATTTTAAAATAATGCGTTAATTTTTTCATCCTGTTAAGTAGAAAAAGGTTAGTAGCAATTGATATTTTTCTTCAAAAAATAGAAATGTGTTACAAGAGGAAAATTTGAAGTAGTACCGAATTTTAGGCATATTTCAGCAGGTGCTGGTAATGGTTAGCATTTCAGAAGTTTTCAATGAGCGTGTACTGTAGTGAGAAGCTCTGTGAGATGCACGCCGAGTCCTCGGCCGTCTGCGGGAAGAATGCAGCCCTGGCCCGGCGTCTCGGTGGGAACACTGTCCGGTACACCGAACGGTCGCCCCGCAGCGCTGGCCCGGCGTCTCGGTCGGAACACTGTCCGGTACACCGAACGGTCGCGGGGCGTGCACCTCGGTCGCGGGTCTGCTGCCCAGCTGGGGCGTGTCGGGAGGCGACTGATGGGTGTGTGTGTGTGTGTGTGTCTCTGCCTCTCCGCCTCTCCTTCTCCCCTTCCCTCCCACCCTCTCTCTTCCTTCTACTCTCTCCAGAATCAATAAACATGTCCTCAAATGGGGATTACAAAAAAAGGATTTAGAAAATATATGTTTTACCTTGTGACACAGTAAGCACTTGTGTGCGTGTAAAACTGAGAAGTTTCAGGAATCCGAAATGACCCTTACTGCACGTGATGCTCTGTTAAAAAAAGGAAGTGCTGGTGACCCATTAAATTGATTTCTATGAACCAGTCAGTCATAACCTGGTGCTAACAAAACGTTCGCCACGAGTGGTGCTTTTCACACAGTGGACTCGTAAATACTCTACTCCCAGCCCTGCCACTGGTGTGACTTTGGGTGTGTTCTGACCTTGTTGGTTTGTTTCTTCAATCAAAACGGAGGATTGTAGCAGCTACATATTTAAAGTGTCAGGAGTTTTGATATATTTAAATCTTTACATGCAATTGATTTGGATTGTAGTAAGAATATATTGAAGACCTTGTAGTACATCATACTCTGGTAATGCTTATTACTCTGGGTTCTATGGTATTAGTAATAGAAGTTTGGAAAAGAAATGAGAATATTGAACAAGAGCTTCTTGGACGCTTAAGTGCTACCAGGCACATGATACAAAATGATTTAACTTCTTTTGCCAGTTTAGTTCTGTCGTAGAGTCTTGGCTTACAGTTTGGGAACACGTCATGTACTCTTCACTTTGGTAAGGGAAGTCATTTTCCCCTTTGCCATCTGAGTACATACGCTGATGGTGGTGAGGTGTTCTCTGTCCCTTAGGTGTAACTTCTGAGCTTCCCGTGGCACTGGTCTGCAATTGGCGTGAGAAGGATCTTTCTGGTGCTCACTAACCGAGATGGGGTGTGGTGTCTTAGGCCTGGCAGGTTATGACAGAGGAGTGTGGGACAGTGAGGTGTTCTTTCTTAATACGCTTTTTCCTTTTGTAGTTTTAGCCTCTTGTACAATTTAGTTCTATTTCATTGACATTTACAGATCTAAAGTGTACAGATTTAATTAAGACTCACCTTTTAGGAAGCTCCCTAAGCTGAAATTAAGTACTCTATTACTTGAAGGTAATTAGTGTAAATTAATTTTTCCCAATACTCTATGTAGCTGAAAAGTACCTTTATTATATTTTGACTGTAATAAATAACATCTCTTTTTTGTTTAGGGTGTAAGGGATGTTCTCAGTAGGCGTCTTTAACTCTTTAATTTTCCAATCATTTGTTCTTTCTCTGTAATATGGAAAAAATTTTAATTGAAAGACTACTTGGAAGCTCCTGGCCTCACTGTCGAGGAGGGAGTGTTAAGATAAAAGGAACAGATTGTTTTATGTTTTGGTTTAGCTTCATTTATGTTGGGGGACAGATTGTATATTAAAGAAATGGAAAGTTTCCGTGAAAATTTGAAATAATACTTAAATATAAATAGATTCATATGACATGCATATTTAAATAGCCTATCACTTTTTTGTGCTTTTCAGAAATCCAGCTATCATCTTAATTTCATGGCCCTACTTTTGCAATGGTTATCTTTTTTTAAAGATTTTATTTATTTTACTTTTAGAGAGAGGGGAAGGGAGGGAGAAAGAGAGGGAGAGAAACATCGATGTGAGAAACACTGATGGGTTGCCTCTCACTCGCCCCCAACTGGGGACCAAACCTGCAACCCAGGCCCGTGCCCTGACCGGGAATCGAACTGGAGACCTTTTGGTTCGTGCTGGTGTACAATCCACTGACCCACACCAGCCAGGGTGCAATGGTTATCTTTTTTCTGCTCTCTTTAATAGATTGTACTTGTCTGGAATGCAATCAAGAATAAATTTCCCGATACAGCAAGATATTATTCCAGAGTTGCTTTCATTCATTAAATTGTTGCCAAACAGTCTTTTAGTCTTTTAAAATAGGCCGAGCCTGTGGAATGGCTGACCTCGCCGCCTCTGCCAGCGTGTTGGTTGACGCTCGCTCTCGCCAACAGCAGCTGCAAATGTCTGTCCGATGAGTGGGGGACACACGCTCTCACGCTTTTTTTGGGTTTGTGACCACTGTTTAGGGGGACTTTGAAGAGAGTGTGTCTTTTAAGTTCTTTTAAAAAAAGTCCTAATAAACTGTAAGAACCGTTAGAGATTATTAGAAAAGTTGCAAAGACAGTGTAGAGTTTCACATACCTCACACCTAGTTTCCTTTGTCACATGACACTTGTGACAGCTCCTGAACCCGTGTTGGTGCATTACTGTTAACTGAAGTTCGCACTCCATTCGAATGTCCCAGTTTCTCGCGGCGCGGCCTCCCCGCCCCAGGAGGCACCCAGCGCACGGCGGTGTGGTTCGGGTCACGCGCGCTCTGGCTCCTTCAGACTGCCCGCTGCTCACACTCTCCTCCTTTGATGACTTTCACATGGGTAGCTGCATTTTAAAATTAATTAATGAAGAAATGTCTTTTTAAAATGTATTTTTATGGAAAGCTAAAGTTATTTCTTTCCTAAAGGGTGAGACTGGGGAGTTAAATCAGCTTCTGAACACAGTTAAGTCGATGCAGGAGAAGACAGTTACGTTTCAGCAGGAGAGGGATCGCGTCCTGCTGGCCCTGAAACAGAAGCAGATGGAGAACACCGCTCTGCAGAAGGAGGTACACGCTCCCTGCAGAGAAGCTGCGCTTCCAGCACTCGCTTTGATAGCTCCTGAGTACGGAAACTGTGGCCTCATCACCTGCACTGAATTTCTTTCGTAGGCGACTTTTGCCGAGTCTTCCTCTCGTGTGCTATGGTAGAATGTGGAACTCCCAGAATGCATTTTATTTCATTTTTCAAAGTGGAAATCATGGTCTAATCATTCATGCTGTACACCTGAACCTACCTAAAATATACCTTGATTTTTTTAAATAAAAAAGTGAAAACCATGACATATCTTGGATGTAAAAAAAATTTCCCATTCATAAAATATGGGAAAAATGAGATTTACTGAAAAAGTGGTTCTGTGACAAAAAGCCTAGGACTTTGTATAATTCCATTTTCCATTATAGCCACAGGACCAAGGTCTTACAAAGTGAACCTCCCAAATGAATATTCAGGATGATTTCAGCAGACTTTTTTCCTAGCATAAATACCTCTTGCAGTATGAGAAATTAGTATACAGTTAATATACTTCAATATGGGGAAATTTTTTGATAACAGTGGCTTGTGGGATAGAGGGGCGGGAGCATTTTGTAGAAGAAAAATAAAGAAATGTCCTCTATCTAGGTTCAGCATTTACGTGACAAAGAATTACGCTTAAATCAGGAGCTGGAGAGACTGCGTAACCATCTTTTAGAGACAGAAGATTCTTATACCCGTGAAGCTTTGGCTGCAGAAGACAGAGAGGCTAAGCTAAGAAAGAAAGTCACAGCGTTGGAGGAAAAGCTAGTCTCGTCCTCTAATGCAATGGAAAATGCAAGGTAACTTTCTCGTGTTCTTAGCCTTGATATTAACCCTGCACTTCTTGAGTATAAGAGTCAATAAGCATTTTTCACATTTCACCTCATTTTATTCTCACAATATTATGATCTCTGTTTTACAATGGATAAACTTAAAGAGGTTCACCGGCCTTCCCAAGCCCAGGCACGCAGTGTGCCTGGGCTTCACCCTCAGCCTTCGCTCTGAACCGGGTCTGGCGTTCAGAGTGACGGCCTCTGAGTCTTCACTGTTACCCTGGATCATTGCTTCTCATACTTTTGGAGTTTAGATTCAAATACCAACTAATTTAACTGGCTTTTCTGACTCTAAAAGAAGTAATTTACTTAAATTTGTATCATTTTATTTTTAATCAAATGATCTAAGGTTGAACAAGGTTTGGCTCTAAGAAGGGAGAGAGTAAAGGAGTAGCATGGTGAAGACCTAGGTTAGTGTGAATTAACTCTTGGTTTATTAGAACTTTTGAGTAGCCAGGTCCCTACTTATATAGTTAAAAATTTCATTTCTCTCAATAAAATGCCTTTTTTCTTATTACAAAACATATTTTCCACTTAAAGAAAAGCACATAAACCAAAAGAACATAAAGCCACAGTCCCACCCACCCAGAAATAATCTTTCTCTTTGTGTCTTTATATGCTTTGATATATTTGTGGACATAGTTTATATTTTTAAAGCAAACTAGAGGTCATATATTCATACTGTTTTGGAACCTGCTTCTGTTAGTGTGAGTGCCAGTACACATTAAGCCATATGTTTTTGTAATATCGTTTTATGGCTACACAGTGTACCATTTTTGGGATTGCCGTAATTTCTTTAACCCAGTTATTCATTATTGGACATGTAGAGCGTTTAAACTTCTCAGAATTACTAAGAATGCTGTCATATCTTAAGATAGGTATTTTTTGTTATGACAGATTATTTCCTTGGTGTAACATTTTGGAAATGGAAGCTTGGTTCAAAGGGTATTTTTAAAACTTTTGAAATATATTTCTAAATAATCTTGCAGAAAAGTCCTGTCTACTTTTCTTTCCATCACTGATATGCATGTGTCTTTATGTGTGTATTTACTGTGCATTCTGCTGAAAGAGCTGTGAGAAGACAGTAGACGCGTCTGTCTGCAGAGCTGTGGGCCAGTAGAGACAGTGCTTCGGGGTGAACTGCCCCTCACCTTGCGTCACCCTCAGACGGAAAACCTGTGTAAAAGGAGAACAGTGGGTGACCGTCTGTGTGTGCGTTTCACACACACAGAATCGCCAAGACACCGTCGGGCTGTGGCACTGCTCTCTCACTTTTCGGGCCGTTTGCTCTGCCCTCTTTCACTTGCCCGTCAGAGTAATTGCCAGAGTAACCGTTGCTAAGAAGAGCTGTGGCCTTGGCGCTCCTTTTTTAAAGCCGGGGTGGACCCGTGGTTTGGTGCCGTGGTTTGGTTCCGGGCCGGGTACCACCCCAGCCTTACTTCTTACTGCAGTCCACATCCCACCAAACCGTAGTACTCAGTTCTCCAGACACGGCGACTGGTTTTCTGGTTCTTTTTCAATTCATACTCTTTCTTCTGCTCTAAGTGGGCCTGATCTCTAACAGTTTTTCTGCTAATCGCACCTATTCTTCAAGTAACATTTCCTTCATAAAGAATGCTTTGTGTAGCATCCCACTCAAGTCCAAAACCAAACCCTGGGGTGATATCTCTTTCCTTTGACCCTGCATAATATTTTTGCGTCTTTGATAGGGCGCTTACATTTTACAGGTAGTTGTTGACGCATCTTACACTTTCCTCCACCCAGTGGAATGTACGGTCACTGAGGGGAGGAAGGATGCCATTTATTTTGTGCCCTTCCCACAAGCACACATTCTTACGTATAGCTCAATAGATGGTCAGCAAATGCTTGTTTTGTAAGTAACACAAGTCTACAAAGCAGATTATGGTGTTCGAGTCTTGGCCTAACAACAGTACCACGTGGTACACTGTTAGCCTCCTGAGTGGCCTCACAGCTCAGTTCATCTTTACGGTCTCCCTTTGAGTGCTTTTCTAGCCCGCAAAGTGGAACAAAACTCAGGGACATTTGAGGGCAGTTGTCTGCTGTTTATCAATTTACTGCTCTTTCCACAAGAGGGTGCTATTGGGTCAAGTTTCTTCAAAGTATTTATAGCTGTTCTAAATGGGCTTTGATGGGCTGCCCTTGAGTAAGAATTTAACTGGATTACTAAAAACGCAGGAAAGACTTGCAGTATTTTGTATGTAATAATTATACATTAAGGAAGTACATCAGTGATATGAGCCTGCATAGGTATTATATAAATTTCTTAGGGAACTTTAATTTATCATTTGGGGCAGTTGTAGGGGTTATTTAAGTACAAGAAAGATCATGGTAAAAGATAATTAACTAGTAATCAGAGCAGTTAATCAGTGCTCTCACCTTAGGAAGGCTGTGATCTCACATGTTAAAAGCAAGGGGGTGTCAGAATTCATTGCTCATTGGATTTGGAAGCTGGATAAAATGATTTCTGATGTTTCTTACAACTTACAATTTGATGATAAATTACATTCTAGAGTTTTAGCCTGGAAACAGGAAAGTTGCGGGCTATTTGTAAATGCTCCTTATGGTGACATTTCTTGTCTAGCCCTATGCTGCCTTTAAAATGATGGCCATTTATTCAAGTCACATTCACAGGAAGGATGGTTGGATTAACAAAAATGGGGAGAACAAGGATCAGAGGCACTCCGAGGTTCTTTGAACTCTAACTTGAATGTAGTGTAATAACTGGAGTGCAGGGGAGGTCAGATTCACGGAGACGGAGAGTAGGATTGTGGTTGCCGGGGGAAGTGGAGCTACTGTTTAATGAGTGTGGCGTCTCGGCTGGGGAGGAGGCCAGGAATTCTGGCGGTGGAGGGTGGAGACAGTTGTGCAATAATGTGAATGTCCTCAGTGCCACTGAACTCTGCACTTAAAAGCGATTAAAGTAGTAAGTATTATGTGTATTTTACCACAATAAAAAAAGTAGGAAAGAGACTTCATCTTATTAAAGTTATCTAAATAGTGTGAAATCTAATTTGCATTTAATCCAAAAATGTGGGGAAGATGTTTCATCTTGTAAAGTGCCTAAGTAGAAACAGTTCGATTTTTACTCTTGTTTGAAGCCATCAAGCCAATTTGCAGGTAGAGTCACTGCAGGAACAGTTGAATGTCGTCTCCAAGCAAAGGGACGAAACCGCCCTGCAGCTCACTATGTCTCGGGAGCAAGTGAAGCAGTACGCTCTGTCGCTCTCCAACCTGCAGATGGTCCTGGAGCATTTCCAGCAAGGTGAGCGTGCGGTCAGCCTTCCGGTGAGGAAGTTACCGCCGTCGTCGGGAAGGTTGGCTTGTTTCAGTGCTGTTTTAGATTAGACACGGGGATATGGGTGTCTTTGAGAGGTTGCCCACTTGTTGGGGGGAGATATGTAGCCATTAACCAGTTACTTTAGGCTGTTTTTACAAGTAAGACTAGAGAATGTAAGGTATATATAGTAATTACTAAAATTCGTCTTAGTATCACAGGGCCAGGTAAGGCAAGTGTGGGGAGGCTGTAAGGGTAACGTGGAGAGGATGCTCCTGCAGTCACGCGTGGAATGCAGAGGAAGAGAGTCACACGCAGGAAAGGGGGTTCGGTTTTGAGATCCCAGGTGGAGGTTGAACCTCTTATAGAGGTGACTGTCAGTAATCACTCTCCTCTGAAAAATTGCGGAACCTGTTCTTAGCTCTTCGTCCATAGTTTGAGGTAACTGTTTTCTAGTCTGGGTGGAAAAGAATTTTTTGGAGACACGGTAACGGTGATAAGGAATATGCTTTTTCACATCTACTTCCCCTCCTCAGAGTTACTCCCCTCTGAGACCGTTCACGCATCCATTTGTTTGTACATTTAGTAATTATTGGCAGTGAAGCGCCTGCTGGTGGGAGCAGGCGGGTGGTCAGGGGATGTGAGGCTAATGAAGCAGCGGGAGTTTCAGCTTTGCGCCTGAGTTAAACTCTGAACTCCGACACTGTAGACCTTCGGGGTTACTCCTGTGGTTGAAATCTTGCATTTTAAGTATAAGTGTTTTCTAGATCCACTCTACATAATACTGACGTGAGTATGTGTGCACACACAATGGTGTGGGACTGAGGCTGTGGGGAAGGCTCTGCCAAAGAGGAAGTATCCAGCGGAGCTCTGGACGGAGGGAGGAGTGTGCGGGACGGCCTGGGGGGCGGGGGAGGGTTGAGGCAGACCTCGTTACCTTAATTCCGGTTGACTGTCACTGAGGCATGCATAATTGTTGAGACATATGAACTGTTTTTGTTGAATTATTAAAATTTCAAGTGGTTTAAAACTCTAATTTTTTCACATGATTGCAAAATAGTATGTAACTTTTTTCTTCTTTAGAGGAAAAAGCTATGTATTCTGCTGAACTAGAAAAGCACAAACAGCTCGTAGCTGAATGGAAGAAAAAGGCAGAAAATCTGGAGGAGAAACTGATCTCATTACAGGTGGGTTGAAATACTCTCCCTGTAAATAGTGTTATTTACAAAGCAGTTGCTTGTACAGTCGTCATCCTGGAAACAATTTCCTAAACGATTAATGTAGCAAGCACCGTCTGAGTGACCAGTCGGTCCCCGTGCCGTGGCTCATAGCGAGCAAGGTCCTCGGGGTTTTCCTCGCGTGAGACGCAGCAGATGTGAGGTGTAGGGTGTTTAAATTCGGGGGCACGGGTGAGTGCTTTAGAGATCCAGGAAGAAAAAACAAATTAATCTACAGTTTTAACTTTATAATTTTCTCTTTTCAACAAAATATACTGGGTACTTCATTTCGCATGGATTGAAATAATAGATATTATCCCATTAGATCTTTTTTGCAACATAATCCTTTAAAATGTTTTCTCTTTATTACACTACATTTTGTACATACAAAAATTTATATATAAGATATAAACAAAAGGGAGCCTTATGCAGAGATATGACACAAAGATTTTTAGATTTAGCTTTTAGATTTAGGATAAACTTTTCTAAGTTTGATTAGATTCTGGTGATCGCTGGTAGAAAATAAGATTTGCGTGCCTGTCATTGGTGGTGAATGTGCTATTCAGGTACATTAATATTCCAAACAAGTGAAGCCATGGTTCCTGTAAAGTTCTGAAATCGTTAAACACTGAGTGTCTGCAGAGCAGTGCTCGCACGGTATGTACAAAGTGCAAGAACGGGAGCGCAGCCAAGGCGCGCACACTCACCCCCAGTGGGAGAGGGGGCGCCGTCCTTCGCGGTTCCTCGTGCGTCCCCCTCCTCTCCTCCCTTCCTCACCGCCGCCTCCTCTGGCACGCTGTGTTTACCCGCCCTTGTCATCTCGTGTGGTTGCGTCACCTAGGTGTGTACCTTCAGACGGTGCATGGTGTGGTTTCGCATAGTTGTGAACTCTGTATAAGTGCCGTTTTGAACTATATATACATCGACTAATTTTCCTGAGACTTGTTTTTTGCTTAGTAGGCTGTTCATGAGTCTCAGCCGCGTAGCTGTGTGCAGACTGTGCATTATCTTTACTGCTCCGTTCATTGCATGAATATATGGTTTATTTACCCATTTTATTGATGAGGACATTCTCATTGTCTGCTCTTCGAACAGTGTGGTCACGAACTTCCTTGTTCGTATCTTCTGGTACACATCACAGGAGTTTCTTCCGGGTGTGTCTTGATGGGAATTGCTGAGTCATGGGATCCGTGTGAGCGATTTCCACTTTATTGCATGGCGGCACATGGTTTTCCAGAGCGGTTGTGCTAGCTTATTCCTACCGGTGGTGCGTAAGGGTTCTCGTTCTCCGTCCTTGGCAGTGCTTGACATTATAAGAATATTTTCAACCTTTTGCCAGTGTGGTAGGGGCAAAGGGCTCTCTTCTTCTGGTTTTAGTTTGCATTTCCCTGACAACTAATGAGGTCAAGCATCTTTTAATGTTTACTGGCCATTTATGGTTACTTCTTGGTCGGCTCATTAATATGTTTAAACAAGTATTTTATCCAGTACTTTTAGTTGTTTCCATTGGGTACAGAGTATCTAGTCTGTCATACTGTTCAAAGAGTAGTCAGATCTTCTTTTTTTTAAAAAAATTTTATTTATTTATTTTTAGAGAGAGTGGAAGGGAGAAAGAGAAGGAGAGAAATGTCAACATGTGGCTGCCTCTCACACGCCCCCTACAGGGACCTGGCCTGCATCCCAGGCATGTGCCCTGACTGGGAATTGAACCAGCAACCTTTTGGTTTGCAGGCTGGCACTCAGTCCACCGAGCCACTCCAGCCAGGGCCAGATAGTCTTTTTTGAACTAGGTTTGTTTTTAACTTAAAATGTAACATATATTTAGAAAAAGAGTAAAATTAATCGGAAGAAACAGAAGGGAATTAGTAAAGATAAAAGCTGAAATTAATGAAATAAAAATGAAACAATGGTAGAAAGAGTAACAAAATCTGAATATTAATTTTTGGAAAAGTGTTACTGTAGCTTTAGCTTTAATAATTGATTAAATATAAACAAATTAGGTTAAAATAGCATTTAAACTTCTTTTATACGAGGCTGAGCGTTGTGGACTTTGAGTATTAAATCTGTGTGTGACGTGTGTGAAGGCACACGCTGATACATACAACATGCACACCTCTGAGATGTACCGTGAGGAGCTGACGGTGTGGCCGTGGGCCTGGCCCAGCAAGTCCGCCCTTCGTGGTCCTGGCAGGCAGAGCAGGAAGATCACAAGATGTGCCGGCCGGGACCCCAGGCGCGGGCCGGAGCTGCTGTCCACAGAAGGAATTCCTTCCGTCTGGGGGAAAGCCGCGGGCCTGCCTTCAAGGATTTTCAGCAGGTTCAGTCAGTTGAAACCGGTCCACCCTGATTATCCAGGATCCTGTCTGTGCCTCCCTTAAATTCAGTTGATGAGAGGCTTTGATTATATTTATAAATACCTTCACAGCACCATGTAGGTTATGTGTGATTGAATAACTGGGGGCTACAGTCTGTCCACGGTGACACATCGAAAAGGGTACCACATTCTGCTTCAGTATGGCAGAACTTGACCTGACGTTTACATGAGTGAGTACTCCAGAATAGCTAAGAAAATTGTACAGAGGAACAACAGTGAGGAGGGGCCTGCTCCCTGAATATTGAATAGAGCCGTACATCAGTGCCATATCGACTAGATTAGTGGAAGAGATGGAAAATTCAGACACAGAGCTCAAGAGATTTGAGAATTTAAAACTAAACCCTCAACTAAGCTAAGTTTAATGGGAAAAGGGTAGGTCCTCTAACGAAGGATGCTGGTACAACTGGCTCTGTGTGGGAAACAGTAAACCTGGACCGTGGCACGCCGCGTGCAGAACTGAGGTCCACACGTGGCAGGGCGAGGGTGCTCAGCGGAGGGGCGCTGCAGGTCGGCGCATCTCTGGTCATTTCCGTGACGGCACGGGTCTTCCAGCATTTAGCGGCCAGGGGCCAGGATGTCAGAAATACTTCCACTGAGAAACATCATTTTGAAGATGTAAATATTTTTAAAAGTAAATTTCCTATAAGAAAATCTAGAAGACCACATGTACCGTCTAGGGGCAAGGAGGGGCCTAAGTGCGATGCAGGCGTGAAAGGCCGTGAACACGAAGTGGAGCACGTTGGACCACGTGCGGGCGGTTCGCACACTTGCACGTGCGGCAGCACACGAGTGGCAGGCCGGCGAGCAGTATTTGCAGCGCTGCTGACCGGGGGTCCGTCTGTCCTGTGACGCGCGCTCTCGCAGACCGACCGGCCGGAGGAGGACGGCGCAGCAGGAGGACGGGCAAGGCGTGTGAGGAGGCGTCCACGGAAGAGCAGGCCCGGCCATTCTGCAGTTGGGACAGAATGCCCAAATCCACCGGCAGTGAGGGACTAAAAAGGAATGAGCAGACATCAGTTCATGCCCATCAGGCTCACAGAACTCAGAGCGTGTGTTGCTGTCGTTCTTGACTTCTTGTATCTGCTTTTTGTAGCTTTTGTTCTCTCCTGTCACTTTGTTTATACTTGTCACTGTGTCTCTTTGTATGGCAGCCTGGTTTCCTAATTAGTGCCTCTAGAAAGAGACGGTGTTGTGTTGTGAAGCGTGGGCTCCGTCTTCGACACTCAGTTGCGTGACGCTGCCCACACGCGCCGGCGGAAGTGAAGAGGGTTGCCCGACTCTAAAATGCGCCCTAGCCCTGCAGTTTGTGAAACAGGTCTGACATGCTGCGTTTTCATTGCCTTCCTTCCTCAGGAGCGTTTGGATGAAGCAAATGCTGCGCTGGATTCAGCATCGAGACTCACAGAGCAATTAGATGTAAAGGAAGAACAAATTGAACAACTCAAAAAACAAAGTAGGTTTTTTTCCTTTTCCTTCCCCCCCCCCCACCCCCCGCACACTAGTGCTGAGTCAGATGCCTTCCCCAGGCATCGGTAAAGTTGAGTGAGACCACCTTCCGTGGGCGGGCACCTTCCATTTCCATCCCCCATAACCAATCTGCTTCCGTTCGAATGTGGTCCCGGTGAGACCAGAGTCGTAAGTCGGCCCTGGCTGTCCCGTTAGTCCTCCTTGGCACTGGGGCGGGCAGGTTGTGTCGGCCGTCACCCTGTTGACCACCAAGGGGGCTGCTGTGCCTGACCCGACTTCTCATGTTTGTGACACCTCCCCAGTCAGTCCGTGTTCCTCTTACCTGAAGCCATCTGCTGTGGTAGAGAGTGAGTGTTGGCTGGGACACGGAGCTGCTTGTGTAGTGTGTGTCTGGGCGTGGCTGGGTTTCTATGACCATAGACGGCGCTCCACCTGCAGGCCCCTCCTCCGGTACGTTCCGACGCTTGTGAGGTTTGTCGTAAGCCCCCTCAGTTCCCTGAGTTGGGCCTGTGCTTAGGGTTGTCACCTGGGCCTCAGATAATCAGGTGGCTCATAAGTGCTTTGTTGAATCTGACGTGACAAAGATGGTAGTGTCCTCATTTAATCTCTGATTTAAGGGTCCCCGGGAAGGTAAAGCTATTCTAGGGCTGCCTGTAGTAGGTAAGGATGTAATGCTATCAGAAGGTGATAAGGGGACGGACCTAGAAACTCACCACCTTTTGGTGTCTGGGTAGTCCGAGTCACACCAAGACCTGATTAAGGAGTTAAGAAGTGCCACCTAAAGTAATATAAGAATTAGAAACAGGTAAAACTGGAAGGAGATGACACAGCAGAGATACTGTCAGACAACGGAAACAGCGACTCGGATGCTGAGGCGGCAAGCAGGCAGGAACCTCTGAAACTCGGGTACCCAAGGACAAGGCAGAATCCAGTGGGAGGCAGGGGACAGGAGATTTTTAGGAATACAAAAAAGTAAGGTTGGTCATGGGAGGTAGTTTTCCTCCAGATCACTTGATGCTGAGGCAGATTACTGGCCAGCTAGAAGTCCTCTGTTCACTTTGTACAGCCTGGCCAGCCTGGGGATCTGGCCACGGGCTGGCAGCTGTGTGTGGAGTGTCGGGGGCATTTTGCAAAACACGTACTGTGTGCTGGGTCTCCTTTCTTTTACTCCACATGCAACTCTAAAGTAGGTGGCGGTAGTTCCACTTTATAAGTCAAAGAAGCTAAGATTTGAAGTCTGACCTTTTACCCTTGACCAGAGTCCGTGTTCTTTGCATGTTTGTCATATTCCTTCCTGTCAGGAAAAGGGCTCTGTGTAGTCTGACTTACACTTGTCCTGTGCAGCTCCATCTCCTTTGAAGAGAGACAGCCCCTTCTCTGGTGCACCGTAAGTGTTGAAATCGTTGCCCGTGTCTGGAGGCGGTATTCATTGGGAAAACAGTCCAAGTAGGTCTTGAAGGCCAGTGCAGCTGCCGCGTTTTCTGGAAGCCACAGGAACAGCCCAGAGCGGACACCCCAGCACCAGATTAGCCCGAGAACCACTCCAGCGTAGCGCTGAACACGCGGAGCTGGAAAGGCGGTGTTCGGAACCAGCCCCTTGGTCTGTGACAGCGCAGGGTTGTGTGTCACGCTCCTCCAGTGTCTGAGGCCACATCCCCTTTTGGACATCACCCGAGTCATTCATTCCCAGTAGGCAGTGGTGAGACACACTCTGTGACTTACTGTGGTCGGTGACCATGACCGAGTCCCCACACTCCTGGGTACTTGTCCGGGCACCCATTTCAGCACCTGGTGGCCGTGGGACGTTTTCAGATTTGGGTTGTGAATGACAAGGCTTAGGTGGCCTAGACCGCTATTCATGTAAAAAAGTTACAGTTGATGTTCATTGTAAATGTATAGTAACGTTGAGAGTCAACGTTCGCTACGGGAAAAGCCCTAATTATGCTTCCACCGCTGGCGTTTGGAAGGGCAGGCGAAAGGCCAGTGTTGCGCAGACGGGAAGGGGAGCAGATACAGCTCTGTTATGTCTTCAGGCTGTTCTTGCCCTTCACAGCTCCTAACAGTCTGTTCTTTTATTACCTAAGTGCTTGATACTGCCTTTATATCTCTAAACACTGGTGCGCTTTTATTTTCTCAAAGCTACACTCTTGATTTGATAATATAAATAAAACTTTGATTGGCTTGGTTGTTTCAAAAGAATCACTGTATATTTTCTTTCATAGATCATTAAGTACTTTAAATGTTGATTGATGCTGTAATACTGTACTTTATTTTTAACACAAAACTTGGCCAGACAGCAAAAATATTTGCCAGGAGAAACAATTTGAAAAGGACAGATTGGCTTTTGTTGCAAGAAAGTACATAGAGGCTTGAATCGTAGAGGCAAAGTATTGTTTTATTCCTAAGCATCTGCGGACTGATGATTAGTTGATATGCAGTTTCAACATTTAAACAATATTAGGAACTCATTTTAAAAAGTGATATTTTATTGGAAATGCTGATTATGTCATTGCTCCCAGAAATGAGCTGGTTCAGTCTGGTCAGACATGAAAAGGGAGCTACTGCTATAATACCAGTGTTAAAACAGCAAATTGTCGATGATTTCAGTCATTCTCAGAAGACATAGCTGTTGGTGCCGTGTACGTGCAACCGTGCTTCCGAGTTCAGGGTCCTTACAGGCTCTGTGGGAAAAGCAGGAAGACGCCTTATCAGGCGTTAAATGATTAATGAGAGCCAATTACTTGGCTTCATTTTCAGTGTTGCGTGAGATACTAGATAGGATCCCTTTTTTCAAGGAAGTAACACAGAACGTAGAAACACCATAGGTTCATAATATAAGACAAGGGTGCACAGCACTGCTCGTAAGATGATGCATATTTAATTCCTCAAGGACCCACTGGGGTCAGGAGCCGTCCGTGGGCGGAGGAGCTGGAGCAGAGCCCCACATCGGTCATTTCAGGGCTTTCCCCCCGAAAATGTGAAAAGTCTCTCTCTCTTCATCCCCTACCCCCTAAGGGAAGTAACAATGAAAGAAAACCCCAAGATGATATAGGTGCTGTATGTAATAGATAATGCTGGCTAGTAGAAGAATTACTGCTTTCCTTCCTTTTAGAAATTATTCTCGCAAGGTTTTACCTGAAATTCTCTTTTTTGAATAGCTCCAAAGACTTATCTCACATGTCATCCCGTACTTGTACTGATTTTTCTATGAAACAGATAGGACAGTGTCTTCCATTAACTATATGAGCTGATCAGAGTTCATAGTTTCCGCGGGATTGTCATTCACGGGAAAACACACCCGTGGGGAAACCCGGACTGCAGCCAGGCCACTGAAAGCTGTGCCGTGTCACCTCGCGCACTTACGGCCAGGCTCTCCTTCCTCACCCCTTGTTCTTTATCATCACTCTCAAGGTAGAGTCCTGCTTAAATGAAGGTGACGGGATCAAATCGAAATAGTACAAAATACTTTTTGTTTTGATAACTATTATTCAAAAGAGTAGTGAATTTTGTGCACACAAAGAAAACGAAGCTCCATAAACAACACCAGTGCAGATTCTGGCATTGGGAAAATCTTCTGGCCTGTCTGCTGGTTTATGCCCCTGTCTTCCAGGGCCCCGTAACTAATATCTTTTTAAGGGAGGTTTGGTGACTGCTTTTCAGAGTACCTATGAGTTGAGAATGGAAAGTTTTCTTAGAGTGTTTTTTAAAGAAAATCTGGAATACCATAAAAATGAGACCTAGTAAACCTGCCGTGGCATTTTAAAACCGCAAATATAAAAGAAGTTTGAAATATTTTTTATGGAGCTAACTTTTTGGTATTGGATGGTAGAGTTTTTATTTCAAATAAAGACATTCCGTTTTCCAGGACATGGTTTATACAAGAAAACATACAGTGTCCTGTTGAACAGAGGCCAGATACATTCCCAGACGCTTTGTTACCCAAAGCTTTTGAGGGATTTCTTTATAGATGTTTTTGGCAGAAGTGGTGATTTTAGAGGAAACATATAAGAAATACCAGATGCAGTTTTCTGAGTTGCCATAAATGGTTAAAAAAATTATTTGTGACGATATAAACATCTGGGTATACTACACAATGCCAAAATTTTAGTTAAGAAAAAAGTTTGTATCAGTTAGATAAATAATTAAGCCCTTTTTAACTTAATGGTTCTGTTCTTACATGTGTGTTTTATTAATTCTTCCAAGTATAAAGGCAGAAGGAAATTCTGTAGAGAAGAGAGTGTTTTGAATTAATATGTTTTGTGTATTTTCCTTCATATGGATGAGTAATTCAGAGCATAAATCATTTATTCCTTTTGTCCTGTGTTCTGCTCTTCCTAGATATTCTCCCCTCCCAGAGAAAAATCAGTAACTCTCATTTATTTATCAGAAATTCATCGTTTGCTGTTGTGTGTTTCCAAGCACTAAAATAGGCGCTAGAGCTACAAAGATAGGGGACAGGTTGCCAGTCAGGCACGAAGGGGAAGACTACCAGTAATCCCAAACATGCCCCAAATTGTTTCAAAAGGAAGGAGCAGCCCCTTCCTCTCGGTAATGGTGGTGCGATGGGTAGGAAGGCCAGTGAAGGTGTGCTTGACCTCCCTTAAATGATGAGGAGGTATAACTGAGCAGACAGGGGGTGGGGGGAGGACATTCTGGGCGGGAGGGAGGGATTCGTGTGAAAGTATGTGACAAAATCTGGAAACCGGCTAAAGATCCAGTGAACTAGCAGTGACCAAAGTAACTAACGCACGCGCACACATGTGTGTGGCGTTGGTGTGGAGTGCTGAGTGGACAGAGCAGGGACTGGTTTGCTGTGTGAGGAAACACTGTGAGTGTGGATCACAAACACGGACTGTGAACTGGGGCCCAGACGATAATCCAGAAGAGCAGGCGGACTGAGCAGAGGCTGTGGTGAACTGGAGAGTTTCTTACAGCGGCAGCAGATTCTCAGCCCCACTCAGCTCTTGCCATAGAGGAAGGGGGGCCCAGTGTTGCCCAGTCTTCAGCTCTTTCACGAGACCTCCGAAATGTGGGCTTTTATGTGAGTTAATCAAAGTTTTTAAATTCTCGCCCGAGGATATGTTTATTGATTTTGAGAGAGAGAGAGACATTGATGTGAAAGAGAAACATCAGCGGCCTCCATCCCACGTGTGCCCCCGCCACGGATGGAGCGTGGAACCCGGGTACGTGCCCTGCCCGGGGGCGCGAAGCTGCAGCCAACTGGGCCACCCGGCCGGGGGAGACATTCCGCTTTTTCAGTGAGACACATAATTCAAGTCTTCTAAAAACCTGTGTGGCCTGAACATGACCTTTTGGGGGCCAGATTTACTCTGTACTGATTTGTAGCAGGAAGCTTTCAGAAGTGAGTTAAGGCCCAGTCAGTCTGCAGCCTGGAGAGCCTTTTGTCATTAGAATGCTTTCTGCAGTGATGGTGACAGTAAGTGCCAAAGTTATTGTAATGACTTCACTTTCCACTGACGGATCGCCTTCCGTTTCGAAGGGGTGTGCTTGGCTATGTGTGCCTTTAAAAATTAAATATAACTCGACTCACATTAAAATATTTTTGTTTTGATATGGAAAATGCAGTACAGAATATCAGAATTCACACTAAAGTATTGAAGGAAGAGGGTAGAGAGAAAATAAATTTGACCTGGTTACATCAAAAACGTATATAAGATCTCTCCCAGATGCACATAGTAACTCTGACTTAACACAGGGATAGCCCTGCAGACCTCAGCACTGTCATTTCCGCTTAGTTGCTGACTCTTACCTGGTAGAAAGTGTGATTGTGGAGGACCAGACAGTGCGCGCCATGGACTCTGCGCCCCAAATTCTGTTGGACAGGGTGGAACGAAGCGGGTGAAAAGACAAAGCAAGTATGTCTTATCTTCAAATGTAAATAAGTGTAAGGTGCCTTATAAAAATACTGTTCGGTGTTCCGATGACAGTGATCTTGTATAAGTTGAAATTCTCTAATGAAAGGACCATCTAATTTCTCACTTTTGCTTTGATTATATTTAATTAAATGAAGAGACTAAATTTTCTTATATCAGACAATGTATTATATTGAAATTTATTTTTTAGGTAGCCAGTTCATGTAAGACACAAGACCCAGTTTATTTACTGACATGTCTATGAATGGAATCATCTTTCTAACATTTTTCCTTCTTTTGATACCTTTGCGTTGGTTCATGAAGATGACAAATTATCCATGTTAATGTCAACCAAAGTGATACGTATTACTGATACTGGTTAGGGCTAGATTAAAGATGAATTTTAAGAAATCAGATGAATGAGTACCCGTGCTTTATACAGCACTTCCCTGTTTAGCAAAGTCGTAGTCAGTCACTCGGACCCTCTGAGAGTCCTTTGAGATAAGCATGCTCGTTTTACAAAAGAGGCAGCAGAGGCTGGCCCTGGTGGCAGAACCATGGTTCCTCTCCACAGCTTGTGACAGGACCACAATTCCTGCGCCGCTGTCCTCACTCCGGCGTCCTGCTGCGACCACCGTTCTCTTCCCAGTCAGGCGACTGTCACAGCTGAGTCCAGTCCAGGAGAGCGCAGTCATGGAATAGCCACATGACCTCGTAAGGAGCGTGACCTAACTTTACCGTTCCTCTGAGGACAGTGTTAGAGCCCAGTGTTAATAATCACACATAAAATGTGAAATTGGGACGTGCTGGTTTCTTGGATTTTTGAATCAAGTGAGGACGGCCATTGCGCCGTCCGCAGGGGCTGCGGAGAAGAGTCTGATGGGCGGGTTTTAGGACGTCCTGTCTTCAGAGTAACTCTTCCCCTCAACTCCACGAAGCCTCAGCTGCTTTGTTGCTCAGCTTTAAAGTGTGCCCCTGTCCCCCCACAGCCCACCTTCTCTCTCTCTTTTTAACTTCCAAAGTATTTTTTTGGCATCTCGGATTATTTCACAGGGATATTATATTTGGCTAAAAACCCATTTCTGAATAACCATATTTTTTTCTGCCCTTGTAAATACAGTTGTGATTTCAAATTGCGGTTTGAATTAATGTTGAGTTTTATGGAGAAATATTCAGAATCTCTGATGAGAGGAAAGTAATGGTGCCTGGAAGGAAGTTCTGCAGGAACTTGACTTGCTTTTCTAACCCTTTCCTAGTTAATACCAGCCTTCCAGCCTCTCCCCCTAGACCCTGAGGGTTTTTCTGAACTTGAACACCAGAGTGCCTGTCAACACTGCGCATTCGGAACATCCCTGCGCACGCCCGCAGGATGGGCAGCGACCAGCGTTCTATCACATCAGCTCAGGACCAGCTGTGGTCTGATAAGGAGTTTAAGGGATGTTTACCCTGATATTTTGGCCTTCAGGATGTTTGAACCCTACCTTTCAGAATGCAGAGATTTTTTTTTTAGTTTATTTAGTTTTACAGAGGAAGAGGGGGAGAAAGGGAGGGAGGGAAACATCAACGTGAGACGGAAACATCAATCAGTTGCCTCTTGCACGAACCTCAACTAGGGACCACACACAACCCAGGCTTGTGTCCTGACTGGAAATCGAACCTGCAACCCTCTGGCTAATGGGACAATGCTTTAACCAACTGAGTCACCCCGGCCAGGGCAGAACACAGATTTTTAATCAAGTTTATACCAATATTAATGAATTTTTATCAAGAAAACATTTTGGACAAACTTTATTATAAAGACAGATTTCTTGATCAGTTTTTCATAAAGTTATACTTTTCTGATTTTACTTGAATCAACTCTTTGCTTTGTGAATTTTACTCTGAATATGTCTATCATTCAGTTTTTTCTTTTTAAATAAGAGACAGTATGTGCAGTGGATATATATCCTGGTTATGCTCCAAAGTTGTGCTATCAAATAATATGCAAGTCACATGTATAATTTTAAATGTCTTAGTGACCACACTAAAAAGGTAAAAAGATACAGGTGAAATTAACTTTAATAATATATTTCATATAACCCAGCATGCCAGGAATGTTATCATTTTGATATGTAATCAATATAAAAAATCATTAATTTTAGAAGAAAGTAGAGAGGAGCATGGAAACCTCTGGGAACCGAAAGGAGGAATGGGAAAGTCGGACCTCGCCCCCTCTCTGCAGCCTGGGGGCGGAGAAGAAGAGGAGGCCAGGCCCGTCGTCCCTGCGACTCTGACTGAGGCTCCTGACCGCACGGCTGATTCAGATGCTCCGTTTACTTGCCATTTTCCCTCCGGATAGCTGAGAGTTCCGTGTGGATTTGGAACGCAGTGCTAGAAAAGGCCCAAAAAGCGGTAGTGTGTGCGTGCACGCCGAGAATCTACAATGTCTGTTACTGACTCCAGCTTTAATAATATTCTCATTCTCCCCCCACCCCCCTTTTTTTTAATGCCCAAGCTTAAATTTCTTACTGGAAAGACAGGAAAGGAAACTGTAGTAGATTTTCCGAACACAGACCTCACTTTTATAATATGGTTATGGCAACCATCTCTATTTTGGTAAATTAGCCTATTATATGAATTACATTTTGCAATTCAGATTTTTGCAATTTAGAAGACCTATAGCCAAACTGGATCTTTTGTGTATACATTTAGTACTACATGTAAGTCAGAATTTCAGGCATTGTGTGGACGAAATGAAAACGTAAAGCAAATAGACCTGGCTCAGTCCGTGAGGGTCAGAGGAGGCTTCTTGGAGGAAGCAACCTAGGAACTGAGACGTGAAGGGTGACTAGGAGTTAATAGGCAGCGCCAATGGGAAGGAGCTGTGCAGGCAGGAGAAGAATCATTCACAGGAGTCCTGCAGTGGGACTCGAACGTCCAGGACGAACCATGCTTTTACGCAAGTCAGTAGGTTTTGAACAAGGGTGCCGTGGGGCGCTGAACGATGGACGTCCGTGCACGTGCACGAGCCCAGGGTTGGGCCCCTGCCTCGCACCGTGCGCAGGAAGGCAACTCCAGGTGGGTCACAGACGCACATCTTAGAGTTACAGCTGTACACTTCTAGAACAAAGCGTAGGGACAGATCTTCGCCATGTCGAGTCAGGCAGCAGTTTCTCAGCTGTGACACTGAAAGCACAAGGGACAAAAGAAAGAATAAACTGGGACTTCAACAAAATTAAAAACATCTGTACTTCCAAGGACACCATCAGAAGGTGAAGTGAGCCCTGACCGGTGTGGCTCGGTTGGTTCGGTGTTGTCCGGCGAAGTGAAAGCTTGCAGGTTCGATTCCTGGGCAGAGCACATGCCTGGGTTGCCTGTCAGGGCACGCACGCACGGAAGGCAACCAGTTGGTGCTTATCGCTCACATCAGTGGTTCTCTCCCACTCTTTCTCCCTCCCTTCCCCTCTCTCTAAAAATAAATAAGTAAAATCTTTTTAAAAATAGCGAAATGACAGCCCACAGAATGGGAGGAAATATTTGCAAGTCATACCTCTGATAAGAGAACTCGTATCCAGCTATTTATAGGAAATCAGTGAATCAGTACGTTTGTGGAAAGAGGTCAGAGCGTCTTGTGTGGGAGTGTTTCTTGACTTAAAACCACAGAGCTCCGCTGCAAAGCGGTCCTCTTCATTTCTTCCCGGATGAGATTCGAGATCCACCCTGAAGTTAGTAAGCTCCTCCCTCAGGTCACGCCGCCCACGCCTGAGGTGCTAGGTGCGAACTCCGTGGGTTTGGCTGAGCGCCCCTCAGGCCCTGCGGCATGGCTGGGTTTGGGAACAGGGCATTTCCTGTTGAAATTCTAGACTTTGCTTTTAATATTGCTCAAACTCGAACTATTCCACCAAGATTTTCCAGATTAGGCTTCTTTTTTGAACAAGAATTTTAAAGTAGCCCAAACATCCTTCTGAATCAGCCCTAAATTACAGTATCTTGATCAGTATGTTAGAATCAGTGACATGAATTGTATTTTGCAGTTTACCCGAGAATTTGCCGTATCAGCTGCATCCCAAGCCACGGTCTTAGCTGTGGTACTTTTCTTAGCTCACCGAAAAGTGGAGTCCAGCCAGGAAAATGGAAAAAGGAAAATCTAAAATTGTCCTTTCTATTTCTTCCCATTTAACATTTCTCTGGAAATGTTTCATGCAAGGAAGCAGTGGTGAAAATCTCTTCTTTGCTGTTAAGTTTCTGAAGAGGATGAAAAACTCTGGGCAGTTTATAAAATTTCTGCTAAAGAACAGATTACTTTATTGGGGCTAAACCATATGAATTAATGCATCCTCTGGCCTCCAGGTAATTTCTCCACCAGCAAACCTAGTTCACTGAACTTCAGAAGAGGTGAGGTGGAAGTAATTGGATGTCCCTAATTGGAATAAGTGCATATATGTAAATTCACAGTGAAGACGCCTTAAATCCCATCACATGTTCATCCGGACTGTTTTAATCAGTTAGTGACTATCTTCATTCACATGTTTTGAACAGATGAGCTCCGACAAGAAATGCTGGATGATGTACAAAAGAAACTGATGAACTTAGTGAACAGCACAGAAGGAAAAGTAGACAAGTACGCTCTGCCTTTTAACTTGCATGTACTTTATGAGGAGTACTGTAATGGTAAAACCTGTACATGGAGGTGTCTATATATGATTGGGCTTTTTAAAGACTTTTTCTTACATAGTGATAAGATGTAGGTAGTTTTAATAAGGGGTCAGCAGAATAACTTCTCTTCTCTTGGCTTTTAAATAGAGTTTTCCAGCTCAAATAATTTTCCTTAAAACCATATGGAAGAGTTAAAATATCACCACCCTTGCAAAATAAAAAGTGTATTCTTACCATTCTCTTCTTTCTCTTTACTATCCTTAAAGGAACATATTTTGCTCAAATGTATTAGATCTAGATTTCAAATGTATGAAATCTAGGTATATATGTAGTATATCGTTAATATTTTAAAGACTTCCATATTATTAGCAAATTTTAAGTAAGGGTGAATGGGGAAATACAAGCACAACCATTATGCACACAAACTCTCATTACGACCTTAGGTGGGGAGAGAGCGATCTAAAGTGTCCCTTAAAGGGCGACGCCAATGTAGTCACCACGTGTTACTGACGGTCACCGTCTCAGCTGGTCATGGGGTCCAAGTTCGTGGGTGGCTAGTAAGTGATGCTTCGGGCGTATACATTTTGGGTTGTTTGAAATAGTCTTAATTAGAGACGGCAAGACTTTTTTTAAGTGTGACTTCAAAATGTATTATTGTTTAGTACCTTTTACAGTTATTACTTATGTATAATTAAATATTTATATGTTTAGTGTTTATTATTTCAGTACCCTAAACACTGGGATAGCTTGCTGAGTAAGCTTGAGCTGTCTCTGCCTCCCTTTTCGTAGAGTCCTGATGAGAAACCTCTTCATCGGGCACTTCCACACACCGAAAAATCAGCGCCACGAGGTGTTCCGGTTAATGGGAAGCATCCTGGGCATCAAAAAGGAGGAGCTGGAGCAGGTAACGGCGCGACGAGAGCCACTCCGAGCGTGTTCGCGGTGAAGACGGTGGCCTCGCGCACATGTTCCTTCTCTGTGTTGCGTGACTTTTCCTGACAGAATTTTTCCAGTAATGTGAGAATGGAACCATTTCGTACTACAGTGAACGGGTGGACTTGTTCGATTTGTGTAATATTAGATTCAATATTTTGTGACTTATATTCCACCTCGTTGATCAGACTGCTGAAATTTTGAGAGTGACAGTCCTCAACTTTTATTCAAGATAGAGTTTGGGAGGACATCCCATTGTATTCGTAGCCACTCTCAGTGGGAAACGTTTATTAAGAATTGGACTTGAAAAGCATGTTTTGCTGCTATCTGAAATCACGGAAAAATGTGTCTTATTTTTTCTTGTACTGATAATACTTTTCTGTTTTCAAATAACTTTCCAGTTGTTGAATGAAGATCAGGGCGGCGTCACCAGATGGGTGTCCGGGTGGCTTGGAGGAGGATCGAAAAGTGTTCCCAACACGCCTCTGAGGCCAAACCAGCGAAGCGCGTTCAACAGTGTAAGCGCTGCGTTTGCTTTTGCTGCGTAGGGACGGTAGAGCGAGTGCCTGTACGTCGCCCTCGTCTGCGAAGCGTCAGATTTCTTCTTCAGGCTATTTTATGCAGCCCTTTTACTTGGAGTTTTGGAAACTGAGATCCAGAAATGTAATTAGCTTAAGGATAATAAGGCAGTTTTAATAAGTTTATTGCATAGAGGTTTTATTTTAGCTTTTTATTTATATGGTACTTCTATTTTTCAAAATATTAGCTATTTTTTATTTGCATTTGATTATGATACTGCAGGCACACAGTCATTTGTCTTACTACTAAATCACGAGATTCTTGAAGACGGAGGTTTTATTTCGTGCATGTAGAGATCTGCCTGGTCATTGAGCCAGGGAGTCAGCAGGTGTCTGCTGTGTGGCAGCTGTCCGAGCACGGGCAGGCGGCCGCCAAGTGCCTGCCCTCCAGGAGCCTCCGTCCCGGCGGCGGGAGGGGGCCGGCAGCAGACAGGAACAGCCCGTCGTGTCTGTGGTGGGCTCCGGCTCGAGACCAGCACAGCTGGACTGAGTAGCGCTGGGAGCAGAATGTGGAGTCTCCCTATTTTGTTTTTTTAAGAAAGAGGGAACTGAGGGTACCTGACCTGCTCACAGGCAGCTAACAACAAAACCCTATTTTAAATCGAATGGCATAAAATTGACGGTTTTGGGTAATTTGAAAGAATTTATATACTTGACTGCATAAGCATATTTAATTATTTATATTTTTCTTTATTTAAATCATTTTTTCTTTTTTAATTACAATGAATAATTAAGTAGTTTACATTGAATAGCACAGAATGTAAAGGAAAGGTCAGCACTACGATGTTTTACTCTGAGCTTTGGCTCTGTTCCTTGGCTGGGTGTTTCATATTTAATAGAAGTTTAATATTTGTTTTCTGTCAATACAAGTTTTCATGTCTGTGTAAACAGTTGTTAAAATGATTGGAGCACCTGGCTGATTCCGGCTACAGGTTTATGAAATGTTGTCACCAAAGACTGATTAAGTTAAAGGCTTTGCTTGTACCTGTGTAACTAGAGTGCTGGCACTTTTAATTATTCAGAAAGCTTATTTATAAAAAAATGATTCAGATGACATGATTAGGTTTTAATATTTAGAGTAGTTAGTGTATTTTCTGAGTGGTAGTGAATACGATTTTAATATCTGCCTAATATAAACCAAATGTTTTTTCTTAGTCTTTTTCAGAACTTTTTGTTAAATTTCTAGAAACAGAATCTCATCCATCCATTCCACCACCAAAGCTTTCTGTTCATGACATGAAACCTTTAGATTCACCAAGGAGAAAACTAGATACGAATGTACCAGAAAGTTATAAAGGTAAAACCAGATATTTATTTTTGCTTTTAATTCACTGTTTAATTTATGATTATGTTTTGCAGTGATACTAACTAAATTTTTATAGTGTTTTTTTTAAATGTACAATGGCTTCTTCCAAAATTCTGGTAAGACATTACATTTTGGCTTCATATATTCTGTGGTAGCCTGATCCTTCACTGGTTTAGATTCATTTGAACAATGTGAAGTCTTCTCCCTTTGTGTGTTGGTATAATTGTCCTCTGTCCCTATAAGCCACTTGGACTTACTGGTACTCCTCTCGGAAGAGGAGGTGAGGTGGTGAGTCTTCGCTTAGTCACCTGTTTTCCTTTCCCACGGATGGTGCTTGTTCTAATCCGGGAAGTGTGGTTTACAGTTAGAGAAAGATTTTTTCCCCTCTGAAACTCCAAGTCTTATGCTCAATACCCAAACCGTAGCATGTTAATAGCATTTACTATAAGAGTAGTTTAGTAAACTGGCTCGACACCCAAGAACCTCGGGAAGCATTCTGACGTGCTGGAAGACCTGCTGGAAGCGAAGGGTTTGGTGGTAAATACGTGCCGTGTGGTTCTCTACTCCCCTGTTTATGAGGGTCTTATATTCATATCCCCTATATCAGCATGCAGTAAAGTCTCTTGGGTTGAAATGTAAGTATATCCTTCAGGCTGTAAACAGTCTTTATTGTAAACTCTTTTTTTCTGAAATCTTTATGTTTTAACTCAGACTAACATGTTTGCTAGTTGGACTGTAAAGGTATATGTTAGTATATACTCTTTTAAGTTTTCTATCACGTGTCAAATACTTAAATTTAGATAAAATTTTAAATAATTTATATTCTGAAATTTAAAAAATTTAGTCATTCAGACAAATAGTTATATTCTCCTGAACTTTGATAGAAAGAGAAAGTGGTAAAATTAATTTGTTGTTTAGTTAAAAGGTTTGGATGCTAAATTTAGTGAAAAGTCTTAACTTTAACAGGTGTAGGCTATAAAAAACACTTCTCGTGTTACGTCAGGTTGTAGCATCCTAAGGAAGACTCCGAAGGTCATTATGGCAGGGCCTCCCCCCTCCTTTCCTGCTTCTCCCCCCTCAGTCCCTTTCCCTCTCCGCCCTCCCCCCCCCCACCCCCACATTACCGAGTCCTGTGTTCACCTTGGTCTGTA
>CM052538.1:186847258-186871747 GCA_028533065.1 Trachops cirrhosus | reverse complement strand
ACCCCCACATTACCGAGTCCTGTGTTCACCTTGGTCTGTATTGGTCGGAGGCAGAAGCCACTGTCGTTCTGAGTTGGTCGCGGGTTCGCACGAAGAAAAGCAGCGTGGGCTGTGGTCCTGGACGCAGAAGTGTGTGGCTGGGCGGAGCTTACTCAGCAGCACGCAGGCTTTTCCTGAGTTTGGAAAGTTGCCGCGCCCAGGAAAGTACAGCTTGGGAACCCACGGCCGCTCGTCGATGTGATGTGATGAGTTTGTCTCGGTGCTTTCTGTGCTTCAGAGGTTTTTGATTTGAGTTTCCCATGGCTGAAGTGGGCCCTTCAAGGGATCGCTTGTCTCTTTTTCTTAAACAATTCTTTTTTTTTTTAATTTATTTTTAGAGAGAGAGGAGGGAGGCAGAAAGAGAGGGAGACACTGATTGGTTTCTTCTCACACGTGCCCCGACCAAGGGACCAGTTCACAACCCAGGCACGTGCCCTGACCGGGAATAGAACCTGCGACCTTTCAGTTCGCAGTCTGACACGCAGCCGCCTGAGCCACACCCGTCACGGAGGTTGCTGGCCGCTTAGCAATGAAGTTGTTGGAGGTCTTGGGTGCTGAAGCAGAACTCTGTACAGTGAGATACTGGGCATAAACCAAACTCCTATTCCAGTGAAAACAAATCAGTCAGCCTAACTTTGTAGAAAAATAATCTAATCGACAATTGTGTTCAAACCTCTGAATGTCTAAGAGACGATCAGGTAACGTAGTGATTTCCACCCGGTGAGCCACGAGAGTTTTAAGTGTGCAGCCCCTGACTGCTCAGTCAGGGGCACCGACCGCTTTTCCCTGGGGTGGTCAACAAGAAAACGACAGCAGCCAACACGGCGATAGTCATCAGTGTGAATGAACCAAAGTCATACCTGTTTTTTGTCAGATTGGCAAAAAAAAATTTTTTTTGGTATGCCGCAGAACTTCAGTAATCAGTGTACGTGTGCCGTGAGTGCAGAAGGTTAAAATTGGTGAGCTAATGTAATAAGTGTATGGTTTTTCGTTTGGTAAGTTAACATAAACTGGATTGTTAGCATCGTGATGTGGGTACCAGTTGTTTTCATCGTCATCGTAATTGTTTGAGGAAAACCACGTTCTAAAGTCCTTCACCTTTCAGGTGCGTAGTTAGAGAGTTTGCCTTGTAACTCAGAAAACACTCTTTAAAAAGTGGTCATAGTGTGGGAGCTAAAAAAGGGATAACTTTCCTCTCACCTCTGTGTTGTTTTATCTGGGCCAGCCAACCAAATTCACAGAGACAGATTAACGGAGAAAACCAGATCTGTAACGTGTGTGCACGGGGAATCCACAGAAGCATGACAACCCCAAAGGCAGGCGGCACTGGGCGTGCTGCAGGATTTCGGACAGAGAGGGGGATGGACTGGGGCCTGAGAGTCCCACAGTGAGAGCGGGCTGTGCGCACGGCCGAGCCGGAGCGGGCACGTGTGGCGGGAAGAGCCTTGCTGGCCACTCGGACACGTTGAGACTCTGGCCGTCAGCGGACAGGCCCCGCCCGAGCCCCCGACTCTCCGGGCTCCATTCGGGGGGCTGCTAGGGCGAGGGCCAGGCCTCTGCGCCTCTGAGTCGGGAAAGGGGGAGGCGCTCAGGTTCTCTCTGGGTGTTTTCTTAATTGCCAGCTTAAAAGTCAATGTCCTCAATGACAAAACTTTTGTTCCCCTTCCATAGTAAATGCAGTTGATCAGTTCTGTGACTTGTATGTAAATGTAAAACGGGAATATTACTGTGTCTAATGAAGTAGTATTCAGTCAAATACTCTTCTCTCCGCTCTGCTTTCTCCCGTTCTTTCTCTTGTCCTTCATTCTTCTGTATGTCATAGACGCTGCTCCCTGGGCCCAGAACCCAGCGGCATATGGATTAGATTTACTTAGGGGCCAAACCCAGGAGCCTAAATAAAACACAGGCGTGGTGCTGATTACATAACATAGAGGAGACTGAACAGTTCCTGTTTTGTCATTCAGGAGTGACAGAGCCCAGGTCTGGCAGGAGAGCAGACGTGAACCCGTTCTTGGTGACGCGCTTGGCGGCCGTGCCGCTGGTGAACCCCGCGGGGCTCGGGCCCGGTGGGCCCGGGCACCTCCTCCTGAAGCCCATCTCGGACGTGCTGCCCACGTTCACGCCTCTGCCGGTGTCGCCTGACAACAGTGCCGGGGCCGTCTTGAAGGACCTTCTGAAGCAGTAGAGGCTCTCAGGCCGGAAACCACGGACCGAGCACTTTAAAGAAACCATGAACACTACGTGGATGCACTTGATCACAAAGTGGCCTTTCGGGAAAAGTCGTGTATTTGCCTGCAGTTGTACTTTCTCTAAACTTAATAAAGATATTCTTAATACTTTTAGAAATTGCAGGTGTCACGGGAGGAAATGTTTGCTACATTACTGCTGTTTTCCTTCTCTCATTTGACCCAATTTAAGCTAGAAACATTGATTTTTTTATCTTAACAAAAATAGAAAAATAAAAAGACAAAAATACTAGTAGCTATATATCAACTTTTAATTTTTTTTCTCTGATTTTCAAACTCATTTAAGCTAGTAAAAACCTGTGTTTTGTCTTTTAAAGATAACCAAGAGATTTGCCAAAAAAGAAGGAAAAAGAAAACAGCAGTGGCTTGTCCGCAAAGCGCAGGAAGCCGGTGTGCAGCGCACGTCGGGCCGCCCTCAGAGGACCCGTGTGCACGGCCGAGAGCACCGGGTGTCCTGGGGGCGGTGTGCGCGCCGGGCTCTGTGCGGTTTCACCGCGTGCGACCCGCCGCTACGGCACAGGGGCATCGTGTGAGCTGCCCCTCCCCTGGGCCCCACCTCTGGCCGCCACCCAGTGCCCTGCCGTTTCCAGGGTGCTGTCACTTCAGGAGCTGTGTAAAGGGACTCAAGCAGGACGCAACCTTGGCAATTGACTTGCCCCCTCGGTCCAGCGCCCCGAGACCCGTCCGAACGGGCACGTGCACGGTATCCGCAGGTGCGCACTGGCGATACCGGGTTTGGTCACACGGGCTGGGGTGTCTTTTTAGGGTGTCATCCTAAAGCTAATGGCTTTCTCACACAGCTTGCATACGAGTGTAAAATCGTACCGCTTGCATTTACGAAACTACAAGTAGCAATATCACTACACGGGACCCTCCCGCCCCGCCGAGGGGTTGCAGCGAGGGCTGCGGGGGTCCAGAAGCCGTCTGCGCTCCCTCAGGGTCGCCGCGCGCCGGGAAGCTACTCCGACACCAGCGCCAGGTGTTGGGAACTTAAGAATGAACAAAGGAGGGTTTCTTTAATTTTTTATAAGCCCATCATGAAAAATCCTGACTTGGAACTTGATCAGGATGCTCACGTTTGTATTAGTTGTTGATGTTGTATATTTAAAGACATTTCTTGGAAATTTTGTAAATTTCAACATGCCTTTAAAGTAGAAACATCTGTATAACAAACAAAGGTGAAATGATACTAATCCAAATATGTAAATAGTCCGGGCTTCGGCCAGGGTGAATTTGATTACCTGTAAATTTTGCTGTGACTAACTCTATACTTTCTACTGTATTTAGAAGATTGGAGATCTCTATGTATCGATGGGTAAAACTGGCTTTTCTGAAGAATTTGTAACTGAGGCATTGCTGCTTCACAACATCGTGTCTCCATAACTAATTTATTTATATTGCCATTCTTTATTTAGTATGTGTTAAAGGAAGTCGTCGTGCGGTTCTACATTAGAACTGTCAGACTGCCTCCCGTCTGCTTTACCTATTTTTTCTCTTATGAAATTATGACCCTTGGGTTTTATATGATCCTTTCAAAGACATTTTCACTGACCATCCTAAATTATTTGCTGCTTGCCATTGAAGTTGCATTTCAGTGTGGAGCATCTGAAATAAAAGTTCTTAAGTTAAAAAAAAAAAAGACACATGACCCTTCATTTTGGAAAAGTAGAAAATGCAAAAATTTTTTCTTTTATTTTGAAAATTAAAATTTAAGTAGTGGGCATTTAAGTAGCATGTCAGATTTTAACTGCCTTTTGTGACACATTAAGTATTTCCTCCCCTACTCAAAACAGCCTGTTCCCCCTTCACCCCATAGGTTAACCTGAGTTTGAAAGTTGTGGGCAGATTGCGTATCTGAATGTCACTGCATGACCTTACATGGCTGCTATTCAATGAAGTCTGTGACCTTGAACCGAAGCTGCAGTACCTCATGATTCAGCTGTGTCATCGTTGAAACTATAGCTCGCTGGGATGCACACTAAGTGTTTGTTGATCGAAACCAGGCAGAGCTCACCCTTTTCTGCAACTGAGTTGTGTAAGAGATGGACCATCTGCGTCTGCTCAAGGAATCTTTTTAGTAGCCACCGAGTGATGAAGCATATAATTCTAATGTCAGCAATGGGGCACTGCTAACTAACTTCACTGCAATATTTTAGCTATAGTAAATTCACTGTTTACTTCTCTGCAAACCTAGGAGACTTTGTGGTTGAATTTTGCTTTAGCTGCCACGGTTTTTCACAACATTCCCAATGGCTTTCAATACTGCAGTAGACAATCCAGCCAGACATCGAATGTGATATTTTTAGTACAGCTCTGTATCATATGGTTGAGTTTTAGTTCCAGCCATTATTGCTTTAAAAGAAAAAACAACAAAAAACATGAGGAAATGAAAGAACTTCCTTACAATCAGCCAATTAAAATATTTTTTTAAAGATTTTATTTATTTTTACTTTTAGAGAGGGGAAGGGAGGGAGGAAGAGAGAGAGAAACATCCATGTGTGGTTGCCTCTCGAGTGGCCCCCACTGAGGACCTGGCCTGCAAACCAGGCATGTGCTCTGACTGGGAATTGAACCTGTGACCCTTTGGTTTGCAGCCCTTGCTCAATTCACTGAGCTACACCAGCCAGGGCCCAATTAAAATATTTAATATTCCTCTCCTCCCCAAATAAAGCCTCCAGTTCATTTTAACCTTTTAATGGTTAATTGAAAAGGGGGAAAAGACTCTCAAAATGCTTATTTAATCAGTAGGTGGAAAATAAAAAACTCTTCAGGGACAGGGAGTGATGAAAATTATTGAAAAAGTGCTATTCATCAAACTTGAAGCATTTGAATTTGCTAAAGCTAATGAAGTTTTTCATGTGTCAGAGTATCTAAAACCTCTTCCACCAAAAAATTAATTTTGTAAGGATCAAGTCAGTTACACCTGATATTTATAATTCCTATGGAAAAAATAATGGCACTTTTAATGTTCTGACATTTGTGATGATTTGCCAGTGTTTACTTTTTTTTAACTTAAGGTTTCTGTACTCAGAATTGGTAAGTTGTCTTTTGATTTTTAGGGAAATAACTAACCGGGAAATTTACAACCCAACCATAAGATTGGGTTGTGTTTTATACAGCTAAAGTCAGTGCATATCTGAATTCCTCAGGAGCACTGCAAGGCAGGGAAAAAAAACCTCCAAATAAAAATGATATATGTGAGTTGGCCATGTCTTCATCCACAATAAAAAAAAAGATTTTTTAGCAAACAGCTGCTGACTTTTCTTTAGAAGGGGAGAAATGACTTACACATGTTGTTTATAACAGCAGTTGATCAACTACTGAAGCTAATGTCTTCACCGGATGTCTGCTGGTGAGGATACTCCGAGCCGTGGAAATGTAAAGTACGAATAATTTAATAGATGCTTAACATTAGCCATAAGCCTTTTTTTTAAGTTCAAAAGTGATATGCATCATTGGGCTCTTGGAGTTTCTGCAAGATAATCAAGTCATGTTTTCATTGTCTTCGTTTTTTCTAAGATGTGGCACTCGAATATTTTTAACTTAGAACATGTGATGGCAGTACTGGAAGGAACACAGGCTTTAAAGTTGAGAGGTAGATTCGGTTGGCCCTTTCTGTGGGACCTTTAACAAAATTACTTTTGACTGGGGAGCTGATTTTTCTTGTCTCTGAAATGACCTACATAGCCCAGTGGGGTTGGAAGGATCCGAAGACACATTCATTCATAGTATTTATTAAGTGAACACATGTACCACTTGCGGACCAGTGTCAGAAGTTGAGATGATTGCCAAAAAGTGCACAACAGTGCCAGGCGTGGGGCGTTAACCAAAGCCAAGACTTGTGTCGGGAAGGTAGGGAGAGGTCAAAAGTGTGGAGTGCTTGCGGCTCTGGTCAAGAGAGGCTGTAAGAAAACTCCATTGGATTTAGGGACCAGGGAGTTGTCGGCTTTGACTTAGAACCTTGTTGGTGGAGTGGTGGGAGGAATAGCGGGATTCTTAAGGGAGTTGAGTAGGTGATGAGCAAGTGGAAATAGTGTTTGTTGGCAAGTCTTCTGAGAAATTGGATGGTGGGGGAAGAGGACGTTAGGAGAAGAGAGTGGGGTGGGGGGAGATCGGTTTCAGTGGGGAGGCTTAAGCGTGTGCAGGTGCAAACGCTAACAGGATGGAGAGTGCAGGGAGAGCTCCCGAGGACGGGCTGAGGGTCCAGACACAGGTGGAGGGATTGGCCTTGGATAGAGAGGGCTCCTTTGTTAGCACAGGAGTGGTGGGAGAGGGCGAGGCCCACAGCAGGTGCGTCTGGGAGGAGGCAAGTGGGAATTTCCTTCTATGGGATTGGCAGGGAACTTCATGGGCTAATGTGAGGGGCCCGGGGAGGGTGCGAGGCTTGGGAAGTTCACAGTGAAGTGGGAGAGACAGACTTCTGTCCCCATTACTAGAGAAGTGTGGGGGTGCTAGGGCCCTGACTCGGTCCTGGCGGACAGATGGGAGGAGGGGGTGTGGTTGTTCAAGGAAGCAGCGCTTACGCAGTCGAGGAGGAAGCAAGCTAGCAGTTCCTGTCCAACGGTTCTTGCCCTAACCAACTCTAATGGAATACAGAAGGTTATTAACCTGGACTTATTTTCCTGTCCTTGGGGCTCAGGTCGCATGAATATATGATGTGGCGGAAGGTTTTACTGCATATCAGTCATTTAATACATCCAGGAAGTCAATTAATCCCTTTCAAATACACCAATATTTGTTTTGGAGATGAAGAAAACTTTAAGAATGTTAGTAAGTGGATCATTAAGGCAAATGCTTGAACCCTTAGTTTGTTTTCTTCCTTGGCTACTTGTGCATCAAAATTTTAGCCCTTTGGGGTTAAGAAATTAATCATTTGCACTATGATGCTATTTAACTGTGATAATTTTCAGCTGTGACTGTTTTTATAAGCGCGCTGTCCTCTTTAGCCCTAACATTCTTTGACTTCAGTGAACTATTTCTGACCCTCAAAAATGAAATCTCGATGATTGAAAATGTTTGTGAACTTAACGTAAGAGTTTGGTAAAGTTGTTTCCTAGCTATCCTTGGACTGTTAAAAATGTAAAATATATTATTCTTTTGTTTGTGGTATATAAGTATTTAAATGTCGGGGGCCGTTAAACTGTGAGTGTTCCTCTAACAATGGTGAATCGGTGCATATTCTTGAATGAATACATTTCCCACAGGGCGAGGTGCACACCAGATGGTGAAGCGAAACATGATTTCTTCTAAAGAAAAGAACTGGAAGCAAAGTCACATAAATTTGCTTCAGGTTTCCTCTGCAGCTCCTTCCATTTCGCTGTGTTTTAAGAACCATGGTGTCATCAGTGAGTTAACACATTCATCCCTTTACAGAAGGGATTTTCAGGCACTCCCTGAATAAAAATGGAGTGGCGGTGATAAAGTTACAAATTCTAGACTAATGAGGTAATTTTTTATTTTTGAAAACGTATATGGAATGTGTAGTCTTTGAACAGTTCTGGAGTCATTTCAAACTCATTTCCCCAAAGCATTTAGCGTGCCTCGCGCATGCACGCTCACCACCAGAACGGCCTCCGTGTGTGTGTGCACCCTGCCTTGCTCGCTCTCGGACTGCGCTTGCCAACTGCAGCTCCTGTGTTGAAAAATATCGACAGCAAAAACCCATTCTCCACAGAATTGCTACTTGAGAAATTGACTTCCACTTCTTAAAATGTTTTCACTCCATTTTTTCTTTTAAACATAGTAGCTTTCCCTGCTGAAGTCATCTCATTTCTGCGGTCATGCTTTGATTTGTGTGTGTCAGATATTTCCATCATTCGAGAGTAGACAATACGGATTTGAGGTGGGACAGACAGCTGGCCAGGGCCGTGTGAAGAGGCCAGCCCGTCCCCCCTGCCAAAAAACAAGTGTTGTAACCAACATGGTCAAAAACAACCATTTGGGGGTTCTGGTAATTGCCTTTGCAGACAAGACATTGAAAACTGTTCAGTTTTGAAAAACTTATGGAGCTTCAGGTAAGAACGATTGGAGTCTGGAGCCTTCCTGCCTGAGGCTCCCCCCGTCCCCCCACCCCCGAGCATCCTGGCTTATCCAGCACCGAGCCAAGTCTGAAAAGCAGCAGCTTTGTTGCCTGAGGGGTGAACTCCACGGAGTGGGGGTGGAGGCTGTGCAAAAATCGTGACTTTGTCAGTCAAAAGTGGTGAGCTTGGAAGGAGATGTGGAGAGAACTCGGCTTTGCTAGCCTGAGGTTGCAATTCCAGGTGGGCAAATGGCTGACCAGTGGAAATTTAATGAGGAACCCCTGGAACTGAGACAGCCACGAAGGGTCCTGGCTGATGGGAAGAACTGACTCATGCGCAGGGGGGAGCGAGGAAGCCCAGTGGGCAGAACGGCCTCAGCCAACAGCAGCCTGGAGTGTGGACCGTTCTCAGTCAACAGGCAGATCCATTGGCAACGGACGGAAGCCACGTGGGCTCTCGGTGTTCAATGAGCACAACCTCCTGCTGATCGTGAAGCCACAGACAGCAACCTCTTCGAAGCCAGAATGAGGGATTACATACAATAAGGATATAAAAAGAGCCATGGCTGGATGGCTCAGCTGGTTGGAGTGTCAACCCGATGTGCCAAGGTTGCAGGTTCGATCCCCGGTCAGGGCATGTAAAGACTCAACTAACGAAGCCATAAGGACACGGAACAACAACTCCCCCCCACCCCGCCTCTCATCAGTGAGAAGAAGAAAGACAGCACAGACATCAGGAGCCACACTGTGCTGTGGGGAAGATGGCTTCCTCCACTTAAATCCAAATTTTAAAAATCAGAAAAATACTTCAGAATCAATAGTTGCTACACAAAATTTAAATTATCCAAATTTCAACCAACAGCCATGAGTAACGCAAAGAAGAAAGTGTGATCCATACTCAGGAAAGAGCCGTCAAAAGAAGCTGGGTTTGGCCCGCAGAGACTGCAGAGTGGTTGTCAACGCAGAAGTCGAAGGAATGTCTGTTCGAAGGGTGCAGAATGAACGCTTGTGTGCTCCTTGCTCAGCTTTATCAAATCTGAACATTACTCGGTTTTCTTTTTTTTTTTTTTTTTTTTGCATTCAAGGCTCCCATGACCAGAGGGGCCAACTTTATTAAAGAGTGTAGCCCCTTTATTGAAAGGGGTGAGATTTTCCCCTTTCTGCTCACTTTGCAGCAGTTGGAAGGGTTGATCTCTCCATGGATGAGGTTTCTGTCTAATGGGAGATAGGACTTCTTAAACAAATGTTTTTAACTTTTTATTAGAGAAAATCTCGAACATAGACATGAGGACATGGAACAACACCCACTTCGATGATTAACAGCTCAGGATTATCAACTCTCATTTGATCCTCACCACCACCGCCCACTCCCTCTTGTTATTGGGGAAGCGTTTTCACACATCTTAACGTTGCAACCAGGAGCCAGTCTTGCTACTTTTTGTAGGACAGTAGGAGTGATCCTGCAAAGGTGTGCATCTCCTGTTCCTGGACGCTGCAGGAAGGTTGTTGAAACTCAATATCCCATCCGGACACATAGAGAATCTCACATGGTCTCTCCTACATGTGGGTGGGGTTAAAAGTCGATTCTTTTGTTCAATATGGCGACATACTGTATGATAGTTGCGTGCGTGTTTTATTTTTATGTGGCAGAATTAAAAGTTGACAGCGTGATGTGTCTTCTGCTTTTGGAGGGTGTTGCTTTGCCTGGTTGGGTGACTTCAAGAATCTGGGAACCACGGCCGTATGTGGATTGTAAACAGGAAATGAGGTCGCTTGAACATTCTACTATTATAAAACTTACATTAAATATTAACTTTGCCCCAAACCTCAGTATATATTAGGTGTCAGAAAACCAACAGACAGAAACGGAGCAGAGACAGCACGGAGGAGAATGCCAGCAGCTGTTTTCTCGGGTGCATCTCTGGGACTCCACGGCGAGGAGCGCGCCGGCCTGAGGTCTTGGACGGTAGCGCTCTCCCATTTTCCACGTGAGTCTACGTGCAAACCCGTTCCAACAAGACATACAGAGAGCCCTGGTGTGTTCGTGGGTCGCCGAGTTTCCCAAGAGTTCCGAGTGTGTGCGGCGGATCCTGACGTCTCCAGCCGGTTGGTTGCGGGGGAGGGCAGTCGGAGACGGCGTGCGATAGGTGGGGATGTCCCCGGGCAGAGGTTCAGACACCTGCTCCCGGTCCCTGCTCTGCCTCCGCTGGTGCGATCTTGGGTAAATCAGTCCCTCCGGGCCTTCGCTTTCACATCTGTAAAACTGGGTGGCAGTCAGTTTGTAAGTTCGGTACTCAGTCATTCCTCCAGGCAATGATATTTTTAACACCCCCTGGACTGGCGATATTTTAACACCCCCTGAGTCCTCTCTGGACTCAGCCTTGGCCTGTGCACACCGCTAGGCTGATCAGGCACTCCCGGTAACAACAGAGGAAGTTTCCTAATCTTTAGTGAGGACCTACTGTGTTGTGGCACTGCCTAGGTGCTTTATGAACACTGTTTCCTTTACAACACCATGATGCTACTTTTACCCCCATTTTATAGCTGAAAACCTGAAGCTCAGCAAGGTTACAAACTAGCTTAGGGCGCTGCATTTGCCAGGATTCTCCAGAGAAACAGAGCCGGTATTTCTAAACACTGCATACGTTTAACATAAGCATGACACAGAGGGCAGAAACCATGGGATGAAGGATGGGATTAAGACATGTAAACACACAGAAATGTAAATGTATGCATTGCCAAAAACGCCATAGATTAAGAGGTAAAAACAGACAAACGGGGGAAAATGTTTGTAATACATTAAACGGTAACGGGGACATCTCTTTACTATAGACACAAAGATGGGCAAAGTAAGTTAAGGTAATTGATGTCCCCTAAGGTTTCCGGCGGAGCTGGCTGCTTGCCCCCTGATGTCCATTTTCTACTTGCGCAGTAAGAGAACTCCAGATTTTCAGCTAAGTAGGTTCATGGTCTCTCAGAACAGATTACCTCTCCCAGTGTCCCTTGCGGCTAGATGCTGCTACAAGGGACATGTTCCAAAATGTAGGTGTGGTGGCAGTGCACCATTTTGGACCTTGTAGAGTAGGTCAACACCTTAGAGACTGCTAGGCGACAAGATAGAAGGAGCCTGAATCTCCAGTACCTTAAAGGAACAGAGCTGCCAAACTAGCCCTCAATCACCAACCTGCAGAATGTGAGAACATGAATCATTTTACCCTGAAACATACCTGCTGAGCTATTTCTATTGAAACACACACCACCATCCCCACCACCACCCACCACCACCCAAAACCCCAAACCAAAACCACCACTGGGTGGAATCCTTTTGACTTTTTTATTAGTTTGCAGGGAGTGGCTGGGTGCCTGGTAAGTCAGGAGAGGAAGCAGATTTAGGGAAATATCCCAAAAGGAGCTGGACATGTGGGTCTGCAGAGAAAGAGGGAAGCCAGGGATGATGAGAGGGATTTGAGGCGTCTGCACAACGCTGACAGTTGACGGGAACTGTGTCCCAGAACACCTGCAGGATCGGTGACTGTTTCCCCAAGAAGATGGTGAGAAAAAGTAGAGAGGCTGGATTTGACTTCAGGGGAAGTCAACTTCTTTAGCCAGGGAGGAGGGGAAAGAAAAGAGGCCGGGCAGAGTCTTAGTGAGCAAACCAGGGTAACTTAAAGTCACGGACATGAGGGGAGAAGATGGATTACCAGTGATCAAATCCTTCAAAGAGACAAAAGAACAATTAAAGATGAAGGGCATGGTATTTCGCCACGAGAGCACCGGGAAACTTAGGAAGCATCATTTTGGGTAAATGGTGGTGACATGGCCAGATGTCAGAGGATTTGGGCGGGACTAGTTGGTGGGGAAGTGACTGACACATGTACCCATGTGTCATGGATACGAGCTGTGCAAGCAGGAAGTCAGAGGAAGCACGTGTTGACCCTGGGAGGGAATACGCATATATCTTCCAAGAACTCCTTGTGGTTAATTGGGCTCAGTTAACCGTTGCTGGCAGAGGCCTCTCACGCACTCAGTGTTTTAGT
Organism: Trachops cirrhosus; assembly: GCA_028533065.1. Lineage (NCBI taxonomy): Eukaryota > Metazoa > Chordata > Mammalia > Chiroptera > Phyllostomidae > Trachops > Trachops cirrhosus. The sequence continues at coordinate 186,859,406 of CM052538.1, read as the reverse complement.
GAAAACACAGACTGGGCTGCCAGCGCCATGCACTCCGTTCCTGCCATCTGAGCCCACCCTTATGAAGAAGCTCCTGAAATCATCTTTCAACCAATAGGACTGACACCCGCCCTGTCTAACTGGACAGGCAGAACTACATCCTCATTTGCATCTTTACTAGCCAATCAGAGCGGCTCCATAATGACCATCAGGATGCCTGATTGTGACCAATCAGGAAAGTGCTCTTGGATCAATCAGACTGTGCAGATCTGGATCCTTCATTTGCATAAAAATGGACCAACCAGAGACTAAGGCAAGACTTTATACAAAAGCAGTCTCCCTTTTATCTCAACAGAACCTACTATGGTTTCCACTGGAGGCTGCATCTCCCAGGTTTGCAAAGTGATTACCTGAATATTTTCTCCTTTATCACACCCCATATTGGGGATTTCTGTTGGTATTATTGGGCTGGCCAAAAGTTCATCTGTTTTTTTTTTTGTAAAATGGCTGTAGTAGCACTTAGTTGTCTTTAACCTCATTTGAAACAATTTTGTTAGATTGTATTGTGACAGCTGTCATATCAGTGTGCATTTAAAATAACTTATCAAAATTGGTGAATTTTTGTGTAGCCATTTTAATATTGAAGATGGAGGAAAATAGGTAACATTTTTGCCATATTATGCTTTATTATTTAAAGAAAGGTAAAAACACAATTGAAACACGCAAAAATGGTTTGTTCAGTGTGTGGAGAAGGTGCTGTGACTGATCAAACTTGTCAAAAGTGGTTTGTGAAGTTTCCTGCTTGAGATTTCTCACTGGACAATGTCTCATGGTTGGGTAAATGAGTTGAAGTTGATAGTGATCAAATCGAGACATTAATTGAGAACAATCAATGTTATCCAATGCAGGAGATAGCTGACATACTCAAAATATCCAAATCAGTGAAGTTATTGGTGAAAATGAAAAATCTTTTATTTTATGGGAAAAATCCATATGGACTTTTTGGCCAACCCAATGGAGTGGTGGCAGTGAACTTTTGTTGGAACAAGTCATGGTTCCAACAAAACTGGAAAAATGAGGGCTCTAGAATCGGAGGGGCTTGGTTGAGGCCAGAGTTTTGATTGTCGCTGCCTGTGTGGCTGTGATGTCTCCAGGTCAGTTTGCTCCAGTGCAGAATGGAGGGGGTCCTGTCTGATGGCAGCCTCGTGGGGGTCAAAGGAGAGGGTGTGGTCGAGTCTCACACCGTCATACACATGCAGCAACGCCCCCTCCCCTGTTTCACTCCTCTTGTAGAAAGGCGTTCTGATGTGATTATTTTGGACAGTGAAAAAAAACAATTTAATATTAATAGTCAAAATATATCATTATGTATATTAATTTTGTGACATTTACCCTCCATTTGAGGCACCCTATTAAAAAAATAGCTCATCTGTTTTCCAACCCACGCCACAGTGAGGAAATTGAGTTTCACTGGAGTCAGGAAAGTCCCACTCAGCAGACGAGGGCCTCATCCACTCACGTTACAGTTCACGTTTTGTGAAGTTGTTCTGTAGTTGTGACTGTGTTTAACTCCAGTGATGGGAGGTGGGGTAGATGTTGGGATCTCTATTTGGCAAATAAAACATTAAAAAAATAACACTTAGCAAAGGAAGCGATGATCTCTAGAAGCCAGCGAGGGCCCTTTAGCAGTCCACGGTCTGCGAACCTCACTTTCTTTTTGGAAACAGAATTGCTAGATCAGGAAATGCTGTCGATAATGTGCATTTTGATGTTAGCTGGGCATCTGATAAAGTCTCCCACCGAGTCTTTGTGGGTGAGATGGGGCAATGGCAGCTGAATGAGAGAAGCTAGTAGCACCCCAAGTTAGAACATCGGCACTGGCCCCGAAATGTGGAAGAAAGAGAAGTGAGTCAGTGCCAGGCTGGACGGAGGGCTTCCTTCTAGCACCTGTCCTGGTAAATTTTTAAAAATTAGTATTAATTTTGAGAGTGAGATCAATTTGTTGTTCCACTTATTTATGCATTCATTGATGGATTTCCCATAGGTGCCCTGACCAGGGACAGATCCTGAACCTTGCTGTATCGGGATGGTGCTCTGACCACCGAGCTACCCGGTCAGGGCTGTCCTGGTACATTTTTAGTGGTAACTGTGATGAAGTTAAAGACATCATTACCAGCAGATCTGTAGTTGTCAAAGCTGGGAATAACACTTTATACTTTAGGTAGTAAACATGTTGAAAAAGATCTGGAACAATGGACAGAAATTTCATAGGGACACATGCAAAATTTTGTTTTTCATTAAAAAAACATTAGCAACCCAAGTACGGGATGGAGATGGTGTTAAGCAGCCTGTGTCCTGTGGACTGTTTTTGTTGGTGCGAGTTCAGTCTGAACCGAGGGTGAGGCAGCCAGGAGAAGGAGAGGTTGTCCAGGCTGCGGCAGGGTCGCATGGCTCACAAAGGACCCGCGGATAGGACTGGGGTGTTCAGCTGGGGAAATGGATACCAGCTCTGGCAAGAGGTGGAACTGTTTTCACAAAAAGGAAGCTGGTTTTGTAGCAGGGAGAGTAGCCCGTGGCTGCAGGGGGGACAATGATGACGCAGGGAAGGTGGTCACGTGCAGGGAAGTAGATTTGGGTTCAACTCAAGACAATTTTCTAACAGTCAGAACCGTTTGACAGCGAGTGGGGCTGTCTTGGTGAGGCTATGATTTCCTTGTTCGTGAAAGTGGGTAATGCAACATGTACTAGACATTACAGATGTTTTGGAAAGGATTGTGTAGGTGTGGGAATTTGGACTCAGTGACAGCCATGAGGATAACTGACTTATTTTATTCCCCCGACAACCCTGAGAGGTTAGTACTATTTCTCTTTTGCAGATGAGGAAACAGAGATGCTGAGAGGTTAAGTGATGTGTCCAAGGTCACCTGGCAGGTCATCTCAGACCCAAGTCTTTCACTGGAGCCCTTTTCCTTTCCCTTTCACTCCAGCCCTGCAGTTTGAGAATGGAAACCATCTCTGGAGCTGTGGACAGTTCTGCTTTGAAGACACTCTGCTTGCTCACATAGAAAAGGGGCACCTTGATTCCCCCTCCCCCCAGAACCTTTAGGAAGGTTGATGGCATAAGTGAGGTAATGTGTTGTACTAAGTCATTTAAAACCCTCTCTACCCCTCCAAAGAGCCTTGCCTCTATAGAGGATATTTTTCAATAAATTAACCTCATATTTTGAATAGGTAATACATGCACATACTACAAAATTCAAATTATACCGAAGAGTGAGCAGTGCAGAGCAAATGTTCCCCTCACCTCTCTCACCCAGCCAGCTACCCGATCTCCTTCCTAGGACACGCACAGTGCTAACAGGCTCCTGTGTTTCTATACACACACGCAAGAACTTGTGTGCCTGTTTTCTCCAGTAATGGCATGCTTTAGACACAGGTCTACAACTTACTTTTCCACTTCTTATACTATAGTAGGTTGATTTATGTGAACTTACCAATATTCTACCATTTTGACCTACAAAATGTATGGGAAATCCTTCCATATCAGCACATACGGAGCTGCTTCAGTGTTTTTTTGCTTTTAATAAAGTGTAACAGGCAGAAGATTTCACAAACCCCAACTGCACACTTCCCTGTGGAATGAACACCCAGATCAGTAATTAGGATATTACCAGCACCCAGAGGCCCCTGGAGCCCCTTCCAGTCACTGCCCCATTTTGATTTCTATACAGTGGAGTCAGCCAGTAGGCGCTCTTATGTGTCTAACTCTGTTTTATTGGCTGCACAATCGTCCATTTCTGGAAGTCCCTTACCTTGTTGAACTCTGTTGGTGCCCCAGTGATGGACATTAAGGCTGTTTACAACCTTGCGCTATTACAAGCTTTGGGAACTATGGACAACCTTGTAAATATAATGCATTTTAAAAAATGTTTTATGATGGGAAATTTCCAACAGGCACAAAGTAAATAGAATAAATGGACACTCAGCTTAGACAACTATCAACCTTCTGCTGTTCTTGTTAGAGTAGTTTTAGAGCACCACAGGGCTAAAAACAACTAATTCTTCTCCTCCCACCTTCTAAATTCTCTCAGCCGGGCCAATAATCGTATTCACAGAGACACATTAACAATGGAAAATCAAACTTCTAATGCATGCGAGTGGGGAATGCACACAATCGTGAAACAGCCTTGTTTCTTGTGAGGCAACGTTGGGTACCTGTGACAGGTTGGACAAAGGAGAGAAGCGGGGAATGCAGTTCAGCTTTCCCAAGCGAGACTGTGGTTTAGAGGCAGGTAAGTGGCTGGTAGATTCCTGCGCGCCCACCCAGAAACCATGAGACGCGGGGGAAATCTAGTAAACAGGCCCCTTGGGTCTCCTCTCACCCGCCATACTCAACTCAAACGAGGTGGCCCAGGCGAGCCTCCTACCGTTCCCTTCCTGGGGAGAGGTCTTTCCCCCTGGATCTGTCAGGCTGCCAAAGGGGGAGGGTCCAAAATTCCGAGTCTTTTCCTAATTAGCATCTTAAAAATCAAAATCCCAAAAGGCGGCTTCAGGGTGGCAAAACTTTGGTCCCCTTCAGTACAGTTCCATTTCCGTACGAAAACCATGCCCTCTGAGAAGGCTAGACGTGCAGCCTTTGGAGGCTCAGCGGTGCGACCGTGGGCTCACCTAACCTGTCTCCATGGGGCTAATGACGCTTCTCGGGCGCCGGGCTGCTGTGCTGAGCAAGGCCTTCATCCCGCCGTTCCAGCTGTAGGTGTGGCTTAGCCGAGGGCCCCGCGGGAAGACGCAGGTGGGGAGGGCGGCGCTTGGGCTACTGCCAGTTCACTTTGGTCTTTTACGGAATAGTGTCTTTGGTAAGATTTCATTTGATGAAAAGCGTTCGAATGCTTTTTTAAAAAAAAAAGCAAGAAAAAAAAAGTTTGAAGCCACCGATATAATGAATATGAAGAACTTAGCAGAGTGCTTTTAGGGTATGAGGATCATCCTGATTTCCTGGCAGTCCTTTTTGTCTTTTCAAAGCACCTTTTCTGTTAAAATCACTTTCCAGCCAAGGGACTCTTTTTTTTTAATGAAAAAGGTGTTTTTTGGGGTTTTTTTTTAGCTTTATTGGGATATAATTGACATATAACATTGTGTAAGTTTAAGGTGTGCGACGTGTGGATGGGATCCGTGCACACTTTTTAATTAAAGCAAGAACGTGCCCGGAGGCTCGCGGGGCGGACGGCGGGCGCGGCGCGTCCCGGGGAAGGTTTGCATTGCACAAGCTGATGCCTTCAGTTAGCGTCGGCCAGATTCCGTCCTCCACCCCTTCTGGAAAATCGTGAGTTCCTGTCGCTTACTCCAAGCCTCTGCTTCATTGGTTCTGGTTTCCCAATAAATCATAAGACTCGAGTCCCTGTTGCGGCGTTTGTCATGAGCTCAAGTTTTTGGAGAGGCGACTAACTTTTCACGGGTGTCCCAAAGCCAAGGGGTGCTGGGGTGCTGGATCCCCTCCCACGCCGCGGCCACCACCGCCCAGCCCCGCGGGGATGTCCTCCCTGGGTGGGAAGTAAAGGGTCAAGAGGCCCTCCCCGCCCCACCCCCTCCGCCCCCCACTCCCCGGCACTTGCCCGCCAATCGCCTCCAGCGGAGATGCTGGGAGCCCGAGTGCGGCTGCTCGGCCCCGGGGAAAGCGCTCTCCTCCCAGCGCTGAGCACTGGGTCCTGGCAGACGCCCCAAGATTGTTGTGAGCGCTGTAATCTGAACCAGCTGTGTCCAGACTGAGGCCCCATTTGCATTGTTTAACATACTTAGAAAATGAAGTGTTCATTTTTAACATTCCTCCTCCAATTGGTTTAATGCTGAATTACTGAAGAGGGCTAAGCAAAACCAGGTGCTCTCGCTGTGGGCTGTCCAGCGGCTCGGAGGACCCAGGCTCTCCCCTCGTCCTCTGCACGGCTCGCTGTCCCCCCCGGAATACAATATCAGCGAACCCCACGGGCCCAGAAGAGGCCGAAGTTCAGGAACTGCTCCGAGGGTCCCGCACAGCGATCTTTCTTTTCCCCGCTTTGCTTCTGCAGCTCACGCATCTTGGACATGCCAGGATTTAAAAGGTAGGCTCTCCCCTCCCGACTTTTCCCTCCAGGGTCTGGAAACCTTCCCGCAAACCTGATGGGTGGAAAATGGCTATGGACTGATCCAGGCGGTGTCAGGATATTGGGAAAGGCACGCGCTAGTGATGCAATGATATTGTTAATTATAAAAAGCTGCGCCTCTGTGGTTTTCGACTCGAAGCCCTCTTTGGGAGTGGGTGTTTTAGAATACGGTTTCAGAGTCGGCATCCGACAGAGGTCTGAGGAAACCTCAGAGCTCGGTTCCTCTTTCTGTTCGGAAAGGGCAGCAAATTAGTGTGCCGTTTTTCAAAAAATTTATGTATTTTTTCAATCCGGGAGAGCCAGTACTGGTTCCTGAGCGATTATTTTGCTGCATTGGCTGTTGGACAAGTGAAGGAGGGGCTGCACATCCCGGGCTGGCTTTGACCCTTATGTGGGGTCCAGGAAGGGCATGCGACCCAGAAGTCTCAAGCCAGTGAAAAGTGGGAACTGCAGACAGAGCTACATGTAAGCAAACGTTTTTGCTGTTCTTTAAGAAAATTGTAATTCCAGGCAAGGAGTCCCCCAGCTGTGAAGAACCCTATCTAGATTATATCTGCCCGGTCTTTTCTGAGCAAAGTCTCGAAAACGTAGCTGCTTTAGACAGGTTGTGTGCATGCGTGCCTGTGCTGAAAACGAAGCGGTGATAGTGTCATCCTGGATGGGGACACACAGCCATGAGAGTCTGCTGGTCTCTCTGGCTTTCCCCACCATAGTTAGGGTGATGCACAAGGTGGGTGGACCCACCTGTTTCGGAAATTCCGGGGACCAGTTAGGAGCACTGGAGGCTTCCCTAGAACTCTTACAGTTAGTTTATTTTCTGTAGTTTGCTAGGGTTTTTCCTGACAAGGTGCAACTGTTTGTGACAAGTGAGAACAGCATGCTTGGGCGTTACTTCAGTTTTTAGAAAACCCTCTCAGTCAGCCGACAGCTGACCTGGCCCCCAGGACTCAGCTGTGGCTTTTTTGGGGGGGACTGGGCTGGAGATTGGCCCTCACGGAGGGGACCTGTCTCAGGACCGCTCTCCCGCCAAAGGGAATGAGAGAGTCAGGAGTAGGGGGAGCAACGGGGTGAGCGTGCCTTTTCCACTAGCTCTTGAAGTCCACGGCGTTCAGGCTACCTGTTCTGTCTCCAACATAAACGAGACAGGGTTTTGTAACTAACCGAAAGAAAACCTCATGTGAAGAGACAGGAAAACATTGAAATTCATAATATACAGCCTGGAAAATAAACTTGTTATTGTTCTTTCATTCCTTCCAGATATAAATCTGGCTGTCGCAAATATCAAAAAGCCCTGGGATTTGGCTCTGCACTTTATAAGGTCAGAGCTGTCTCCAGCGCCCTAGAACTTTGGCGCATGCAGGCGCTCGGATGAAATACAAACTTGTGGATGCTCCGGGTCTTCAGTCTTTGGACTGGAGACTAGATGAAGGAATTGGGCCGGCATCTTCAGTGCCACCCCAGGCTTCTGTTCCCTCTGGATGCCACCTTAATCCCAGGGTACTTAATTTGGGTCCTTGGGTTCCAAGGACCCAAAGCTGTTGAATCAGATGAGCCTTGTTTCCTGAACTGGGTGAGCTTTGTAGTCTGTTGAACACTCTCGTTATGAAGGGAGGGATTGGACAGTGGAGATTTATTTGTTAGGAACATGTTGCTGAATCCAACCGGGTCCCAGGTTCCACTGCTCTGCTGAAGAAGCCTCCAAGATCACCTCCTCCAGGAAGCCTTCCCTGACCTTCCTTTCCCTAACTTCCAGCCTGGCTCTCATGGCACTCAATGGGTATTTCTGTCAGTGTCCTAACCAAAGTGTGTAGATATTATTGATTCAGTATCTCCCCAACCAGCTCCCCAGGGCAGGGATTGGGTCCTAGTTTTGTAGCCTGAGGTCCACACCCATAGTTGTAGTTGCTCAGATGAATCCCCGTTGGACTGGGTAATGATAGCACCAAATAAAGCTGTATATGTACACAGGTTTTCTTTTTTACCATCTTAGCCATTTTAAGTGTACAGTTCAGCAGTGTTGCCATTCACATTGCTGTGCAACCGGCCTCCAGGACTTTCACCTGGCAGAGCTGAAACTCTGTTCCCTTTAAACACTTCCCAGTCCCTCCTTCTTCCAGCCCCTGCAGCCACCACTCCACTCTCCGTCTCTACGATTTGGATTGCTATAGGCGCCTCCTGCAAGTGGGATCCTACAGTGTTTGTCTTTTAGTGACTGGCCTATTTCACTTAGTGTGATGTTTTCAAGGGCCACCCAGTTCGTAGCCTATATCAGGATTTCCTTCCTTTTTAAGGTTGAGTAATATTGTATTGCAGGTAGATACCACATTTTGTTTATCTGTTCATTGATCAGTGAATGAAACGTTGCTTCTACCTTTGGGCTATTGTGAACAAAGCTGCTATGAACAAGGGTGGGTATACACGTATCTCTTTGAGGCCCTGTTTTTCATTCTTTTCAGTATATACCCAGAATTAGAATTGCTGGATCATATGGTAACTCTATTTTTTTTAAAGATTTTATTTATTTATCTTTCGAGAGACAGGAAGGGAGGGAGAAAGAGAGGGAGAGAAACATCTATATGTGGTTGCCTCTCGAGCATCCCCTACTGGGGACCTGGCCCACAACCCAGGCTTGTGCCCTGACTGGGAATCAAACCAGCAACCTCTCAGTTCACAGGCTGGCATTCGATCCACTGAGCCATGCCAGCCAGGGCCCAATGTTGCATTTTTAAAGCATATTGGAAACTACAATTCTGGGGGGGAAGAAGCTTGTGTGGTTGAAGGGCAGGAATCTTGGGCTCAGAGAGGTTGGTGGCTTGTGAATGTCAGAGCTGGCCTGCCTCCTGATTTCCTGACTCCCCCTGAGTTTTCCCGCTGTGCGTCTTCTCCTTTTGCCCAGGTCCCCTCCTCCCCTTCTCCCACAGGGCCAGCGTGAAGCCTGCTGTGGCACTGGGTGACTTTCTTGTGACACCTTCCTTCCATGGGACCCACCTTTCCTTTCCTTTTATCATTGGAGGGCATGCTGGCTCCTTCTGTCTGTCACCATTTCTTAATAAAGGTGCTTGAAACTCAGGCCGTCTCTCTGTAAGCAGTGAGATCAGAGCAACTGGCCGATACATTGTTAATACCACAGCAGTGGGTTTTAGATTTGTTCTTTGAAGTAGCAAAGCCTGTGTTGAAAAAATGCCATCTAATGCATTATCCAAACTTAGAAAACCAGTAGAAGAGGCCCGTTCTGTATGGGATGGTTGGGGTACCCAGGGTCCCCCTTGGTCGCTCCAGAGTGTCTCCCTCCCCCGATATAAGCACATGGCGACATCACCATTGTAAATGCACAGCAGCACGAGATCCATGTTTACCCTCAGACCTGGATCCAGGAAGTATCTCGGGCATTTATGTCGCCTTTTCCCTCTCCGCAGGATACTCACTGTCACCATTCTGGCGTTCTGTCTTCCAAGTCCTGGGAATGCACAGGTAAGCTTCTAGTTTTGTCGATGACCTGGAATCGTGTTATAAGTCAGGATGTCCTGCCATGCCTTTTGGAATCCTAGGCTTGGCGGGGGCTTTACAGTTTACCTAAATCAAGCTCTTCCTTATACAGAGATTACAGCGGAGACTTGACCCAGGCGATGTAGTTCAGAATGGGCAGGGCTGGGACCTCGGTGCCCTGACTCCCAAACTGAGATTCTTATCATCGGAGCACCCCCTTCCTTTGTGTCCCTGTCACGGGGGGCGGGGGGGCGTGCCTTGACTTACCTGAAATGTTAAGTCAAACGTGCTCTGCTGTTTCTGGGCAGCAGTGCCGCTGCGTGCCTGCACTTGGCATTAGCTGCTGAGCCAGGGCTGGCACCCAGCTCTGCTGGTTTCCTGAGCTTTACAGTACAGCCTCCTGGCTCATCCGCCCTGACTCTTCGGCTCCAAGGCTCTAAGACACCTGAACCTACTCCCAGGAATGCAGGCTAAATCCCTCAGCTCAGGGAAGCGGAACTCCTGTCGCCTTCCTCCGACAAAATGGCAGGCTCCGGGGGCTTCCCGAAAGGCCCAGCGACCGATTTTCTAAATGCAGAAACTCGTAACTCATGTTGTATGTGAAGCCTACAACCCTTGGGGACCGTTGGAGATCTATTTTTGGCTGTGTCCTTGTGGAATTGCCTTGCTGAGTTGGAAATGGAGGAATTTCCCCAAATCTACTTTTCTTAGAAAACAGACTGCATCACTGAGTAGCTTTTATTTTATGTGCAGACCTCAGGATCAGGTAGAGGAGTTCATAGGGTACAGAGACTCCTCCTGGGTGCTGAGAAGGGGAGGTGGAATAGCACCCACAGATAGCGATTTCGGAGGACACAGGAAGTGCCTCATCAGACACATCAGATGCGATCATTGTCCTTCGCGACTAGAGCGTGAAACAACCCCGAAACCATCTGCTCGAAACAGGGGTTTTGAAGCAACGGTGCAGGGCCTTAAAAAGTAAGGCTGATTGTGCACAAAAAGGACAAGTGGGAGGTGTAACACAGGTGCTGGTGTTATGGATGTTTTATTTTCTTCATTTCCTGAGCTTTCTGTGATGCCATTCTAATGCTTTAGAGTTAAGTGAAAATACGCCAGTAAGGTGACCCTGCCTCCTCCTTCTCTCCCCTTCCTGCAGCAGCAATGCACTAACGGTTTTGACCTGGACCGCCAGTCAGGACGGTGTTTAGGTAAGAGGCCACGGAAGACGCTTTGTGGGGACGGGCTCTGGCGGGGACAGGTGGTGGCAGCCCCAGGCCCGGGCTGTCTCTTCCTCGGCTGCTGCCCGATACCACGAGTCTGCACAGGCCTGGCCCACGAAAGAAAGCAGTGCCCACGGTGGTCGAAGGCAACGACACCCTTTCATCCCTCACCTTCTCTGTTCCCGCCACCTGTCCCCTTCACCGGGGTGAGCCCTGGGAGGGGGCAAAGATGGGTAAGAATTGACCCCTGTCCCCAAGGAGCTCTCCATCGGCATTAGTGTCTGCCATAATGAATGGCCACCGATGTAGCGGCTTAAATAGCACAAATGCATTATCTCACTGGTCGGGAGGTGGAAAGCTCGCCAGAGGTGTGACCGGGCTGATCCCGAGGGGCCAGCGGGGCTTTGTTCTCCTCTGGACGCTCTAGGGGAGAATCCAGGTCCTTGCTCATGAGTATTGTTGGCCAGATTGAGTTTCTTTCTTTCTTTCTTTAAATTGAGATGTAATTGACATAAGACATTTTGTAGGTTTAAAGTGTCCAACATGCTCATTTGATATACTTACACATTGAAATATGATCAACACCATAGCTTTTGCTAGCACCTCCATCACATAATATAATTCTCCCTTCTTCTTTGTGATGAGAACGTTTAAGATCTGCTCTCTTAGTGCTTTCTAAGTATGTAACACAGCACCATTAACTGTAATCCCAGTGCTGTGCATTAGATCCCCAGAACTTATTCATGTCACAGCTGGAAATTTGTACCCTTCTCCCAGCCTCTCCCAATTTCCTCCAGCTCCCTGCCCCCAGCATCCACCGTTCTACTCACTATTTTCATAAGTTTGGCTTTCTTAGGTTCCACATATAAGTGAGTTCATGCAGTATTTGTCTTTCTCTGTCTGACTTATCTCACTTAGCACGGTACCTCCAAGATCCACCCTTGTCATTGCAAATAGCAGGATTTCTTTCTTTTGTGCCTGGAGTGATACCCCAGTGTGTGTGTGTGCGTGTGCGTGTGCGTGTGTGTGTGTGTGATATCTTCTTATCCATCTGTTCATCCGTAGATAGGCACACAGGTTGCTTCCATACCTTGGCTACCGTGAATAATGCTGCGTCAAACATGGGGGCGCAGGGGCTTCTTTGAGACCCTGTTTTCATTTCCCTTGGATGTTTACCCAGAAGTGGACTTGCTGGACCATATATGGTCCTTCTGGTTTTTTTTTAAATTTAATCTTTATTGTATTTTTCTCCATTACCATTTAGTCCTCTTTTACCCCCCTCCCCCCAGCAATCACCACACTGCTGTCCATGTCCACAAGTCCTTT
>CM052538.1:186824516-186846758 GCA_028533065.1 Trachops cirrhosus | reverse complement strand
GGTTCCACTTCAGGGCTCTGGAGTGTCGAGCAGTAACCAACTGTTGGACTCTGCAGTTATTTTGTGATATCTTTTGTATGTTCATGCAAATGAGCATGCATTTATATTTGAATACATGCAAATGATATGCCAACAGGTGTCCTTCAGAGTTACAAGGGAAAACTGGATGTACCTGAACCCAAATGTCTCCATTCTTATCGGTCTCCAGAGGTGGGGTGTGGGGGAAAGGGATGGGGGGAGGGGGGCGCTGGTTGAAGGTCACTTTGAATGCAGATGACCGTGCAAAGGGAAAGAGTGTGGGACCCAAAGCTTCATGGCCTGAAGCTTCGGTGGGGAAGAGAAAAGCACTCTTTCTTGTAACAAGCAGCAGAGCAATAGGCATTGTAATTGGAAGAGACCTTACATGTTACCTTTAGTGCCTTCCTTTCCTTTTGTAGAAAAGGGAATGTGGACTCCGGTGGGTTAGATACGTGCAGAGGTGGGGGGCGTCTGCTCTCCTGACAACCAGTCTGCATTCTCCGAATTCGACCACATGGCCGCTTGCATCTGCAGAGAGAAATGATCTCGAAAGCAAATGCAGACAAAGGAGGATGAGGGTTGGGGTGCAGCTCTTCCAGGGCGTCCTGTGCAGCTGGACAGGCCCAGTGACCTGTGAGCCTCTTGACGTGGAGAAGGGGGAATAATGGCCATTCGAGGCGCTCCAGGTTTTTGGGCGGGGCTGCCCGATCTGATGTCTCGGGCCGTCTCCCAGGCCCCGTTGGCACAGCAGCTGGGAAGGGCTGCGGGGCTCTCCGAGCTCCTCCTGCCTCCCATGGACCTCTTTCCAGGACCCAGTGCCTTTGAGAATAAGGACATGGCTGGGAAAGCTAGTCACCTCCTGGTCCCTGTGACGGCGTGCAGTGTGACGGCTCTAACCCTGTCACACGGGAGATGTGGGGCCTTCATAATGGCCCTTTTGTAAGAAAAATACAATCTAGGAACCCTGGTGAGGACTGGCACGGGGCCCGTCCATTTCCAGAAAGTTCAGCATTATGCATTCATAAGTCCGGAGTTCTTTCTAACTTCCCTTCACTCCACCCGACGGTTTCCTGATTTACAGAGGGTCCTTCTGGGCATAGAAAGAGGTGGCCTCGTGGGGAGGGGTCAAGAGAGGGGACAGGGAAGGGAGTTTCTCTTTCCAACGCTGTCTCCTCCAGGAAGAGAGACGAGAGAGGTAGGCCTGGGAACAGGCCGCTGGGGAGCAAGGCACACGGGCGACGGAGAGGGGGAAGGACCAGAGAGGGGACATTGTCGTCGCTGCTCAGAGAAGGAGCACGTTGGTGTTTCCCAGAACGCAGGTCCAATCCTCCGGAGAATGCATGGAATGAACTGTGGGCAAGTGGGGAGGGCTGGGACACATTTCTGAAACTTTGATGCTCTAAGAGAGGCAGACCACAATCTCCAAAGGGGTCCCCTCCCGCTCCTCCTCCAGATAAAAAATAACAGAAAACAGTAACAGCAGTGGCAGCCGTAACAGTAGCAAACCCTTACAGAGTGCCATGTGCCCGGATCTGCACACGAATGAACACGTCTAATCCTCACGGCAGCCCTATGAGGTAGGACGATCATTATTCCTATTGTATGATGATGCCCCAGAGCACAGAGAGGTCAGAAAATCGGGGAAGCTCACACAGGATAATGGGGCCAAGCCAGGATTTGAACCTGTTCAGGCTCTGGGTGAAGAGATTGAGGTGCAGCGAGGTAAAGGTTTGTCCAGGGCCTCTCAGAGCCTCTGGTAGCTGGAGCTGTGATTAAAAACTGGGACCTTCCTTTAGAGAAGATTTTTTGGTAATTAACGCTTGTGTTCTGTGAAGCTCTGACCCTCGACAAAAGCAGAAAAACTCGGTGTATGCTTAGCTGCCCGTCACCCGGCTTCAGCGGGGAGCGGTGTAGACCAGTCTCGTTCCTGCGTCCCCCTCACCTCCTGGGTTTCTTTAAAGCGAATCCCAGGTATCATATAATTTCATCTCGAACTACTTCAGGATGTATCTCCTGGAGATGAAGTTTCTTCTTAAAAAACAGACACAGCACTGTCATCCAACCTACGAAAGTCCACAACAATACCTCGGTAGTGGCCGGACTTCCTGGGTGGCCTCATAAACCTCACGTTTCTGTGGGTTGGTTTGAATCAGACCCAGACAAGGCCTACGCGTTACGTTTGGTTGACAGCCCTCTTCACTCTTAGTCCCGGCGTTTCCTTCGCCCCTTACCTGTTGCAGGGTCTGAGTTGTTTGTCCTGTAAAATTTCCTGCACTTGGGGTTTAGCTGATAGCATTCTTGCGGTGGCGTTTCACATGCTCCTTCATTCCTCTGTTTTCCTGCAAACAGGTGAGACTTAGATCTAGAGACTGGACCCAATTCAAGTCTACCTTTTTGGCACACCGCTTCCTAGGTAGCTCCGCTGTTCCTTTGTCCCTTCCATGCCCTGGTTTCTGCTCCTAAGTCGCTGGAAGTCTGCAGGAGTTTACAAACGCAAACGGGCATCCCTCTCACTGTGGTTAACTGTTTCTGAGTTTTGGGCCCCTTTCAAGAAGGCAATTTCCTCCCTTGTGCCCAAATTAGACCATGCCCTTTCGTTTCTGCGGGTCAGGCAGGGCCAGGCTCCTGACCTTGGCACCCGGGTCCCTCGGGCCTCTGAGCTTCCTTCTCCCCATTTCCAATTTGGGTTCCTTTTTGAAGAAGACTCTGCTCCTTTAGAAGCAAAGTTCGGTTTGAGTCCATAAACCCTAGATGTAAAGCTGGAGCACTCGGGACACTTGCAGACAGAGTGAACAGTGACCCAGGAGCCAAGACAGTTTTGTGTCATTTAGAAAACTGGGCTCTGGCCAGGCGGCTCATTTGGTTGGAGCATCGTCCTGTACACCAAAAGGTTGTGGGTTCAATTCTTGGTCAAGGCACATCCCTAGGTTGCAGGTTTGATTCCTGGTCAGGGTATGTATAGAAGGCAACAGATCAATGTTTCTGTCTCTCTCTCTCTCTTCCTCTCTTTCTTCCCCTCTCTCTACAACCAATAAGCATATCCTTGGGTGAGGATTAAAAAAAAGAAAGAAAACTGGCATCTTGGCTTGGGGGTGCTCGGTACCAGGGCCACCTCTACAAGGGTGGTGGGACTCACACCTCGTTAGAGTGTTACCCTTGGACCTTGGACCCTTAGATCTGGAGACGAGCTTCTCAGGATGGAGAGCCAGAAGGACATGGCTAATTGGCAGGGAGGAAAGGGCTGCCAGAAGGAAGCCTCACCTACCTGGAAAACAACCAAGACCCAGACAAAAGGCAGAATCACACATACAAAGGGTTCTGAGTTGGCCCGAAGACATCTTGGGGACAGGATGGTGTGGGGCTGGTGAACAGCACTGGTGCCGAGGGCTCAGCAAGAGGGGTTGGGGCACCCTGGATCCGAACCCCCAATCAGGAACCTTCCTGTCGCAGCTCACTGCCTCAGAGGCCTCTGGGATGTGGATGCCACTTGCCTCTCAGTGTTCATCTCCTTTGGGGCTCAACTTGTCACCTCTCTGGGAGAACATTCTTAGCTCTGCCTTTGCTAATCAACTTGACAACAGCAGATGCAGATTTCGGGACTCCACCAACAACCAGTGTTTGCGGCGTAGAAAGCAGCTATTCATCGGAGCCACGAGACCCCGGGGGCTGCAGAAACGTCTGGCCACTTGCGATGAAGCAGTACCTGTGTTCTCCCGGCTCGGGCGCTTCTCCCGGATCAAAGTGCCTGAGCGGCAGAGAGCAACACATATGGATCCTTTCGGAAGACGGACGGCTGTTGGCTGGAGGTTTTCTCTTGAGTTATTTTTCCTGAGAGCCAGCCAGGATTCCCTCAACCAACGCATGTAGAGAACCTCGCTGGTGCCAGGTTCTGGCCGAGGCGCTGAGGGGGCGGGGAGTCCGGGCAGCGCCAGGGGGCTCTCCCCAGAGCTGGCCGTCCAGGAAGGGAGATCAGACGTGAAGCGAGCAGCCGCAACACCAGGCGGCCTCGGACAGGCTCCTGAGAAGGCGGGGGTCGTGGAGTGGCAAGGGCCGCAACTCGGGAGTCCGGCAGGTGTTGACTCTCACCTTGGTTTGGCCGCTTCTGAGCTGCGAGAGCTGGGTCTCCATTTTCTCATCTGGACCGTGGGTATGCCAGTGCCTGCCTCACAGATAACAGGTGGACATGCCTTGTCCGGGGTCTGCATGGAGTATCAGGCAGTAAATATTGAAGGGGAACAATGCGGGGAGGAGGCGGCCAGGGTCTGGCGATGACAACCCATGGAGAGGTCCGTGGAGTCAGAAAATGTACTGGAGGCCTAACTCTTTTTTTTTTTAAGATTCTATTCATTTATTTTTAGAGAGAGGGAAAGGAGGGAGGACGAGAGGGAGAGAAACATTGATGTGGTATGAGATAAATCAATCGGTTGCCTCTCATAGGCGCCCTGGCTGGGTGCCCGAACCCGAAATCCAGGCGTGTGTCCTGACTGGGAATCAAACCTGCGACCTCTCGCTTTGCAGGACGATGCCCAACCCCCTGATCCACACGGGTCGGGGCTGGAGGCCTACTTCTTTACAACTTTTAAAATGACCTAAAACTGAACCTGGCACACACCTACCTTGCGGGGCGTTGGCCAGGTCAGCCCTTTACAGAAACATCCGTCAGACTCTGCTTTGAAATAGCAGCAAGGCCTGGGTTTATTTAAATGCTGAGACAAAACAGTGGGAAGTGGTCCCGAGGTGGCATTTGTTCCCAGCACGTAACACAAGGGGCAGGACGCTTGGAAACCTCGTCCAGCTCTGACGTCACAGGCTCCCTCGGGCTTCCCTTCTGACTTTTTATATAGGCCTAGGCTGCAGCTTGAAACCCAGTCCTCGGGAAAACGCAGGCAGCCCTGGCCACTGGGCTCTTTAACTGCTGAGGGCTTTGGCACCAGGAAGGCCTGGGGTGGGGGTGGGGGGCCCACAGTCCCCTCTTGCTTCAGGTCTTTTCTGAGCCATGGCTGGGAGGGTGGGCAAGCAGCGCAGCCTCTCTGCACCTCAGTTTTTCCATCTGCGCAAGGGGGACGCAGGGCCAGCCTCCTTCCGCAGGGTAGCGGTGAGAACGGAGAGCGGTGAGAACGGAAGATGAAAATGCGTGTAAAACTGCCGGGCACGGAGGCTGGCTCGCGTGGCGGGGGCCAGTTCCAGCTACTGTACTTTTGTTTTCTTCCTGTGGGGCCTCACTGACCCGTCACGGATTCTCCCACCCCCCAGTCGTGTTACTCGACTGTTTTCCAGCGCCTGTTTTCTCCTTCGGGGACTAGCTTGGCTGGCGCGTGCCTTTTAGAGGGTTGGGGGTTGAAGTCTTGTCGCTTTTCAGCACTGGGGGCTGGTGACCTGTGCCTCCAAGGAGATCTCAGCAGCAGCAGAGACTCCAGGAATCACGCAGAGCCACTCTACTCCTACGGTCACGTGCCCGGGCGTCACCCGGGGAAGTGCAGGTTCCGACGCTGCGGGCGTCTGGGGCGGGTCCGAGGTCCCGCCTTTCTCATTCGCTCCCTGCTAACGTGAGGCAGCCGGTCCCCTTCCATCAGCCAGGCTCTGGTCCCTCTGTCCACTGTCACACTGGACTCTGTAAAGAACCGTAGGAACTTCATTTTTTAAATGTAATTCCCATTCTCTCTGGATTGGTTAGAAGAAGGTATTTTGTTTAAAAACAAAACAAAACAAAATCTAAAAGAAATGATTTTAAAGCCTACACTGAGGCAGCAGGCTGTAGTGGTGAAGGACCTGATAGGACATCAGTAAGAACTGGTCTTTGATCCCAGATTTGCTGGGTATTAGCTGTGTGACGTTACAAAAGTCACTTGACCTTTCTGATCTACATTTCATTATTTGTAAAAAGAAGGGATGGCAGGAAATTAGGGGTCTTAAGCTAGGGTCTGTGGATAGAATTTAGAGGATTCATCTTCATGTGTTTTCCTCACTAACTTCTAATGAAATTTAGCATTACCTTCAGTTATATAGGCAGTAAGTTATACGACTGTTAGCAGTAGCTGGGACAGTATTAACAAGAGAAACCCAGATATATTTTTAAAAGATTTTATTTATTTATTTTTAGAGAGGGGAAGGGAGGGAAGGAGAGAGGGAGAGAAACACCAATGTGTGGTTGCCTCTCACACGCCCCTACTGGGGACCTAGCCCGAAACCCAGGCATGTGCCCTGACTGGGAATTGAACCTGTGACCCTTCGGTTTGTAGGCCAGCACTCAGTCCACTGAGCCACACCAGCCAGGGCATAACACAGATATTTATACATCCCATTACAGCTGTAGCAGTTCTCCTGAAATACTTTGAAGATTGGACATTTTAAAATATTATCTTGAAATATCATTCTCACTTATCCCTACCAGAATCATAGAAGACATTAGTCTTGCTGCCAATCTTGTGCAATGCACTGATGAAGAAACATATATATCCCATAGCACAGGTTTGTTTGTAAAATAGCTTGATAACTGTCTTTCGGTATCATGCTTTTCTTCTGTAACCCTATGCATGTAACGTTATGCACTGAGAAGCATCATTCTGAGAAGGTCCCGGGTTTTATCCGTCTGCACAGCAGGTTCACAAAAGCCTTCCGCTCCCCGGACCAGAGATGATTTCTCAGGTCCTCCCCAGCTCAAGGATGTCCCGCTACTCTAAATCCTGCCGACCCGCAGGGGAGCTGACACTTGTGTCCAGACCGTCTGGGTCTTCTCGTGGCTCATCGTCACCTGCATTACTCAGCGATGCGGGCTTTTTCCCCTTGTGCTTCAACCAGCCCGCGTGCTCAGGGACATCCTCTGCCAGGACGGCGCCAGCTCTCCCTGCGGGAGGTGGCCTCTCCCACCGGCAGCGGGAGCTGGCTCTGTGAGTTGGCCCCGGCCCGCCGGCCCGCCGTGAGATGGGAGCCCGTGGGTGGGGCGCCCAGCCTCGGTGCCTTTGTGTGGTAGGCACTTCGCCGGTGCCTCGCGTGGCAGTTTTCTCAATGACCTACAAATTTTTCTTGGCTCTCACCTTATGTTCCTTGGTCGGGCCCTGTTTCTGTTCATCATGTTCCACTCTGGAATTAGCCAGTGTGTGTGAGAAGCAAGAGATGTTGCAAGAGGCCTGAAGGGTGGACTTTCAATGGTGGAACAATTCCGCTCCGCTCATAATGGTTCTGGCTCCAGTGGGCGCACGGCCCGGTCTCCAGAGAGCGCCTGCCGGAGGACGGGCGGTCACAGCTACCTGCCAGGTCGCAAACAGCCTCGAGTGCCAGGGCCAGGACAGCAGACCGTTCAGAGGACTGGTCAGTCGGGTGTGTTCTCATCTACCGGCAGGTGCAGGTTAGGGTCCTTCTCAATGAGGCAAGGTGGTGCAAGTGGGTCGAAGCAGAGGAAGGTGACTATCGCTTGTCCTTTCTCATCAAGGCTAGGAGATTTCTTTTCAAACGTCCTTTCCATGGAAGTGGGTGGAGCACGCCACTGGTGAACTCCACAGCAGACTGCTCGTGTGGGTCCTGTCCCTGGTAGCTCCTGCACATGTCCCCCGGGGTCCTTATGTGCAGTGTGGATGGCGTCTGCAGGACATTGGCTGCTCTCCCCCCACCCCCGCCCGCACCGTGTGATGCAAGAATGGTGCAATTGGAGCTCTTTGCGCTCTCTGGAATAGAGTCAATGAAACAAAGAAGCAAAAATACCACCTGAATGCAATTTGTTAGTGTTATGGAGACTACATGCATGAGAACAATAAAACTGATTAAAACCATAAATGAGGAACCATGTCTAACGTTGCCATCAGCAGCCTCATGTAAATACCATCTGATAGGCCCAGGTTATAATATCTTTGTTTTCTCACAGGACCTGGAGGGGGTGGCTCATCAGGCCGGGGTGTGGAGGGAGGTAATATGATGCCGTGAGAAGAGCATGGACTTTAGGCTCAGACATACTGGGGCTCGAACTCCACACCCACACAGTTGTCAGACTTGGGGTGTTAAACCCTTAGCGTCCATCTACAAGACTGGACCCTAGTCGTTTCCTTGTGGGGCTCTTCTGGGGCCTAGCAAAAGGGTCTGCTGCGTGTTGGATGGTCAAGTCCGCACGCCCTCAGTGGCTGGTGGCTGCTGTCATGCCACCCTCCTCGCCTCCCCATGGGGGCAGCGATGTATTTGCTCCACATCCACCAATCGCTGCCCAGGCATGGGTCAGGGAGTGGGGTGCTATTGGCTGCTCATTCTGGATGGGGAGGTTTGGGGAGGGAGACACGACCTTTCGGCTTGTGCCGCCTGCTGACGCTTCTCCCCTCCTTGCTCTGACCCCGCTCAGGCCGGTGGCCTTGAGCCTTCCTGGGACCCTCAGCCCTGGCAAGGCCAAGGAGCGCATGGGCACAGTCATCCTCTGCTCTCTTTGGCTGTCAGCTTCTCAGGACACACGGACTCACAGACACACAGACAGACAGACTCCAGACCACACTGGCCTGGCAGGCCGTGACTGGGGAGGTGCTGGTGCACTGGGCTGGCCCCTTAGTGGGGAGGACCCGCCCCTGGACCCCACCGTTAGGTGACCTCCCCCAGCAGACCGGACCAGGAGTCTCCTTGTTCCTTGAGTGTCCGGTGGCCCCTACCCAGCATGGGTCCTCACACCGTGGGCACTCTGTGAGTGAACTGAATTTACACTGCAGTGGGAGGCTGATGGGAAAAGATGCCTGTGGGGGACCTTCCGGTCAGACTGACTTTACGAGGAGACCCACCTCCCCCGCCCTCTCCCCTTTGGGATGGACCAGAGGGGACTCCCTGGCAGACTGTGCTCTTCCCACCTTGAAGCCAGCACTTCGTTTCCCTGCAGGGGGAGGGTCTGGCTCCCAAGGATTTACCTCTCGCCAGGGCCAGCTCCTCGCACAACTCCAGGGGGTACCATTCAATTGTGTAACATGCCCTTGGCACCCCCTGGAGCCCAACAGCCAGCCTGAGGCTCCTGTTTGTCTTGGAAGCAGAGGAGTGTGCTTGGGGAAGGGTCCCCAGGCCATCTCCGTGGGGGCTGGCAGGGAAAGGACATTCACAGGATTCCTTCCCTCCGAGGGCCTCAGACATCAGACTGGATGTCAAGGACTGACCTCCCCTTCCCCTCCAGCTGGCGGAGCCCGGCCAGAGGGGAGACGGGGACAGCCGGCACCGGGCCCTGCCCCAGGGAGCCAGCGCGCACAGACTCCAGGGGACGGCGGGTGGGCAGGCGGGCGGGCCGGGGGAGCAGGGAGACTTGGGGGGCTCCTCGGTGCCGTCTGACTTGCCCTCAGACTAAGAGCCGGCAGAAAGCCAGCCAGAGCTGATTTATGAGCTTCACATAGTTTACATGTCTTAGCACCCCCCAGGAGTCAGTGAGTCAGACAGAACAGACTCCGCATCCGGAACCAGCGCGGGCTGGCATTTCAGTAGTTCCCATGGGAATCGGGTCGTAACTGGAGGGAGAGAGTGTGAAACAATGGAAGCACAAGCACACGCACACACACACACCCCACGGCTCCGCTTCATTCCTGTTGGGGAGAGAGAGATGAGTCCTCCGTTTTCTGCGTCTGAGGCTTGTGAGGGGTGGTGCTCCCCGCCAGCCGCCGTGGGCAGGGGGACCGTGAGGGACTGGGCCGCCAGGGCAAGCCACGAGCTCAGAGCAGACTTAGCAGCGACCGCAGCGTCCCGTGCTGTGTGCTCGGGCGCACGCTCCTTAACTGTGATGAGTAGACATTGGTGATTATTTATTTCACGTCTCGATCCCGCAGGAACTTTCTGTCCTGGTTGCTGTTGTATTTTTAGCCCCTGATGGGTTTTTGTTGAACAAGCCAAACAGCTACACGGGGAGAATTGTAAGCGTAGGATTCAGAGCAGCAAGAGAAAGGAATTATGTCTTAGACGTCCAAACAGGTTGATTTAGTATTATTAATGGACTTTATTGATTCATTTATCGCGTGTGTGCTGGGGTCTGTGTTGTGCGCACACTCGAAGATAAATCACGCATCGTGGCCGCCCTGGGGAGGTCACACTCTTTCGCCAAGAGTTGGGGTGGGATGGTAGAAAGTGGGGGAACCGCCACTTCCGAGGTTGCGACCCAGTGGAATGGGGCCCCGCAAACGCAGGTGGGAGGCTCCGCTGGCGCCGGCTGGAGCGGTCCCGGAAACCGTCCCTCCGCACAGACAGGTGTCCCACATCTGTGCATCACTCGGTGGAACAGATACTCACCGAGCACATCTCCGCGTCAGATGCCGCCAAGTGCTGGAAGGGGATCTGACGACGCATCAGACGTGGTCGCTGCCCTCAGGCCCCCGCAGCTGAGCGGATACGAGTGGGGGCTGGGGGGAGGGGGTACATCAGCGTCTCCCATGAGCCGGTGCGGGAGAGGCGAGAGCAGTGTTGCTAAGGCGCTGGGGGCGTGAGTGCCCACCAGAAATAGGGATTCTGCTCCGGGAATGGATACAATGCCCGTGGTGTGGATTTGGAAGGACTGAATAGGATCTTTATGTGAAGGATGGAGAAGGGCTGTCTGGGTCGAAGGAATAGCAGGGACAAAGCCTTGGAGGCTAGAAATTTCAGGGCACAAGGAGGAATCGTGTGGAGGGCCAGCCTTGGTCATGAGCCCGTTGACCGCCTGCGCAGTCAGGAGACCCAGCCTGGCCCTGGACTGGGGGCGGGGCAGCACAGAGTGAGAGTCCGCGAGAAGCTTGCCCGGACTCGGGGGGCCTGCGATGCTCTGTCAGTGGCTTGGGCTTTATTCTGTGAGCGCTGGGTCTGCAGGGGGAGAGGGGCCGTTGACATCTGCCTGGAGAAGATGCCTGGTGTAGGGGCCCGGGGAGCTGGGGTCTTGATCTCACCCTAGCGCCGCAGCAAGCTTCGTGAGTGGTTGTGGCTCCAGTCCCTTCTCTCTCTGGGCTCCATTTTCTCACTGATACCAGAGGGGCTGGACCACTATCTCTAAGGCGCCCTCCACCCTGACCACTCAGGATGTGAAAATCTAGGGGAAGGGGACCTTCTGCAGGCAGATGGATTCTGCAGGCAGTGCCTTTCCCTTTGAGGCAGTGATTTTGCGTTTAGTCCAAGCTGGGGGCTAATTACTGGGCCGCCTCGTAATGCTCCCACCTCCATGTTCTCGAAGCCCCGGTTGGAGCCTTCCTTTAGGCTTGAGGCAGAGATGGGCCCTTCTCCGAGTGCCTGCAGGGAGGGGCATCAGTCAGATGGTGATAACCCCGGGCCTGGTCCATGGCACATCTGGCATTGCCTTCACAGCACCGGGGGAGGGTTTGCAAGCAGCTGGAGTAAAACACCAACTCCGAACGAAGGCAAGAGTCCCCTTAGAGTGACCAGTAGGGTGCTCCACTCTCAGGCCTTTCTGGAAAAGCCCCCACCGCAGACCTCCTAACAGACCCCTTTGAAAGGATCACCTCATCCTCGTTTAGCTCCAGAGAACAGCCGTTGGCCAGGGGCCAGGTGGCGCTGGCCTGTGGTCGGTTGGCTTCTCACTGTGGGACGCTGGTTTCTGCGGTCACATCCTTAATCGACTCCCTTAATTGTGATAATAATTCCCACTTGGACACCGCCTCTCGCTTTTCCCAACGCTTTCGCATCCACTGAGTCACTGAATTCCCAGACGGCCCGGCAGGCAGGCTCAGTATTGTTTCCCTGTTTTGGAGGGTACTCGGAAGGGCTGCGGGACTGTCCCGTCCCAGCATCCAGTTTGTCTGCGGGAGCGGCCCACCAGAGTGGAGGCTGGCTGACTCTCAGGCCCCGCCCCCGCCCCGCCCATGAGATGTCCCTTCTTGTCTCATGGGCCCCACTGGCCTCCTTTCTCTTCCTCCAACATATCAGGCCCTGCCCTGCCTCGGGGCCTTTGCGCACGCTGTTCTCTCTGGAGCTCTCTCCTGGCTCTTCTCACTGCTGGCTCATTCTCCTCTTGCAGGCGTCAGCTCAGTTTAGACATTACCTTAGTTTAGATTTCACCAGCCAGTCCAAAGGAAACCTGCTGTCACTCTCCAGCACAGCCCTGTCATTATTGTCCGTCACGAACTTGAGCGTGCGCAAAAGTGCCTGGAGGAACTCGAACACAGTTTGCTGACTTCCACCCCCCAGAGTTCCTCTTTCAGCAGATTTGGGGTGAGGTGAGGCCAGGATTTCCAAGGGATGCTCATGCTTCTGGTCTGGGGACCACACTTTGAGAACCACTGAATGATAATTATCTTTTAATTAATTAAAATTGCCTGTTTCCTTCTTTTTCGTGGCTGGGTAATATTCCATTGGGTATATATTACCGCATTGTCTTCATTCACTCCTCCATCATGGACACTTAGATTGTTTCCATGTTTGCTGGGCTTATGTGTTTACGGTCTGTCTCTCACCTCGTCTCTGCCGTATTCCCAGCACCCGGCCATCGCTGGTGCTCCGTGAGTATTTGTTAATGAGTGCTGACAGAAGACTCGGTCAGGACCCCTCGCTTCACGATCATCCCACTCGTGAGAAGGGGAAGAAGGCCAGACACGGACAGAAACCCCGCGAGTTACTTGGTCTGATCGCTTCCCCTGTCACCTTTTTCTTTAACTTTTCACGCTCGAGCTTTGTCTAAGGCTCACTGTGAGTTTTCTGTGTAGACTGCGTGAGTGACAGTTGTAAAATCCCAGGGGAATGAATTGGACTGTCTGGGTTCGAGCAGGGTTGTCGGAAGATACCCTGCTACAGGACATCCAGCCAGGTGTGGGTCCCCCGTCTGCCATGCGTCTGTGCCGGCTGGAGCCCCCACATTCGCCTTCCCCGCCAGCAGGTGGGTGGGGAGGGGCTGTGCACACCAACTCTCCTCCCGGGGAGAGGAGACGGGGTCGGGTGGGGGCGGGGCATCGAGGGCTGAGGCTGTGACTCAGGGCCTTCCTCTGCGATGAGCAGACTGGCACAAAGGGAGGAAAGCTGGACCGTGGGCTTGTCAGCCCCACATTGTAACGAACCGTGTGACCCCACCCAGCCGCCACAGCTCTGAACCTCCTGGGAGCCTTCTGGGTAAGTGAATTAAGATTTTATGACTGGCTTGCACAGAACGCTTCTCATAATCCCCAAAGTGGTGCTTTCAGAACCGGCGAGTGTCTGGGGCCTGGTCCTACTCTTTGGTTTCAAAGGAACAAAGTTGAGGTCTTTGCCAGATTGCAATTGGGTTCGAACTGTAAAATTTTATCTTCCTTGGCAAGGGGGAATTGAAGATAGAATCTGGAGTGATTTTAGATCCCCTGAAGCTATTACTGTGGCCAAGGATTGCTGAAGATGGGCTGAGACCCGGCTGAAGCTTCGTCCTCCGGGTGGGGGCAGGGCTCCCCCAACCAGGACTCATAGGAAGTGGAGTGTGTGTGTGTGTGTGTGTGTAGGGGGCTCGGTGCCAACTCTGCTGGGGGCCACCTCACCTAAGTATGAAGGGAACAACTAATTCTGCCCAAGGCTTTCAAGGAGGTCTATGCCGAGAAAGGACGTTCACAGTTTAGTTGGGAAACCCGGAGACCAGGGATGAGCTGTAATTTACCTCCAAGGTCATTCACAGAGCTGGGGGCGTGGGGCGTGGGCGATGGGGAAGCCCAGAGTCTCTGGATTCTGATTCCTAAGAAAAGACACTGGCTTTGGAAGCTGAGTGGCCGTGGGCAAGTCACTGCTCCCCGTGGGCGTCCCAGAGGAGGGCGATTCACAGGATTAGTTCAGACGGTCTCGTGTGTCCTGAGGTACTGAGGATGCAAAATGCAGAGGTCCGACGGACATTTGGGGAGCTCTGAGTCTCTCACCCACGCTCATTTTTAATTGTTCTAAGCCGTTTGGTCAGGCTAGTGCTTGTCAGGGTAAGGCAGGGCAGGGCAGTAAACGGACTGTCTTCTTAAAATGGGCTCCTGGCAAAGGCCTCCCATCCCTGAAGCAGACTCTGGTTTCCAACCCCGCTCCGCAGAAATGCCTCGCTCCATCCCCTTTTCAGTCGTAGAGCGCTGTCCTTTCCACATTCAGGCTCCATCAAGATCTGTAAACGGAACAAATTTGGCTGCCGGCACGAACTCTTCCTAAGGAGGAAAAACAAACAAACAAACAAACAAACTAACACCGAGGCAGAAGACCCCGGGACGTCAGCAGGCAGACAGCCACCAAAGGGCGAATAAAGCAGGAAGGGACAGGGGACTAGGGGACAGTGCAACTTGTCTCTTCTCTGTTGGGGGGAGGCTGGCCAGGCCCGCATTCCGGCGCAGGCTCCTGACCGCACTGAGCTGAGCAGGAGCACGCGGGGTCTGGCCCGCAGCACCCCTGGGACCAGACGGGGGACAGAGGAAGGTGAGACCCTCCCTGCCCCTCGGAAGGCGTGCTCCGGCGTGGGAGGTGCTGGGGGCCGGCACACAGAAGGTCCGAGTCTCCTTGGGCCTCCACAAAGATACCTCAGACGGGGTTTCGAACAACAGACCTTTGTTTTCTCGCGGTTCTGGAGGCTGGGCATCCTCGATTGCGGAGTCGGCGAAGCTGGATCCTTCCGAGGGCCACTGCGGCGGGGTCTGTTCTGGGTGTCCTTGGCGTGTAGAAGGCTGTCTTCACACTGTCTTCCCTCTAACTATCTCTGTGTCCAAACGCCTTCACCTCTGGAGGATACCAGCCACACAGGATTAAGATCCACCCCAATCTCCTCATTTTAACTTAATTACCTTTTTAAAGGAACCTAACCGTCTCCAGATAGTCCCATTCTGGGGTGCTAGGGATTTGGACTTCAACGCAGGACTTTGGGGAGGGACACGATTCAGCCCATGACATAGGATACAGCCCTGCTCCTCCAGCAGGCACCCGTCTGAGATCTGAGACACGGGGAATACTGTTCTTTTTCCTTATCCTTAATGAGCCAGGCCAGATGCGAGTTCTTCTTGGAGGCCTTCTTCAGTCTCGATTACCCCATCCATTGGAATTCACTCCCCACCCCACACCCAGTTCCCCGAACACTCAGCTTGCTCCTCTGTTGGGGCGCTTGTCATCGTCCCCCTTGGACTTCATGAGAAGCGTGTCTGTGTCTGGATGTGTTAAAGCTCTCATGTGCTTGTATCTCTCTCACCTCCTCCCCCTCCTCTCCGGCACCTGGAGCCGGTTCAGTGCTGGCCGGCTCGCTGATGGGTCAGCTGGCCCACAACGCCCGGGTAACCCATGCCAGCTAAACGCGAAGATGTGGCTGTTAATAAGGCAGCGACAGCAACGTGCCTTTCCTCAGATTCTTTGCGCCCCTCGTCGACAAAGTTCAGCTCCTGGATTTATACAGCAAAGAAGCCCTTTTGCCCTCCCGTCCTTGTTTGACCACAGCGGGTCAGCGGAGGAATCTGCAGACTGGACGCCCGGCATTCTTAAACCCCCAGAGTTCAAAGAGAACGACTCCTTTGGCCGGTCTTGAAGAAACTCTTCAATCATTTCTGGAATAATGGCATTCTTCTGGCTCGGCTCTGTGGCTGCCCCTCCCTCCACCCCCAGTCCGGTGACCTTCTGTCCCTTTGTTTCTTGGCTGGAAGTCTGGGGCTGCTGCTGAGAGCAAAAGCCGTTTCAGCAGAGCGAGGGGTCCTTCCCACGAGTCCAGAGCGGCACGCCCCAGAAAAGCCTGACTGTGCGGAAGCCGCGGGCCTTGGGCAGGCTGCTCCTGAAAACCAGTGCTCACAATTTAAAGGCACTCTGTGGCAGCTTGGTGTCTGGAGGACAGAGGAGGTACCATCAGATACGGCAGGTCTCCCGTCTTCATAAGAGAAGACTCCACTTTTACGTCCTCTCGTGAAGCTGCTCACCTGGCACCGGGGTGGAGAGTGTGCCTGGGGATTGGCTGGCTCTGGGAAGGCTGGCCGGGGCTTGGGGGGCCTGAGTCCTCGGACCAATCACATCCCCGGCGCGCTCTCCACCGGTGCCTTATACTCTTGTAGAATTTTCTGTGTGTGCCTCAACGTGGAAAAGTTGGGGAAGGACTACTTTAGACTGATGTGTTCTACAGAGACTTCTAGGAGCACAGAGCAGATTTCTCAATCTTTACCTTTGAAAATGAAACACATTCACTTATTGCTCTTGGTGCTCTGGCTTTTGACAGAGGGAAGGCCGCCATCAGAACTCTGCGGACAGGTAGAACTGGAGGCAATTTGCATACACTCAGTGTATTAAAATCACCAGGACTCTGGGCAGCAAGTCACAGACACCCAGCTCAAGGTAGCTTAGGCAGACAATGAAAATAAAACAAGAAGACACAGGAGTTAAGAAAAACTACATGCCCGTATAATGTATGTTTTTTTATAGCGGAAAAGTCCATGAGTAGAGTTTGCCTTAGCTACAGCTGGCGCCAAGGGCTCCCGTGGCCTTGTTTGGACTTGGTTTCTTCTCTCTCCGTCTCCTGTGTCCCATACACAGCCGCCTTCTTCGTTCCCAAGGCAGCCTCTCTCGGGCAGGGGCCCCTGAGCGCTCCAGGCTTTTCTCTGACCGGCTCGGCAAGCCAAGGAGAGGATGCCTCAGTCGCTGGAGCTCCAGCAAAAGGATGCGTTCGGGCTCCCGTAGCCAGCTTGGGTCACGTGCCCACCCCGAGCTCAGGACTCGCCGGGGACCTGTGTGGTTTGGACGCACCCAGCCTACGGCTCAAGTCCAGGCCTGGAGCCAGCAGTGGGTCTAAAGCCCCAGGGAACACATGCACCCAAAGTGGGGGGAGGCGATTGCTCATAGGGAAATTGGGGTGCTCTTACCAGGTGGACGGAGTTTAGATGTCGAGAGGGCACAAGCTGTGCCTGGGATCCCAGCGTCCCCATGGAGAGGGGAGAAGCAGAAGGTCCCTGAGTTTGTTCTGAGCCAACAGGGCTGGACAACAAAGGGCGTGCTTGCTGGCCAATTCAACGTGCTCTGCGTGCCCTGGGGGACAATGACCAGTGAGAAAGGAAGGGGACCAGAGCCTTCATCTACGCCACCCACCTGTCCTCAGGTGTGCAGTGCACCCACGCTGCACCTCAAAGACAATCCATGCTCCCTTTCATTATAAGTTGTCCGGGAAATAATACCACGGATTCTCTTTGTAGAAACATTAGGCTGTTGCGATGCTCCGAGTCAAGAAGAAATGTCTGGTGCCTTGCTTGAATCTTCTGTGCCGCTGTCTTTCTCGTCCTGCCCTTAGGAAAAACAAAACATGGGAGATTGTTACCATGTCTAACCGCCATCATCACCACCACCACCACCACCATCACCATCATCACCCACATCACAGTACCTGTGTGTCTCTGACCCCGTTTTATTTTAAGGTGATGGCCCTGGTCGCGCTCGAACTGCTTCCACTCACAGGGGCAGAGCTGTTGGTCCTTCTTTACCTCCTGTCTCCGTACCGTAGTGCATCTTGGGAGTGGCCTTTGTTTCTCATCTGTAATGTGAGGATAATGCCTATCGTAAATGTTTTGGTCAGGATTAAAAGAAGGTACACAAAGCATGTGATGTTAGAAGGCGCTCAGTCAGATGCGTAGCTATATAAAGCCCTAAGACAGGTTTCATGAGAGCAATTAACTTCTTCCCTTACATGAAGTCCCACTGGTCACGTACACAGTGCATGGTTGCTCGTTCTAAGAGCTTTAGAGCTGGGACAGTGATCGGGGTGCGCCACTGCGCTGCACCTGAGAAAGAAAATCGTAAGCAGTTGGATAACACTATCCTGAAAATCAATCAGGATTATTCTAGGAGCTTGGAGTGGAGGTATCAGAAATAGACTAGAATCTTCCCAGCTCAGCCCCTCACTAGCCGTGTGACCTTGTCCTACACTCTGAACCTCAGTTTTCTCTTCTGTTAAATGGGATAACAATCCCTGGCCCGCCTGCTTCACAGGATCCTTAGTGGTGCAGTAGAGCCTTTGGTGCCGCTGGACGCTGCAGGACGAATGGTTTCCAGAGCATTTTAAAAAACCGCTCCACCACAATATTTATGAGTGTGTTGGTGCTGTTGTCAGTCTGTCTCGGTGAACCTCCAGCTCAGCTGCGGAGAGGACGTGTGCGATATTTGATACACACACAAAATTGTATGTCACACATGTAAGCCAGAAGGCTATTAGCTGTGCGCGTGGGAGAACCAGCACCCAACCTGAGAACCCGTGGGCTTCTCCATCATGGGACCCTCTGTCTCCTTCCAAGGTCTTGTGAGACTTGCTTCATCCTACCTTGTGTTTCTGAGATTCCCATCCATGGGGTCGTATGTAGCTATTTCTTGCCTTTGCGTACTTTCCCGCTCTGAGACTCACACCAGAGCACAATCTGCTGATTTGCTATTTTGTCAGAAGACACTTGGGTTGTTTTAGGTGCTCGCTCGCTGTCAGAACGTGGTGCTCAGAGCGTTCTCCCGGCTGCTCCACGGCTGTGGGGCAGGTGTGGGCGTTTCCGTTTTCTGGATCGCCAGTTTGCACGTAGCTCCGCGGTGATTAAGTCTCCTTTGATCTACAATCCACCCAGCACATGGGTGGACAGACTTCTTAATTTCTTCCAATCTAGTCATCGTAAAAGTCCTTTTCTCATATGCTTAGTTGCATTTTCCAGGTTACTGATGAGGTCAATCATCTTTGAGCGTATTTATTGGCCCCTTGCGTTGACTCTTGTGACATAGTCTGATCGTCATCTTTGCCCATTTTCCTATTAAATCTTTTTTTGCCCTTGTGATTCATATGAATTCTTTTACTATCTAGATACTAAGCCTTTTTCAGTTGTTTAAGTTGCAAATATCTTTATGGTGTTTCTGAACAACAGGCAACCCCAGTTCATGTAGCTGAATTTATCCACCTTTTCTTTTGTAGTTAGTGTCGTTGTGGGGACTTATTTGAGAAACCCTTCCCTATGCTAAGATCATAAATATGTTTTCTTGTATTGTCTTGTAAGAGTTTTAAGGCTTTGACTTCCACGTACAAACCTTGAACCTGCTTGGAGCTGATCTGTGTGTGTGGCAAGGCAGGATGCAGTCACCCTTTCCTTCGCCGGGCGGCCGCCTGTCACTCATTCACTTTGTACCGAGTCGCCCCTCCTCTCCACTGCTCCTCGAGCCCCCAGCTCACCTGCCAGGTGTCCGTGCCTCTGTTGTATCTTCCTGTTCTCTGCTGTCTTTCATTGCCAGTTTGTGCACTGATGCCACACAGTGTTAATGATGATAGTTCTATAATGTCTTATTAGATAAGCCACTTAAAAATGTTTTTTTCTTCAAGAATGTCTTGGCTCTTCTTGAGTCAAGTGCCTTAAAAAAAAAAACTCAAAACCCTGTTGAGCTTTTGGTTATATTTCATTGAATCTTTAGATAAATTTGAAGAGAACTGACATCTTTGTTTTATTGATTTTTTACACCCTTGAACCTCAGATCTCTTCCCCTTTTAAGGTCTTCTTTAAATATATTTCAATGAGGTTTTATAATTTTCTCCAAACAAGTCCTGCAGTCTTTGTCCAGATGCATTCCTAGGAAGCTTTTTTTTTGTTGCTATATTAATAGCATCTTTACAAAATTCAGTGTTTCTATTGTTGCTGGTATGTAGGTATGTAATTTAGTTTTGAATATTGATCTTATATGCAGATGGCCTGTGAAATGCTCCTATTATTTCCAATACTCTGTCTGTAGAATCTTATGGGTTATTCTGACAATCACACTGTTTGTGAACAGTGAGATTTGGTTCTCTAATTTCTACCCCTCTTATTTATTTTTCATGTTCTATTGCATTGGCTGCTGCCTGTAGAACAGCACTGAGTATGGATGGTGACAGTGGCCATCTTTGTCTGTTTCCTGATAGTGAAATTACTGTGTCTAATGTTTTCTCATTCACAGTGAGCTTTGCCAAGTTTTCTCTTTTTCTGAAAGTATTGACTGGTATTGAATTTTATCAAGTGGGTTTTCTACAACTATTGAGATAAATATATGTTTCAAAATCTGCTCATGTGGGGAATTGCATGATGGATTTTCTTATTAAACCACCTTTCATTCATTCCTAGGATAATTAGCTTGGTTGTGATATAGTATAATTTGTTTAAAATACACTGCTGGATTTGTTTGGTGAATCTTTTAGTTAGGACTTTTTCATCATGTGTATGTATTAAAATGCTTGTCACATTCCTTTTTAAAAACTACTCTTCCTGGGTTTGGTATCAACATATTAGTTTGATGGAGTACGATCATCCTTCTTTTCTATTCTCTGGAAGGCTAGAATGATCTATTCATGAAAAGTTTATTAGGAAAGAAACTTTATTGGAATGTGTCTATAAGATATTGAGGTCTGTTTGTGTGTGTGTGTGTGTGAGAAGATTTTTAGCTACTGATATAATTTCTTTAAGAGTTATGGGACTATTTGGACATTTTACTTTTTAAGTCAGTTTTGCAATTATGTTTTTCTAAGAATTTGTCCATTCAAGTTTTCAGATTAATTTGCACGAACTTTTTCACAGCATTCTTACAACTGTCTTTAAAATCTGCTGAGTCTAGTTCTGTCACTATTTTCTTTCCTAATATTGTTGTGCTGACCGTTTTTTTTAAATGCTAAAATCAAATCCATTTTTAAGCCATTTTTAAAGAACCAGTTTTTGGCTTTGTCGATCTCTATTTCTTTTTATTAAAAATTTTTTGCTGTTTATTTCATTTATTTTTGCCCTTTGTTATCTTTTCTAATTTTTTGGATTTCTTTGTTTCTTTCCTAATTTCTTAGCCAAACGCAGGGCTTTCTTGTGTCCAAACATTAGCATTTAAGACAATATATTTCTCTCTCTGTCCTACAGATTTGGATGTGTCATATTTTCACTGTCATTAAGTTCTAGGAATTGTCTGATTTATTGTGATTACTTCTATGGTGTATGATTTATTTAGTGATGAGTTTAAAATTTTACACATTTATGGAGGTTTATCTTTTTGTTAACTGATTTCTTTTTAATTATGTTATCACCAGAGAATATAATCTGCGTGATACTGATTCTGTGAAATTTGGCTGGAACACGATTTGTTCACTTTGGTGTCCGCACTGCCTAGCATAGTGCCAATAATGCAGAAGTGTTCGGTAAATGTTTGCCGATGACATGAATGACAGATGAATGACTGTCTAGTGACTAGGCATTAGAGGAATTGTCTCTTTCTGCTCAGCCAAGTTGTCCAGTCCTGCCAGCTACACCGCATTGCAAATCAGCCTTGCAAATGAGC
This sequence comes from Trachops cirrhosus, assembly GCA_028533065.1. Taxonomy (NCBI): domain Eukaryota; kingdom Metazoa; phylum Chordata; class Mammalia; order Chiroptera; family Phyllostomidae; genus Trachops; species Trachops cirrhosus. Next base: position 186,825,581 of record CM052538.1, on the reverse strand, counting down.
ACCAGTAATATAATGGTCCTCCAAGGTTCTCTTCTAGCCTGCTCACTCCTTCCTCCTTTGGCCTGGGAAGCAGACACTGAGTAGGTGGGTGCGAAACTGCTTATAAAACTGGTAGTGTGAGACGGTCAGGCCCAGCCTTGAATGTAATACAGTTAGATCACTGCTTTCTATTTATTTCTTCTATGACCTGGAGAAAAGTATTTCTTCTCTAATGCCAATAGTCTCTAAAAATACATGTAAAGTGGCATTTCCTCCAAAGGAAACTTTTAAAAAAAATTCTTACAGCATTGTCTTTTTAAAAAAGATTTTATTTATTTATTTTCAGAGAGAAGGAAAAGGAGGGAGAAAAGGGAGAGAAACATCCATCGGTTGCCTTGCACGTGCCCCCAACTGGGAACCTGGCCCGCAACCCAGGCACGTACCCTGACTGGGAATCCACCCAGCAACCTTTTGGTTCACAGGCTGGCACTCAGCCCACTGAGCCACACCAGCCAGGGCCCAAAGGAAACTCTTATCTCATTGCATCCCTGAAAGTAACCAGCCATGATCCCCCCTTGTAAAAAAAAATACTGAGTTCCTGATCTGTACTTTTCATTCTATCCAGGGACCATTTCCACCTCATTTTTATCACTTATAATAGAGGGGCGGTAACACCTTAGACTTGCCTAAGAGAATATAAAGACACAAGAGCATTTGACTGAATTCTGCTGGTAAAGGGCATTTGAAGACGGATGGAAAATACATCCACTCTGCATTAGTCAGTACATACTGGTTAAGTGAGTCTGTGAACAAATGACTGGCCCTTCTTTTGATGAGTTACATTTTAGCCTTTTTGAATCAATACCACCTGGACATATGAGAGAGAAAAGAGTGAATTGTTCGCTTCTCTGTCTTTTCCTAAACCCCTGAGAAATACCTTTTGAAGATACCTATTGAATAGGTCCTGAAAGAGGTCCAGAACATTCTTATTTCAGAGTAAACCTCAGGAGAGGTGGCAATGTTTCTAGATTATAACAGAATTTATAAGTTACAACAACATTCATATAGTGTAACAATGTTCATATA
>CM052538.1:186803307-186824016 GCA_028533065.1 Trachops cirrhosus | reverse complement strand
GCGAGAGCAGAGACCTTCAGCTGAGGCTGTGGACACGGGCTCACGGAGCCAGCCCTTCGGGTGCACCTCGATGGGGAAGAGGTCACCCGGGAAGAGGGAGGAATCACGCCCGTGCAGAGGCTGGCCCTCCTTGGCTGCTGCATCCAGTGGGGGGCGCGCGCACGCTCAGGCTTTCGACGTCCACCATTGCGGAGTCACAGACGGACTCGGGGAGGCTGAAGTGCGGGGGAGCTGAGGCCCCGAGGAATACTCCTGCCTTTGTGCGCCTCCCTCCCCAGTCTGCTGGCGAGTGCCTGGGGCTCTGCGGGAGCAGGCTCTGGCTCTGGCTCCGGCTCCGGCTCTGGCTCCGGCTCTGGCTCTGGCTCTGGCTCCGGCTGAACCTCGGACTAGCCACGCCTTCCAGCCCCAGGGCTGTCACCTCGGTGTCTGTGGTGAGTTCCAGAACACAGCCTGCAGGAGGCAGGAGGCAGGAGGCAGGAGCCAAGCTGGAAACAGCGCAGCACCAGGGCCGGGAATGGCATTTCCGGGCACCTGCCCCGTGCCCCGTGGTGGCGAGGGGGCCGTGGGCACGTTCGGTTGTGAACGCTCCCCGCAGCCTCGGAGGCAGGCTACCGGGGCTTTCCTCTGCACAACACCTGAGGGTCCAAGAGGGCAATGACCTTGCTCAATAACCGTCGTGATCACGTGCAGGAGCCTGGCCGCACACCCAGCTCTGCCGGCCCCCGAAGTTCTTGTGTTATTTTTATTTTTGACCCAGTAGCCCTTTCTGGGGAGGCTCAGCTCTTTGGACTTTTCTCCTTTTCGCTTTGGTGCTGGGAGAATGTTCTCCCTGTGGGCATGGGGGGACTGCGGTTTTTGCTTTGTTGCATTGTGTTTTACAGCTTTTGCAGGACACTTTATTTCAGTCAGAATTTGTGTTTGGAAAGCAGTTGAAGTATTTCCCCTCTGCAGTATAGGGCTAAGTGATGAATTATAAATTCATATATATATGTATATAATACGTACATTCAAACGTAGTAAGTAGCTGGCACACATACCTGTACTATCTACACTCGAACGTACTTGTGTTAGCACATTAGCCTGTCACCCCGACCTGCAGAGGTTTGCACACAACGGCCTATGAGTTCTCACTAGGCTGGCACCGGCACCCTCAGTCCTGCACGGGACAGAAACGCGGGCTGTGTGCTGTCTTCGCAGAACCAGCCGCTCCCGGGAAGCCCATGTCACCGGTATTAACTGACATGTGGGACCTCGAGGTCCTGGGCCTGTCTGACAAGGAGACGGCTGCCTGTCTGTCACCACTGGCATCCGTCACAGGAGCCTGCTCCTGGGTGCCTCTGTGGCCCTTGGCCCTCCCCACGCTGTCCCTGGAGTCCGCCTGGAAGGTCCTGCTGTTTGCCGTCCGGGGTTGCTGGGGGCTGTGCTCTGAGACTGGAGGCTCGCCCTCCGCCTGGGGCCTCCGTGAGACCTTGCCTGGACTTGAAGGATGCTCTTTATCCACCCTGCGTCACGCCTCTGCCCACCTGAAGCTTCCATTGGGCTGGGGACATGAGACCCAGCTAGGGGTATGAAACCCTACAGTGGTGTCCCCAATGTGAGGCCTGGGAGCCCACCTCTGCCTGTGGCCTCCTGGGGGGGTGTCAAGGATGATGCTGAGTGGTTTGCTGACTTTCCTGCGTCTGCAGTTGTCCTGTTCTCACTGAAGGGGCAGACTGTGCATGTTCTCACTGAAGGGGCGTCTGCAGGAAGGGGCGGCAGCGCGGACTGGGCTGGTGGGCCGGCAGAGCCGCGCTGCCCCATGTGCGGACGGTTCCTCCCCAGGCGGCACAGTGCTGGGCTCTCATTCTGGAGGAGTCAGCGAGAAGTCCTGTTCTCTGGTTGCCAGGGTGCTGGTCGCCGTGACAGCGGTGGGCGTTGCCCCATCTGGGGGGAGGAGCCATGGCTGCCTGGTGCCATCCTCCCCGTGCCCAGGCAGCTGCTTGGGCTGCAGCTCCAGGAGGGGGTGGGGGCGGACAGGGGGCTGGCAGAGGACTGTCAGTAACCTCTGCTCCGGGGATCGGTGCAGTCCCAGGGCGTGTGCTCGCTGCCAGCTCTCCCAGGTGACGTGAGGTTTGGGAGGACACACACACACAGCCTCGGCAGGGCATGGAGGATGAATGAGAGGATGAGTGAACGCGCGGCTGAACGCACAGGGCACTCTGTCCTCTCAGGAGACGCTTCCTAAATGTCACACAAAAGGGAGGGGAATTGCAGGCACGGTCTGCATCGAGGGTGACGGCGCTCACCCGGGTTGCCGTGACTTGTACTTTTCCGCTGACGCAGAAAAGCGCGCTCTGCCAAAGAATGTCCTTGGAGGGAGTCGATGTATTTTTCCTTCTGTTATTTAAGTCAAATGCATTTAATGTAAGCGATTCAGCTGCGAGCTGGAATGTGGGATGGGTCTCCTCGCCCCGTGTGGAGCCCCCACCGCGAGCGGGTCCAGCGGCAGCGCCGCCCGCTGGGTCGGCTGGCCGCGGGTTTCCGTGGGGCGGGTTGCTGTTGGAGGCCAACACGGGTCGGTCTTGTGAGCAGGTACGCTGGGAATAGCTCGCCTGGGCTGCACAGGCAGCACCGCTTGGTATTCACGTGTCCGTTCATTCATTCACCAAGCAGTCCCTGAGCGCTTCCTATGGCCACAGCTTTCCACCAGGTGCGTTTTGGGGATACAAAGCTAGGACGCCCCCCAAAACTTCCAGGACTTCTGTTCTCCAAATACATTTAGTTTGACAATCCATTCAATCAGATAGTAAAAGTTGCAAATTTACTTGTTTTTTTTTAATGTACATCAACAGAAATGCGGTATAACCAAGCTAATTCTTTAACTCTGTACAAGTGGTGGAGCTTTTTAGAAAATGAACTGTAAAGATTTCGTGTCTAGGTTTGACTGTGTTTTGCGTGTGCCTGGGTATGTGTACACACACACACACACACACACACACACACACACGTGCACACTTGGGCCCCGCCTGCACTGCTGAGCCCAGTCTCAGGGCCCACACATGTTTGGTTGTCTGTGCGGGGCCCTCGGGCACGTGGTGTGCGTGCAGGTCACCCAGACGGAGCCTTGGGAGCTCGCTGTCACCGAGGCTCTGCACAGTTCTTCTCGCCATGGGTCTCCCTCACCCCGCGCTCCCCTCAAGGCAGGAAAAAGAGCACAAATTCCTGAGGCAACGTTGTTCCCAGGGTACAGTTTCCATCCATCACGCCCCTCCGGAAAAATGTAAATATGCTCCCGCCGATAGTGGCGTTATTTATTATCCCACGCTGCCACACAGGCCGGAGCGGGCGCGGCTGCCGGCCAAGCCTTATCCGTGGTTCCCCCGGGAGGCTCCGCTGGGAGGGCAGAGCCGGGGGTGGAAGGGAGGCCTGGGCAGAGGTGGGGGCTCTGGCAGCTGGGCCGGGGCTGTGCCGAGGCTGTGCATAGTCAACGTGTCGGGGTGGAGTGGGGCAGCCGCCGCCTTGGGACCAGGTTCTTGGAGTCGGTCCCTGTTTGGAGGACGGGAGGCTGGCTCCACGTGGTGCCCAGATGCATGGTTCTTTGGGGGTGGGAGTCGATCCATCTCGGTCTTTGACTTGTGGCAGGTGGGTAGTGGATCGTGCCGGCGTCACTCAAACCCGAGAGACTGCTGCTTGCCCGGCCGACGTTTCATTGAGCTAGCTATGCTCGCTTCCCGTGCACACAACCGAAGAGACCTGTGTTACAGAAGACCCTCGTTCTCAGGGCGCTTACACACCAGGGCTGTGGGTGCCCCCGCCCCACCACACTGCGATATGCAATGTCAAGAGGCAGACAATTTTCCGGGAGGGGCAGGAGGAGGCACCCAAAACTCAGTCCGATCTCCTCTGCCAGGCCTGCCAGCTCCCTCACGAACCGGCTTGGTCCTGGCCGTCATGACCACTGTCGTTCCCACATGGAGGGGGCTTGGGTCAGGCAGGCCATGTTCCCATCTGTGAGGTGGGGCCCCTGCCCGCGCCCGCTGCGCGGGGTGATGGCGAGCACCAATAGTAAGTTGGGCGCACTCCCCAGAGCTCTCCATGGTGTTTCCAGCTGTGCAGCTGTCTGTCGTAGGGGGGAGGGGGAGGAAGCTGTAGGGGAGCGAGTCCTGACTTCAGTGATGTGGGAGCCATAGGTGCAGACAAGTGCGGGCAGACAGATGCTGGGGACGGACGCTGGAGTCAGGCCAGGCGGGCCCAGGGCTTGAGGTCAACGTGAGAGTGGGCATCAGGAGGTCCCGTGAAAGGATGCTGCACACTGTCCCTAAAATACAGCGTGGGGAGACAGCGAAGAAGGGTTCGCCCTAGCGGAAACAAACCATTTCGCATGCTGCCTCTGTGCACCGGATGTCTTGACGAGCAGGACTCTGCTGTAGCTCGGTCTCTGTGCATTGAAGCGCTCCATTAAGACGGGACTGACTGGGACAGAAGTACCTCCTCACTGCCAGGCGCAGGGCAGTGGGCATGGAGCAGTATAAACAAACCTGGCGGTAGCAGAGGGTGCAAGAGATCAGCTGCAGGAGTGGAAGGAATGCTGGAGGGCTCCGTGAGGCTTCTTGAAGGGGCAGGAACCCCAGACCCAAAGATTTTTGTGTAGGGATCCAATCCAGTGACCCGATGACAAACTTCCTTTGGCGGGGGACATTTCTTTGTCTTCTGTTAAGGTCTCAGAGGTGTCATAGCTCTGTCCACACAATAGGTACACAAAAGACCCCTCTTTAACCAGCAGAACAGATAAGCCTAAACAAAATGCATTTCTATATCAAGTAATGGTTATTATCCAGGTGACTTGCTTTCAGAAAATGATGGGATAGGATGGCGGAGAAGAGCTTATGGATGTGTGTTCTCTTCTTGGCCATGTCCCTCAGAAATAGGTTTCTGGGGAGTGGACCAGCTCTGCCCCCTCAGAAAAGGCCGGTGTCTCCTCGTGACGCTCTGCAGGGAGGTGCTCCGTCTCCTTGGCCATAACCCAGGGACACGATCCGCTGCCTGCCAGCAGACCAGCAAGCAGCCAGCACCTCGGCGGCTCTAAGTCGATGTAGGTGACGTTCCTTGAAATACGTCTCGTTACAGATGTGGACGAGTGTGCGACGGACTCCCACCAGTGCAACCCTACGCAGATCTGCATCAACACCGAAGGCGGGTACACCTGCTCCTGCACTGACGGCTACTGGCTTCTGGAAGGCCAGTGCTTAGGTGACAGCTCTGGGGCTCACGGGGACTCCTGGAGGTGGTGATGGCCGGGGGGTTGTGAAATGTGGGCCTTGCTGAGGGTCCCTAGGGCAGTGGGCCTCCCTTTGCAGGGGGCGGGGACATACAAGCCTATTGAGCTTCCATGGGTCACGCATCGCCACCCTTTCAAATCCGTCATCACCATCACCATCGTGTCCTCATTGCAAACTTTTAAGTCCTCAATGGAGGACACTTTTTTATTGCTTTTTTTAGAGAAAGAGAGAGGAAGGGAGAGAGAGAAATATCGATGCAAGAGAAGCATTGGTTGGGTGCCTTTGTACGCACCCAGACCCGGGATCTGTGCTGGGACTGGGGATTGTAAGTGTCTGGACCGGGGATCACACGTTCAGGTGCCCCGACCGGGAATCAAACCCGAAACCCTTTGGTTACCAGACGATGCTCCAGCCACAGAGCCACACCAGCCAGGGCCATCAGAATTTTTTAATGCATTTTTAAGGCTCCTGTTTGATTTTTATCTATACTGTTTTCCCTCCTTCTGAAAGTGGGTGTCCAAGGCAGGAAATGGTAGAGGTGAGGGTTACCCTGTCGCACTCAGAGATCATGCTGAGAACTGAGAACAGTTTGTGTGGTCACAGAAAAGTTTCCGTCTCCAGTGTGGATCAGTGGATTCCGAGCTCACACTGTCTCCTCCCAGCCCCCCCACAGAGCCACCGCCACGCCCACCCCACTAGCTGGTCTTTCTTTCTACTGTGAAACGGTCAGTCATCCCCAATTGAGAATTTCGTTTCTTGCAGTTGGCATCTGCTATATGATCTCTCTGTTTATTTTTACTGGAGGGCTATTTTCCTTTCTTTCCCTCTAGCTTTTGGTCCAGCCAAGTGAATGAATTCATAGCAATCTCGGGCTGTCAGTTCTATTTCTTTTCCTGGGGTCTGATTTCTATACTGTGTTCTTGGAGAAGCCCTGCCAGTTTAAAGTCTCTAAGACACTGTTCTGTTGCCTGCAAGTCCGTGCCGAAGGAGCTGAGAAACAAACCCTGACCGCATCATGGAAACCAAAAAAGAAGGTTCTTTTGTCCAAGTCTCTCTTGCCTGAGACCGAATTGGGGCCGGCTGGAGGGCCCTGGCCGTGGCCTCCTCGGGGCCTGATAAGCCCGCCTAGACTTGGCCTGGCTGTCCCTCCCAGGCATGCCCCAAAGAGCTGGCTGCACACGGGCATCTTAACCAGTCTCAGCTATTACGGAAAATCTGATGCCAGGGCTTTGAACATAAGCAGATCATTGTGAGTGAGTTATTTGTACGGGAACTTAATATGTAGAGTTTCAGAACTGGAAGGGATGTTAGATATTATGTCATTCAGCTTTCGTAGAGCTGGAAACTGAGCCTCAAAGAGGAAGGACATTTTGGACAAGGCGAATTTGGTCTAAAATCTCTCTGGTTTCTCAGTCCAGTTTTTTCCACCACAAGGGGGCGCAAGAGAAGATCACAGGGACGCACAGGCTGGATTGATTGCTTATACAGAGGAAAGCCCTCCCCATCTGAGGGGGCGCAGCGCCCAGGACATTGCTGTACCTACCTGGGAGGGTGGCTCCGTCCACAGAGCCGGAATATCTGGGAGGGATGCTCCTGGAGGCCTAACGTGATGCCACACACGGCCTGCCGATAACCCAGGTCCAAAGTGAAGGCCTTTACTCATTGTGGCTGAACTCACGCCATTCTCTGGCCAAACTTGTCTTTCTCTTTGAAACCCCAAGTTCTGTAGCCATCCACCACCCCCTCCATGAACCTTTGGAGGCATTGCTTTTGGAGAAAAACAACAGGCAGGGGACTGCCTTTCCTCCAGGGAACCCCAGGATGTCCCCTTTTCCCTGCCGCCTCCCTGTCCTTGGTGATGTGTCCAACTGCACCCGGGAAAGAGGTCGGTCAGCAACTGCACAGGCCAATGTGCCTTCTAAGCAGGAGCTGCAAAGCCCTCGGTGGGCAGTGGGGTGGGCCAGGTTAGAAGTAGATGGGACTCAGAGACAAAACAGAACCCCAAGGGTGGGACGCAGCCTCTGAGGAAGGTTGGACAACAGGTAGGGTGGTGGTGGGGTCCGTCCTGACAGCGGATGTTAGGAACTAGGCACAGAGACTGAGGTTCTGAACCGGCGTGCAGAGCCCTGGATGGACCCTGGTTCCAGAGGAACTAGGGTCCCAGGGAGGGAATGTGGTTAGTGTAGGGGGCGGTGGGGATGCAGTAAGAACTGGTGCAGCTCCAGTCTCATCGGTTGGCGACAACAGGTGCTTGTGTAGGTGAGGACTCTGTCTCCACCCGTATGCTTCATTCAAGACATCTCAGTCTATAGCAGTGAATGCTCCAGCCCATCAGCCTGTCACCCTGGGGCGTTGAGAAGAGCTTTTCCAGGGACACCAGGCTCCCCATTGACGGGTACCTGTCAGCAGGGAGGTCATATTGGCTGCTCGGCTAAAAGGACCCATTCACTCACAGAGCTGCCTGCTCAGCAAAGACCAGCCATGGCTTGGAAGAGGTGTGTTTATCCAGAGTGCTGTGTCTGCTCTGGTGCAAGCCGGAGACACCGGGGAAATCCGGAGTCCTGGTGTCACTGGAGTCACAGGTCCCTAGACCATAGTGCTACCAGCTCGTCCTCACCTACACTTGCCCTTGTTCCTGACACCTGGACACATTCCTTGTTGACGGGGCTGGTGAGGAGCCTGTCAGATTGAGGCTACAGGTTCCTCTTACACTTTGAACTATCTTGTCCCTTCCCAGCGCAATGAAACATTTACATAGAATCTTAGAGTTGGTTCTTAATGTGGATAAAAACCTTGCCCACTCTGAGCAGAAATTTCCTCTACGAACTTCAAGATAGGTTTGGGTGTTCACGGGACTGAGATGGGTCGAGGAGGGTTACGGGGAGACTGAGCCTTGGAGTCCAGGGGGTGTTACGATCGCTGCCACCCGGTAGGCACTGTCTCCACGTCCGCTCCCCCTGGCTTCCCTTCGTGGTCTCTGTCCAGAAGGGACGGGCAGCAAGGACGCTGGGGGCGGCGTCGGTGGTTGAGAAGGAGTGTCTCACCTCGTGCGTGTCTCTCTTGCCAGACATCGACGAATGTCGCTATGGCTATTGCCAGCAGCTGTGTGCGAACGTCCCTGGATCCTACTCCTGTACATGCAACCCCGGTTTTACCCTCAACGAGGACGGAAGGTCTTGCCAAGGTACGTGACCTGAGCGGTGACTCGACCATGCTGTCTCATGCCCAGTCTGGTCGTCTCCGGCTCATCCCTCTGCGTGCAGAAACCTGAGACCTGAACGAGCTTATCTGACACACTGTGGTCACTGCCCAGATTAGGAGCACCTTCATGCATCAGCCGGGAGCTTACAGCCCAGTGCATTAGCTTCTCCCTGCAACCCAGGAGGGCTCCTCCCGGCTTTCTTGACTACTTAGAAATGTTCTTGCATACCTTGTAGCCTAAGTTCAATTCCTGGGGCCAGAGTGGAGCGGTCAGAAAGAACTCCTGACCCTCGATGAATCACAAAATAAGCACGTGCACTCTCGGCAGGGGGGTTGGGGGCAATTCTGACGCCTGTCACTATAGCTTTTCCCCTTCGGCCCGTGCCAGGAGGGCCTGCTGCCTTAGCAAAGAGTCTGGTGGTGGTGGCAACTTGCCCTCCTGCTCGGCATTCCCCACAGAAACAGAATGGAGCAAGGCGTTTTCTGGTTTCCACATGATCTCTTCAAACACTGATAAGTAAGACAAACAAGCTACGTGCTTACTGTAGTTTCCCTCTGCAGGTTTCTTCTGCTCAGGAAATGAATGGGCGACTTGAGACTCGAGGAATTAGCGCGAGTCCCGCCTGGCCGCCAGCTCCTGCCCCCAGCCCACCGGCCGGGCCTCCAGCCCCTGGCAGCTGCTCCGTCCAGGGTGGAGGCAGTGCCGGGGACTCAGAATGAGGTCTTTGTCTGGAATCTGCCACCAGGCTTTGCAGGGCCCATTTCCTTGTCACACCATCCGAGGTCTGGCTGGCAGGCTCCTGGCCAGCTCTTTGGAGGATATTATGTCTCCATTAGTTTAATCGTATCGAAATCATTGGGTAAACAGGAAGGCATCAGCGTTAAAGAGTTTGATTCTGGGTTCTTTGGAAGTCTCTCCTCCAAAGCTGGTTCTGCTGATTGTTCCAAGAAGTCTTGATTGTGTTGCTCTCGCCAGGAGAGGTCATTTTCCTCTGAGAGTGGAGACCCGGCTGGGAGATCGAAGGGGCTGATAGAGCAGGTCGAGTCCCTACACACCCCCGCCCCGTCATTGGAGCAGGAGTGGGCAAGTGGGCGCCTGGCTCCCTGGCTGCTGGGATAAGCAGCTTAGGACAGACGCAGGCTTCCCCGTGCCAAGGCCGGGGGCTGGACATGCCAGCCCAGGTTTTCCCCCAGAGGCTGGCTCGGTGCACCCGACACCTCCTGAGGCACAGCCAGGCACAGCAGCACCAAAGGTCCCGTGTGTCCTTGAGGCCTTTCAGGGACGGGCCTGTGACAAGGAGCAGATAATAATACACCTGGCAGTGCCAAGTCCAGCAGCAGGCACAGCACCCAGGCTGCGCACGCACTTGGCCACTAGGACGTTGCATCAGTGGGGCCCGCTGGTGACATGGAGTGTTCCCAACTCCATGGAGCTTTCATAATTCTAACACTGCGTGCGAGGAAGTGTGTGCTTTGCGCTCTTCCAGGCACTGTCACATCTGTTCGTCTCACTGCATCCCGACAATGGCCTTGTGGGGTCGGCGGGGCAGGCATTTGTGGCTCTGCTCACAGATGAGGAAATCAAGGAGCAAAAAGGTTAAGCAATTTGGCCAGAGTCACTCAGCCAGGTGGTGGCGGAGTGGAGAGTAGAACCAAGGGCCTTAGCCTTCCTGTCCAGCAAGTGGGAGTGGGGTGCGGGCTGCTCCCACAGGACTCAGAAGGACATCTGGGCATGTGAGGATCCCAGGGCTGGCAGGGAAGGGCAGCCAGGGCTCCCAGGGGCAGAATCCTTTGGGTCAGGGGTTCCCAATCTCCTGGCTGCGGACAGGTACTGGTCTGGGCCTGTTAGGAACCGGGCCACACAGCAGGAGGTGAGCTTGAAAGTAATGCCCTGGAATCATCCTGAAACCATCCCCCTCCCCCTGGTCCATGGAAAAATTGTCTTCCATGAAACCAGCCCCTGGTGCCAATAAGGTTGGGGACCAGGGCTTTGGGTCCTGCAGCTCGGCAGAAACATCGGGGAGCTGAGAGAGCGTGGGGCTCAAGCTCATTCATCTCTGTGTGACCGGCGTCTGGCCGGAAGCCGAGCACGCCAGCCCCAGTGCTCGCCGGGGCCGTTCTGCCCGAGCCTGTGCTCCCCCGCTTCCCAGGCAGAGGCCTCCAGGCTCCTGTGGGCACCGGCGGAGACCGGTATCTCGCTGGACCCTCCCCGTGTGGCCGGCTATTATTTTTCTTTCTCCAGATTGCCCCACGTGTGCCAGGAAGCAGGAAGTATGTGGGCATGGGGTCAGCCCTCTGCTTTAAGAAAAGCTTCTCAAGCTGCTCCTTGGGAGGTGTTTAACTCTGAAAACACTCCAGTCTCTATTCAGGGTCTGAAGAGGTTTACTGGGACTTTTGAAGAGGATAGAAACGCTCTCAGCTGGAACTGGGGTCACTGGCCTAAGGAACACGGGAGAGGGTGTGCTTGAAGCTGGTCAGCCGGCGTGGTCAGAGGGCCCCCCTCGCCCCCCTCGCCCCCCGCCACCTTCATGAGCTGTGCGGAATGAGCCTTGGGTTCTGCAGAAAGACCCTGGACTCACATCCCAGTGCCATCTGTGCCCTTGCTGTATTTGGGCACTTCTGTCAACCTTAAAACAAATGTGAGCACCTGGCTGATGCATAATTTTTTGATATACAATGAACTGCATTGTTAAAGGTACATGATACCAGGAACTTTGGCATGTCTGTACCCCGCAAAAGCATCACCACTCTCAGATAACGAATATTCCATCCTTTCTAACAGTTTCTTATGCTTCTTTGCAGTCCTCTCCTTAGCCAACGGATCTTGTAACACGGGGTCGTGGCCCTGTGGGGGATCCTATTATTATCAGTGGTGTTATTTATGCATGATTGTCCTAGCTTGGGCTGCCCTGACAAAATATCCTAAACTGGGGGCTCACACAACAGAAATGTATTTTCTAACCGTTCTAGAGGCCGGAAGTCCAAGGTCAGGGAGCCAGGGGGGCCGGGCACTTTTGAGGGCTCTCTTCCTGGCCTGCGGGTGGCCCGTGTCTCTCCGAGTCCTCACATGGCAGAAAGAGCAAGAGCAAGCTCTCTGTGTCTCTTTCTATAAGGGCGCTAATCCCATCGGGAGGTCCCCATGCTAGGACCATGCTGAAGCTCGATTACTTCTGAAAGGCCCAGTGTCCAAACGCTGCAACATTGGGCATTAGGGCTTCAACATGAATTGGGTTGGGGACATTCTTAGAATTGTCACATTGTTTGTTTACGTGATCAAACGCAACGGCAGTGAAGGGAGAGTTCATTGGGAATGGAATGTAGCAGGTGATGGGAAAGAGCAGGTGTTGGCTAGAAATCCCTGTCGGGGACCTCGGAGAGTGGGCTTCCTAGGAGGGGCATCCGTGTGTATGTGCAATATGTTCGTGACATGTGTACATGTTGCTTCTACCCTTCCCACTTCTTGACTCCAGAGGGACATGTGGACAGAGCCCCTGATTCTTCAGTGAACGCTTTTGGGAGCTGACTTCTCAGTTTGCTGGTTCCCAGACGGAGATTCTCGGTGCTTGTGGGTCTGGTCTCCCAGCCACAGATTTTGTAGCTGGTGTGGTTTTGTCTGCCTCGTCACGGTGGATGTTTGGTTGTGGGAATGGTCAGTGATGCGCTGTGGCTTTGGCTTTCCACAGATGTGAATGAGTGTGCCACTGAGAACCCCTGCGTGCAAACCTGCGTCAACACCTACGGCTCTTTCATCTGCCGCTGCGACCCAGGATATGAACTTGAGGATGACGGAGTTCGCTGCAGTGGTAATGAGCTTTACTTAGCATTGGAGATTTCCACCTGCAGCAGGGACCTGGGGGTTGGGGGGTGGAGGTCAATGGCTTTCTTCACAGGTGTTTCCTCTCATTTCCCAGAAGCCTCTCCAGTTGGGGACATTTCCTGGTGCAGTGGGGTCACAACCACACAAAACAGAGATGAGTCACTGCTTGAAAGATGGAGTGGGGTCCCACCTTCCTTGTCACTTGAGCCCAAATGCAAAAGCCAGTGGAGCTACCTTTGAGGGTCTGAGGTGGGGCGAAGGAGGGAAGAAGTCACCCAGCTGGTCTGAGTTGTCTGTCCTCAGCCAGCACTGACTCAAGTCCTGGGGATCGCAGAGACAGTGCTGGCAGAAGGCAGTGACCTGGACGGTTGGGAGGTGGGCGTGGGGTGGACGAGGTCAGGTGTGTGCGTGCAAACACTTGGCGAACTTCTAAAATCTCTGCAAACACTCGGTGTTCAGCTCCAGGCCCGGCAGGGGGTGAGCACGCAATAAGCAGTTTTCAGATCGATGAGTGAAAGATTGAAGAGCGAATGGATGAAATCTTAATTTGTTGTGAGAACACAGATGTGATGGCTCAGCCGACCTTTTATAAATTCCCTGCAAGCCCTAGAAGCTGACTCTCTGCCCATGCCAGATTGTAAATTATTAACTCATGTCATAAGAAACTTGTAAACTCCTTGAAAAATAGGCACAGCCTCTCACTCATATTTATTAGCATCCTGCACAGAGCCATGCCTACCACTTTCATTTTCTTCTTCCTTTTTTCTTTTTTCTCTGTTTTTTTTTTGTTTGTTGTTTATTTTGTTTTTTTGGTAAATGTTGAATCGAGCTCCAACCCATCCACTTTGGCATTATCAGCAGTCAGTGGTGAATGAGCGCAGTCCAAATTAATAATGCTTCGTTGTGCTTTTCAGAGTAAGTGGGCCATGCCCTGGGGTGTGACAATCCTTTTGTCTTGCGGAATGGAAAGTTTCCTAATCCTGGGTCTCACTGTGACAGGGAACTAACCCTGTCCTGATTGGGACTGCGTGAGAGGACGGCAGTGCTCTGGGAACAGTGTTCCCCGAAACCAATGAGCACGTCACCCAGGGGCCGGGGAAAACCAGAGCAGCGAGTGAGCAGCGACAGGGAGTCTTACACCAGTTCAGCATCAGTCCCAGACACGGAAATAAAACACCCTCAGGCCTGAGAAGCCACTTTCTCCCTAGATTTCGGCTCCCTGCTTGGCGCTCTTTGGGGAGTCTGCGCTCAGGAACGAGTGGGTGGCGGGTTTGGACTGGGAGAGGACCGTTGTTTCTCCAGAATCCCCGGCGCATCCCGGGAGGTTTACCGAGCCCCCGCAGGGGGGGTGTGGTGGAGCGGCTCCGGAGCCAGAGTTCGGTTTCTGGCTCTCCCGTTTCCTGCCCTCCCTGGCCGGGTCCCTTCCCAAGGCTCAGTTTTCTCATTCATTAAACACAAACGTGCCCCCTCGTAGGGCGGTCACACAGGTAAAGTGAGTTGGTGTACCTGAGTGTCATCACCGGGTCACGTACTTCCTCTGCGTGTAGGTGGAAGAGGCCTCTAGCTTTTCGAGCAGTTTTCACATCCTCGGTGGTTTGGCAAGGATTTTCAGTTGGCTTGCTTTCCCCAACATGGCTAACTCCTCCACGTTCACCCTGAGGCCCACTTCCCTTAGACTCAGAGTGACCTTGACCCCTGGACACTGGGGGCTTCAGGGCTGGCCTCAGACAGCAGTGTGACAACGAGAGAGTTGGTTCCCTGCTCCCTCCTACGCAGCCCCTTCCCCTGCTGGTCATTTCCCCAGGAAACGTTACCCTCGGAGTTATCACAGCCAGTGTGGCTGCTCTGTGCGGCACCGGACCCTTCTTAGCTGTGTCCCCTTGTCCCTCAGGGATTGGTAGAGACGAGCTGATCCCAAAAACCAGGGTGGACTCTCATGTGGATGAATGAAAATGGCCTCATGTGAGCTCCCGGCCAGAAGCTGGGCTTGTATTACATTGGGTTAGCCAAAACGTCTGTTTAGTTTAGTTTTTTTATTTTTTTAAGATTTTATTTATTTATTTTTAGAGAGATGGGAAGGGATGGAAAAAGACAGGGAGAGAAACATCAGTGTGTGGTGCCTACTGGGGACCTGGCCTGCCACCCAGGCATCTGCCCTGACTGGGAATTGAACTGGTGACCCTTTGTTTCACAGGCCAGTGCTCAATCCACCGAGCCACATCAGCCGGGACTGTTTGTTTTTTTTTCTGTAAAATAAAAACCACATATTTCATTTTCACCAATAACTTTACTGATTTGGATATTTTGAGTATGTTGGCTCTCTCCCACTATTGGCTTCTAGTGGGTAGAGGCCAGGGTGCTGGTAAACATCCTCCAATGCATCAGACAGCCCCACAGCAAAGAGTTATTTGGCCAAACTGTCAATAGTACCAAGAAACTTTACAAACCACTTTTGACTCGTTCAATCAGTCACAGCACCTTTTCCATACACTGCACAAATCTTTCTTTGCGTTTCTGTTGCGTTTTTACCTTTCTTGAAATAATAAAGGCTAATACACCAAAAAATGTTATTTTCTTCCATCTTCAATATTAAGATGGCTGCACAAAAATCCACCCATTTTGTCACATTTTTTGAAATGCATGCTGATACAACAGCTGTCACAATACAGTCTAACAAAATTGTTTTGGATAACAGTAAAGACAACTAAGCACTACTAGAGCCAGGGTAAGAAAAAAACTAAACTAACTTTTTGGCAAAGGCAATATTTCAGCTCTTCGGCCTGGGGCTTGCAGACCCTAAGACAAACTGGGGGGTAAATGTTAGGGCCCCCTCCTGCCCAGTGGGAGGTGGGGGTGGGTGCTGCCATCTCGGCCTGCACAGGAGCTCACCCTGCTCTGGGCAGTTTCCCCAACCTCAGGACTCCCCGGATCCACCCATGTTAAGTCCTGAATGTGATCGGCTCAGGGAGACATTACAGCATTGTGCTGAGAAGTGTAGGATCTGGAGGCCGGCTGGGCTCAAATCCCAGCTTTAATCCAGGTTGCCCATTTTCTGTGAATTAACAATTTACCGCACTTCCTTAAGCCTCAATTTCTTCTCTGTACAATGTGGCTCCTAATAGCGCCTCCTTCAGAGGGCTGAGGTGAGAAGCAAATCGGATGAGGCGGGTAGAGCAGTTAACTCAGTGCTTGGTACCTGTCCAGTCTCAGGAAGTGCCAGGCTTACAGCCGTTCCTCCTGACGGCATGAAAGAGTCCACGAACTGACCCATTTTCAGCCTCTTTGGACCCTCCTGACCCCACATCAAGCGAGAATTCTCCATAGCAGTGCCAAGCAATGGATATATAATGTGAGCTACAAACATGACATATCTGTAACCTAGTATTCTACCGTGAGTGAGGCCCCTCTTTGTTCTGATGGGCTGGGGCCAGAGACATGGACTCCTCAGGCTCCCAGGGGTGTGGGGGAGGGGGTGCGGCGGAAGCAGATCCCACCGTGCATGCTTTAACTTTCAAACCAGCAGCTGGGTTCTGCTGGCCACGACCCATCTCCTGAAAATCCCCGGAGAGCCTGGAAGGAGTTTTTTCTCCTTGGATGTGAGAGGCGTCGGGCATGTAACCGGAGTTCTCCGATGGCGGAGAAGCCTCCTCCTCTGCTGACACCCACCCTGGGTGACTCCAGCCATCAGTGGGCTGTTAAAGCAATCCGAGGACATGCCACTTGGGGAAACTAGTGAACACAAGTTTTCGGGAAACGACAAATGAAATGAAAACATGTTTTCTTTGGCATGTTTACTGAATGACGCTCAAACGGGGGCTTCGTTGCCAGACTCTGAGTGTGATAAAGAGCTGGCTTTGCTGCGGTGCCTGCTTTTGCATCAGCAGCCACGGAGGCTCCCCATCCCGTCCCCACCTCCACAGCCGGACAGTGGCCCAGCGCCAGGTTCCCGGGTCCCAGAGACCTCCTGAGGCAGGCAGGCCACCTCGGGGCGCTGTGCCCGCGGACCCCATCCGCTCTAGAGATCTCGTTCTAGGAGGTTTCTGGATGTAATGAAGTTTTAATATTGGGTTGGCCAAAAAGTCTAGTTTTCCTATAAAATAAAAGACACATTTTTCATTTTCTCCAATAACTTTATTGGTTTGGATATTTTGAGCATGTCAACCCTCTCCCGCTATTGGCTTCTAGTGGGTAGAGGCCAGGGTGCTGCTAAACATATTCCAATGCATCAGACAGCCCCACAGCAAAGGATTATTTGGCCAAAATGTCAATAGTACCAAGAAACTTCGCAAACCATTTCTGACACTTTCAGTCAGTCACAGCACCTTTTCCACGCACTACACAAATCTTTCTTTGTGTTTCAGTTGTGTTTTTACTTTTCTTGAAATAATAAAGCGTTACATGCCAAAAATCTTGGGTTATTTTCTTCCATCTTCAGTATTAAAATGGCTGCACAAAACTTCACCAATTTTGATCATTTTTTTAAATGCATACTGATATGACAGCTGTCACAATACAATCTGACAAAATTGTTTTGAATGAAGTTAAAGGCAACTAAGCAGTACTAGAACTATCATGCAGAAAAAAAGAAAACTTTTTGGCGAACCCAAATATAACGGCCTTCTGGGTGTGTCCCTTCTAGTTGTGATTTTAGGAATAATACTGTTTTTCAAGTTGGGACGATCGGTAAAGTTGCCCTTTCAGAAGACCAGGACCAGTGAATGATTCTTGGATCCAGGGGAAGAGCTCGGTACCCAGCAGGCAAACAAATCTCACCTCCAGACTCAGGGGGCAGGTTCACCTACGGGGTAAAATGAATCAGCAATAACTAGATAGTGTAGCAGAGCCAGAGGCGGAGGTTGTGGGAAGCCCAATGGAGATAGGTTTTACCTCCCTGTAGAAAGTAATTCTCTGACAATTAGGGCTGTCCAAATATCAATGGGCTTCCTTGTAGGTAGTGAGCTCCCCATCTTCAGAAGTATTCAAGAAATGAATTGGCAACTTCTCAGCAATAAAGCTGTCATGTGCGTCAGAAGGGTATGGAAGCTGGAGTAGATGGCCACTAAGCTCTCCAATTAGTCTGCGATTATAAACAGCAGGCGTAACTTGTCACCCCCAGACATGGATGAGTGCAGCTTCTCCGAGTTCCTCTGCCAACACGAGTGTGTGAACCAGCCCGGCACGTACTTCTGCTCCTGCCCGCCTGGCTACATCCTGCTGGAGGACAACCGCAGCTGCCAGGGTAAGGCTGTCCAGAGGACTCTGGCTGCGGGCGATGCAAGGTGGGGCTGCCTCAGGATGCTGTCGCCTGGGGAGTCCTGGGCAGCTCTGGGGAGGTGACAGGGTAAGAGCATGAGTGGGTGTTGGTGGCTCCCAGAGTGGCAGGCTCTGGGCAGGGTTTCGGGGCTGGGGCCTTCCCGCCCCATGATTCGTCCCCTGGTCCCAGAAAGGACATGACCACTCTTACTCCTAGAAGTGAACTCTGCAGAGAGAGGTGGCTTCCGGAAGGGCTGGTGCCACCTCCCCAGGCAGGTCTCTGCTGGCCACTAAGCCCTGCTCCTGCCCTCACCAGGACATCTGTGGCCGGACCAGCCGGGG
Source organism: Trachops cirrhosus (assembly GCA_028533065.1). Lineage (NCBI taxonomy): Eukaryota > Metazoa > Chordata > Mammalia > Chiroptera > Phyllostomidae > Trachops > Trachops cirrhosus. The sequence goes on along the minus strand of CM052538.1, from coordinate 186,806,145 downwards.
CCCAGGCTCTCTCACGGCCCCTGGGGGCCCCTGGTCATTCTTCTCCTACTGACTTCCTAGCGAGCGGGTGCCAGGAAGACCTCACGCAGCTGACTGCTCTGTCCCTCAAAGGGTCAGGACCCTAGGCTGTGTAAGGGGTGGGTCTTGTTCAGAGGGGCTGCCTGGCCCAGCCCCCGCCCTGTGCTCCGCCCTGACCCCACACCCAGCGAGCCTTCTCCGCAGCAGCGCCAAGCAGTAGGAACGTAATTCGTAATTCGAGCTACAAAGAAGCTGCAGATGCAGGGTCCGGCACAAACAACGCCCCTTTTTGACCACAGACTCTTTTATTACAAAATCGTGAGCATGTAATTCTATAACGTAACAGTGTCACATGCAAGCACACCATGTAAGATTTTAGGTGAAATGTCCACATTAAAACCATAAGTCATTACACCCATATTGTTACCCTACCGACCACACTCTGGCAGGCCTCACTTCCTCTGGACCCTGTACAATTTAAATTTTCCTAGTAGTCACAGTCAAGGAGTAATTTTTTTTAGGTAAATAGAATTTTATCTTCTTAATTTCTTTAATTTCTTCTTTACCTGAACAGGTAAAATTAATTTTAAGACTATATTTTATTTCATGTAGTATATCCAAAGTATGACTCCCATGTTTACTCAATATAAAAATCACTAATAGATAGTTTGCATTCTGCACCGAGTTGTCTAGTCTGGTGTGTATTTTCCACCGACCGCACATCCCGGTGTGGACTCGCCCCCTTCCGAGTGCTCGGCAGCCACGTGGGGCCCGGGGCCACCATGCGGGGAAGTGCGGCTCTGCAGCGGTCGCGGGCAGCCCAGCCCTCACGCCGAGCCCCGCAGCCCGGGCGCAGGGCCAACGCCTGGGGGGTACTGCCCGGCCTCAGCCTCTCGCCCCCTGCCTTTCAGACATCAACGAGTGCGAGCACAGGAACCACACGTGCACCCTGAGTCAGACTTGCTACAATTTGCAAGGGGGGTTCAAGTGCATCGATCCCATCCGCTGCGAGGAGCCTTACATCCAGATCAGCGATAAGTGAGTCGTGGCTTCCCCTTGGGAAATGGGGACATGCGTGAGGGGCCTGGTCAGGAGGCTGCCACTGTGGCGTAGAGGAGAGTGCACCTGCCTGGGGGCTGGGAGGCCTGGGCTACTGCCACCCCCCCACACACGGTTCTCGACCACTCGCCCAATCGTGCCAGACCTATGTGAAGATTCTCCAGGGGCTGTCCAACCTTTTTGGCATCTCTGGACCACACTGGAAGAAGAAGAGTTATCTTGGGCCACACATTAAATACATTGTGACACATAATCACAAAAAAACTCATAATGTTCTAAGTAAATTAACAGCTTTGTGTTGGGCCACACTCACAGCCATCCCGGGCTGCATGCGGCCCGGGGGCCGCAGGTCGGGCGCCCCTTCGAGGGCTAACTGGGAAGGGAGGCCGAGCTCACAAACCTGCTTCCCCTTTGGTAACTTGTGCTGGGTACAGGGGTCTTTTTAGAGCTGGGCTTCCAGCCGTCCTGGGCACAGGGACCACCTGGTGGTCTTGTCAGAGTCTGATCCAGCGGGCAGCACGAGAACCTGGCTTTCTGGGAGCGCCGGGTGAAACAGTGGCTGCCCGTCTCTCTGGACTGTGCTGTGAGTAGCGACGAGCAGGAGATGTTATTAGAAAGTTCTCAGGACTCGAGGGCACTTAGCTCGCTTTAATCATTTCCGATGTCACAATGTTCAAGTTTTACTAAACCACCAGATGGCAAATATCAGAGCAGAGGGTAGAATTCAAGTGAAGACAAGCTCTCCAAAGTGAAAGCACTAGGACAGTGTTTTTCTGTGCGTGGTCTACTAGGAGCACCTTTTCCTTCTTCTAGTCCCCACCTAACCACCTCGGCTCCTCCTCAGGCCGCACGCACGCACGCACGCACGCACGCATGCACGCGCGGGCACGCTCTGCCCTCCTCTCCACTGGGGGCGCACTGACTGCCCCGAGCCCTGGAATGAGTCGCACGTGCCCACGGTGTCCTCTGGGAATGCAGCACCCAAAGGGGAAGTGTGGCTTACCAGTGTGTTTCCCCTCTGACCAAAGCTAACAGGGGAAGACAAAGTAGCGACAGGAAGGTCTTATAGGGACGTCTCCGCTTCCCACTGAGAGCCGTGCTCCCAAGCAGCCCTTGGGAACTGGTTCTTCGATTTCTGGCTCCAGGGCCCTTCTCCGCAGAGCGGAGCTTTGGGCTGTGCTCACCAGCTTCCACTCCCAGTTCTCTCTGGGCATCTCCAGACTGCCCTTGTCTGTGGCCGGGAAATTGTCCCGGCTCAACCCGAAGCACTGAGCTGGCGTTACCGGTGAGGTCCCTGGCACGCCACTGAAAATGCTCAGTGACTCCAGCCACCTCTTCCGGGCCCTTCCCTTGTCCAGGTGTCCTGCACTCCTGCCAACCCGAACAGCACACGCCCTCGAGTGCCCAGCCTCCCGGCTTTGGTGCGCACATTTCCCGCCTGGGAAGGCATTACTGTCATCGCCACAGGGACAGATCTCAGCCCCGTGCCGCCTCCCGCAGCTGTTTGTGATCCTCTGCAGCGGGGGGCCATTAGGCCTCCCTCCCACATCTTCTAGGAAACCTTCTTTATGTGACACGGGACATTTTAATGTGACCATTCGGCACCAGGGACATTCGACTTGGCAGTTTTGATGCAGCCTTAAAGAACAAAACTTCAAACAAACGTCCTTTTCTCCATGCGTGTAGTCGGGCTCCTGTTACGCACCAGGCACTGTGCTGGGCGCTGTGGGTGCTGCTGTCACGGCCGTGGAGGAGAGAGGC
>CM052538.1:186745090-186802807 GCA_028533065.1 Trachops cirrhosus | reverse complement strand
CCTCCCATCTGGGAACCATCAAAATGTTCTCAGTATCCATGGTTCTGTCTCTGTTCTTGTTTGCTTAGTTTGCTTTTTGGATTCAATTGTTGATAGATTTGTCTTTTTTGCCATTTTATTGTTCATAGTTTTCATCTTCAACTTTTTCTTAAATAAGTCCCTTTAACATTTCATATAATAATGGTTTGGTGATGATGAACTCCTTTAGTTTTTTCTTGTCTGGGAAGCTCCTTATCTGCCCTTTGATTCTAAATGGTAGCTTTGCTGGGTAGAGCAATCTTGGCTGTAGGTCCCTGCTTTTCACGCCTTTGAATATTTTTCGCCAATCCTTTCTAGCCTGAAAAGTTTCTTTTGAGAAATCATCTGATAGTCTTATGGGAACTCCCCTGTAAGTAACTAACTGCTTTTCTCTTGCTGCTTTTAAGATTCTCTCTTTATCTTTAATATTAAGCACTTTAATTACAATGTGTCTCAGAGGGCCTCTTTGTATCCATCTTGTTTGGGACTCCCCATGCTTCCTGGACTTGCATGTCTGTTTCCTTCACCAAATTAGGGGAGTTTTCTTTCATTAATTTTTCAAATAGATTTCCACTTTCTTGCACTTTCTCTTCTTCTGGGACCCCTGTGGTGCAAATGTTGGAATAGTTGAAATTGTCTGAGAGGTTGCTTACAGTATCCTCATTTTTTTGATTCTTTTTTCTGCTTGTTGTTCTGATTGGTTGTTTTTTGGTTTCTTATGTTCCAAATCATTGATTTGATTCTTGGCTTCATCCACTCTACCATTGTTTCCCTGTAAATAGTTCTTTATTTCAACTAGTGTATCCTTTGTTTCTGACTGCATCTTTTTTATGCTGTTGAGGTTCTCACTAAGTTCCTTGAGCATCCTTATAACCAGTGTTTTGAACTCTGCAAGTGATAGATTGCTTCTCTCCATTTTGTTTAGTTCTTTTTCTGGAGTTTTGATCTGTTCTTTCATTTGGGCCATGTTTCTTTATCTCTTCATTTTGACAGTCTCCTTGCATTTGTTTCTATGTATTAGGTAGAGCTGCTATGACTCCCTGTCTTGGTATCATGGCCTAATGTAGTAGGTGTCCTGTAGGGTCCAGTAGCACAGCCTCCCCTATGACCCAAGTTGGGTGCTTGAGGTGCGCCCTTTCTGTGGGCTGAGTACACTGTCCCCTTGTAATTGAACCTTGATTGCTGTGAGCAGGTTAGTGAGAGGGATTTACCCAGGTGAGTCTGCCTTCGCCCTCCATGGAGGATCAGTTGTGTAGCTTTGACTATGGGGCTTTGACTTGGTCTGTAGCTGTCCACTGGGTGTGCAGGCTTTGGAGTTTCCTGGGTGGTGCAGGCCAAGGTCAGCCTCCACCTGTGTTCTGCCTGGGGCCACCCTCCATGAGCTATAAAGCAATCTGAGATGGCTGATACTGGTGCTGGGCTTGGAGATTCCCAGGCAAAGCCAAGCCGTGAATCTAGGTTGGCTGCTGCTAGTGCTGGGCCTGGGGCCACTTAACAAGACGTAATGGGGCTAGACACTCACTGAGGCCAGATGTTGCTTGTTTAATCGGATTTAGGAAGCTGTGAAGCATGAGCCAAGACCAGCCATTCACATGGAAAAGCCACTTTTGACAGCTTAGTGGGCCTGTAATTTGGGTGGGGTGGAGCCTCAGAGGGTCTCCAGGGTGGGGCAAACAGTGGTAGCCAGGTTGATGAGTCTCAGATATGGTACCTGCCTGCCAGCTCTGTGGCTCTGTGGGGGGAGTGTTAAGACAAGGGACAGTAGCCTCTGTCTGCCTTTCTGTCTGAGAAAGCTGTCCCCCAGCTCTCACCTTCATGCCAGACCCTTCAGTTCCTCCCTGTGTGCCACTGGTGCCTTTCAGGCTGCTACTCTGGTGCTGGAGCTCAGAGGGAGTGAGTCTGAGTAAATCCATGTGTGGATTCTTTAAGCAGAACTGCTTGGGACTCCAGGATTTTCTTCCACTGACTCCATCCCTGCTGTTTTTTGCAACCAGAAGTTACGGGGACTTATCTTCCTGGCACTGGATCCCTGGGCTTGGGAGGCCTGGTGTGGGGCTGGGACTCCTTGCCCCTGAGATATCCCTCCCGAATTTTTATCCACCACATGTGGATGTGGGATCAACCTCTTCCACGTCTGCGCCCCTCCTACCAGTCTGGATGGATGTGGATTCTTTAATTCTGTAGTTGTTGCACTTCCATTCAACTCAATTTCTGATGGTGCTGAGTGTTGGCGGTTCTATATTTTCATTGTGATTCTGATGTGGTTGTGCGAGGAGGCGAGCTATGCTTACCTATGCCGCCATCTTTCCTGGAAGTTCTTGACTTCGTGTCTTAGACAGAGTGAATTCTAAGCCCTTGAAAAGATTAAATCGTGTTGCACACAGACTAAGCTGCGTGTGGCAGAGAACATCAAGAACCACCGAAAACCTGTCAATCTAATGTAACTTTTCATGTGAAAATTTCCTTTTTTCTCTATAAAAATAAGGCATAACATTTCTTAGTGAGCGCGCACAGCTGGCGATGTGAAGGGCAATGCCTCGGCGACACGTTTTACTGACTAAGCACATGACAAATGTGAGGTGTATAGAGAATGTCCCAGGACTCCGAACGCCAGACATCTGAGGTTTACGCTCTAGTGACAGGAATACCTTTGTGGCCGGTGCAGGCCACTCCCTAGGAGGCGGAGAGCTCCAGTACACGCAGGAGGGCGTTTCAGCGGGAGCCCGGCGCAGAGCGGGTCTACAGTAACAGCTTTGCACACCGACAGTGGGGTAGCCTCCTTCTCAGTGTTGCAAAGGGAGAAGTAGGCGCGACCAGCGTCCCAAGAGGGTTTTCCACGTTCTCACACAGTCTCCCTTCTCAACAGCCGCTGCTTGTGCGCCACCGAGAACCCTGGCTGCAGAGACCAGCCCTTCACCATCTTGTTCCGGGACATGGATGTGGTGTCGGGACGCTCCGTGCCTGCTGACATCTTCCAAATGCAAGCGACGACACGCTACCCTGGGGCTTACTACATTTTCCAGATCAAGTCTGGGAACGAGGGCAGAGAATTCTATATGCGGGTAAGAGGGCATGGCGGGCGCCGGTCGCTCTCCCCAGCGATGATGCGTCCTGTTGTCTAGCCTGGCGCGTGCTTCTGGAAGCAGGTCAGCGTGCAGCTCGGAGGGGCGGGTGTGAAGAGTGAAGAGCAGAGTGGAGCAGGGTTAGGACTTCAAGGTTCTGGTCCTCATCTCCCCTCTCTTTCCTCCTGCAATTCTGTGGGAGAGGCATTTCCATAGCCTTTTATCCCTCCACACTTTTGACAGATATTTATCAAGTGCCCACTGTATGCAACTGGAAACTGAGAACGTAGCAGTTGATAAAACATCCCCAGCCCTTGCGCTCCTGGCCCTTACACTGCGGTGCACGTGAAGGCGCGCCTCACGGGGGTGGGCTCTGCGTGCCCGAGTTGCCCGACACGGTAGCGGTTGGGCTGTTTACGTTTACACTGATTGAAGTTAAATAAAATGAGAAATTAGGTTTTTCTGTGGCACTAGCCATATCTCGAGTGCTCAGTGGCTGCACGTGGCTGCTGCATTAGCTCAGACGTGGAGCATTTCTATCATTGTTAAAAGTTGGATCGAAAAGAACCAACTTATGCACGTCAGTAAAAATTGCAGAGCACGTGCCCTAAATGCATTTGCTCGTTTGTGGGTTCTGTGCACGTAACACGGCACCGTTTATACAACTGAGCTTTATGTCCCGTAACTTCCGGTGTGATGACACCTGTTTCTTTGTTTTAAAGATTTGATTTATTTATTTCTAGAGAAAGGGGCAGGGAGGGAGAGAAACATGGATCCCGCACCCCCAAGTGGGGCCTGGCCTGCAGCCCAGGCATGTGCCCTGTCTGGGAATCAAACCAGTGACCCTCCGCCTTGTGGGACAACACCCACCCCACTGAGCCACGCGGGTCAGGACGGTGAGACCTCTTTAGAGACCACTGGCTTGGATGTTTTTCGCATTTCAGTGTGAATCTGGGCACTGGTCCAAAAAGTGGATTCCAGAGCTTCATCTCCAGAGAATCTGGAATCATCTGAATTACCCAGAATAAGTCAGAATATGGTGGCTGAGGCCTGGTCCGTCAGTCTCTTATGGCTGCTGTAAGAAACCCCCAAAAGCTTGGGGGCCTCAGACAGCAGAAGCTTCGGCTCACGCAGTCCTGGAGCCGAAAGCCTGACCGCCCTCCCACTGGGCGGCAATCAGCCTGTGGGCGGAGCTGTTCCCTCCGGAGGCTCTGGGCCAGAGTCCATTTCCTCTCCCCCTCCAGCGTCTGGGGGCTGCCAGCATTTCTTAGCTTGGGACCACATCGCTCCAGTCTCTGCCTCCTTGGTCACCGGCCACCTCCTCTGTGTCTCTTATCTTGACGCTTGTGATTGGATAGAGGGCCCGCCCAGGTCATCCAGGAGAATCTCTGTGTCAAGACTCTTCACTTAGTCACACCTACAAAAGTTCCCTTCCCTTTTTCTGTGATGTTTATAGGTTCCAGGACATAGAACCTGGTATCTTGGCGTTGGGGGCATTACCCAGGAATCTGCATTTCTAACAATTACAGTGGGAAGTCCCTGTGGGGAGTGATACTCAGAAAGGCTGTGAAAGTTTATCCATTGTTGGGGCAGATGGTCCTGGGGCCTGCAGAGGACCGCCTCGATGAGCTCTCTACCCCTCCTCTCCCAATCTCCTGGCAGAATCTTCCAGTCCTTGCCTCTGGGGATGAGCCTGCCTGAAACCAGGGAGGTCTCAGGAACAGAGGTCAGGCCAGATTAGAGAAGGTCTCAGGCGCTGGCACCATGCCTGTATCCTCACTGATATGTTTTTGGCAAGACCCTAACAGGGCCAGGTCCGTGGGATAGCACGGCCGGCAGAGCCAGCATCTGCAGACCAGTGTAGCAGGCTCAAGGGCTTTGGAAGGAGATGGAAGGAGTTGAGGGGAAAGGAGCTTCTGCAAGATGAAAAGATGGAGCTGTGTTTATGTCTTTTCCCCAAACCGTGAGCACCAGCTGTCCAGCAGAATCCCAAATCTGGGAGCGTCTGCGGGCCTGCCGCCCGTGGGAGCAGAAGGCCGCCTGCTGACGCCGCCGGTCTGGCCGCGCTCATCTGCGCAGATGCAGCGGCCCCTCCTGGGGGCCTGCAATACCATCACTGATCCCACCTGCCTCCATTCCTGCCCCTCCCGCCAGCAAAATAGCAGATCTGCAGAAGGTGGTCTTGGCTCTGCGAGATTTCGCCCACTAAGATACCACCCACGAAAGTCCCCCAATGTTCCCTGTGTGGCTGACTTGTAAGAGGCACCCAGGATGGTGGGGGAAGCGGATGATCCTACATGTGGAATGGACAGCTGTGAGGGCTCCTTCTGGGAGCTTCCTCTACGGCCTGGATTGTCACAGCAACTAGGGGACCCTCGGAGCTCGCAAAGCTGAGCTGTGTGTGCGTTGTGCCCTCTCTGACAACATTGGGAAAGGCCCCAGTTCTTTAGTCTTTATTCAGAGGGGGAGGCCAGGGTGCTGAGGGAATGTGGGGACGCAGTGCCCGCTCTGAGAGTGGCTGCAGGGCCTTAAGGACGAGAAGGTGGCTGCTGGCTGGGGAGGTCCCACGGGCAGCACCTGGGCAAAGGAAAGGAGCGCAAGGAGGGAGCCTGTGCAGAGGCCACGGGGCGTGGGAGGAGGACCACAGACAAGGCGGGACAGCCCCACGTCCAAGCTCCCGGAGTTGCAGCGCCCTCCTCAGGAGGGCACACACAGTTGTTCTCTTTAAGAACTTTTTAATTTTTATTTTTTACTTTTTTTTACATATTTATGGTAGAAAAATGAGAATAGACAGATTAACCCAAAAGTTATAGCGTAGTCTTCCTAATGAGGGCTCCAGAGCCAGGCCGTCCACCTCGGTTGTGTCCGCAGTTCACCAGCTGCGTGACCTTGGCCACATTACCTAACCTCTCCAGCTTCCACTTCCTCGCTGTGCAGACAGGATGATGATGACAGTATTTACTTTAGGATTAGATGAGATCATGTCCTTGCGCAGCGCCTGGGACACAGGGTGCCTTCTCATCAAACAACTGGGATCGGGAGAGGGGAACATTCGATAACTTTCTTCTTCCCACCCTGCTGTCTTGAACCCAGGCACCCCTGGGCGACACCTCAGGTCAAACCCACAGGGCTCACAGGTGCTTTCAGTTACGGTGAATCGTCTCCTCCTCCCACATCCAAAGTCCGAGCTGGTTTAAGTGGGAACCTCAACCTCTCAGTCTCTCATTCCGTGTAAAGGTGGGTGGGGGTGGCTGTGGAGGGGCGCTTGGCCTCCGTGCACTGTCCTCTTCCCCTGCCCCACTGACTGGTGCTGCCCCTGACTCCTCCTCCAGGGTGGCGGGCGGATGGCGGAAGGGAGAGGGCGGGGCCCAGGTCTTGGTCGTTGCCATGGTAAGCAGGTGTTGCTCCACTCACATGCTCTTGCTTTGGATGGATGTTCTGTGGGATGTTTGGAGGTTTCCCTGAGAACCGAGCACTGACCATTCCCTGGTGTGGGCGACAGGGCCTCTCGCCCCTCTTTCTGGTGTTACATCCTGCACAGATTTCTGGGGGGCAGGGTTGCCGCCTCACCCTGGCAGGCAGACCTTACACCTGGGCTGGGTTTCAGGACACCAGCAGCCAGGTCCCTGCTGCGGCTGCTATTGACTGGGGTACGAGGCCACTGTAGGGCTCTCTAGGCTTCCCCAGGAGGGATTCGGATACTGCCCTCTGCACCCTGAAATGTCAGGGGACCCACACCTCTGAACAGTTCTCTTGAAACCCTCTCTTGCTTGAGATGGGGGCTGGTACAGGTGTTTAATACACGTTTACAGGTTGGAGGTGGCCTCAGAGGGAGAGAAACGGATCTGGCTTGGGGCCACCACTCTCCAAGTCCTGTAAAACAGAACAGACACCGCACGAGTCCTCCACCCTGCTCAACAGCTGCAGGCCCTGTGCCCAGGGTTTTCCCACAATCCCCTGTGCAGGGCCTGCCTGGCCAGCCCAGTTTACAGAGGGGAGCGCTGAGGCACAAAGAGGCTAAGTAATTGCCCAAGATCTCAGCCAGGAAGCCCCAGAGCAGGATTCACATCTGATGGTCTGGCAACAAAAACTCTAGACATACTCTTGTATTTCTCTTTAGGATGTGGGGTACTTTTACTTACTCTTCTAGCTTTGGGGTCTCAGCAGAAGTTGAGAAGACAGGAAAAGTCTGCTGTAACATCTAGTAACAACAGAGGGTATCCAAGAAGCATTGTTACTACTGCATTGATGGGGTGGTTCCCACTGCTGGTACTGCTGCTGTGGTTAGGAGCCTGTGAGCTCGGGGGCCCTGGAGGAGTCGGCAGCGCTGCCCATGGGCCTGGATTGTCACGTGGGAGGGGGGCTGCTGGCCGCTCAGGCTCTCCCCCCCGAAGTTCACTGGTTATTTCACAGACACTTGGGAGAACTTCATCTCACCCAGCAGGCAAACCCCACTCAGGTGCACACAGACATGCATGTATGTGCAAACACATGCACCCATGTGTGCACACATGCTCACACCCCCATTTGTGCACATACATGCACACACGTCCCTTTCACAAGCCCTAGGGGCGGTCTGTCCCGCCCTGAGCCCTAGACAGAGGACTGGTGATTGGTTTTGGCCAGTGATGCAGGGACATGACTGGAACCAGAAGAGGAAGCGCAGTCAAGGGGTTCAGACTGTGCCAAAGCGTGTTCAGCCCGTGACGCCTGTGGGTCAGGCAACAGGGCCGGGGAAGCCGACTGGCCACGGCCTGGCTGCTCGCCGCGTTCAGACGGTGCTGTCCCACAGGTTGGTTTGAACAAACCCGAGCGTGTGGGAGCAGGGCCAGGAAGACGTACTCGGGCGTGCTGTCTGCAGCCTACGCCCACTGCGGGCAACTGCTCGGGCACCCGGCACTCACCCTTCTTCCTTCACCGACAGTGATTCAGCACCACCCTGTGTGTGGCTTCGGGTGGGCACGTGCGCTCAACAACAAACAGGACACCGCCTCTGCCCTTGAGGAGCCCACACTAGAAGGAAGGGAGGGAGGGACGGCCACGCAGACACTTACAATGCAAAGGGGGGACTATCAAGTAGAGTTGCTGCTGGGGGCATCGGGAAATCAGGAGGCGTCAAGACCTCACTGTAGAGCATGGTGGTCAGAGCGTGACTTTTGGAGTCAGACCCTCCAGTACCATGTGCTAGTTTGGTGACCTGCTCGGTGCACTTAACCTACTCACATTGTGGGGTGATGAGGGTCAAATAAGAGATGCGTGAAAGGCCGTAGCCAAGTGCCTGGCATCAACCCCTCCACCACTTCTACTCACTGCCACCCCCATTATCATTGTCCTCACCCACCCGCCCCACAACAGGCATCCCCACCCACCACCTCCACCACCATCATCATCGTTTTGCACTATGACCACCAAGTCCACCAATGACCAGGGGCTCTCAGGGGCCTGTTTCATTAATGCCCTGACTCTGCCCTAAAAGCCCAGCGGGCAGTGCAGGGGGCTGCCCTCCGCTCCCCTGGCTGGCGCCTGAGCCCTCCTTGTGCTGTGGGCAGGCCTTTCTCAGCCCACTGCAGATCTGAGCCTGGCGGAGATCGAACTCCCTGGCCTCTGAAGTTGCTTCCAAAGGGGAGAGACAACGAACTGTTCATACTCCGGAGACTTGCTGGGAAAGCCCAGAGAAACAACCTGGAAGTTTCTAGTTCCACCCCGCTCTGGGCTCTGCCACTTTCCCTCTAGAGGGCCACCTACAGCTCAGGGTTCTCAGCCCTCGGCCTTTGTTCATGCAAACGGCAAAAGCTGGGGGGGGGTGCTATTTGTATATGTAAATGCTGTATTTCCCTGTGTGGCTGTGCCCTGAAGACCTGGCCCGGGGCTCCAGGTTTTGCAAGAGCTGACAAGGAAGTCCGTGAGATCCTCTGCATGAGCGGGTGCCAGTTGCGTCGATGCTGACGTGAACAGAGGGAGCTGATGCCAACAGGAAATTGTGTCAGTGGACAGTGGAGGTCTCAGTACCTGGCTGACACCTGTCCGCCAGCCCCACCCTTGACACACCTGTGGAGCTCTTGGGGATGTCTAGAGCTTTATAGGGAGCCCTCCCTTGTGGAAACGGATAAAACACCCGGTGTGGCCTAGCTTCTTGATTTGCCGGGCCCATTGCTTTGTTCCTGGGCACAGCGCCAGGCTCTGCAGCTTGTAGGAAGCAATTGCCCAGCATACCCTGTTCCCTCATGCTGTGCCCTCTCCAGGGACCCGCTGCCTGGCCACTTCATGGAACCCCGAGCATCTCCTCTCCTTAAGGGCAGGGCTGGAAAAACAAGTAGAACCCACCAGTCTCCTCTGATAATTGTGCAGTGACATAGACCGGGGCTTGGGGCCAGATCGGAGCCCCTGAATGAACGCCCTTGGCTCTGCCCCTGGCTAGCTGGGCGACCCTAAGCAATTGTGAGCCTTCCTGGGCCTCAGTTTGCTTATTTTTAAAATTGGGAAATAATGAGACACCTTTAATATGGCAGCCAGGATCTGTGCTTTTATTTATTTATTTTTAATGGTTATTATTTTAATCCTCACCTGAAGTTACATTCACTGATTTTAGAGACAGAGGAAGGGGGAGAGAGCAACATCAATGTGAGAAACACCCATCAGTGGCCTCCTGTATGCCCCCACTGGGAATTGAACCTGCCAGCTAGGTATGTGCCCTGACCGGGAATCGAACCCACAACCTTTTGGTGTAGGGGTCAATGCTCCAACTCACTGAACCACCCAGTCAGGGCGGGGTCTGTGCTTTTAGAAGAGCACTCCTCGGTTGTTAATGTGCCCACAAATCACCTGGGGATTGTGTTAACTACCGATTCTGGCTCTGCAGGTCTCAGGTGGGGCCTGGGAGCCTGCATTTCTAACGAGCTCCCTGGGGCTGCCGGGCCAGGGACCCATGCTGTGAGCAGCAAGGCCCTCCCGGGTTTTCATGAGGATTAAACAACGCATGTACACAGAAGGGGCTGGAGGAGCGCCTCACCCATGGTGGGTCTCCGCTGAGGTCAGTCTGCTCTCCCTCCCACCTCAGAATTTTGCGAAAAGATTCAGTGGAGAATTGTTCACATGAAGTTGTTAGGACCTCAGCAATAGGGTCGCCAAAGGGTGAAGCTGGAGTTGACAGCAGTGTCTCGACGGGAGCCTCAGACGGGGGCTGCCCGTCGCAACCACCTGGAGACTCATCAGCGAACTCATTCGGTCACCCTGGGCACCATCAAAAAATCCTCTGAGGCATAAAATCCTGGAACCAGGGCCTGGAACTGTTCGTTCAGAGAAAGTGTCCGAGGTGCTCTGGAGGCTGTTTACTTAGAAACCACTGACCTGGCACAAACCTTATTGCAGAGCTGGGGCCCCAAGAGGCGAAGTGACAGATTTAGGTCACTCAGTTCCATCACTTATTCATTCTTTCATTCAAGATGTATTTACTGAACACCCGTGTGCCAGGCACCACCGTGGTGTTTAGGGGACCCAGTGGTGACAAGCCTAACCCTGATCCTAGCTCTGTGGAGCTCCTGGTCTGGCGGGGACCTGGCCATCAGACGTGGGCCAGGTAAACAGTGTGGGCAGTGGTACATGGTAATGAATACTCTCCATTCCGTGCGGAATAGCAGGCGCAATGGCAGAAGGTCTGGGTGGGAGGGAGGGGTGACTTCCATCGAGGAAAGCAGGGAAGGCTTCTCTGAGGAAGTGATGTTTCCAGGTGAGACCCGAAGCATTAGCAGGAAAGAGCCAGGTGGCGCGTGGGCAAAGCCAGGGAGCGTGTGGCACCAGGGGGGTGCCAGTGTGACCGTAGTGGGGAAGCGGGAGCGCCCTGATTGAGGCTGCAGAGGTGGGCTGGGGCTAGACCACCCAGGGCTTCTGCGTTGGGGGTCACGTGAGAGACCGCGTGTCCTGACGGACAGCTGTCTGCTTTCCTCGCCTTCTCCACTCTTCGTGACAGCTTCTGGGGTCAAGCTTACCCGTCCCCCTTAGATTGGTCAGATCTTCTCTAACAAGTGTCCCGGGTTCTGTCCACAGCAAACGGGCCCCATCAGTGCCACTCTGGTGATGACGCGCCCCATCAAAGGGCCCCGGGACATACAGCTGGACTTGGAAATGATCACTGTCAACACCGTCATCAACTTCAGAGGCAGTTCCGTGATCCGGCTGCGGATACATGTGTCTCAGTACCCATTCTGAGGGCCCAGGGCTGGAGCCCCGGACACTGCCTCTCAACTGTGCCAAGGGACAGGAGAAGAGAAGAGACGAGAGGGAGAATGAGAGCGAGACAGACGTCAACGCCTTTCCTGCTGAACGTTTCCGAGGAGACAGCCCACTGTCCCGACCCCGCCTGCATTATCATAGACCTGGTGTCCCGAAGGGCGCGCCGGCCCCGTTTCCACAAAGCAGTTATCGAAAAGTATTATCATTGGCACCCTGACCTGAGATCGACGGTGATTTTTCGAGCCCTTCGGTTTAGCTTCTTATTTTGTAAAGAAAATAGCGTAGGTTTGCTGGGGTCCAAGTCCATGTTCAAAGACTGTGAACAGCGTCCTCTCGCCGCCTCCATGCCTGCTCGCGCGCTCGCTGACTGCCGCTTCGCAAAGGCCCAGAGAGCTCGTGCGGATGCCGTGTGTAGCTAGTTTGCTTCTTCTAGGTACAGAGAAGGCTGTGCAAAGAAACCACCGCAGGATCTAAGGGTTTTAAAGAGTCTATTTCAAAACCATGTCTGGTATTTTCAGCCATAAAAGGAGTTTTAGTTTTCCTGAAATGTGTATAACTATTTAATCCTTTATTTTTTTTTTTGTTCATTTTAAGGGTTTTGTTTTGTTTTGTTGGTTTTTTAAAAAATAACAAGTGGTCGAATTCCGTCAAAAGGCCTTCAGGCACGTGTTATGTCCTGTCTTCCCAAACCCAGTCTCCTCTCCATTTTAGCCCGGTGTTTTTTTTGAGGACCCCTTCTTCATGCTTTCTTTGGAATTTTTACTCAACTGGGTTAGAAGGCAGAGGTCTCCAAACTGATTAAATATTTGAAGAGATTTTGCGTTTGGTTCATTCTGACATCGTAGGTGACTCAGCCCTTGCAGTTGGTTCTAGCTCTCTCGGCCTGTTGACTGTGTACTGGCTTGAAAAGCTCTCCAGAGAACTTGACCTCCGTGACTCAGGCACACGATGGGGACGGGGGAGCAGAAACGGGGGTGGAGAAGTTGGGGGGAGGCACCCATCCCGAATGCTATTTCATTTGATTAGAAAACTATCAGCTCCTCTGTTATGTGGGTTATTTCCAAGGACTTTTCCAGAGCAGGAATCTATTCAAGTCACTCTCAGGCAGCGGTCCCCCACCTTGCCTGCGAAGTGGGGGGACGAGTGGGGTTTTGAAGACGGAACTGATTTCCTGGGCGTCACTCCCAGAGACTCTGATTGAGTTGGTCGCAGGTAGGGCCCAGGCATCAGGAATTTTTAAAACTCTAATAAACAGGCGGAGCTGAGAACACGTGGTAATGAACACTATGAAGAGAGGGGGACAAGCGGGGCCCAAGTCCTGGCCACCTCGCCGTCCACATCTTTTTTAGTTACTTGTAGGATTCATCACCCTTTTCCTGAGCAAGGACTCTTCCAGTGCTAGAACCCCCGATGGGGGTGAAAGGTCAGCAGTGCCAGGCACGGATTCGAGAACAGGTGGGGGGGCGGCGGCTGCCTTGTACCCTACCCCACGAGTTGACCCGAGGCTACAGAAGGAGGAGGTGTACTCCCTGATGGCCAAAGTTGCCTCTGCAGGCTAGGTCTGTTAGGATATACTTATTAAAAACCTGCTGTGTGCCAGGAACTTGCCCTGGATTCTTAGGGTTAGGAGGGGTTTCATAAATTCTCAATAGCTGTTCTTCAGTGGAAGGAATGGCGTGCTTGGCTTCCTTACCCAGAGAGCATGTCTCATAGCCACACTGCACACCTAGCTTTGCTGTGGCTATTTTTTTCTCCAAAACTAATCACACCCAAACCATTTCCCATTGTGCTCCTTCAGCAGGTTCGAGCGATGTTAGCAATAACATTAACAGCAGATGGCTCTGAACGCCTCGTTCCACGGCTCGGAAGAGGAAGGATGATTTCCTAGAGGCTTGCCGGCACAGGGGCCACGCTAGCTCTCCCTCCGCTGAGCAGAGAACAGACGGTGGCTCTGAGCCCGTCTGGGGTGAGGGGTGAAGCTTCAGGAATGGGCGCGGAGTCAGGGGTGCTGTGGGTCGGTGTGAGCTCCGCACGGAGCAGCTCCCAATTGCAGACTCAGGCTCCACACAGCACACGGGTAAGGTTTCCTTGAACTTCGGGAAGAGAGGGCAGGGAAGCTCGGTCTTGGTGACCTCAGGACCCATTGGTTTCAGAGGTGCCACATTTGGACCCAGACTGGAGGCCTTGCATTTTATTTGTCCACGTCAACACGTGGCTTCCCGCTCCTAAGAAAAAAGGCACAGGGACTCGTAAAGCCGCTCAGAGAGCTTCTTGGGCCTCAGGTTGCTCTTTCCAAACACGGTCTGATGATTTCCGTGTAAATGAATCAGAAGCATGTGGAATCGATTTACCTTAAAATACACTTGGGCCTAAAAATTAAGAAAAAAAGCACCCAGGGGCAAAATGCGTACAGCAAGGCCAGACCCCAAACACTCGGGAAGCAGTTCCAGAGGCTCCCTGAACCTGAAAAGCTGTCTGCTTCACCCACCCCTTGAGAACAGGCAGGTGTTATTATTTTCACAAGACTGGGGCTAAGCCTGCTCTCTGAATCGTACAGCATTGTGCTCCCTCCGCTGAGTCTATGGGGCTGGCTGTGCCCTTGAACCCTGAACTACCTGGGCCTTCCACCCCTGTCCCTCGTCGGCCTTGTCCCATTTCCCAGGAGGCCTGAGAGCTCGTCATTCGAACCCTGCTCGGTGCCACTCCACCAGGGCCTGAAGAATGATGGGACCTTTGTGGGAGGGACACCGGATGAGGAGCGGGGACCACCTGAAAAAATCCTTGTCTTACCGCCGGGTCTGGGTTCAATGTGGACGAGAACTTGCACTCAGCTGCCTCTGCTTCTCAAGTGTTGAGATGCCTTGAAATGTTCTCTGGGGACGACAGCCAGAATTTCCATTAAAGTGCAATTTTAGAGTTTCTCGGTGGTGTGCCAACCCCAACACTTTCTAATTGGCATGGAATCCACCTACCTGCTGCCCCTCCGGCCTGGGTAACGGGCTTAGAAGTTTTCTTAGGTAGCTGTCTTGGCCCTTGGGATGTTATTTCTCCAGATGGCGGAAACATTTCACTCGGTCTGAGTACTTCATTTTCAGTGGTTTAAATGTATTTTTGTGGTCTGAGTGTTTATTGTAATGTGCGCGAGTTCTTCCTGAAGCAATAGGCTCACCAGAGAGAGAGAGAGAACACGACAAAGGAGCAACTCTTCTGTATTTCCTTCTCAACACCTGGAATCCTGCAGGGTGAGCCAGGCCCTGGATTCGGAGACGTGAGCGAGACAGACGTGGCCCGTTGATAAGATGTTTATCCGGGGGCGGATGCAGCCTGTGAGAGCGAACCAGAACGCAGAGTGATGGGAGCGTTTTAGCAGTGGGAAGAAAGTGGTTTTGGTCGTGTTGACCACGTGGAATTCTACAATGCAAACTCCTTCCAGACACTACACTACCTACCTGTGGCTCTTCACCGTACACGTAAGGGCTAGCACTGTGCCTGGTACCACGTGGGTGGTCAGGGTCATTGAGTGAAGATGGTGCTGGGACGTGACGAGAAAGTGGAGAGAAGGGGAAAGACTCGAGAGAGCTCTGGTAGATGGGATCACTAGGTCTTGGGGGTTTATCGGGCGTGGAGGCTGAAGGAGCTAAGGGACAGCCTGAAGTGAGCTCACCTCCTTAGAAGGAGGAGTCCTGGTAGTGGGGAAAGCTGAATTCCATTTTAAACGTGCATCTCTTCAAACATGTTTTTGTTGTTGTTGAGGCGTAATTTGCATGGAGTGAAATGCATCATTCTCAATGACACCCTCAGATACCCTTGCACAAATAGAACGTGCTGAATTTGAGGCGACTCTAGGACATCCGGTGGAGGTACTCAGAAGGCGGTGGGAAGTGTGTATTCGGTGAGAGAGTTTGGTGTTAAAGACGGCGGCGGGGCCCAGGGTCCTGTGTGAGGGGTCCTGGGGGTGCCGGTCAGGGGGCTCTTTGGGGTTGAGAAAAGTGAGGATACATTGTTCGGTCTAAATGACCAAATACACTCGCAAAAACTGTCATCCACTCAGAGCGAGCCAGTGAATTGCTTCTTGAGTGAGTGATGGGGCTCCCGCCCCCGGGGGTGATGCTCGGTGCACGTGAGGGAAGAATGCTAAGACAAACAAGAATGACTCATAGCCTACTGTGGAAACTGAAAATTGCATTAACCATGTGAGCTCTAAGTTTCCTGAAACAGCAAAGTCATTTTCTAATGAACCCATTAGGCAAATAAATGTTCTCGGTTGGAGGTCAGCATTCATTCCCCTCCAAAGTACACCACGTTTAATTAAATGTACAGGGAAGTTTCTGTTGGCCTGAGGAGGTATGGCGATGTGGTCGAAAGATCTCTAGTCTGGAAGTCTACACAGCTCCAGTTTTTTTTCCACCCCTCTCTGAAAAAAGGGAAAACATTATCCGGGTCTCTTTTGATCTGGGGCAAGTCACTTAGCCTCTCTGCACCCCAGATCCTTCTTTCGTAACCTGCAGAAAATTTTAATCCTGAATCTGCTATTTATTCAACTCTGGGACAGGTATCTCTCAAGTTTCTACTCTGTTCCTGGCTCTGGCCCATTAAGAATCCCGCTCTAAAAAGTCTTTGCTCTAGCCTGTTTAAATGACCTTCCTGGTGCATCCACAATGTGCTGGACGAGTCAGAATGTTGCTAGAAACCGCAGCCTGGTGTGCGGAAAGTGGAGATGAAATGGACCTCATTCTGAAATGGAGAGAGAAGGAAGTTGCCGAGGGAAGTGGGACCACTTCGGTCCTCCAAGTTCCAGGAACTGTTTATAGACAGACTCTTGGCTCAGGAGAATGGCTTTGTTATTTAGAATATTTGAGGCAAAGAGAGGCCTGGGGATACTTGCTACTTGCTGGGATAATAGGGAAGAAAAGCATTCCCACACATCCTATTTCTCAAAACAACAAGGGGGTAGCTTTGTCCCTTTAACAGAGCAGGAAATGAGGCTCAGAGAACCTGAGCACCTCACTCCAGGTCACAGACTGGGACCTGGCAGCATTAGGACCCAAATCCAGGGCTATTCAACTCCGATCCCAGAGTTCCCTCTGCCTCACCAGACTCGCACGAATGCGCGCACGCAGTTGTCTCAGACAGAACAAAACTCCTATTTAGCACCCGAGTGGTGCGCAGCCCCCTTTTCTGCCCTGGAGCTTAAAGAACAGGGGCATGCTTTTGAACTGAGGGTGATGGCCTCCATACAGATCCTGGCGGCTCAAAGGATCTAGATATTATATCATGAGGTCTGATCACCTGCCTACGATGAGGAATCTGAGGCTGGGGATGGGGAATTGATTGACCAGGTAACCTGGCGGTAGACTAGCCTATAGGCCTCTTGATTCCTGGTCTAGCTCCCTTGCCCCTAAACCACAGAATCTTCCCAATCCTAAAACCTGTGAGCTGCTTGTGTCTCAAGGGGTGTGAGAGCTGTGTGCTTCACTCGGGGCTCCCCTTGCCCTTCTGTGTGGAAGGACCTTCGCTAGTGTAGACCACTTTCATGTCCGTGTGCGGGAATTTGGTAAGGTCAGCTCTGGCGCTATGAGGGACAGCTGAAGTCTTAAAGAGGCCAGAAGGATGTGACAACTCAACCTAGAGCTGAGACAGAAGGGGCACCATTGGAAGACTTCAGGGGCCTTGGGTGGAAAGTGGACTCCCGCCACTTCAGTCTAAAGAACGGGGAGGCAGAGAGCGGCAGAAAGGGCTTCCACATGGCACTCCGGCCTTGGAGGCTAATTAGGGTCATGAGCAAGCAGCCGCGGTATGGACAGCTCTGGTTGACAGTGGGGGCAATTTTTGGTGACGTGGCATGAAGCCTACCATGCACATTTCTCTTGCGTTTGCTTGGCTCCCAGGCCATTTCACCACCACCGCCCCCTTCCTCGGTCCCTTGCCAATTGATTTGACATGGAACTGCTTCTTACTTTGCATGAAAACAAGATGAAACAGCGAGGTGGTTGAATAGTGTCCCCGCAAAATCCACGTCTGCCAGGAACGTCACAGTGTGATCTCTTTGCATACGTGACTAACCAAGTTAGGATGAGGTCATACTGAAATTGGGTGGGCCCTAACTCCCCTGACTAATATCCTTATAGGAAGAGGAGGAGACACACGAACATACATGGGTCCAAAAGGCCATGTAAAGATGGAGGCAGGGTTGGTGTTACGTAGCCACAAGCCAAGGAACACCACGGATTTCCAGGAGCCACCAGAAGTGAGAGGAGGGATGAGGTAGCATTCTTCCCTGGGGCCTTCAGAGGGAGCACGGTCCTGTTGACACCTTGATTTGGGACTTCTAGACTCCACAACTGTGAGGGAATGTATTTCCATTGTTTCAAGCCAAGTTTGTGGTACTTTGTTACAGCAACCCTAGGAAACTCACGCAAATGCATTTTCACTGGGGCACATAGTCACCTCTGTGGAGGGTCTGAGAGTGGAGGGTGGGACAGAGAAGACTTGCCATCTCAGCTCTCCATCCCCACGCTC
Source organism: Trachops cirrhosus (assembly GCA_028533065.1). Classification (NCBI taxonomy): domain Eukaryota; kingdom Metazoa; phylum Chordata; class Mammalia; order Chiroptera; family Phyllostomidae; genus Trachops; species Trachops cirrhosus. The sequence continues at coordinate 186,784,979 of CM052538.1, read as the reverse complement.
TCACTGGCTCTCCTTCCGCGCCCCCCTTGCCTTCTGATCCCTCCTCCTTAGGAAGCGCCTGAACTCCAGATCCATGTGGCTCTGTGGTGCGGAAAGCCTACTCTCACGCTCAGCTGCCAGCCGCCACTCAGGCCAGAAACCCTCCAGGTGCTCGGCTGCGCAAAGACCCTTTGCAGGAAACGGCAGCCCTCTGAGAAGGGAGATGTGGATTTAAAAAGCTATTCCTGTCCCCATGTTGAGCAGACATATTCCTTTCCTACTGCCTGTCCTTCGGCCGGCCAGAGGCAATGGGGTAGACGCTGTGGGCCTGTGCCCGCCCCACCGCTGGAACGCCCAGGGTACGGACTGTGGAGACCCAGAGGGGCCTGTCCCTCCGTCAGTCAGGGGGTGCTGCCCTGGACACTTCGGGGAGATCCCAAGGGAGTACAAGAGGTTGTCCCGCCCTCGAGGAACATTCCAGAAGACTACCCTTAGCTTGTCTTTTTTTAAAGTTTTGTTCAGCTTGTTTGGTCTCTCCGGTCTTCTAATAATAATCTCTGACATTCCAATCCTCCTCCTCCCTCCCTGTATTTCCCTTTCTTTTATGTGTATAGAGCTTTTAAACCTTCTGTTACCCTTATTGTTCTATTTTTATAAATGTTAAATTCTTTTTTAATTATTTTTTTAAATTTTTTATTTCAGAGAGGGAGAGAGGGAGGGAGGGAGAGAGAGAGAGATTGACTGACTGTTATTTCCCCCATTTAAGCATTCATTGGTTGATTCTTGTAGGTGCCCTGACCAGGGATCGAACTCACAACCTTGGTGTATCAGGACAATGCTCTAACCAACTGAGCTACCCAGCCAGGACTGTTCTATTTTTTTATGCTTGTAAATTTCTAAGACATGTGGAGCAGTATTGTACTTTCCATCTTTTATAGGAAAAAGGCAAGTCAAACCCAGACGTGAAAGAAATTGTTCAAGATCATCTCTATATTTAAGTGACAGAGCTGGCCCTAAACAGCGGGCCAGGACCCTTCCTGCAGAGGCCGGGGCCTCTTGTCGAGCGGCTGTGAGCTTCAGCCTGCAGCCTGGCAGACTCCACTGAGCTCAGCCCGGCCGCCGTGTCCGAGTGAGGGCTCTGGGCACTGCGAGTGATTCCCTTTAGGTCCCATTCCGTTTTAAAACCCGACATCTAGACTGGTTCTACATTAAGTTTATTAACTGGTTGGAAGAACTCTGGATTTTGACTCTGGTCTCAGAGAAATGTTCTTACTAGGTTACACGAATATTTTGACTCAGTAAAAATTTGCGCAAACAATGCATCCCACAGGAGAAAGGCACGCCAGCTCCCAGATGTTTAACACGTTTGCTTCAGATATTGGAGGTCGTGGCCTCTTGTGCTTGTCAAAGAAAAAATGTGAGACCATAGAAATGATTTTTAATATTTAAGAGTACCGCAAGGTCAGGCTGGATTCTGAGTAATTGTGGCATTTCAACGAGTTTTTTGATCACAGGTTTTTTGTGTCTGTGTAATTAAAAAAAAAAAAAAGAAAAGGAAAGGAAAGGAAAAATAATCCAAGCAGAGAGCATGAAGGGGAGTCTGAACTCTTTAGTTTTGACTCAATTCCGGTTCATTTTGGTCCATTTATGCAAAATGTTCAAAAATTTCTTTTCCGATCCTGACATTGACCATTCAACTTGCAATCACTGAGCTGGGACTGCCATCCGATCGACCAACCACTTAGCGAGGAGTCCTGGGGTTCAGAGTGCCGTGACACTGGTAATAGCCGGCACCCGCTGGGGATGGCTTTCTCTGCCCGGGAGAGATCCTCCACCCCGCCAGCCTCACCCTCCTCTCTGCCCGCTGTGGTCCGGGGCTAGCCGGTCTCTCTGCTGCCGCATTTGCCCCCGGCTCCCTGCAGCGTATTCTCAATGCAACAGCTCAAGTGCAGATGTTAAATTGGTTCATGTCATTCCTCTACTGCATACCTTCCAATGGCTTCTCGGCCTATTGGGGTAAGAGCGAATACTAATGGCCTATGCTCTCTCCTCACCCGCCCTCCCCCACACTCCTCTGTCCCCCGTTCTAACCCTCCCCCGCTCTTTCTTTCGCTCCAGTCATCTGACCCTCTCGCCGTCCTTCAAACGTGCCAGGCAGGGTTCTCCTGTGCGGTTCAGGGCCAGCATAGCTTGCAGCACACGTGTTGCATTATGGGTATTAGGTAGGAAAATGGGAGATCATTTGTTTCAAGCAATTGACAACAAGGGAAGGATTTATTGGTGGGGTCAAAAGAAATCCAAACCCCATGAGGATTCATTTTTTCAACAATCTTTCTTGTAGGAAATTTGGCCCAAAACAGGTTTCCCTTATAAATCGAAAAAGTCAAGGTTAGTGAGGCAAAGTATTTTCATCCCAATGGCATATACAATACTGTTGGGAGACTGGACATTTTCACTCCCTGTGAAATGCTAAGGGTGAGGACCTTTACGTTATGGGGATCTAGTACCTACAATTAACTTACTGAACCACTGAATGAGCCGTGATGCCCCAAACTGAGGCTCTCTTGCAGAGTTGAAACAATGAAACCTTTCAGAAAATGTGTTTCTGCTAATTAAGAATATACTTTTTCAAGCATTAAACCTTTAAAATAATTTTAGTCATTTTGACGGCTGTTAGAAATAGAGTGTTGGCCGCTTTCCTGTCATGGAGGCCACACTGTATGGATCATTAGTACAGTTCTACCTGATTCGGGATTATCATTGTGAACTTTCGTGGCTGCGCTCGGCTACATCATAACACAGTGGTAGATCCGCTCGCTCCTTGGGTGACTGTGCTTCTTGAGCCCTCGTGTCTTCTTTGTATAATTTTACAGGGGATTTGGGAAGAGAAAAAGGAATGCATGAACAATTTGCAATCCTGGGAGTTTTGTGGGAGCCTTAGTCATGTTGATGGTTCAAAAGGAGGTAAATTGATGTGCTAGTTATAAGTGAAAGGGCCCTAGATCACTTTAATACTCTCTCCCTTCACTGCCGTCTCCCATTGATGCTTCTATGAACAGCATCCAGCAGCTCCAAGACACTGGCCACTTCCAGAATCTGGGGCCAGAGACACATCGATTTTGTCTGGATCAGACGGAGGGAGCATCACCGAAGACAGAATGGAGGGGTACTGGGCACAAGTCCCCTTTCCTCCCCATCTTGCTAACAGGAAGTTTTGTTCATGGTGTCGATACTGTCCTTCAGCCCAAGACCATCTTAACCTGCCTGTGTTGATCCTCGCACACGCACTCCCCTGTTGTGAAGTGGTCGTGATCAGATTAACTCACATTAAAGAGTGCTTGAAAATGCACAACGTGCTTTCAGCTTTTAATGTTATTCATCAGACACTTGAATGTTACCTGCACCACCATCCCAGGCTGCGTGGTAGACGTGAAAATGCAAAGATGAATATGACCCTGTCCCTTTCCACTCCCTTATTGTGACCATCGTATTAAGAGATTGCTAGAACAAAGATTATCATGGTCCCCACTTTTTCGACAGAGGGAGTGAGGTTCAGGGCGGCATTTGCCCTGGCTCAGAAAATAGATTAAAGCTAGAATTTAAGCACAGGCTTTCAGCCTCTAAATCCCATGTTTTTCTCTAGGATCCCATGTTGTAAATAAACACTGAGAGGCAAGCACTTAAAGCAAATATAAACATATGTAAATCACAATCAATTAAAAATGCCAGACTCAGTTCCAAAGAATCTTGTAGGAACCTAGTTTTTTTTTCAGTACTCATAACAAGTCTCATGTGTTTCAGTGATGAAAGCTTAACATGTATCAACTTAGCCAAAAGATGTTATTTATCAGATGCATCCTGGTGCAAAGGGAAACCAGAGCGTAGCTTCCCGCAGGACTGACCACGGCCAAGAACTCCAATGCCTTGGGAACCTCTTACACCGCCTCTTATCTGTACGTCTCTCGGATTGTCAGCTTCATTCTCCTTCATCCTATGGACTGCTGCCTGGGGACCTGCCACCGAAGTGTCTTCTGCTGCTGAAAAAAGGACTGCCTGTTCTTGCCTAGTTGTTATTTGACAAAGAATTCAGAGAGAGATGCTGGGTGGCCCTTTGGCGTCAGGTGCCTTTTCATGAACCAGTCCACTCTGACTAGGGGAATAGAATCTTGGGAAACTATAGTAGCCACAGCTAGAAGTACACATTTGGGAAATTTGTACTGGAGGGAGTGCTTCTTAAGATCGTCTCATGACACAAAGAGATGTCTACTCTGAGCATCCTAAATTTAATCTACAAAAAATATTTTTTCAAGAAATACCCCATTCCATTTTGGATGGAAGTATTTGCAGAACTCCATCGCAACATTTTGGGTGTTCGAAGGACCCAGCGCCACGCCACAAGGAAGGGGCAGGAGAACTCCATGAAGAGAAGGCTAAGGAATCCTCACTACTTTTAGCCAGTCCAGGAAGTGAAAGAGGAAGACAGAATTTGGAGATGGCCCAGAGCGGTGAAAACAAACTAGTGACGGATGGGGTGATGGTGACTCTGAAGAGGACTGAGCATAGAGCATGGGTGCCACGAAATGACATTGACTTTCAGGCATGGCTGCAGTCCCCTTGGAGAAGACAGGAGGCAGAGTGCAGAAATTCCTGGAGCTAGAAAGCTTAGTAACCTTCTGGTCCATTCCTTTCATTTTTGGTATGTGCAGATAGATGGAAGAAGTGATCTGCCCCAACCGTAAAGCCTTACGTATTTCATTGGCACAGACAGGAAAAATCATGAGCCCAGCCCTTGCCTATGTCAGGGGTTATTCTCCTGAGGGAAACTGGAGGAAGTTACCAGAATTGAACAGCGCCTTTTTACCACCAGGCTGGCCTTTGCCAGACAGCAGGTATAAATATGCAGGGGGCCGATGAAGATGGGACAGCGGCTAAAAAATGGGGTGAGGGGACAAGAGAAAGACCCCAAGTCAGTGGGTTTCAAAAGCTGACTTTACCTGCTTCATGACACGTTCAGAGCTAAGTCCTGCACAGCTTACCCAGGCCAGCTCCAGTCCTGAGAATCTTCTCCTTGTTATCATGTACCTGCCCGGGCTGGGCACCGCTTGAGGCTTTTCCTACCTGCCTGACTTTCTTTTCAAACGCTCTCACACCAGTGAAGTCCTTTCCGATCTCCATGCTATTCCATAAGTAGCAGCAATATAGTTTGGTACAATACATTGATCTCAACGGTTAGGCCTGATTAATCAAAACATTATTTTATCCTTTTTGCTAGTTATTTGTTCAAGAATGAGCATGTGACCCAATTCAGGCCAAAGAGATATGAGGAGAGGTTTGCCAGCTTCTCTCAAAAGCAGTCCAGGGGAATTTATTCTGCCCCCTCACCCGGATCGAAAGAAGATGTTCTGAAATGCCCCTGGCAGGCACTCTATAAACACAAGGCAACTAGATTTAGCATGAAGCTTACAAAATCTGGAATGGAGCAAAGGGAAGGAAAGCATTCAATGATACGTGGCTGAATTGCTGGCTCAGTGACTCCGAAGTCTGATCTACCTTCAGACTTCCTTCTAGGTTAGCCATGTCAGTTACCCTTGCCATGGAATGAGCCTTCCCAAAACATAGTGGCTTAAAACAACATGTTATCATTATTCAGTGCATAAATCTGCAACATGGGCAGGGCCCAGTGGGGACGGCTTGTCTCTGTCCCACGGGGTGTCAGCTGGGGGCCGGATGATCCACTTTCCAGATGGCTTACCACATAACTGGAAAGTGGGCACGACCTCAATCAGGTCGGAGCGTCTTGACCCTTGGTTCCTTCTCATGTGGTTCCTGCTCCCCACGCTGCTTAGGCTTCCTCAGAGCTGGGTTCCAAGGGCAAGCCTCCAGAGAGAACCAAGCAGAAATGGTATTGCTTTTTATGACCTAGCCTTGGACCTCATATTCCATTATTTCCACAGTCTGTCATTTCCACAGTTCTCTCTTGGTCAACCAGTCACTCTGGTTAGCCTAGATAGAGGAGAGAGGACATCCTAGTCTTTGAAGAGAGGAAATTCCAAGAATTATGAACATGATTTAAACCACCACTCTAGCTAATGCATTTCCTTATTTTTATGACCATTTGAGCTGGGTTTTTTATTTGTGGCCGAAAACATCCTTATTGATATATCTCAGCCGTGGGCAGCAGAATGTCTTAACTTCCAAACAACAATGCCAATAGTAACATGATAATCAGTAATTCACTAGTCACTTAATACCAAAGGTTTTGAAACAATTTCCTTTTTTCTTTTGCAAATTAGAACAGCATCAAGCTTCACACTATAATGGATTAGAGCCATTTATCTTAATTCTAGTAGACTTTTCTAAATAGGTGGTATAGTGATGGGATCAGAGCAAGAATATGGTACTTGCAAGCATTACTTCCGGTTCAGAGCTTTTGGCTGGATGCCCCTCTTAATAAGAGTTGGAAGGTACTTCAGAGTTCACGAGCGCAGGGTCAGATTCTTTCCCTTCTCCACATACGCTCCAGTTAAGCCAGTGAGGCTAAAGACATGTGATCATATGTGATGTTCTCTCTGTAGTTCTGATGGTCTTTCTGTGGGCAAGAGAAGGAATAAAGATCATGTTCTTGACCATCTGCGTTGTCCTGCCCCATGATGAACTCGTCCTAGCAAAACAAATCATTTCTAAGTGCCACTGTGTTCTTAGCACTCTGCCAGGCATTGCGGATATAATGACCTTAAGACGTGGTTCTCAGCGGGCGGGATGGCTCAGTGGGGTGTGCCATCATCCCATACACCAAAAGGTTGCAGGTTTGGTCCCTGGCCAGGGCGTGGGCAGCAGGCAACTGATAGATGTTTCTCTCTCACATCGATGTTTCTTTCTCTCTCTCTCAAATCAATAAACATACCCTCAGGTGAGGATAAAAAAAAGATGTTCTTTAAGAACATAGAAAATAAATAAAATGCAATTAAAAAGCAGTGGGGAACTACTTAAAATTAAGGGCTAAACCAGGTATATAAATCAGCCTTATAATGAAAGGGGAGTGAATGAGAGCTGGGCGTTTACTGGATTTCAAGGTGCGTCTCCACCCAGAAGGGGCAGCAGCAGATCCGATCCTTTCTCTCCCCTCCCTACTCCCCAGCTACCTGCAGCCGGACCAGGGTAAGCACCTGACATAGGGGTGCCCAACTGCAGACTAGCTAGCAACCTGTGCCCTGTGCGTGGTCCAGCTAAAACATATAAACTGAGCCCATCGGATTCCTCTCCTGGGGATCTGGAGAGTGACAAGCTGGTATTACTCTTAGGTGGCAGGCCCTGCGCTCAATGGTCTAGTATCGAGGAAGTTGTGGAACTGGGGGCAGGTGCTGCTCTGAGGGACCAGAGACTCAGGGAAGCCGGTTGGGATGGGCAGGTGTGCAGAGAACAGCAGCCTCTCTGAGACCAGAGGCGGAGAGCTGCCGGGGCTGCCCCAGGGGCCGCCCCTTCTAATGCCCGCTTGTTCGGATTCCTGAATTCCGGCACCTTCCCGTTGTCTCCTCGACTGTGCTAGAGCCGGCCAAGAAGACCATGCTGTGCCTTCTACTTGAATGAATCTCAGTGGGTTTCTGCTCCTTGTCACCATCAGAGCTCTGTTCAGAACAAGTCAAGAATTCACAGAAGAGCTGGCAATGTCGATGAGCCTGGAGTAGGGAGTTGGGTTTGTGTAAAAACAGTGGCTGTGATTTAATGAGAGGAGTTTGACCTTTGGAGTCACACACAGCCTGGGGCTCAAATTCTGGCTCCTCGGTTGCTTCTTTGTGATCTTGAAAAAGTTACTTATCTGTAAACTTTAGACGACAATATCTACTCTGCAGGGGTGTTGAAAGCATTAAAATAAGTGTGCATATATATGAGCCATGAACACAGTGCTTGGCACGAGATAGGCCAAAAAAGAGTGCGTGCCATTATCATTCCAAACATATTTGGAGGAGAAGAAGGAGGTAATTTCTACCCTGTTCCCAGTAATATAAAGTGGTTTCGATTGAGGCATTTTGTATTTCTCAACATTTAAAAAATGGCTTTGTATGTTTGGGATTGAGGGGGTGGGGGGCGCACATGGGTGTTTGTTTGGCAAGGGTGTTGTTTGTCTTCCCTTTCCCATTGAAGCCGCACTCACGATGTTCTTGGACGGGCTGTTGTTTTTGATCAGGCACGCAGCCCGAGATGGACAGGGGCTGACGAGTCGGTCAGACTGCCAAGCGAGTTCGTGTTTTGCAGGAAAAGCCAGATTGTTTCCTGAGGGGATGTTTTCCAGAAATGGAAGGGGAGGCTTCTCCGGCCCCCGCAGACCCTGCCTGGTCCCTTGAGTGCCGTTACTCTGTGGGGTGACAGGACAGCTCTCTGACAGCCGGGGCGTCACGGGGTGCTGTTGAGCTGTGCGGGAAGTGCGCTCGCGCTGGTGCTGGTGATTTCCGTCCTTCTCGTAAATGAAGCCCCACAGCAAGTAGGAAACGGACTGCAGACCTCCCACGTTTCCTCAAAAACTATTCCAACATCATCGGTCCCTGGTAAACTGGAAGGGTGGGGGGAACTAGCGACAGGCAGGGGGCGGTGGGGAAAGTAGGAATGTCTGAAAAATTAGGATTATAAAATGTTCTGAAGACACCCCTCACCACACTTCTTATTCATATAAAGACAAATGTGTACTTCGAACTGAATGATTAAGATACAATTGTCATAAAAATATGTCTTTGGATATTTGGTTCATCTGCCAACCACATTTATTTGTGAATTCTCTGTATGGGCTTGGAGCAGATTGAAAGAGAGGGGAAGAAAGTCTTGGCATCCTAAGCTGCCTGGGGATTTTGTTGGGTGTATGAGTTTTTGCTAAAACTCTGATAAAAGCAAAAATCACAAATGATAAGATTGTTCTTTTTTTCAGATAGTGATTTAGAGTTGTATTTGCAAACAACCATTAATATTCAGAGTAGCCTTCTAAAGAGTTTTTAAATTTTTCTCTCCTCTGCTGTGACAAATAGTTAGATTTTACATCTAACCAAAAGGGAAAAAAATGTCAAACAGAATTTTACCGAGGGAACAGGGACGGTTTTCTCACTTACCACGGGCCCAAACGGTGCCTCCCGGTGATTTGGTGGGGGAACCCTGGGCACACTGGAACGAACTCCACTGCCGTGATGGGGTAGGAGTGCCTCTCCCCCCAGCCCAGGAAATCACGGCTGGAGGGCAGGTCAGGTAACTACTGCTGTGTACCCAACAGTCCCAAAATGCCATGGCATACAACAAGAATCATCTATTATTTCTCACCTGTCTGCTGGCTAGCTGGGGGTGTGCTGATCTAGCCTGGGCTTCTCTGGGGGCTCTGGTCCATGTCCCTTATCCTTCTTGGACCAGGTGGCTGGCCCAGGCAACATCTTCTCGTGGCGTTGGCAGAAGCGTAAGAGGGTAAGCAGACACACGAGAGCCCTGTTCAGGCTCAAGCTCAGGACTTTAACACCGTTACTTCCATCTCGTTCCATTGGCCACAGAGAGGCACATGGCCGAAGTCATAACCACGGAGTAGAGAAATATACACCACTCCGTGAGTGCAAGGAACTTCGAAGTCACACTAAAGGGTATGAATACAGTGAGAGATGAAGCACGAGGTCAAGCCCATAATCTACCACAGAGAAGGCCGTGGCTGTGACTGGACCCTTGGGGAATGGACCCGCACAGCTGGTCTGCCACTGTGACAGGCCCGTCTATTCTGGGTATTGATGCGGCTATCACAACTTGATGTTCTTCATCACTCAATATTCCTATTAAATCTCCTAATTTTGGTAACCTATCCCTCCTTAGCAACCTTCTGATAATCATTTAGCTTCCTATATTTCTATTTCTGCAAGTGTAGCGCTTTGCCCATGAGATATAAATGTCTGGTGCCTGCAATAATTCTATTTCTCATGCAATATTAATAGGCCCTGTTAATATTAATAGACCTTATTGTCTCCTTCAGTGTCTAGTGAGCCTGACTGAGTCTTCTTCAACAGAGTTGAACTTAGCAGGCAACAGAGGAAAAGGAGCAAGTTGCTAAGCTTGAAAAGCTGAACGTCAATTTCCATTCTACAGTCAATTGACAGTAGGAAGCCAATGGGCCTCCATGAAACTATCAGTCTTTTGGTGCCACAAAGTTTCCTTGATTAATGGGGTTTGGAGGAGGGAAGGCCCGTGGCGTGAGGGCATTGAGGAAAGAGGTCCTTATCTTGGTGAAGCATCTATGACCAGCAATTTTCTCCATTGTTACCTTAGCCTCGGTGGGTACCAGTCACCCAGGAAAGAATGTGGCAGGAGAAGGGAAAAAAATAAAGAAAAAAGTCATCCCACCACAAATAGTCCCTACTTTATTCAACTCATGTGTCCTGTAGGTCAATATATAAACTCCTTAGTGAGAGAGTCAAGAGCCGACAGGACCCCTCTTCTCACTCCTGTCTTCTGTCACTCCCCAATATACGCTCGACTCTGAATGACACTGGACCTCCTGCAGGTCACCCAGGGAAATTCTTCCAAGTGTAGCAAGGAGACTGACAGTGGCTGATAAAGGTGATGAAGATGATGGGGTGGCTGACCCTGTGACTGTTTTCAAGTCAGGATGTCAGGACTCCGATCAGGTGGCCATCTGAGAACAAGAACAAAGAGCTGTGTGCCCACAAAGATTTTCCTTTATCCCTTTGGGACAAGCTTCAAGTCTTTATGGCCTGAATACCTTCTTCGATAAGTTCTTACGTTCCATGTTTCCCATACAAAGCAGGAGACAACATTTATCTAGTGTTTTATGTAATCTATATGTCAGAATTTATGACAGTGTTAATCAGGGTAAGTAAAGCTTTTTGGGGAAAGAAATCCCCAAATATGAATAGTTCACACAATAAACTTCGTTTTTCACTCACATCACAATCTGATACACTTAGTGAATGGTGGTGGGAGCTCTGTTCCGTGAAGTCGATCGGTGACCGGAACTTCTCCCATCTGGTCTCATTATCCATGTTGGCAATGGTGTAGCGCTGGTCCCGGGTGGTCTAGGAAGGGGAAGAGGGAGAGAGTGTGGAGAAGGCTCACCAGTTCTTCGTTGCCTAGGTCAGAAGTGAAACTCTACTTCTGCTCAAATTCCATTGGTGGGAACTGGTCACATGGCCTTCCCATGATGTAAGACAAATGGACAAAGGTCTTTAGTTTTGTGCCCAGAATGAGGAATCAAGGTTTGGTGAGCATTCATACCTCTGCTGAAACGTTGCTTTCTCTCAGAAGCAAGTGCTAAGGACTGTGCCTGGCATACCATAGACAATCAAAAATGTTTGTTGAACAAGTAATGAATACATAAATACCTATGCTTAAACTTTTCCTGATGTTTTTCTAAGGCCAAACGTGGAAAGGGAATAATTGAGGGGAAACAGCAATCTGTCTGTCCTCCCTACCCTGCACTGTACTGATAGGACCATTTGTATTTGTGAAATTATTTTATAAGCACTCTAGGAATTAATATATTTTTTTAAAGATTTGTTTTTTCTTCATTCAACAAATGTTTCAGCGCTTTCTATGTGTCAGGTGCTATGTTATGTGTTCAGGAAACAGGTGGAAGTCCCAATTCCTGTCTGTTGGTAACTCAGCTGGAATGAGTTCAGTGGGAAAAGGGAACAGAAGTTAATGACCACAGCTATGGGATCGGTGCCATGGCGGAGATATGGATGGATTGCGGCAGGAACATTGAGGAAGGGCACTTCATTCACTCTGGGACGTGTGCTGTGGAGCTCCATCTTCCAGAAGAGGTGATACTTCAGCTGAATGAACATGAATTTGTCCATTGGGACCCACAAAATAGAGTTAAGGGGAACAGTAGAGCAAATTTGGCAGGTTAGGGAACTACAATGGATTCAGAAGGTCAACGGTGTGTGTGTGGGGGGGTGTAGTGGGAGGTGAGCCTGGAGAGGCAGGGCTGGACTGAGTCACAAAGCACTTATAAAGTGCACTGAATGGAGGAAGAATGAAAAGGGATCAGGACAGGGGTTAAGTGATTTGTCTCTATCAACTCAGAGAATCCGTATGCACAGCGAGATCTACACAGCACTCCCGCCCACATCAACCCAAATCTGTTCTGTGCTTCAGACCTGCCTCAAGTGGTACAAGACATTAATATTAAAAACACTAATGTTTATATTAAAAGGCAAGCAAACAGAAAACAAAAACTCACTCAGAATGTTGCACAACCATCCTTTTGTGGGAAGAGGTTAACCACTGGGGGCACAAAGAAAGGCGTGCGTACAATACTCACCATTTATATCAATGCAGCCTCGCCTCTGAAAGTGGAACAGGAAAGAGGCCCGTTTCAAGGAACATAAAGGAAGTGGTTTCACTGTTTTCAAAGAACTTTCTGTCAACAGAGTGGATTATTCAAAGGAATCCTTTTTAGATGGAAGACGGAAGAAAACTAAGTACAATTTGGGGAGCTCTTGCTCTTGGAACTTCTGCATCAGCGAAGAGGTTGTTAAGGTTGTTCAGTTAGGACACTTAGGACTCAGTCCTGTTCAATATGCATCGTTGAGCATTCACGCATTCATTCATTTCTCATTCATTTAGCACATTTGAGTGACAATTTTGTGCTCTGAACTGTGACATCAGATGTTGCAGGGAGTAAAGCTAGGGAAAGGTCCTTGGCCTTTTTCTTCCTTCCTTCCTTCCTTCCTTCCTTCCTTCCTTCCTTCCTTCCTTCCTTCCTTCCTTCCTTCCTTTCTTTCTTTCTCTTCTCTCTTTCTTTCTTTCTCTCTCTCCCTCTCCCTCTCTCTGTCTCTCCTTCTCCCTCTCTCTTTCTCTCTCCCATTTGACCCTTAAATACAGCACATCATACACCTCTAAAAAAAGCCTTTGAGTCTGAAGTCCAGAGTCAACCTGGACTCTCTTTGGGGCAGCCACTGTTTGCTCGATCCTCAATACCTTCGACTGTAAAATGAGGACAATTGCACTTACATCATAATTGTGAAGATGAACTGAGATGACTCATGTGAAAGTTTTGTGTAAACCATCCAGAACTTTGCAAGCATTTGTAATAGAGTGAAAAACTATTCATGGTAAATGTACTTGGACTTTAAAGCAGCGTTTATCAAAGTGCGTTGGTTGAAACACTAATAGCCCGGGATTGTAACAGGCATTTCTCAAGAAGAGAGTTGAATGGTCTCTAGGGGAGGTAAAACTTAACCCTCCTAGGGTTTCTGACCAGAAATGAGGGTCAAATTGACATAGATTAATAGGAGCAAAGCATGCAGATTTTACATGCCCAGGGAGCCCCAATAGGAAATTGAAGACCCAAAGAAGCAGTTAGAGCTAGACATTTATATACTGAGTTGGACAAAGAGTAGTGAAAGTGAAAATGCAACAAGACAAAGGGGCTTGAGCCATGGTAGTTAATCGTGTAGTGACTAGGAAGATAAGGGTCAGTTTAACAAAGTTTCTATATATTTTCCTCATCCTTGACGCCCATCTCTGGTGATCAGAATGTTTCTTTCCTTCTGGTATTCTGGGGGACACCTTTCACACTGGGGTTTCATTTGCTTTCAAGAAAAAAAAAGTCTTATGCCAAAGGGGTATGTTTTGAGGTGGCATAGTCTGCCACCCTTCAGGTCAAATACATTTCAGAAATGTAGGATGATACAAAGTAAAAGCATTTTCAGGCCTGTGAATGTGTCATCAATTTCAAGGAGAGCAACTATACAGGAGTGGGCAAAAGTAGGTTTATGGTTGCTCATATGGAAAACAATACAATAAATAATACAAGAGTAAACTGTGTTTTGCATGCTCATAACTCTAAACCTATTTTTGCCTACCCCTGTATTGTGCTTCTTTCCCCAGATTAATTTGATCTGGGTTCTATCCCCTTCCCCACCCCCATCCTTTTCCAGTATCTCTAGGCCCTGGAGATTAACAGAACCCACTTCGAGAAAGACTGCTCTACAGGAAGAAAAGTATTTATTACCTTTATTGCAATTTATAATCCATTGGCCTCTCAAAAGCTGAACTATTCACTAACAGATACTCTAGGAATTCATTCAATGACTTTTCTACTACAGAGTTACAATTCCCGCTGTGGGAGGCAAAAACGACAAGGGCCAGCCAACTCCGTGCCAGGGTGCCAGATTCCAGCACAGAATGGGGCCCAGGCCATTGTAATGGATACCCTTAGGATCCCTTTCAACGTACCTACTGCTGTCAAGGTGCAGGCAGATGCAAAACCACAAAGTGAAGAGATGTAGGCTGATTATCGAAGACGTTATAATTAGGATATAAAAACACTAAAGTCCAGTAACACTACAACTAAGAAGGTTCTGTGCTCCCCCACCGTCCCCAAAAAAGGGTGCAGCAATATCTCCGGCAAATATCTACGCTCCTTCCTTCCCTACTCAAAGAGGTTCATCGGGCCAATGGTTTTCCCTCTATTCCTCTTCTTTTATCTCCCTTCTGATCCCTCAAAACACTCCGAACTCTGCCTGGCTTCATCTTAGACCTTCCCAAAGTGAGTCGCAGAGAGCTGGGGCTGGAAAGGGCAGACTGGAAGAAAGGAGTCAACGGCGCAGGCGCAGTGCGCTCAGGTACGCGGACCCACGGCCCCGCCCCGCCCCGTCCCACTCCACCCCTCCGCGTGCACCGGCCGAACGGCCGGCGGGCGGGCGGGGAACCTGGGGAAACGGGGGCGGGGCCTCGGGACGCTGCTGGCGAAGTGACCCGAGACACGATTCACGGGGCGGCCACGGCAGAACGTCCACTGCCTGGAGCAGGTAACCTGCCGGGGACGCCCGGCGCAGCCTCCGCGAGGTGTGGAGCGAGGGTGTCCGGAGAGCCACGCGCGGAGACCCCGGTGCCCGGGCGTGGGAGGGAGCCGGAGGACCCAGGTGCTCTGTCAGGGGCGCTTCTTCGGGCGCGGCGTGGCGCGCCTCGAGTGACCCCCGCACTGGCCTCCGGGGTCCTGCGCGCGGGGTTGGGTGTGGGTGTGAGAGCGGCCTCGCGGGGCTGAGGGTCGTACGACTGTTCTGCAGGTTTTTTCCTCTCCTTAAACTTTAAAAAAAAAAATGTCTCCTTCACTGCGGGCCCGGGTGACTGTCCCAGTCTGCTCTCCGGAGGCCCGAGGGAGGCTTACGGTTGTTGGACAACCGCGATCACCGCGGCCTGGAAGGCAGTGACTCGTCCTGTGGAGCAGGACGTGTTGTGGGGTTCACCGGTCCACTCAGGGGGACCCCTGGACCGGAGGGAAGGGAGCCCCCCCGCCCAGGTGGGCTCCTGGCCCGGGAATAGGGAAGAGGAAACTTACTTCCTTCGCTGGAGAGTCAGATGAGAACTGATTAGCGAGTGTTTCTGAACTTTGTGAAGTGGCAAAGAGGTGCTAAAACGTCACTTTACTATGGTTTTTGCAAAACACAGATGTTCTACCCAGCTAGATTTTAGATTTCGCATCTATTTCTCCCAGTGTTTTGTGTGTGTGTGTGTGTATGTTTGCAATGGATTCCTTTAGGTAAAAGAATATACCATTGCACACAGACGTCCAGGTGTAGGCGAGAGAGGTGCCAAAAACCCTGATTCCTGTAGAATATTTAAAATACAGCATATGAAAGGATTGCTTTTGTTTTTTAAATATTATACTGATTCTAACTCCAGGTAGGCAGTTAATAGAGTTCTGTTAAAAAAAAAAAGCCTGGAAATATTGAGAGCTAATAACACCACCACCCCCTACTTACCAATTTAGTATTTTGATATGTACCTTTATCAAAGTTAAAAATTGGTTTTTCAGAAGGAAATGTTGATATTGCCTGCTTTCGAGAGCTGGGATTCGAGGGTTGCTTTTGTATCCTCTTTCGTATTCTGTCGTTTTTGCTAATGACTGAGTTATCTTCATAACTGGAGGAAAAGACTTCGTAAAAATTTGCGCTTTTTTTTTACCCTTTAAGGAAAGGATTTGAAGGATCTCTTGTATTTTACGGGCTCTTCTTGAATTATAATAAATAATGCCATTCATAAATTTAATTTGTGAATAAAACTAACAAATTGATAGACTGATCAGGTAGAGACAAAGTGAGTTGCAGGTTCTCGCGAGACTCGCGGCAGGGCTGTCCAGCGGGCAGTGTATTGATACCATTTGTTGGTGTCAGGATTTTCTGAAGTCCGGATCAGAGCTGTAGGTGTTGGAAGCATCTGGATCGTGGAAGTTAATTCTGTGAGAGTGGAAGAAATCATTGAAGCAGAGTAAGAAGAGAGGAAGACCAAGGAAGGGGAATGCCGATGTTGAAGGGATAGGTGGGCCGGGTCAGGGAAGAAAGGAGGAAAAGGAGCAGGCCGTGGTGTCGTGGAAGCCAAGAGAGGAAAAGGTTGGAGGAGAGAAATCTCGGAGTCCGACGAGTCCGAAGAATCAGGGACAAGGGAGCTGATAAAGTGCCTATTGGCTTTGCTGGGAAGGAGGGGTCATTGATTTCAGCAAACATAATTTAAGTAAAATGATATGGCTGGAAGCCAAATTTGAGTGACTTTGAGGAGTAAATAGAGGATGAAGAAATAAAGATAGTGAGGGTTGAGCCCTTATTTTTTTTTTTTCCAAAGAGGTGACGGGGTGGTAGAGGGGTCTTTAAAGTCAGATGGGAAGGAAGATAAGGCAAATACCTTTGTGTCAAAATGCATCTCACTGCATGGTCCCGCCCTCGTGGTTTAGCAGCAGCAGAGAGCAAGTGTCTGAGCGTACTGATGGAGCTACAGTGTTGGAAGGGCGTCCCATCTCCCCCCAGCCAAAGGACGACCCTAGTTTCATGGCATTTTGGTCTGTTGGGTTCGGGGGTTGTTACCAGTGTTAAAGTCGCGTTGTAGCTGTCCCACTGCATTTCACCGAGTCCCGGGCACTGACTCCCAGCGCGCTTTCCATCCTGTGATTCTTTCACGTGTGTCTCAGCGGCTCTTCGAGAACTCTTCCGCAGAAATCATACGTTTTGACTAAGTCAGAATCCATGAGGCATGCATCAGTTAGGGCCTTTGCTTCGATTATTGTTGTGCATTCCCGGGAAAGTGCCCTTAGATTGAAATTTCTTTGTGATGAATTCCACTTCAGTCACCATTGAAAGTTTACATTTTTTGGTTGTTGTTCAGACGAGCAGTTTTGTATGTGTTTTCCTTAGGAATATGAAAAGAGCTAAAATGGGAAAGGCCCATCGTGGAGGGTGAGCGAGCTTCTGGAGCAATGGGGACTCTCGTACTCTGCTGAGAGTGAATTGGGGCAATCATTTTACAGAACTCTCTGGCAGTATCTGCTAAAGTGAAATATGTACATAAATCATGTCCGAACTGTACCTGACCAATTTCTAGAGAATGCCAACTGGTCTAAGGTACAGAACACAGATCAGTGGTTACTCAAGAGTGGGGGCAAGGGAAAGTAAGGAAGGCTGGGTTAAAAAGGGCTGTGATGAGGAAGCTTTGGGGGATGATGGCTGTGTTCATTTTCTTGATTGTGAAGATGCTTTCCTCAGTGTATACATGTGTCTGACTCATGTAATTGTATGTTAAATATGTACCACTTACTGTAAGTCAATTGTACCTCAATAAAGCTATAAAAAGAGTAAATAAAAATAAGAGTAGAAGAAAGCACACCATTTAAATAGTAATATGCAGTTGGCCCTTGCGCAGTGTGGAGGTTGGGGCGCTGACCTCCAGTGCAGTCAGAAATCTGTGTATAAATTTGACTGCCCCAGAACTTCACTGCTAACAGCCTACTGATAGGAAGCCTTACTGATAGCATAAACAGTCAGTTAACCCATATTTTGTATGTTATATGAATTATGTACTGTATTCTTATACTAAAGTAAGCTAGAGAAGGCATGTTATTACAAAATCATAAAGAAGAGAAAATACACTTGCAGTATTTATTGAATAGCCATGTATAAGGGGGACTCACGCTGTTCAAAACTGGTGTTGTTGAAGGGTCAGCTATACTTCTTTCTCCCTGTCCCTTCTCCCCTCCTGTCCCCTCCTCTCCCCTCTGCGAGAATGCCCGTAGCGTCCTTACTGGGAGGGAGTTGTGGGTGCTCGGTTTTGCTGGATGGCCCCGACTCGGTTTCCAGAGTGGCTGTACCAGTTTACATGCTCACGAGCCGCCCGGTAGGTGTCGGCTCTGTTCCCTGTGTCAGCGACAGGGAGACATCTGCACAATCACGTTTGTGTTTGACTGAATTTTTTCTTCTCAACAATCGGGTGGGTGAGGAAATGGCACCCCATGGGAGTTCATTAATTTCCTGATGAACTCCTGATGATGTTGGACCTTTTATAATTCCTCTTCTCTGGGATGTCCATATATGTATGGCTTTTGCCTAGTTTTTATTGTTTTTAAAATCTTTTAAAAATTGATTTCTAGAAGTCTTTCTTAAAGAATATACATATTCTGCGTACTAGTCCCTTGTCAGTTATACATGTGGCAAGTATCTTTTTCCTAGTAGCACCATATTTTGCCATAGATAATGCACACCCACCTTTTTGGCCCAAACTTTCAGGAAAAACATTTTCATTTTTTTAATTCAATTTTTTATTGATTTACATTTAGATACTTGTGTTTTTTTGTATTATAAAGGGATTTTAGCATTTAGTTTTTGAACATATTATGGGACAAGAAATTTTATGTAGCAAATAATTACAAAACACAAGAACAGATACAGAGTATTTCAGGTACTGCCTGTGTACAATGTGCATCCTTATTTTTCCCTCAAAAATTGGGGCAAAACGTGCGCATTATATGCGGCAAAATATGGTAGCTTGTCCTCTTACTCTCTCTGTAGTGGTCTGTGGCGGACGTAGTCTGTGGTTTAATGTGGCTGAGTGTGTCATCCTTTTCCTTATGCTCTGTGCTCTTGACATCTCGTTTAACCACGTTTTCCCTTCCCTTTGGTCCTAAAGCGCTCGTCTGATATTTCCAAAAGCTTCAAAATGTTGCTGTTCGTATTTATGTCCTTGATATTGTGTGAAAGTGGTTTTCGTGTGGAGTGGAATGGTAAGATCTAGTTTTTTTTCTCCCACGTGGGTAATCTTTCTTCCGCTGTTTATTTTCCTTTTGACGATACGTATCACGTCAAGTTTCCATACACGTGCGTGTTTCTGCTCTGTTTCCTCAGGTCCTTGTGTATCCTTGCTGCAATCTTATTTACTTTAGTTGTGTAAAGAGCCTTGATGCTTAAGAGAACAAGTTCCCCCCCCCACACACACACCCCCATGCTGCTTTTAAAAGTAGACTCCCCCTCACATTGGTGTGAAATTTTTTCTAAAGTAAACTTTTTGGGGTAGTATGTGTCATTTAAGCTTCAACATCTCTACAGGAGTCACGTGAGGTCATAAATGATACTGAAACTGTTTTAACGTAGGCTGTCAGGCTGTCTTCGGTTTTTGCAAACCCTGTCCTCACTCACCAGAGTTAATTTTAGCTTGAAAAGCAAATATTGGGTTTTCATTTGGGGCATTATAGTTAAGATATTGGAAAAACTTTCGCACTAAAAGTAGCCAGGGATGCTGTATTAAAACAAATAAATGGTAGTTAGGAATTGATATGTTCAAATCTAAGAGAAAGCAGAAAACCGGAGACTCAAGGAGCCCTCAGGTCTTACTCTCTCTGAGGGTGTTTGTTCGCTTGGGAGGACTTGATTGGATTAGAGTAAGAACTACTCTATCTGGGGGGGGGGGGACTGGGGGGTTCTGCAGGACCGAAGGCACAGTTAGCTGCCAGCAGGGCTTGGTCAAGGTTAGCTCAGCAGAGACTTTCTGCCACAAAACTGGGATCTCAAAGGCCTGTGACGTCAAAGATGAAAACTCGCTCCACCTCCTTCCAGGATCTGCAGGGAAGTTACCTTGACCTCAGGTGAAGTAGGGAAAAAGCCTGTCCTTGGGAAGTGGCAGCCACCAGACCATGGGAGAACCCGACATCACCGTGGTGGTCTTAAAAAGTTTCAAACTGTGAATTTTGAAAATCCTTCTATATGGAGATATAATTCACATAACAGAATTCACCCTTTTAAAGCGTACAGTGCAGTGTTTTTGTATATTCGCTAAGTTGTGCAGCCAACATCACTATCTAATTCCAAAACATATCCGTCACCCCCCGCAAAATCCACGTACATTAGCAGTCACTCCTAGTCTCTTCCCCTCCCCCAGCCCCAGGCCGCCACTGTCTACACTCTGTCGTTTGCTGTTCCGGGGGTTTCATGTGAATGAGATCATGTGCTGTGTGCTCTTTTTGTCTGGCTTCATTCCCTTACCGTACTGTGTTTGAGGTTTATTCCTGTTGTAGCATGAGTCGGTACTTTATTTCTTTTTATACCTGAATAATATCCTGCTACATAAATATACCACATTTTGTTTTCCAGTTCATTAGTAATGGACATCTGGGTTGCGGCCACTTTTTGGCTCCCATGAGTAATGTGCCGTGGACATTTGTGTGGAAATAGATTTTTCAGTCTCATAGATACATTTACCTGGGGGTGGAATTCCTGGGTCATACGCTAGCTCTGCGGTTGAGTCCTTGAGGAGCTACCAAATTGTTTTCACGGAGTCGCTGCGTCATTTTTCACTTCCACCAACCACGCGTGAGGGCTCCAGTTTCTTCACATCCTCGCCAACCCTTTTTCGTCCGTCTGTCTGACCAGAGCCGCCCCAGTGCGTGTGAAGTGCTGTCTCACTGTGGTTCTGATTTACATTTTCCTAATGACTGATGTTGAGAACCTTTTCATGGCTTTATTGGCCATTTGTTGATCTTTTTTTGAAGAAATAGCTACTCGCGTCCTTTGCCCACTTTAAAATTGGGTTATTTGTGAAAGCATGCATTTAAAATCATCTGGTAAGCAAATGCAAATATTCTCCGTAGGAGTATGCTTTCCATCTTTGACTTAAAATTTTGAAGTCAATGAACATTAATTTATTGCCAAAGAAATCCAAGTACACAAGGAAATATGACAACTTGGGCAAGAATCAGCGGAAACAATAAATAATTAGAAGTAAACTTACAAAAGCTTTATATATTGATTTGCTATCACAGATTATTAAAATAACTATGATGGGCTATTTTAAGTATATAAAAGACAAGTTTAAAAATAGATGCAGGGAGCAGGAAGCCTAAAAGTGACAGAGATACAGAGCTGCTTAAAAAAAGAACAATGTAATTTCTATTCATGAAAAATGCAGTAAAAACTCAAAACTAATTTGTTGCGTTGAACTGCAGATTCTGGGATATAGAGCAGAATAAATCATTCAGAACACGGCTCATCAAAGAGACAGAAATGGAAAATATAAAAGAGATGAGGAGACATGGAAGTTAGATCGATCAGAATGAGTTGTAGAGAGGAAGTCAAATAAATTGGAGTTTCCGAAAGAAAGAGAGAGTAGGCAAAGCTCTATTTAAAGAGATAATGAAGGAGAATTTTTCAGCACTGGAAAATCTACCAGTACTGGTGGAAAGGCATCAGTCAACCCACGGACAGGGTATTCCTTGATTGCTGAGCAGTATTTCATCGTGTAGATACAGTACAATTTGTTTATACACCTGTCGGTGGACATTTGGTAGTTCGGGGCTATTTTAGGTAGAGCTGCTGTGAACGGTGGTGTGCAAGTCTTTGTGTGGATAATACCATTTCTTTTTTCTTGATCTAGGAATGGGCTGTCTTATCAGATAAAGTAGGTGTGAGCTTAATTGAAGAAACTGCCAAACCATTTTACATTGCAACCAGGTGAATGTGAGAGTTCCACTCGTTCTACAGGCTTGCAAAGTCTTGAATGGCCAGTCTTTGCAATTTTACCCTTTTTCAGTAAGTGTGTAGTATTATCTCAGTGCAGCTGTAATTTGCATTTTTCTAATGACTGATGGTGTTGAACATAGTTTCACGTGCTGTTTTGTCTTCTTATATATTTCTTTGGAGAAGTATCTGTTCAAATCCTTTGCCTATTCTTAAATTATGATATTTTTCTTCTATTGCTGAATTGTAATAGTCCTTCATATCATCTAGATACAAGCTCATTATTGGGTTTATGATTTGCAAGTATTTTCTCCCAGTCTTTGAATTGTCTTTTCATTTTGTTGATGCTGTCTTTTGAAGCACAAAGTTTTAAACTCTGATTAATATATCAGAATTTTGATATTTGATTTAATTATATCCAAATTTTCTTTTAGTGCTGCAAGGCCTTACCTCTAGGCTCTCACTTGTGCACCGTTGATCCACGCGTCTGTCTTTAGGCTAGTGTCACAGTGTCACAGTCTTAGTTACAGTCGCTTTGCGGTAAATGTTCAAGTCAAGAAGTGTATCTTCCAACTTTGTTCTTTTTAAAGATGGGTTTGGCTGTCTGTTTTTTGCATTTCCATATGAATTTTAAGATCACTGTTTCTGTAAAGAATCTAAAAAGGATTGTGTTAAGTCTGTAGGAAATTTGGGGAGTATTGCTATCTTAATAATACGTCTTTCAGTCCATGAAAATAGGATGTCTTCATTTCTTGAAGTCTTCTTCAATATCTTTCAATAAATGTTTTGTAGATTTCAGTGTACAGGCCTTGCACTTCTCTTGTTGAAGTATTCCTAAGTATTTTAGGGCTCTCTTAGATGTTGTTATGGATAGAATGGGTTTCTTAATTTCAGCTGTAGATTGTTCTTTTTTAGTGTATAGAGATACAGCTAATTTTTGTAACAGTCTTACGTCTTGCAACTGCATATAATTTGTTTACTTCTCCTACTAGTTTGCAGTGGATTCCTTTGCTGTTTTTATTTACAAGATCAAGTTGTCTGTAAATAAAGGAAGTTTTACTTTTTCATTTCCAGTACGGGTGCCGTTTGTAGCTTTGTAGTCTAACTGTGCTGGCTGCAGTCTTCAGGACACTGTGGAACAGAAGTGGTGTGAGTGGACATGCTTGTCTTTTGCGTGGGCTGAGAGGGAGAACATTCAGTCCTCCGGCACCTACCGTGATGTCAGCTGTGGCTTTTTCATAGACACTCTTTATTTTGTTGAGAAGATTCTCTTCTATTCCTTGTTTGATCAGCTTTCTTTTTTTATCATGAATGATTATTGGGATTTTCAGATCTCGTTTGTCTCTACCAAGACGATCGTGCGATTTTTGTTGCATACTTGGTCATGCAATGTATCAGGTGAGTTGACATTCAGACGTTAAACCGACCTTACCATCCTGGGATAAATCTCACCTGGTCATGATGCTTACATGTGTCTGGGTTCAGTTTGCTAGTGTTTTGTTGAGAATTTTTGTGTCTGTATTCATGAGGGATGTCCTTCCTTTCACGTTTAACCTATTTGTATCTATATGTAAAGTACATTTCTCATAGCCAGCATGTAATTGGGTCATGCGTTTTTAGCCAGTCTGGCAGTCTCTGCCTTTTAATTGGTACATTTAGAGCATTTATACTTAATGTGATCATTGGTGTGGTTAGGTTTCAGTTATCATTTTGCTGTTTTTATTCATTCCCCCTGTTTTTCGTTCCACCTGGTGTGTACACGTACTCTTTGCTCACTGTTCAGCTGTTTTTGTCTCCCCTCTTTTTTCCTGCTTTCCTTTATATGAAGACCTTTTTTCTGTAATTCCATTTCATCACCTTTTTGGCTCATTAGCTAAACCTCTGTTTTCCTATCGTAGTGGTTGCTTTGGGGTTTACGATGCGTGTATTTAACTTTGCAGGCCATTGCGGACACACTGCTGTGTGCTAGCGCCAGTAGGCTGCCCACGAGGTGTGGAAAGTCTCCTCTGGAGGGGCGCCAGCCTGGGTGGGTCCCCAGGGAAATGCCAGGGTGGGTGAACAGAGTTAGCACAGTCAGTGGAGAATGTCAGAAATGGCACCTGTCGGCATCAGCCCAGCTAGGTGGAAAGAGGGTAAAGAAAGCATGGAAAGTGGCCCCCACCAGCACTTCTGATTCTGGAGAAAGATCCCTGTCCCTCTAGCACATTCCCTAAAATTAGCCCATGTGTCACCTTCAGGTATGACCCAGGCGCTTTTCAAACTGCTGCCTCTGTGCTGGGACTCAGAAGGAGCACAGTCTTGGCTTCCTGCAGCCGTCTGTTATGGCGGCTCCCCTTCCCAGTGCAGGTCCCCAGACTAGGGCTCGGACCTCTCGCTCTCGGGTGGGGGGTCTCCACAGTCATGATATCCCCCCCACTCGTGGGTCACCACACGGGGATTGGAGGGTAGAGTGGGTCCTGACTAGACTGAGTCTCTGCCCCTCGCACCCCTCTCGTTGTGGCTTTTTCTTCGTATCTGTAGTTGTAGAAAATCTCTTCTGCTAGTTTTCAGTTTGTTCTCAGAGACAGCTGTTCCGTATGTAGTTGTAGTCTTGTTGTCAGGGAGAGGAGGTGAGCTCAGGATTTTCCTACTCCACCATCTCGGACCTGAAAGCCAGGAGCCTTGCTCTTGAATGCTGGTTTAGCTTGTCTGTGCAATGTCATTCCTTGCCATTGGCACTGTCCCTGCAACAATTGCATCTCCCGGACATGAAGTTCCTATACAGTCTTATAGTTCAGGTAAATTTTAAACAGACTCCCTTTTTTCTAATATATCTTATTTATGACTTAGCTGGTGGTGGTGGTGGTGTGTGTGTTACAGTGTTTAAGGTATATTTTTCTATTAGTGTAATTCTAAGCATTAAACTGTCTCACGGAGTATGAAGGTTTACTGGCCCCCATGATAGAGTCTTTGGGTTACCAAAGGCATTGATTTTGGAGCAAGTGAAATTGTTCTCACATTTTTTCTCTGAGTGCCACTTTATGTTTCAAATTTTGCTTAGTCATCAATTGAGATATATAAGGCTAAAGAGAATATTAAGAGTGGAGATTTTCTTTTTTCCAGATTAAAAATGAAATTGTTCATTTAGTAATTTTTCAGCATGTAATTTCATTAACTTATAAGGAGCCCAGGTTATACAAAAATTACATATAGGAACAAAAATCTATCGTCCTCTAAACTTTTGAACGTCTTAGAAAGGTGGATAATATGATTTATTGTATTTATAGTGATACCTAATAGCATTAAGCATGATCATTTTAAATTGTTTTCTCTTCTACCAACAGATTAATATTAAAATCGGAAATTTGTATCTTTTGCTCGATATTGGACATTGAATGTAATGGCAACAGAATTTGTAAAGACTTGCTGTAGAGGATGTTTTTATGGTGAAACAGAAAAGCACAACCGTAAGTTTCATTCTACTTTGACTTCGACAAACATTTATTTGTGGCATTGGGCATATCAGGGTAAAGGAGATATCCTAACTTCGTGGCAGAGGCAGAAACATAAGGCACACGAGGTAAGCAGGGGGCACGCTGGGACGATCCCCCGAAGAAGACGGCGGAGGGCATGCAAGTATGAGGAGGGTTTTAGCAAGCTGTGTGGGCAGAAGGAAGTAAGAGAAGCTGAGCATCGGACACGAATGTTACAGGTGGATGAAACACAGGCGAAGGCAGGGAGAGAAGTACGGTGTGTGTTTGGGGGACACCATACTCTGGCGAATGTTTTAATGTCCATTTTATGAACAGTGCATCAAAAATGCCTTTTGTGGGTGAATGACCAATGGAGGAGAAGGGCGCAAGGAGAGAAGAGACCATAAACTTGTCAAGACCCACATTTATCGAGGAGTCCCGGACATTTCCCTTCCTACTGTGTGGTTTCCTCACCTCTTCAGGGCTGTGACCAGAACTTTACTTTTCATTGGCTCTTTCTCGTATTTCTTAGTCTAGAGCACAGCTTCTAAGTATATTTGAATATGAAGGCTTCTTTTTTGCATTAAACATTTTATAAATCAATACACAATGGCAGTTGCACTTTTATTCATTCTCCAGACAATACTGATTATTCACAGATTAACTCTGGGTGTCCCTTACCTCCCCGTCCTAACTCACGTGTTTTAGGAATCACGGGCCGTTTTAGAGAGTGGACAACATAGGTCAGAGATGCCAGCACAGGGAGAGTTGCTGTTCTATTCGGGTCAGTGTATGTTTTATTTTGTGATTAGGTGAAGATTTTTGTAGACTCAGAGACCTAAATTTAGCTTTTTTTTTCAGAGTTGCTTTATGGATTTAAGACTGATGTTCACCTTTAGTATTGGCAACAAGAATTGCTTTGTTGAGAGTAGTTTTAAATGACTAGATTTTACTTGAAAGTGTTGTGTAATTAACTTGAAAGTAAACTTGTTTTCCATCTTATGAACTCTTTTGTGGAAATGAGACTATAAACTATGCTTATCATTATAATAAATTAATATTCTTTGGCAGTAGCATATTAATTGCTCAAATATCAGCTGGACAGAATTTCTGTAGAGTCCAGATGTGCCTGATGGGACCGAGGAGTAGTTTATGTATCAGCAGTTTGTTCTGAAATGGTTGAGTAAGCACCAAAGCACGTCAGGCTTGGATTATCATGTGTAAATCTACGTGCGTGTCTGTGACTTTCGTCTCTCCTCCCCCTTCTTTCACACGCAGTGTCCGTGGAAAGGGACCTCAGAGCCGCGGTGCCAGACCGTTACAGCACTCCGGTCTGTGCGCCCCCGCTGACCGCCGTCTCCGTGAAGCCGCAGGTCGGCTGCACTGAGGATTATTTACTTTCCAGACTACCGCCCGATGGCAAACAGGTGCCCTTCGTGGTGCCCACGTTTAAGTTATCGTACATTCAGCCCAGGGTACAAGGAGCCCCTGCACATCTAGAGGAACTCGAAGGTAAACAGTAAAACGGCAGGGTTTAAAGTCAACGTGCGGCTTTTAAATGCTGTTACTTGGCTCTTTTGTTTCTTTAACAGAAAGATATACCTTTTATACGCAGATTTTATATTTCCCTTTTTATGTTTTGTTCTTTTTATAGAGGAACTTAAGGTATAGTGTGTGATCACAATACAACACATTTGTATGTGGATTTGGCCTCTTTTAAAGGAATAATGTAACCATAGCACATCAGTTATCCTTCACACACCTAGAAAGAAAAATAGAGGGATTATTCTGCATTTGATTCGTAAATATAGGGAACATTTGTCTACTGTCTTCTAAAGTTCAGTGTAGAAAGAAATAAGGAAGCAATGAAGTAGTCTTTCTTCCTTCTCATCTTTCTACACCGCTACACTTCCCACTCTGTAAATACACTGGCCAGTCTAAATAGCTGCGCGAAAGAGGTGGATTCGTTGACTGAATTTTGGCTGATGTTGTAGAGGCCACTGGACTAATGAAGAGGAAACAACTTGTAACTATTGTATTTTTAAAGAAATAATTTTGTTTTAGAATATAAACATATTTAGAATTTAGAAATAATTTTGAAGCAGTTAGCCACAATGATTATTTTCCCTCAAAATTTTATTATGAAAAATTTCAAATATAAGGGAAAATTAAAAGAACTTAATGATGAATACCCATATGCGTGGTCTGTTCAGAAAAAGTCCAGCCATTGTTAATATAACGAGAATGGTTTGCGTGACATCGATGTCACCTGGCAGCTGCAGCCAAGAAGAGTGGACTGGAATGCGCATGTGTGAACAATGAGACTTCACTGTACTGGTCAGTGGGGGCGGTAGACGTCATTGAGTGAGCATGCATACTGTGTGGCCGTCACATTCAAATGACTGCGCAATGAGAGCAATGAATCTGCGTCCAATTTAGCATTAAGCTTGAATATTCCTCCATTGAAACTATTCAGATGATTCAGAAGGCCACAGCTATGGGCAACTGGTGATTGGCAGCTTCATCATGACAACACTCCCACTGATGTATCACATCTCGTGCAGAGTGTTTCGGTGAAACATCAAATCACCCAGGTGACTCAGCCCCTCTACAGCCCAGATTTGGTGCCCCGCGCCTTCTGGCTTTTTCCAAAACTTTTAAAATCACCTGTGAAAGGAAAGAGATTTCAGACCATCAGTGAGATTCAGGAAAAAACACCGGGGCAGCTGATGGCAATTGGGAGAACTGTGTGAGGTCCCTACTTTGAAGGGGACCAAGGTGTCATTGTCCTGTGTACAATGTTTCTTGTACCTTGTATCTCCTTCAGTGAATGTCTCTCCATTTATCATCTTGTGTGGCTGGATACTTTCTGGACAGACCTCTTATATCCACCACATAGATTCTTACATTTAGATTTTCCTACACTTGTTATCACATATCTATCCATCTATTCATTCCTCTGTGTGTTACTAATCCATTTGGTGGGGGAGAATGCGTGTCGGAGTAAATTGTGGACCTCAGTAGACTTCCCTCTAAATGTTTGTGCACATGCATCATTTACTAGAGTTCAGTGTCTGCTTAGTCTTCTTTCAACGAACACTTGATGCACAATCAGCTGCCCAAGTTTTACGTGTGCAATTTTTGAGTTTTGGCAAATGCATATACCAGTGTAATCGAAATTCCTATCAAAATCTAGACTATTTCTTCAAATATTTTTTTCTTCCCCATCCTTTCTCTTTCCTTCTGGGGTCTAATTACATATATGTAGGACCTTTTGATATTGCTTTAGGTATCTCTGAGACTTTTTCCCCCACCTTTTTTCTCTCTCTTCTTACGATTGGATAATATTGATCTGTTTTCAAGTTCATTGCCTCTTTATTTTGTTATTTCCATGGAGCTGTTAAGCCCATCCAGTGAATTTTATATTTTAGACATTGTAATTTTTTGCTGTAGAATTTACATTTGGTTCTTTTCTATAGTTCTGTCTTTGCTGTTATTTTTTATTATTGTGAGCCTATTTTCTTTTATGTCTTGGAGCTTTTTCTTTGAAGATTTTATTTATGTATTTTTGGAGAGGAGGAAGGGAAGGAGGAAGAGAAGGAGAGAAACATTGGTGGATTGCCTCTCATCTGCGCATCCACCAGGGACTGAACCTGCAACCCAGGCATGTACACCGACCAGGATTCGAACTGGCCACCTTTTAGTTTGTGGGACGATGCCCAACCAACTGAGCCATACCGGTCAGGGATGAGCTTTAACGTCTTCGTCTACAAATTCTAACATCCAGGTCATTAGGTGTGGATTTTGTGTACTGCCTTTTTTTTTAAATGGATCATATTCTCCTGTTTCTTTGGGGGTAACTTTAGATTGTATTCTGGATGTCGGATGTTATGTTGTGGAGACTCTGGAATCTGTTTTATTACTCAGAAGGTTTTTTTCTTCTTTCTTTCTTTTCTTTTTTTCAGCAATTACCTTGGTTGGACTCTGCAACTTGGTAGTGGCAGCTCTTAGCTCAGCTTTACTGTGCTTAGCTGGAGTCTCTCCCACACATGCGTGGTTCGGGGATCAGCTAGGCATTTGAGCAGACTTTTTTCACATAATTTGGAGTTTTCTCCTTTCCAAGAGTCCCACCTTACTTTCTAGCTGCTGTGATTGCTCTGAACGTTGCCTTCTGGTTCTTCAGGCCAAAAGACTGGATTTTCTATTGGTGCTTTATCCACTTTGCTCAGTGCCAACTTTGGCCTGCCCTTTAAGGCTAAAACTTATTAAAAACAGGTAACTAACTGTGTCCTGTTCCTTTTTTCCAAGAGTCAGATCCTGTCCAGGTCCTGCAGTCGTTCGCTCTCCAGTGCCTCCAGGCTTTTCCTCGGTTTGTTTGTTTCGGTCTAGAGTTTAGTGTTATATCTATAGGAGAGGGCCTGGTAGGCACGATGTATTTTTTTAACCAAACAAGGAAAGATGAACCTGTGCCTTATTTTTCATGTGTCAGTAGTGTCTCTAAAAAGTAGTTTTTAAAAGCTCTGGCTCACGGGACACCATGATTAATGGATTTTCTCTTCCTCTCATACTTGTTTAACAACATTGGGATTAAACCATATAAACAGTCTTGTCATTTGTTTAATTCACATCATATATTATGAATATGTTTTCAAATTCATTGCTTTTTAATGACTCCATAGTATTAAATTATATGGGTGAACCACAATGTGTCTAATAAATTATCTGTTTTTAGATATTTGGGGTATTTTATGTTTGTGTTTTTTTTTTAATAATCCAAAAATAAGTAAGAAATACCTACCTGGCAGCATGTGGTAGTTTTTCTTTTTCTCTTTTTCTTCATTGTATCACTAGAAAACATTACTTTTGAGTCGAATAAGTAAGACATTTGTTTATACTTAAATTATAGCCTTATTAAGGATGTAGTGAAGCCATCTGATTTTTACCATATTAGAGAGAGAATTACTTTATATACTACAGTCAAGAAGGTAGTCTTCATACCTACTTATAGAAGTGAAATCTGTGTAAGCCGTATGTGTATACGCCTCTGTGCGTGATGAGCCCATAGGGAAATCTAGAAAGGAAGAAAGAGCAGACCTGTAGGAATAGTGACTGAAGTTGTGTTTCAAATATTTGAAATTTGTTTTGTTGCATTGCCTGCTTCATGATGAGTCTGCTTTGATAACAGATCTGTCATTAACATTTTACTGGGCTTGTTTTATCACCTGTCTACCTGTCACCTATCTGCCTATCCACCAGAGAGTGCATTTTATTTTTTATTTATTTTTATTTTTTTAAGATTTTATTTATTTATCTTCAGAGGGGAAGGGGAAGGAGAGAGGGAGAGAAATATCAATGAATGGTTGCTTCCTGTACATTCCCTGCTGGGAACTGGCCTGCAACCCAGGTATGTGCCCTGACTGGGAATCGAACCGTGATCTCTTGGTTCACAGGCCCGCGCTTAATCCACTAAGCTACACCAGCCAGGGCCAGAGAGTGCATTTTAATACTGATTTTAAATAGGACTTTTGAGAGGGGCAGACAATTTTGTTACTTTGCGTTTAAGTTTATAGCACTGTGGTTCTCTAAATTGAGAGACATTCCCCCTGAACTTAAAAAAATGACATCACTGTATGCTGTTTGAGGGGAAAGTTGGATTCTGTAGTGGCTTACTCGTAAAGGAAACATGAAATCAGACCATTCGTTTTTAGATACAGCCGTAAAGGTAGTCAGTCATTTTTAGTGCTACTGACTCTTGACGGTGCTGTCCTCGTTACCATAAACAGACTTTCACAGCAGCGTTCGTGTGCTGCAAGATTCAAGCGCTCACTTACGGGCCGCAGGCTCTCTTTAAGGTTCTCTGGGTTCATGACCCCTTTGGCACCCCTATGGCTGTGGACTGTGCTTGGATTGTACACGTGGTTTTTTGAATCAGGATGAGTATAAAACCTCTCACTTCATAATCCCATAGTGTTTCTTTTCTAAACTCAATATGAAACTGTTTTATTGTTTAGCATAATTCAGAAAATACTAGTTGATACTGTTGGTTCCATTTCAGTGGGACAAAAAGAATTAAAACATGGTAGTAATTTAAATATTTAAAAACAACTTTATGTGTATGTATTATTTCCAATGTGATTATTAGCTTTCAAAAAATTGATCTAAATATAAAACATGGTCTTCCAGTCAAGATGGAGGTGTAAGTAAACACGCTTCGCCTCCTTACGCAACTACAGCAAAAATTACAACTAGACTATAAAGCAAATATCACCCAGATCTGCCAGAAAATCAGGCTGTATGGAAGTCTGACAACCAAGGATTTAAAACAGCCGCATTCATCCAGACCAGTAGGAGGGGAGGAGACATGGAGAGGTGTGGAGATGCAGAGAGGCGGGCTGAATGGGTGGTCCCATGTTCATGTGTGGTGGATTAAAATAGGGAGGGATACCTCAGGAGGGGGGGATACCTTGGGAGCGAGGGATCCCAGCCTAGGCTTCCAGTGCCAAGATGATAAGTCCCCATAGCTTCAGGCTATAAAAACCAGTGGGGGTTGGGGCGGCAGAAGAAACTGCAGAATTCTCTGGAGGCTCCTCTTAAAGGGCCCACAAAGTTCTCAGGACTTACACAGACTCACCCCCTCTGGGTTTCAGCACTAGGGCAATAGCTGGAAGGGCACAAGTGGCAGATGGGGAGAAAATCAAGTGACTGAAAACAGGGCGAGTGCTGGGAGACAGCTTCCTCCTGGGCAAATTTCCTGAGGCCAGACTGCAGCATTATCCCCACTTGAAGCCCTCCCCTGACACAGAACCACAAAACAGTAAAACAGGTTGCCCTGTCCTAACAATTAGCTGAAGCTCCGCCCTGTACAATTTACAGGTGCCTTTTCTATAGCAGGCCATGCTCCTAAGACAGGGAGTCAAAGCCACTCTACCTAATGCACAGAAACGCACAGGGAGGCTGCCAAATTGAGGAGACAAAGAAATATGGCCCAAATCAAAGGACAGAGCAAAACTCCAGAAACCAACTAAATGAAACGGAGATAAGCAACCTATCAGATGCAGAGTTCAAAGCACTGGTTATCAGGATGCTCAAAGAACTCCTCAGGTACAGCAACAGCATAGAAGAGACCCAGGTAGATATGAAGGTTGCATTAAGTGAAACAAATAAAAATCTAAAAGAAATGAAGAGAACCAATGATGGAGGGGATGAAGCTAAGAATCAAATCAGTGATTTGGAAAATAAGGAAGATAACAGCACTCCATCTTAAAAAAGCATTTTCAGCAAGAAGAAAAAAAGAATTAAAAAAATGAGGATTGAGTAAGGAGCCTCTGGGACATCTCTAAACATCATCTGAATCATAGGGGTGCCAGAAGAAGAGGAAAAACAAGAAATTAAAAACTTATTTGAAAAGATAATGAAAGAAAACTTCCCTAATGTGGTGAAGGAAATAGACATACAAATCCAGGAAGCACAGAGAGCCCCAAACAAGGTGAACCTAAAGAGGACCACACTAAGACACATCATAATTAAAATGTCAAAGATTAAAGATAAAGACAGAATCTTAAAAGCAGAAAGAGAAAAGCAGATAATTAGCTGCAAAGGAGCTCCCATAAGACTGTCAGCTGATTTCTGAAAAGAAACCTTATAGGCAAGAAGGGGCTGGAAAGAAGTATTCAAACTCATGAAAGGAGAGAACCTACAACCTAGATGACTCTATCCAGCAAAGCTCTCATTTAGAATGGGAGGGCAGATAAAGTGCTTCTCAGATAAGGTCAAGTTAAAGGAGTTCATCACCACCAAACCATTGTTATATGAAATGTTAAAGGGAACTATATGAAAAAAAAAAGATCAAAACTATGAACATTAAAATGGCAACAAATTCACAACTATCAACAACCAAATCTGAAAAAGAAACTAAGCAAACAAGCAGAACAGGACTGGAGTCACAGAAATGGAGGTCACTTGGAGGGTTATCAGCTGGGAGGGGAAAGGGGCAGAAGGGAGGGGAAAGGTACAGGGAATAAGAAGCATAAATGGTAGGTACAGAATAGACAGGGGAGGTTAAGAACAGTAAAGGAAATGGAGAAACCAAAGAACTTACATGTATGACCCATGGACATGAACTAAGGGGGGATTACCAGGTGGAGGGGGCCAAAGGGGAAAATTGGGATAACTGTAACAGCATAATCAAGAAAATATATTTAAAAAAAGAAAAAGTAAATATAAAACATGGAGAAAAAAGGAACAAAGAAATACGCAGCTCAGTGATTTATCACAAAGCAAACCACGTGCACAGTCGCCATCGAGTAAAGGGAGCGTCAGCAGCACTCCCAAAGCTCCCCATCACCCCCTTTCAGTCACTTCAGGGCGATCGGTGTCCCAGTTGTTACAGTGTCACCTTCTTGCTTTTCTTCCTTTTTCCACCTAAGTATATATTCCTAAATGTTACGGTTTACATTTTTGTTTTTGTTTTTTGTCTTCAAACCTTTATATAAATGAAATGACATTCAGTATATGTTCTTCTGTTTATGGGCAGCTTCGGTCTGTGTTCATGTGTGCGCAGAGTGTGTATCTGTGTGTTCCCAGTGGATGACGCTCAGTAGTGTTTCTGTGCAGCGCGCTGTGGCGTGTTTTTATGTAGTCAGCGTATCCTGCCGTCCATCTGTGTTACCGTCGGACACGCGTGTTTCCCAGTTTTTGGCTGTTAGGGGTAACGATGCTTGTCAGCACTCTTGTTTCTCGGTGTACATATGTAAGTTTTTCAATTGTGCCTCTGTCCCAGAATGGCATTTTTGGGTCATACAGTATCAAGATCTTTAGCTTTAGTAGGAACTAGCAAACTGTTTTCCACAGTGACCATATCAGTGTACATTTCCATCAGTAGAGTCCAATAGTTCATATCGCTCTACGTTCTTGGCAACACTTGCTACTGTCAGGCTCTTTAATTTTAATCGTTGTGGTGAGCCTCCAGTGGTATCTTATTAGAGTTTTCATCTACATTTTTGTCACGACCAATGAGACGAGCACTGGGTCATGTTCATGGGCTACTTGGTCAGACGGACTCTTCGGAAGTGTCTGCTGAAGCCTTCAGCTCATTTGTGCATAGGCAGGCTTGTGTTTTTCTTACTGATTTGTGGGGGTTCCTCCTAACTTCTGGGCGTGAGCCCTTGGTTGGTTGTCTTTGGTGCACACACCTTCTCCCCCTCTGTGGGTTACCGCTTTACTCTCCTAACTTTTCTTTCGACAAATGTAAAATTTCAGTTGTAATGTAGTTCACTTTGTTAACATTTTTTTATTAATGCTGTGTTCTCTTTAAGAGTGCCACTCTGCCCTAAGACCATGAAGATTTTCTCATAAATTTACTTAATATAGAAGTTTTATTGGTTTGCCTTTAACATTTAATTTAGAGCTAAAATCTACATGGAATTAACTTTTTGTGACTATATTTAGTTGGGATGAAGGTTTTTTTTTTCTATATCCATATTCAGTTCTCTTATCACCTTTCAGTGAAAAGACCATTTTTCTCCTACTGTTGTGCAGTGCCACATTGATTATAAATCAATCGTCCATAAAGTGGTGTCTCTTTCTGGGCCTTCTATTCTGTTCCATTGATCTTATAATTGTGCCAATATTGTGTTGTAAATACAAAGTAGAGCAAATCTTTCAGTCTTGTTTTTCTTAAAGATTACTTTTTTGATTATTTTTGGTCCTTAATGTTTAATATAGATATTTTTATTTATTTTGCAATTTATTTTTAACCTCATTGAATTGGTGTTAGAGAACATACTGTGTATGATATCAGTGCTTTAAAATTTATTGAGACTTGCTCTGTGTTTCTCGGCATGTGGTCAGTTTTTATAAATGTTCTGGTCTTCATGAAAAGAGTACACTTCCAAAAAAAGATCATCTTTTTCCTTATAAGATGTCTTTTGTATAAGCAGAAAGATAAAAGGAAACTCTGATCACAAAACAGAGAATCATCCGCGACATTTGGGAGTGTGTGCTTAGGGGCGGAGAAAAATGCCGGCTATTTCTCAGGCTGTCTCGGGAGCAGGCTTCACGGCTGACCCCTGGCAGAATCCTCCGCACGCTTAGAGCCCGGTAAATGTGCGCTCATTTAGATGCCAGCCGCACGTGGGTTAGTATTGGATGTCACTCAAGACAAAGGTTTTTTTCCTTTGCCTTGAATGCACCAACTATTGGCTAATAACTTCAGGAAAAGGATGTCATAAAACTTCAGAAACGTTTGCTTTCAGGATCTGCCAGAGCATCTTTTGGAGATCGAAAGGCGGAACTTTCCAGCACATCGCATCCTGCACCCAGCTATGACGTGTACAACCCCTTCTATAAGAGTCAGCGCATTTCACCAGATCTGCGTCGGCGCGTTCCTCCTTGTTTAGAAGCCACAAGACTATATGGATCAGGTTTGAAATTTTTTTTTATTTTTTGTCCTCTTCGTGTTTCTTTTTTTCTTTCTTTTTCAGAGTTCTGCTTGTTATTGAACGGGTACAAAAGAGGGTTAGTCAGAAAGACCAAAGCCCGTCAGACTCCTATCAGATGCTCCTTTCTTCGTTTCCGCCTCTTCTCGGCCAGGCAGCAGCGGTGGCTGCTTGTTTCTCGTTCAGCAAATGGACGAGTCAGATTAGACCTAAGACCCTGGAAGGCTTGAGTCTCATTATGAAAAACAGTTCGCAAGTCAGAGAAGAGCAGGCTTCAGAAGTGATGTGGTAAACATCAGGACCTCTTTGTGGTACTGTATCTAATATAAAAATGGAAAGATTGATAAGTGCTAGAGAGTTCTAAATCCATTTTACTTGTCCTTATTTGAAAGAAGTTTTGTTTACAGATTATTTTGGATATATTTTATAT
Source organism: Trachops cirrhosus (assembly GCA_028533065.1). Taxonomy (NCBI): domain Eukaryota; kingdom Metazoa; phylum Chordata; class Mammalia; order Chiroptera; family Phyllostomidae; genus Trachops; species Trachops cirrhosus. The sequence goes on along the minus strand of CM052538.1, from coordinate 186,748,930 downwards.
ATCATTTATCCATTCACCCATTCTACAACAGATACTAGCTTTTTCTTTCCTGCCCTATTCTGTGAAATTGATAAATTTAGGAACTCATGATTGATTAGAAATACAAACAAAGAAAATAGAAAATGCCTAGATGATGTTTAGAACTTAGTTTCATATTTGAGACTGCATCAGCGATAGTCTTGTACATATCTCATTCACAAAAATCCCATTGTTCTCCAGGTCTTTTATGTATGTATGTATGTATTTACGTATGTATACCTATACATACATTGCTGTCTCAACCCTGAATTCAGGATGGGGTACTAGAAGTAAAGCAGAAGTACTTATTTAAATACTTACTTATTTCAGCACTGTGCTGGAATACACAATTAGTGTGCAGAGTTCCATCCTTCAAGGATCTTACAGTTTAGGAGGGATCACATAGGATACAGGATCACATAGGATTTGTTACTGATTTTTAAAAAATAAGTGCTCGTTATATAGTTGAATTGCATTTAGCGCAGAGGACTTCTTAGATTCTTCTTCTGGGATGAAGAGTTGAGGAATGCGAGCAAAAAGAATGAATTTTGCCCACTTGATATTTGATGTGGGTGTAAAAATGTGTTACTTGTTTTTTCTTGGTTTTTGTTTCAAAAGAAGTAAAATAGTTGAAAAATAATTAACTTAGTTACATTTTATCTCTTAAGTACATTTCCATATAATATTTGTAATGTATTCCTAAAAAGATGTAGTCCATTGTAATTAAGTAGAATCCAGTGTTTCTTTTTCTTTACTGTAAAAATAAGTGATTTACTTGCGTCCCTTTGCAGTTTGTGATTTAAGGACCAACAAGCTCCCTGGTTCCTCTGGACTGAGCAAGTCTATGTTTGATCTTACAAGCTCATCGCAGAAGTCCACCCAGGTACGTTATTTGTAATAGTGTAATTGTATCTGGTCATTTATTTTCAAGCTAAAACCTCAGAAACCTGTGAATTAAATCAGGAGCAACATGTTTTACATCTTTTGTAGAGGTATCTATCTTAATATCTCCTCACATAAACACTCGGCATTTCCCACGAGCATTACTGTAGGAAGCTTTCAACTGATTACAAAAAGGCAGTAGTTTTTATTTTGTTCTTGTATGGGTCTTCGTCTGTCAGTTGGTGTGCGCTCAGACACTTGGAATTTAAAGTGGCAGATAGTTAAAGGTGCTTATTGATTTAACTTTATTCAATGAACATAACTATGTAGTTAATAAAAATTAGTATTTCCATTAAGATGTAGAACTTTAATTATTCATTAATATTAACACTGTCCTATTTTTCTAATAAAATTGAGAATTTTTCTTTTAATACAAGTGAACTGTGATTGTTATTAAAAAGTTAGAAAGTAGACCTAAGCAAAAGTAAGAAGGAAACTCTCCTGTATTCCTAAAACGGAGAGTAAAAGCACTGTGCAAATATTGCGTGTATTTGCTTGTGGACTTTTTTCATGTGAATGTATAGACATATACTTTATTAATATGGAAGTGTATTCTGAATAGCCCTTAATAATCCCAGTTGAGTTAATTTTTTGCAGACTTGATTCTTTATAGCACCAGTTCTCTAACATGCATTGGAATTGTGTGGAGAGCCACACAAGTTAAAATACAGGATGCCAGGCCTCACTCCCTGAGCTTTTGACTTCGTAGCTCCGCAGTGGGGCCTGAGTTTGTATTTCTAACAGTTTCCCACGGGGTGTGGATGCTCCTGGTCCAGAGGGACTGTGCTCTGGTAGCTGCTGCTTTACCGGTTGTTAGGTAACAGGGCACTTCCAAATACATTCTGATTTTTATTAGTACTTTTAAATATGAAACATAAGCCATAACCTCTTCACCCTTATTATAAAACCAAACCAAACAGCGAAGGCTTTTCCACATATTATCTAGTATGATATTTAAGATTTTTCTGATAACACACACCAAAGTCTTTCTTCGTCTTTTCTATCTAAAAGTGGGAAACTAAAAAAAAATTATTATTTATTGCTTTGTTGTTCCACTTACTCATGCATTCATCGGTTGCTTCTTGTATGTGCCCTGCATGGGGATTGAACCCACAACTTTGGTGTATTGGGATGATGCTCTAACCAACTGAGCCACCCGCCCAGGGTAAAAAGTGGGAAGTTTTTATCAGTAAATGTCAAAATGGTTAGCATGCAGTTTGGTAGTAGGGTAGGTATTATTTCAGAATCCGCGAAGTTCGATACACAGTTTCTGACTGAAGAAGAATTTTATCTGTAGAGGCACGATTCGCTGTCCAGTGTGCCCAGCAGCTCTTCGTCGAGGAAGAATTCTCAGGGGAGTAACAGAAGCCTGGGTAAGGAGTAAAGTACCCTACTGTTGTATTCTTGAGGGAATTATTTCTACCCAGGAGTAATTTGAAAGTACGTATGATAAAGTGAAAGAGGCGCTAGGTGATTATGTCCGCGTTGGCAGTGTTACCTGCATACGAGTATGCGCATCAGATGGTCCACTTTTTAGTGTTCAGGCATGAATGCATCTTTCAAAAGAGTGAAGGAGTTCAATATCTTTCCTTTGTTTGTTTTAAAGTATATTAGTGAAGGAACTTCCTGGAGCATTCAGCATGAAGGCCATATCAATGTTATTTGGAAAGTTTTTCTTAGTTTAAACTTAATTTTTTCAGGTTGTTATAATTGGGTTAACTTTCTATATCTTCCCCCTAGCACATCAGTAAAACAGTGGGGGGTGATGTGTTTTATTAAATTGTGGACCTTAAAAAATAATTGTAGCATTTTTCAGTTTTGCTACAAAGCTTCTATCAAAGCTTTGATTCTAGTCAGATTCTATCAAAGCTTAATTGGGTTAGCAGGAGCGCATAGCTTTTCACACGCCTCTGTCCTTTCCAACTCAGATACGATCACCCTCTCTGGAGATGAGGGGGACCGGGGGAGGCTGAATGTGAAAGTGTTCTACAACCCTTCAGCAGAGCAGGTCTGGATCACGGTGCTGCAGGTGCGTCGTCATGGTGAACGCCAGTTTTTCTCACAAGGTTCAGTATTTAGACATGATGTAAGCATATACTGCTGCTCTCTTCTGGGGAATGGACTATTACTTTCTCTGGAATTTAGGGTTCTATAGTATTTGGCAGAAAACCGTACTTAGTAAAGAAGTTAAAGAAAATAAATGAGTAGGTGTCATGAAAGTGTTTGATTTTTTTTAACCTCAAGGAGGAAATTAATGTGATATCTAGAACATTAAATGTGCAGTATTTGAATGTAGATGAAACAGGAGGTCTTAGTAAGCTACAGTTTACTTTTACAGTTTGTATCCGAAGCCATTAACTCAAGAAACACATAAATATTTGTATGGCAGTGTCCTTTGTAAAACTGAAACTGTATTGAAATTTTTTTAGTGCAAAGATTTAAGTTGGCCCTCTAGCTGTGGCGATGCTCCTACTATTTCTGTAAAGGGGACACTAACATTGCCCAAACCGGTGCGTTTCAAATCTTCAGCCAAGGAAGCCTCCAACGTAAGTGGCTCTTTGTGTTTGAATTTCTCTCTGTGTTTTTCTCATATTTGTCACTTCAACCCATGTAAAGAATTGGAATAAGAAAGTGTTTTATTTGGGGGAAACTATGGATTATGCACCTCTTGCTTTTTAATGACAATTTTGAGCCTTAGAAGTATTTGCTATTTCTCTGTCCAATAGTAAAGTGCATTTAAAAAGAAAATTTTAATCACTAAAATATATAGAAGATAAACAATATATAAGAAAACTCTTGTTGGAAGCAACCTAGGTGCCCATCAGTAAATGAATGGATCAAAAAACTATGGTACATTTACACAATGGAATTCTATGCAGC
>CM052538.1:186724587-186744590 GCA_028533065.1 Trachops cirrhosus | reverse complement strand
CTTATCTTTAATCTTGGGTAATGTAATTATGATGTGCCTTGGTGTGTTCCTCCTTGAGTCCAACTCCTTTGGGACTCTCTGAGCTTCTTGGACTTCCTGAAAGTCTGTTTCCTTTGCCAGATTGGGGAAGTTCTCCTTCATTATGTTTTCAAATAAGTTCTCAATTTCTTGCTCTTTCTTTTCTCTTTCTGGCCCCCCTATGATTTGGATGTTGGAATGTCTAAAGTTGGCCCAGAGGTTCCTAAGCCTCTCCTCATTTTTTTTGAATTCTTGTTTCTTCATTATGTTCTGAGTGAAGGTTTATTTCTTCCTTCTGGTTCAAACCATTGATTTGAGTCCCAGTTTCCTTCCTGTCACTGTTGGTTCCCTGAACATTTTCCTTTATTTCACTTTGCATAGCCTTCACTTCTTCCTCTGTTTTGCAGCCATACTCAACCATTTCTGTGAGCATCCTGATAACCAGTGTTTTGAACTCTGCATCTAATAGTTGGCTATCTCTTTGTCACTTAGTTGTATTTTTTCTGGAAAAGATCAGCTTTGATCTATTCTTTCATCTGGACCAATTCTTTTGTCTCAGCCCACCCGTTATTTAGTAAGGAGCGGAGCCTTAGGTATTCACCAGGGCAGGGCAACCCACCTGGCTTCATTGTGATGCTGTCTGTGGGGGAGGGGTTCAAGGGGGAACAATACCACTTGCTCAGCTCTCTCCCCACTTTCTGTCACTTCCCCTGCTGCCCACAAGCAAATGGGGCCCCTCTGGTGCTGATTCCCATGTGGGTAGGTTTGTGTATGTTCTGGACCCTGTGGGCCTCTCCAACGAACCCTCCTATCTGGCTGGGAATTTCTCCCAGCACCTCAACCCCCACAGGTGTTTTCAGTCAGAGGTTTGAGGCTTTATTCCCCATGCTAAGACCCTTCACTCACGGAGTCTGTCTTGCTCCCTGGTTGTTCCTCCGGTTTATCTGCGCATGAATATGGGGACCGCCTGGTCTGCAAACTGCCGCCTTGCCGAGAGTCCTCTCTGTCCCGCTGCCCGTCTCCGCCTCTCCTACAGGTCTGGATGAATGTGTCTTCTTTAACTCCTTGGTTGTCAGACTTCCAAAGAATTCGATTTTCTGTCAGTTCTGGTTGTTTTTTGTTTTTAAATTTGTTGTTGTCCTCCTTTTGGTTGTACGAGGAGGCACAGTGTGTCTACCTACGCCTCCATTGTGGCCGACTGTTTTGTTTTTGTTTAATAACAGCCATCCTAACTGGTGTGAGGTGGTACCACCTTATAGTTCTGATTTACATTTTCCTCGTGATTAGCGATGCTGAACATCTTTTCATGCACTTATTCGCCATCTGTATGTCTCCTTTACAGAAATGTCTACTCAAGTTCTTTGTCCTTTTATGAATTGAAGTTTTTTGGTTGTTTCTGAGTTTTGGGGATTCTCTATATGTTACAGATGTTCTTCCCCTATCATATTTATCATTTGCAAATATATTCTCATTCTGTGGGCTGTCTTTTCATTCTGTTGATGTTATCTTCTGGTGCACAAAATTTTTAAGTTTTTATGAAGTCCAATTTGACTACTATTATTTTTCCTGCCTGTGTCTTTTGTGTTACATCCAAGAAATATTATAAAGCAGAGGACTTGAAGCTTTACCTTCAGGCAGTTCACAAATTACAATGTAATTTGTCCCTTTGGGTTCCTGGAGTGTTTATTTCTTATTAATGTCATTGCCTAGATATTTTTCATGTCCTAGGAGTGAGAAAAGTAAACTAGGTACACATATATTTTGTTTTTAAAATAGGATGTTGGAAGGTGCTATGTGAACCTTTTGGTCTGTGGGCCACATTTGTAAAACATTGGTTCAGTCGAATTATGCCTTTGTAGAAATGACTCTTTTCTGGACCTTGTTTGCTGGTTGCTGCTTGCCATGAGACCCGAGAAAAACCTGGATGTTGTTTGAGAGGTGAGGTGCAAATAACTCCGGGCGACCAAGACGGCTCAGGACAGCTTCCCCCGGATGGAGACTGGGAGCACAGCGTCTGGGCCCACAGTTTTGCAAGGCTTGAATTTTCATTTGCTCAGAACGCTAATAAATTAGGGGAATTGGCTCAGCTAACAAAACTTTCCAGAGTCTGATGTTCAAACTACAATACTGGTTTCCTAATTTACAAAGGGAGGGTAGTCCCTTCCAACGACAGAAATATTTATGTCTGCCTTCACAACCAATCTCTGTTTTGTGTCAAGGCACCTACAAAATTGAATTTTAGAAGCCAGACCATTGTTTGGAGCATTAAATCAGAGCAAAGGGTAGTGGATTGTAGACAGTCGGCCAGGCTCTGGTACAGATGGTTTAACATCCCGCCCCAGACCGGAGACTGCTGAAGACCCTCACTGTCTGATGCCCATATTTAGCATCTTTCTCCTGGCGAGCGCAGGACTCACACAGCCCATTCTGCCTCTCCGAGTTTCGCTTTTGCTATATTTCATTCTAAGTGTCTCCACCTGTTTACAGACTCTTCGGCCAGGCAGGTTATCGTTTAATCAATGAAGTCTCAGCTTGCTACGTTCTAATCCCATTTTATGGCGTCTCCCAGACGTACCCAGGTCATCTGCAGTGCAGGAGTAGGCGTTCCCACCACCCTGGTAACACGCAATGTGTGTTTCGTGATGTATAAATGAAGTCTCTAGGTTTGTTAGTTTTGGTTCCATCGATAGCATTTGAAGTATTTGACACGGTTGATTATAAAGCATTTTTCTTCATTTTTTGAGAAGCTTTTGGACTCATTTTCGGCATTAGCTGCGATAGCTTTAACACTGTAGGAGCCGTGCTGGGGGGCGGTGTGGGGTGTGGGGGATACAGCGCTGGCGTTCGGAGGGGTAGGGAACCAGACAGGGCGGATGCTGCGCTGAGTTGGGAGGCTTCCCAGCGCCAGGGAGGGAAGGGAAGGGAAGGTTATCAGCGCAGCATTCCTCTCGGGCTCTGGAAGAACGTCGCAGGTCCTGTGAATCTGTAACTGTCCGGGATTTGGACGGTTGGAGCCCAGAGCTTCCAAGTGTCCATCTGTTTTCCAAAGATACGGGAAAGTGGCTGGTGGAAAACACGTGCCTCTGTCTCTACGTGCGCCTCGCCTCTCTCGCAGGATTTCCGTTTTTATCTCAAGGTCATTGAGAGGGTTAGAAGTGTACTACTGACACTACCCAGCACCTCAGTTTGCTTCTCTGAAAGTGACAGTGTTCTATTTTTCTGCCTTAGGAAGAAAATAATGAGACACAGCTTTTTCACTCCAAGTATGGTGTACAGCTGTTTTGAAAGAACTGTAGTCTTACATTATGGTATATGTTTTAAAGATTTACTCGTATTCCCTGTACTGCCACAATAGTTTCTGCAAGTGTCGGCAGTCCTTCATTATGGAACATTAGTTGATAATGTTACCAAATATTAAGAGAAGAGATTCCTTCTCTCAGTGACGTCTTGACCCCTTTGGTGGGGTGGTGGTGCCAAGTTACCTGCAAGTCCTTTGTCATCCTCACTCTTAACCAACACAGTGGGGTGGTCGTTATCCATTTCGCATACCACAGCAATGTCTGCTAGAGAGTTACAAGTTCTAGGGCTAAAGCTACTGAGGAATTTACTTAGCCCTAGGTTAACCTTCCTGCCTCCTGTCTGTGGGATGTGCTCACAATAATAGAGATCATTAATGATTTTTTTTGGTGGTGGGGGGGAGGGTTACTATGGTGTACCTATAAAAAACAGCTGGAAGCTTACTTATGGAGAAGGCTATGTTTGTGAAGACTTCAAATAATGTCGTCATGGCATAATAATAATGCGGGAAAAATACATGCAAAGTTGTAGGCGTGGAGATAAAACAGGAGTAATATATCACTTACCATCACCAAGCCAATTTGGTCATAACTGTCCTCGTGCCCATTTGAAGAAGTTAATTAATGTCCTTACGCAAGGAAAATTATAAGCTCCTGAGACATGGTTTATCTTAGATAAATGACTTAAAATAGATCCAGGTAAATGTAGCTCTTAAGTCAACTGATGTGTACTGGGCATCTATTTAGGGGGGATCCAGAGAAGACTGCATTTCTGTATTCTTTTTTTGTTTTATAATTAAATCTATATACAGTCCTTTAAAACCTTTCATGTTTTAAGTTCCCTTGGCATATATTTGTAGACTGCCCCCCATGCGTGTCGTGAGAAAGCCGTGGGAAGAAGTGCTCGGCCCGCCTGTGCTGTAACGGGACGGCCATTAACAGTTGGAGAGCTCCCAATCTGATCTGAGTCGCGTTAAATAGCAGCAGTTAATACTAACTAAGAGAGATTAATTACATGCCAGAAGTCTCTTGAAATACTAGCCTGTCCTGAGAAAAAGAAAAGTAATTTGATGATATGTAAATCCATTCCCTTGGGAATGCTTTTCTCAGGACACAGAGTAAAACGCAGACTGTGATAAAATCCCAGTACCCGGTATCGTTAACTTAGGCCTGGGGTTTTCGGTGTCTCGTGTACAGTCTCGCCCCTTTCGGCCCTGAGTACGGTGTTTTTTCCATTTGGCCAGTGCCTTCCTTTCTCTGCCCCACTTTGCCTTCCTCATTTCCATGCAGCGTGTCAGCCTCCGTTTAGAATCACTTTCTCCAGGAAGCCTTCTGCATTACAGTTCTCTAGAGAAACAGAACCATCATCATTTATAAAATGTATATTAAAATATTTTAATGCCATGATGAGTGAAGTATAGTCTGACCTGGTATTGCCATTCTTCAGTGTTGTCTCTCTGAGCTGGGGGGGGGGGAGAAAAACAGAAAACTATTTTAATTATGTATTTAATACAATTAAAATATTTTATGAACATACTAATTAAAATGAATTATCTTCACTCGTAATTAAAGTAATTTATTATAGCTGTGTACGTTATGAGGAACTGGCTCCCCCTCACAGAGCCTGGGAAGTCCCACATCTGCAGTGCGGGCTGGCAGGCCCGGGACCCAGGAGGGCAGGTGGTGCGGTTCTCATCCCCGGCTCACGGAGGCTGCTTTTTTTTTTTTTTTTTCCTATTTAGGTCTTTGAAGGATTGGGTGAAATCCATCCACATTATGAAGGGCAGTCTCCTGGACTCAAAGTCCACCGATTTAAATGTCACTGTTATCTGAAAACACCTTCCTGGTCCACATGTAAATTCACGGTCACACCGTCCCTCTTCTCTGCCTTACCCTAGTTTGGGTTTAGGGCCCCGGTTGCGTGAATTAGTATTGGCAGTGCTATGCCACTTTTGCTTTTGAAAAAAGCATTAGAAATAACTTGTTTTATAAAATTAAGAAATTATAGCATTTCTGGTTTGCATAGCACTTGCAACAAGATTATTCTCTTCTGTGGTCTAGCTGGAATACTTCTGTTAACGTGACCCAGGGTTTTATTCATTTTACCACATTACGTTACTCTTTGAATTTGCAACTAGACCACTGAGTCTTCAACTCTTCATGAACTATTATTAGGTCAATTTTCTTTGTCCTCTCCCAATCCTGTTTTTCAGTAATCGATGACATATCATATAAGGGTAGATTTACACACTAGAATTCCTATTTTAAAATATTAATAGTTTTTTAGCCTAGCTGATTGATCTTAGAACCATAGAATCTTAGAGTAAAATGAATCTTTAGATATAGTTTATTTAACATTATTTAACCAGTTAGAGTTCTACCTAGTTGTGTTTGCTTGATATGACTGGAAAGGAAAAATATCCTGCTATGAGGATGTGCTTGGAGTGAGTTTCCGTTCTTTCTAAATCCAAGCAAAGACTGACATGTCAAACTGGGAAGAAATAAAGGAAACCTTGTTCTTACATTTATTATTATTTCTTAAATGCCACAAGTGGCCATAAAATAGCCTTCATTTGAATCAGTATGCTCAGTTGCCCCGCCCTTTTAAGAATAAGTGCATTGTTCTTAAACATAGTGGAAAATTGGAGTTGAGTCTCAATCAATGTTAATTCCATCCTCTTCGATGGTACACAGTGTCCCCAAGGCATGATCATCTATGGGTTAAAAAAGTCATTGCTCTTTAATTTCAAATTTTTCCTTTTAGTCACTATAAGCATTGTGAATCACAGCTTAAAATGATTGATTTGCTACTGACTAAAATATGGGCAATTATACTCTTGAGAGCAAATACTGAACTTTGAGATCTTGGATCTGAAAAAGTGTTAAACGCATATTTATCTGTCAGTCGATAACAGGAAGTCACAGAGCCTTGTGGGGTCAGTGGCGGAAGATGGTATCTAGGCCCTTCTCTTACTGAGGGGGTCTACCAAAGACACCAGAGAGAGGAGAGTACGCCCCTCGTTGCCTGATTCCTGGGGAGCAAGACTTGGGTGAAGTGCAGGGTGAGGTCCCCCATCTCAGGGACCAGCTGAAAACTTCTGACTCCACTTCAGCTGTCACCCTACCTTTACTGACCGCCACTGGTCTGTCAAAATGTTAAGCACCTTAGAAGATTTTCTGACGTACATTTCAATATATCATTATCAAAGATGAGAGAGAATGATGTCAGACCTTCTGCAAAAATTGTTTGTTCTTAAATCCCTTTGAGAGAAATCAACAATCCAGGGATGAATGTTTTCATTTTAGCCTACTCACTATGGTTACTGGAACAGGGTACCTTTCTAATAATAAAACTGAGCATGCTTTCATTCCTGGAATTTCTTGTTGGGAGTGTAAATTTTTCCGAGCAAGATGCGCTATTGTCTAATTACGTAACACGTGGGATTTTACTGCCAGCCCTTTGTTTAATGAGGGTGTGAGAGGTTTGCACCAAACAGGAAAGTGAAGTCACAGTTAAGTGTGGTGTCACCTTCTACCTGTCACATGAACAAACCCGGATTCATAAGCAAATAGGTTGTACATTTAAATTTTTATCAACTGAGATAAGCCAGCTATAAATAGTTTTCTCCCTTACTTGCATGCGATTTGGGGGAACCTTTTCTTTTTTGCTTCAGGAAGATGTTTCGAGGAGAAAACGTGGCCCCCAAAGTTGTGTCCACAGGTTAATGAACACGTGAGGGGGGTTTCTCCGGCGATTGCCGGGTTCTGGGATGTGAACTCATGGTGTATTTAAATCCCAGTACAGGGCTGAGAGTGGATTCTTCCGAACAATACCCAGCTTGCTGAGATTCAGGCCCCTGCTCTCCTCTGTCTCCAGCTACTTGGGTGAGCGCTTAGCTCTGCCACAGCGCACTGCAAGATCTGGTCGGACACACCCTTCCAAATCTTACGCAGAAGAGCGCTCGTTGTCTGTGCTGCTCCTCTGGGTGCACCGGGACAGCGTGCTTCAGTCCCTTCCATGGCACGCAAATTCAAACCACCGGGGATTCCTGTCGTTCCTATCCAATCTATCTTGGGAGACCGCGTTTCTCAGCCTCAGTACTGTTGCCTTTTCGGCTGGCTAATTCTCTGTTCGGGGTGGCAGGACTGAGGGTCTTGTCTGATCATTGTAGGGTGTAGCAGCATCCTTGACTTCTACTCACTAGAAGCCAGTAGCACCGTCCCCAGGATGACAGCCAAAAAATGTCTCCACATATTACCAGATGTCTCCAGCTGAGAGCCACCGCTCCAAGACGTAAGAGAACATTAGATCAAAGACCTTAGCAAGTATCTAATTTTTATTTTCTCTTTTTTTTTCTGTGCTGTGCTTTAGTTAAGAGTTCCTGACTCCTTGGTCACAGGGGTGACTAGGGTCTCTAACTCTTCAGCTAGCTGCTTTTCCTACCATGCCATGCTTTCTTGGTTTGGGTTCCCTCAACTCTGAGCCCCTATTTAGGGGCTTGTCGAACTACAAACTACATGGGTTCTGCTAGAGCACCGCCGACCATTTAGTAATCTCCTCCACGCTGTGTGTGTAAAATCTCATTCTCCTTAAATATCCACTTGTGTGTATTATGGGTTGTTGCCCAAAATGCATCCCTGAGATGAGGATTTGTGTAAAAATGGTTTATTAGGAAGTGTTCTCAGGACAAGTTGGTGGGGCAGTAGAGAGGGGGACAGGGAAGAGAAGGAAACTAAACAAGGGTACCAGAGCAGGCACACTTCCAAGGAGGTCGGTTTAGCTCCAACCCAGGGGAGCGCTGTGGAGAGCGCACCCCAGAATTACCCAGATCAGGTACCAGGGAACTGGAGTGTTTATGCTTCCCTGCCTATGGGTCATCGTGTAAGGTGGCGTTTCTTAACCTGGACACTACTGCTGTTTTGGGAATAGTTCTTTGTTCCGTGTGGCGGTGGTCTGGCCTTGGCACTGTCGGGTGTTCGGCAGCATCCCTGGCTCTGACCTGCTAGATGCCAGCATCCCAGACCCCTCCCAGTGGGGACAGCCAAAAATGCCTCTAGACATTCTGACTCCTGGAGGTCAGAATTGCCCCCAGTGGAGAGCCCCAGGCTTCAGGGTGGCCCCTGGGGTGGCACGAATCTCCGGGAACTTCAGGCCATCGGGCACAGTGGCCTTTGGCAGCCTGAGCAGTCAACCAGCAGAGACAGGGAGCACCCAGGAGCAGCATGCAGGAAGGGTCACCGAATCCCAGTGGATTCAGGCACGGCGCTGACATCATCTGCTCCGTGCACGTGAACCTGTTGCATTTCTACCCTTCGGCTGTGTGAGCAGGAGAGTGATCTGATGTGAAGGGCCAGTTCCCCTTTAAGGGCTGGTTCCGGATTGCCATCCGAGTGTGACCTGTCCTATAGCCAGCCCCACTGCAGTGTACTCAAATCCCCCAGCCCTGGCCCCCAACACCCAGCGACTTCTTCACTGGGGCCCGTGTTCATCTCTGCAGGAGCGGTGTGATCCGGAATCTGGCTTGAGAAAGTGTGTAGTGGCTTGGATACTGCAAGGCTAGAGTTTCCGATTTTTGTTTTGCTGCATCACAGAAAATCTCTATGTTAGCTGTATTTTTCTCATCTTGGACCTGTTCTCTTTCTGTCCTTCCTCCTACCCATTATTCATTTATTCAACACGTGCAAAGGGCAGAGCATCTCAGCAACACCCAGTTTCCAGAGGCCGCAGCCAGCGCTCAGTGCCAGGGGAGGGTGTGTGGTGAGTGGTAGGTGTCTGGTGGTTTCCGGCAGCAGCAGCAATGGCTGCCGGTGTCTCCTGTGGCCTTGGCGCCTCTGAGCCCTGCCAGCAGTGCTGTGAGTCAAACAAGGGGCTTTCACTTGACTTTTCCCCCCATTTCCTCTTAACACCCTCATTCTGTCTTGGATGTATAATAATCTTCTTGGGGTCCTTTTCTTTCTTGAAGTCCATACTATAGAAGCTCTATCAGTGTGGAACCACTGATAGTAAACATACTCTATTTCTGTCTGCTAAAGACTATTTCACCCTCATTCTTGAAAGATAATTATGCTGGGTACATAATTATAAGTTGACAGTTATTCTTCTCAACACTTTGAAGGTCTTTCCCCTTTGTCTCCTAGTTTTAACTATCCCTAAAGTCAATTGTCTTTCTAGCTGCTGTATTTTGCTGTGTATAATGTGCTCCCGTGTACAATGCTCACCAATGTTTTTGGCCCAAACTTTCAGGAAAAGAATCTTTTGTTTAATTTTTTAATTCAACTTTTTTACTTTATATTTAAAGACAAAAGTATCATATTCCAGAGTATTATTTTGCATATGGATATCATTATTGCTTTCTAGAATTATACTTTTAATGCATAAGCATAAATAAAAGAATTAAAAACATTTATATAAATCAAATAATTAAATAAATTTTATATAGATATAGAATTAGTACTACCTGTGTATAATGCACATCCTTATTTTTCCCTCAAAAACTTTGGCAAAATAGTGTGCATTATATATGGTAAAATTCAGTATTTCTTTGTAGGTAATCTTTTTTTCCAGTTACTTCTAAGTTCTTTGTAAGAACTGAAATTAAACTGATTGATAAGCTCTAGAAATTACTAGAAATATACCATCCAGTAATTTTCCTAATAATCACCTTGCTTTAGTATAAATAACAAGGAATCCTGCCCCAGGTGTAAAACTTTATTTTTATTTTCATTTTTATTTTACTATGATTCTACCACTGCTTCACCCTGTATTCCGTTTTTCAGAGTTTACAGTCTTCTGCATTTGTGCCCACTCTCAGGTATCTTATACTACCACACCATTCCCCTGAGCTGCTGACTCTCCACCAAGCCCTTCCCTCTCTGAGAGTCTAGATTCAAAATCAGTATCCTGGGGTGTGATGAGCCGAGATGAACTGAGCCCATTCAAATGCAATGACGTTAGCAGATCAGCCACTGTAAAATTGACCGCAAGCTGCAGAAGACCCGCGAGGCATCGTGTTCAATGAGGAAGCACTAGGAGCACCCCCATTACAGGCAGGCGTGAGATGAGGGCGAGTTCCTCATGATCATCTTCTGGAGGCATTGGCCATTGCAATTAGACTGAAGTAAAAAATAAACAGTAAACAAAATTTTAAAAGGAAGAAGATTAAACCAATATTTGCAGACCCCTGGAATCAATGGAAAGGCTAAGTGGTGGGGTAAGTGAGTAAGGCCACTGAGACAGAGCGCACAGAAATAAACCTTCGTGTATTCAAACAACAGCCAGTTAGAAGTAGAGGCAGGAGAAACCCCATTGCATAGGTTTGAAAAGACGAAAAGAAAGGAATTACTTAGCATGCAAATCCATATGAAGAAAATTGTAAAACACCATGGAGAAAGATTTAAGAAATGTAAAGGCATAGTCACATTTGGATTGGAAAACTCAACATCATCATATCAATTCTTCTTAAGTTAATCTAACTGACGCCAACCCGCAACAGGGCATTTTTGGTTTTTGTTTGGAATTGGACATGCTGCTTCTAAACACCACGTGGACAAGGAAAGAAATAATTACCAGGAAAAGTCTGAAGAGAGGGCACTACCTATATTAAATGTACTAAATGAAAGGGTACTAACTTATACTAAATATAAAATCTTATATTTCCTTATACTAAATATAAAATCTCTTTCTGCAGGAATGAAAATAGTAAGATACTGGCACATAAATGGATGAAAAATTCAAAGGAACAACATAGAAAACCCAGAAACAGACCCAAACATGCACAGCAATTAAATCAAGGTCTTATTTCAGTAAATAACAGCGGAGAAAGAAAGGATTTCTTAGTAAACGGTGTTGGACAACTGGGCAGCCACCTGAAAAAAAAAAGTTGGATCTCTACTTCGTAGATCATACCAAAATGATTTCCAGATGAATCAAAGAAGTCACATTAAAAGTGAAACCATAAATTACCAAAGATAAAAGAGAAAATCCCATTTATTTAACTATAAAAAAAATCACATCACCATAAAAAAGTCAAATGACAAAGGACAGATTGAGGAAAAATTTTTTTTTTTTTTTTTTTTGTAATTCACATCAGAGACCAAGGGCTACTTTCCTTAACATAAAAAAATGCTTGCCCTAGCCGGGTAGCTCAGTTAGTTAGGGTGTCATCCCAATGCACCAAGGTTGAGGGTTCGATTGGTCTGGGCACATGTAAGAATCAACCAATGAATGCATACATCAGTAAATAAACAAATCAGTCTCTTTTTTTCTCCCTTCCTCCCTCCCTCCCTTCCTCTCTCTAAAATCAGTAAATGGAAAAAGTGCTTACAAATCAATAAGAAAATATCAACAATCCAGAAGAACTGGGCAAACCCTGTGAATGAACACGGACGGAAAAAGGGAGTGTGTAATAGGAGGAATGCAAATGCGGTGACAGTACGATGCTCCGCCTGGGGAGGGTGCGGGGCACTGGCGCTCCCAGCAGTCGGTGAGAGCGTGGTTTCTATGACAGCAGCGACCAGCGGTTTGAGAACACAAAAACTGCAAAAACACTTTTCCTTCAGCCTAGCAATGTCTTTCCCAGGAATGTATCTTGCCACGCTTACCCACACGTGAAATGACGGGTGGATGAGAATATTCTTTGTGATAGAAAGAGATTGGGATTGACTGAAACGTGTGTCAGCATAGGTGGTTGGTTATACAAATTATGTACGTCCACCCAGTGGAATAAGAGGCAGCCACTAACAAAGAAAGAGGCAGATGTAAGGAAAAGGCTCCAAATGTATTGTTAGGTTCAAAAGTATAGAGATAATGTGGTGTATAGTAAGCCACTTTAAATGAGAGAAAGTGTGTATGTGTAAATACACACACTCGTAATACTGTGTGGGGTAGTACTATTGTTATCCCAAGTTTTCAGATAAGGGAGCAGCATTAGAGGGGCTAAGTAACTTTTTCAAAGTTAACAAAGACCACAAGAATAAGAATCCAGGAAATCTAACTACAGAGTCCCTACCTCTTACTAATCTATGCTGTCTCCAGTGGGGAAAAGGATGTTTCTTTTTTTTAAAGCTGCCCAAATGTTATGACTGTATCGGAGTTCAAGAGAAGCAGAACCAGGGTATCAAACTTAAGTCTACATCTCTATCATCTGCCAATCATCTACCTGCTTATGTGTGTATGCAGACGTACGAGTATATGTATGTGCGCATGCGTGCACTCACTAGTTTGCTTGTTTGGAAGTGGCTATGCAGTTGGGCTGGCTGAGCGAGCCCAGAGTCTGTGGGGCAGATGATCAGAAAGGGGAGATCTCAGCAGGCTGGGACCCAGGAGCACGAGCCGAAGCTTGAAGCCTCTGGACTAAGTTATGTCCACCCAGGACAATCTCTCATTCATTAATTCAAGGTCACCTGCTTAAGGTCTTTGATAGCACCTGCAAAATCCCTTCATGGCAGCAGCTGGATTTGTGGTTGAACACCTGGGAGAAGAAGGTATGTGGATTCCACAAAAGGGTACCTGCCTCCCCGTTGTCCCTCCAGCTCAAGAGGGGCTACCTCTAGCAAGCCCAGCGTCGTGAGGAGCATGCTAGAACAGGAATTCTGGGGAAGGTAGCCACGCTGACACGTCATGGAACTATCACGGTCCACCCCTTGTCAACTCAGCAGCTGTAAACACCTGCCCATCTTGTCCTTAATGTCCATGAAAGGCCAGTAACCAAGTCACACTTCTGCCTGACATGATACAACTGTCCCATGTACCACAGAACAGGCTAACCCTCCCCCAAAGAACACCAAGTCCTTGAGTGACATATAGTTTTCTGATAAACACCTTAGAAGATAAGAGGATGACAGAGAGCGACCCACAAAAATATTTGAGATATACATACACACAAATATTCATGTTGAAATATGGAGGAAATACTCCTGACTATTAAATAGTCCTCATTTCTACCGCTGGTCCCATGGTCATTATTTATAACCACTTTCTTCTACCCATTCCGTATTTTCCCTGCCTTCCGCAAGCACCTCAGCTGACTGCATCTTTTTTTATTGGGGGGGTACCTTACCGTCATCCCTGAAGGTCTGGCCTATTGGATGGTTTTCCATACTCCAATCACAGGGCATGGGGACACTAAAGGATGCCCTGGGGAGTCTCCCGTAAGCCATACACACTCCTGCTTGCCTGTCTTGTGTAATACTGAGCAAGTTTCCTCTCGGGAGTCAGGCTCAGTCTCCCCAGCCATTAGAGTAACCCCGTGGTCACCCGTTGAGTCAGTCATTCGAGGCCAGCTTGGTGAGCAGCAGCCTCAGCTTGCAGTTCAGTGAGGTCATTGTGTGATCGTCCCTCCTTCTCCACTGCTGCCTAAGGAATATCCCCAGCCTCGGGGCCTGCATCTCACAGTTACTGCCCTGCTGTTTCTGTGGGACAGGAGCCCCGACTGACTCCTGTCTCGCTGTTCAGAATCCCACGGGGCTGCAACCGAGGTGCTGGCCGAGCTGATTTTTCATCTGGAGGCTCAACTGGGGGAGAATGTACTTCCTGGTCGCTAGGTAACAGGAGGCCCTTGCTGGCTGGAGGCCACCTTCAGTTCCTAATGACTGCCTGGGTTTTCCTGCCACGTGGCCCTCTCCATAGGCTGTCCCCAGCACAACTGTTTGCTTCTTCAAAGCCAACAGAAGGATCTGTCTTCTTATTTAATGTCACAGTCTTCTTACGTAATGAAACATAATCACAGGCGTGGCATCCCATCAGCTTTGTCATAAAACATAACCTAAACAAAGGAGTGACATCTCATCATTTTTGCCATATCCTATTGGTTAGAAGCAGTCACAGGCCCCACCTACCCTCGGGGGGAGGTGATTTTATAGAACTCAGATCATTGCAGGTCCCCTTAGGTTCTGTCGCCACAATGACTGTGTAAATGTTGTTCGTTTCCAAGCCAAATAGCGTGCCAGGATTATATTGTGTTTTCTCTTTTATGGTTTTAATGTCATAACCACCAGGCCATCAAAAAGGGAATGTCCCTAGAGGGATATTAGCTAGACTTACTGTGCTGACCACTTCACAATATAAACAAATATTGAGTCATCACACCGTATACCTGAAGCTAATATAATTTTGTATGTCAGTTACATCTCAATTTTAAAAAGAATGTTCCTAGCATTGACATCAAATGGATTTCTTTTTCATTACCCTCCACCAATTTCATGATGTTTAAATTCATGGTGCACTTAGGATTTCTATGTATTGGTTTCGAACACACACATTTACTCTCACTCCTACTGAACTAAACACGAAAGGGCTCTCTAAAGTGGCATAAACCCCTAAGCACAGAGAAACCTGAAGAAGTGGAATGAAATCTAGAAAACTGGAAAGCAGAGGGAAAGTGGTAACCACACCGGCAGACCTAGCAAACCTGAATTCTCCCCTGGCATGGGGTGGGGGGTGGGGAAGACTGGAAGCGATGGGATTCGTGCCCCTGAACCCCCACGGGCTCAGGGCCAGGCAGCTCTCCTGATGTGGACAAAGAAACGGGGCTGAAAGTGGGACTGTCTGGACACCCATAGACGTGTTTAGACCCTCTCCCCAATACTGGGTCTGGCAACTGCCCTTCCCCCACCCAGGCAGAGGCTGCGGGTTTACTCTTGGGAGAGGGCGGAGCTGAGGATCGCTGGGCTGGTGGAAAAGTTTGAGAAACGGGAACCACACTGAAAGCAGCGGCGGATGAGTGCTTGTATACTAAGTGTGGGCACCCCGGAACGCTAGCAGGCAGGCCCTCGCTCTTTCGGAAGGAGATGGGAAGACCCCAGGAAACTTGAGAAGCTGAAGAGAGAAAGACCTAAAAACACGGAGATTATTCCTCAGTGAAACCACTTCTCCAGAGTATGCGACTGTTTCTTACCCCTTTCCACAGCGGATAGAACATTCTCTTGGTTCCAGAGCTTCACATAAGCTTCTAAATCTGAGAAAACGAGCAACGATCATGGAAAACGTTGGGAAAGTCTCAAAATCAAAAGACTGAGACCAGAAAAAATAAAAAGGAAAAATGACTTGGATAAACCAAACTATGCAGGGAGGTTTAAAAAAAAACACCACCACCACCACCACCCTATTGTTAGTCTCGGAAAAAAGAGAATATTACATAAATGAAACAAGAATAGAATCTGTCAAAAGTTCTGAGAATAAAGCAATTATTACAAAAGTATTATAGAAGTTGTAAAAATTAATGTAGGGGGCTGGGGAGACAAAATTCAGAAAACCCTTAGAAAATCAAACAAAACAACAAAGGGCTGGAAAATGGGCGTGGAAAGACAATTAGAACAAAATCGGATCAGAAGACGGCTGAATGATGGAGGGACGGAGGGAGTGTGCGTGCGTTGGGAGTGTGGAGGGAAAGGGCGCCCGCATCTCTTCCTGTGCCGTGGAAAGCCCGACACGGAAAACAGAGCAGAGGGGCAAAGGTGGACAGGGTTGTCTCTGGGAAGGGGGAGTGGGGTGAAGCGTGCAAGGCTGCCGTTTTGGGCAACAAGCCTCTTTTTACTATGTTCACACATAACTTTGATTAAAAAAAGTAAACCAGAGAAGTAAAGCACACTTTCTTTTAAAAGTGCCATCCTGTGTCATGATTTGGAACATTTCTTCCTTATAGATCACTTTGTTCTTCCTATCCCCTTCCATGATTTTTCTTGTTGACAAGAGAATAATGTGCCTCTCCGAGTTTTTTCTGTCTTCTCAGTTGTGCTTCACACTGCGTGCGTTTATTTTTGGTTTCCCGGGGGGGGGAGCCCCCTGTCACCTGTCCCATCTGGACTGCTCGCTTCCTAGGACTCACCCTCCCCTGGTACCCCAGACTGATCTTTCTGGATCTCCTGCCTTTCCTTGTGCTTGAGTACATCTTCAAGTAACTTCCTAAGAATGATGCATGGGATATAAATGTTCAGTTCCTATTGCATCAGCTCCTGTGTGCCTTCACATCACATCATCAATGTGTGCCTTCAAGACTGGGCAGGCATTTCTGCTCCGATGCAGTTTAGGGAAACAGCTCATCGCGGTGTCGCTCCAGAGACTGAAACCTGCAACTTGCTTCCATTGTGAATAAGCTTGCTCACCTTGTCTAGTGGGAAACCAGCGACAAAAGAGAGAGCCTTCCAAGGTTCCGGGAAACGAACCCTCATTAGGAGAGAGATTTTGTTGAGTTCGGCACATTATTTCGGATTGAGGAGTAACTTTCTTCTTTAGATCAAGGTCACCAGAAAAGGTCAGAGAAAGAAATTTCTGACCCAGGCCCTTCCAGGACTAGAGTAAACCCAGACACCAGCCATCTTTCACGACACGACTGTGAGGCGGGGTCTGCGTGGCCACGTGAAGGGACTTCTGAAGAACGTGAGTATGAAACAGGTTTCATTGTCTTCATTTAAGGAATTATTTGTTAGCCTCTGTGACCACTCGTGACTGACTAGTCAGATACTGAGTGAGTTAGAAAGGGCTAGTCTTGGCCCACTAGGTAAAGGCAGTCTGAGTGGGTATCACCAACCCCACGAAGGACGTTCACGCAGGAATCTGGAGAACAGATTGGCATTTGGTTCGGTCTCCCTGATGCCCACGCGTACACAGCTCAGTCGCATCTTCACACCTTCTGTGTTTCCTTAGGTAGTTTACTCCATCAGTGAGGCCTTCTCTGCTTAAGTCCCACTCTGCCTATCGGACACAGGTATGCAGCTCTCTCTGGGAGACCTTTCTCTCAGACCTCGTTGTGTGCAGTGGGCTCGACCTTGTGACATTTACGTTTTCCTCAGGTGCTCAGTAGTCCCGTGATGATCGAAGTGTCTTACCGATAGTCTCCGGGCAGTTTCTGAACCTTCCTCCCTGGATGTTGTATCAAAGATGGTAGGTTTTGAGAAACTCCACCTCTTGTAGGTTTTTAAAGAAAATGACCTTTGGTCCCCTGCGAGAGGCAGTTAGTTGGACATTCCAACTGCCTGTCCTTTAGATTTTCTAAGCAGGGTTCTCCACTGGGTGGCAGCTGCTTGGCTGTTACCAGAGTTAAGAGGACTTCTCAACCAGTAAACTGCAATCTCAGCTCCCGACGTTGGGCCTTCTTTCTCAGCCTACGTGGAGGAAAGCTTGGGAAAACACAAGACTAAAAGTGCAGCCAGTGCAGCACCCCATTAAGAGTGAATTGCAGTAGGAAATAAGGACCCCACTGTGCTATGAATTTATACCATATAAGTTTTGCATGGTAATGGAGTAACTTCAAATGAACCAGCTGTGGAGGAGGTAGGTTCGTTCTTTTGGGTCAATTCCCTGCATTTACTTGGTGCCAGAGAAGAAAAAATGCCCATATAGGTGACTCATATCTGACAATTATGTAAAACTCATGATAATTAAATGGGAATGATAACGGGAGTTAATTTAACTGCCAAGAGGGCGAGTAGAGGGTGTGAGGGGGATGAGAAGTTGCTTCAGTGTATAAACATGTGGATTCCAAGCTATTGTTTATTAAGTGTTTATTCGGTGAAAAATAGTGATCAGATGTTTTAAATATATTATTCACTCAATTCTCACAATAGCCATGGGAAGTGTTACCCCTGTTTTACCGAATAGAAAATGAGCTTGTAGAAGTTAAGTAGCTTTCCAAAGATCACACATCTCAGTGGGCAGAACTGATGTTTGGCAAAGTCTGCCCCTTTCCTTCACCGTGGGATGGTTATTGAAAGAAGGCAGTACCGAAGTGGGAAACACTGCCATATTGAAGAATGAGACTAATGGAGGCATGGAGCAGAATCATGGTGGGCAGACTTAGTGGTCCTGGTGAGAATTCACCTCTAATTATGTAGGTTATATCTTCACTTTTTAAAATTTTCATTTTGTAGGATCATTGTGTGCTGACTAGATCTATTGAATCTGGGGAACTTGGTTCCAAGCCAACTTTGTCACTAGCTAGCAACAGCCTTTGAACACGTCACTTAATGCCTCATATGTCAACTCTAAAGTACACTCCATCTCTAATTAAAATGTGCATATAGGCTGCATTGCTACAATAGGAGGAAATGAAGCCAGTGGCAAGGTCATGAAGGACCCAAACATTGCTCCTTAGTTGTCCCTCCCTTGAATTACGTCCTCTCAGGTTTCCTTTCCCTAATGAAAGCATTAAAAAAAAAAACCTTTCAAAATAAGCTTTTTGTTCTTTGGTCAAAGATTGATACAACCAGATCCATGCAAATAAAATTAGAGACCTTTCTGTATTTGTTCGACAGAACCGAGTAGGAGCAGCTTCGAGGATAACTTAATATAGGTCACCACACTGGGGACTTGGGGGCCCCCGTCATACATCTCGGTCATTTGTTCCCAGGGTCAGGACCGCTGATAGGTTCTAAGGGTGCTCTGAATTTGACTGTTGAGCAAAATGATACAAGATTTTTCTGGAAAGGGCACTATTGTCAAAGCAGCGTGACACTCACTCCAGTTCCCCATGCCCCTGAGATACGTACTGTGGATGCTGCATTCATTTACTGGGGTCACTAAGCAAGATACCACATACTAGGTGGGCTTCCACCACAGAAATTTATTGTCTCGCAGTTCTGGAGGCTCCACGTCTGAGATCAAAGTGTGGGCAGTGTTGATTCCTTCTGAGGGAAAGGAGGCAGGGATCAGTCCAGGCCTCTCCCCGTGGCTTGTAGATGGCCACCTTCTCTCTGTGTCTTTCCATCATCCTCCAGTGTCCGAGTGTGTGTCCAAATTTCCCCTTCTTGTAAGGACACCAGTCATATTGGGTTAGGGCCCACCCTAGTGACCTCATTTTAACTTAATCATGTCTATAAAGACCTTCTCCAAATACAACCACATTTTCAGGTGCTGGGGTTTAGGACTTCCATACGAATTTTTGAAGGGGCACGATTCAGCCCGTCATAGATGCTTACGCTCACCGGGGTGCATCCCAGGAGAGGAACCCTGAGCTTGGGAGGTTCACCATGGAAACAAGCCTGCTCTTGTCCAAGGGAGACCACTTCATCCCTCCAGGTTTCTCCCAGCAAACATAACTCAAAAAGCGATGTGCAGCAGGACTGTGCAGGGATGCCCCGGATCCATGTGGACCGCCTTTCCCCACACTGCAGTCGGAATCTCAGGTGGAGGTGCAGCTGCGCCGTCCTCAGAGCGTTCATGATGTCAGGTTCTGTCTTTGCACAGCTGTGGAACTGGTCGCCCCTCTCCAGAAGTTACCTACACTGGAGAAAAGCCTGTGCCACACCTCTCTAGTTTGCAATAATTGTATTTATAAATGTCTTTCATACCAGTTAGGGGTAAATGTAGAGCTTACCGTGGTCAACTGTTATGGTATCTGCTCTTGTCACATAATGAGAAATATTTTTAACTTAAGGGAAGTGATGTTTCTTAACTCTGTAGTTGCTTATAGCAAAGGAACTCAAAGGTATGTTTGAAGTGATCAAATAGAAATAACTCTTATTTCTCTCAACAGATGGAATTGCTATTTTCATATGTTATCATTTTACTTTTGAACATGTTTGATTTTTCATCAGGAATAATATATAATAATAAAGGTAAGTTTCAGACTCTCTAACTCTCCATTTTCTTCTCAGGAGTTCTCTTTTATATCCTTTCCTCGCTAACAGTTAAAATATTTTTCTTTTAGTATCTCTTCATTACCATATCTTTCAATTTTCTGAGGTGTTATTTAC